>CM066319.1:182446360-183646360 GCA_033807775.1 Saussurea involucrata | reverse complement strand
TTTTTTCATTCCAGTATTTAGATATTCTCAGTTGTAATTAGGGTTGTTCCGCAAACCCAGATTTTGAATTTTGATAGTGTGAACCTTGGGCCAAGTTTTGGCGATTTAATATTAATTAACGTCTTGTTTTGGCATGGTTTGGAGTGGGTTGTTACATATATATATATATATATATATATATAGCCACAAGTTCAAATGAGAAGTGCTAAATATTTGATAAGTAGAGAAGTAATCTTAGCCATTCATTCGGTCAAGATCGGTTTTAATTGGTCAAAAGTTGCGGCTGTTCCAAAAATAAAAGTGCAATTTCATAACTTTTACAAAAAACACGGGACGAGTTCATATATGAATCTGTGTGATTCACATATGAACTATACGTTCATATATGAATCTTTGTAATTCAATATGAACTCTTTTTAACTAATTCATATATGAACTTTGGGATTCATATATGAACCTTTGTGTTTCATATATGAAACTAATTAAATGTAGGTTCATATATGAATCAGTTGAACCAATTAACTGATTCATATATGAACCTTTGTGATTCATATATGAAACTAATTAACTGTAGGTTCATATATGAATCAGTTGAACCAATTAACTGATTCATATATGAACCTTTGTGATTCATATATGAACTTTTTTTTAACTATTTCTCATATGAACTAATTAACTGATTCATATATGAATCACAAAGGTTCATATATGAATTAGTTAAAAAGAGTTCATATGTGAATTACAAAGGTTCATATATGAACATATAGTTCATATGTGAATCACACAGATTCATATATGAACTCGTCTCACGTATTTTTTACGAAACTACCCCTCTATCTTGTGCAGACCACGTGAGGAATTATCCGCTGCTTCATGTTAATGCCGCCGATCTTGACCGAATGAATGACTAAGATCATTTCTTTACTTCTCAAATATTTAGCACTTCTCATTTGAACCTCTCCCTATATATATATATATATATATATATATATATATATATATGATTGAAGATTTGTGCTTTAATTGAAATGCAAATACGATTGAATTAAATTATGATATTCCAAATAATGTAATGATGATAAGATGTTAATTTATAGTTGTAGGTTATAATAATTTACCACATCAATTGTTTGGTAAAAAGAAAGGTATATAATAATTGTAGAAATTTTGGGGTAAATCTTATAAATATACAAGTGACGATGGACTTATTCATTGCGGGATATATGGATTTCTCTATATCTCACACTACTTTCGACTATTAGACAAATCATGGACAATTCTAGACTTGGACAATATGAAATTTAATCGATATTGTTGGCTATTGTAAAATACAGTTAGTAAAATTTTAAGCAGTAAGACAAGTCGGACGAGTTCTAAAAGTATAACTTCAACCCAAAAATAACTTGGTCGATATTGATGATTTGATTGTTGCTTTATATATTGCCAAAAACGAAATTAAACTTATAGTAAATCACTTTTGACTTGGTTTAAGATGTGTAATACATTTCTAAAATCTTTAGGGTATCTACTACGAAACACTACTAGGTGAACATGGTGTAAATGAGACTCTAAATAGATGTTTAAAAATAACTGGTTTGAAAACCATATTGAGTGATTCCTAATGGAACAGAAAGAGTTGCTTGAACGTTTTGTTTGATTGGTTGTATTGATATAGACCATATGTGGATTGTCTAGGTAACGGGGGCGTGTATACAAGTCGAGCATAACCGAGATCTCAATTTAACGGGTTAAGGTGAGTTCAAGTAGTCTTAAAATTGGGTACACGTCAAACGTATAAACATACATTTTTATAGTTTGTCTACTTATCTATATCTATACTACTATATAAAAAGAATATAGTAGTTATTTGTCTAACATATCGTAAATACGTATCAAGATTTTCAAGAATGATGTACCGAGATTTTTTTAAACTTGGACATTTTACGTTCTTATCTATATTTATCTATTATACTCCTTTAAAAATAATTTCATTTACGGTTATTCTTGAATTTTTAAGAAGTACAAATCTCAATTTAAAAGCTTTAAACCCTCCCACGTTCAACATGATAATTAAAAATAAAATTATTTTTTAATTTTAAATTACACTTTATACCATTATAATTAGTTATTTAATTTACTTTATATCTCTTCTCCTTTCATTTTTCATTTTACATCCTTATCATATCAATATACATAAACTAAAATACATTTAACAAATATATTTTTCTTTTTTTTTTAATTATTCATTATAACAGTTCATCAAAACCTTCAAAATGAGCATAAATATTATGGGTTTGAAGACCTCACTATCAAACGAATATTTTTCAATTTTTTGACCAATTAACCATATTGACCTTTAATTTTATACATCTGATATGCGATTTAAAAACGAATAAATATGAACGTGAAACAAAATTATTTTTTCAAATTCTCGGCTTTAGATTCAAGATACTTCGCGCTGCATCGCGTGCGGGTACGTATCTAGTATTTTCATAAAGCTAAAACCAAGTTAGAAATCATATATACATATTTATTTATTTTCCTCTAATTTTTTTTACTTAAAAATGTTCTCTAACACTTTAATTGCTACAACTTTTTTTCTTTTTTTATTTACTTAAAAAAACATCACACCGATTGTTAATAAAACTTTTTATTATATTTTTAACTTAAATATAAATCACTTTTATATTTAAAATTTCAAATTTATTATTACATATATACTATAAATTTTGAATTTGTTAAAACAAGTTTTAGAAAAAAATATATATATTAACTTATGATTTTAAATAACCATTACATACAATATGAAAAAATAATCAAATAATAATTAAAAAATAATACTAATTGATACTTAAAATATATTCATTAATATTAATAAATAAATAAAAATAATTTATATGACTAACAATAAATCTAAATAATTAAAATTTAATATCAATGTATAATTAAAATTTAATTTAATAATTTTTAGTTAATATTTATAAATAAATTATAATTAAATTTAAAAAATTAATATTTATTAATAATAATAGTTAGTAAATAATAATAAGGGGCAATATTGAAATATTCACAAAAAACTACTGAAATGCTACTCCAATTAGCGTTTTAAAAAGCTAGCTTATGGTCATCCAAACATGTACACCAAAAAAAACTAGCTTATAAGCTAGTTTTTTTTTTTGCCAAACAATGCCTAAGTTTTTGTTTGTACATGTTTTTACACAATATTAGTTACTGTACCATTTAGGTGTACAACTATTTGTTTTCTTAATTAATAAATTGGCAAATGCACCATCATGTTTTCAAAATAAAAAAAAAACTTAATGAATGTCATCAATTAAACAAACAATGCATAATTTATCCCTGCACCCATTGCTAATGCGATGAACGATCCTTAATTATTTTTAATCTCAAACATACCCATGAATCACGTTTGATATGGGAATTGATCTCGGTGCATCACACTCGGTGCATCTCACTCGGTAACTTTCACTCCCACTGGAACCCAACCCCTCGCTAATGTTACATATTATGCATGTATATATACACACATATTAAAATTACACTAAATAAATTCTACTAACTTTTATAAATCCCTTGAATACGATTTGTTGATTATATCAACAAGTAACATTAATATATATTTAGATAATGATAATCTAACATAATCGTACTTGCGCGGTTTTCACACTAGTTTACATTTAAAGAGAAAAGATAGACACAATTTAATAGAAGAGGAAACTATAAAAGTTATTAGCATATGAGAAGTTGGAGGTTAGTATGATACATTTAAGAGAAGGGAAGTTAGAAAGGTTACCATGAGCATATAAAGAGTTAAGAGCATAATGAAACCGCATTTTTTATATAGGGATGACATGGTCTTTTTCTTATATTAGACATTTTATAATAATAAAAAAATTAGAAAAAAGAAAAATAAGATTCTAAGCTTTAGGAAAGGTTACCTAACACCTATTGTTTCTCCTTTAATATATATATATTGATTGATATTGATGATTAGAAGCATAGCCCCCAAAAAGTAATAAATAAGGTCCATAATCTTACGTAGTCCAGCCCAAAAATAAAATCCAAGTCTCTAATTCGCCAATTCTACACATATTATACTAATCGATCGGCTCTCTTAATACTCGTTGTCTCACTCTTTTTCAAATATTTTATATTGTGCTTCCAACAACAATTTTTTTGGATCTATCACAGATGAAAATCAATGGGGAATATGTTGTGTTTTTTTGATAACTCGAACATGCTTCATTTCTATTCATCATTTTGGGTGCGTTTGATATGCATATAGGATAGGACAGGACAAGGTGAGACAGAACAACTGTTCCACGTTTGGTAAGGCAGAACTGGACAGAACTAACAGATAATATTGACTAATTTACCCTTACTAAATTTAAAGAATGAATAAAATATGAAATAGAAGATTTATTTGATGTTCTAGAAGAGAATTAGATTTTATTTTGAGGTTATATTGGTAAAACATAAGTCTGTTCCACCTTGTTCCAGTTTGTTCCATGGGGTGGAGGTGGAACATGCATGTTCCAGTTTGTTCCACCTTGTTCCAGCATGTTCCACATAAAAGTTCTGTCAAACATGGGACAGCGGACCCTGTTCTATTATGTTCTGTCCTGTCCAGTGTACCAAACGCACCTTTTGTGTTTTGCTGTATTTAATATAATTTCTATTCTTTTTTTAAAGGAAAATTAATTAAAATGGACCAAGTTCGTAATTGTGTTGTAGAAATACCCCATATCTCTCCCGGTTTACAAAAATACCCATTTCTCCCGCGATTTGACCCTTGATCACGGATTAAAATAAAAAATTCAAAAACATCCGCGATTTGACCCTCAATCGCGGATTAAATTTATTTTGTCCTTGAACAATTTATCATCGAGGACTCCAAATCTCCAAATCGAGGACTCCAAATCATTTACTACCATTCATTAAGAGTAAAATGTTTATTAAATCTTTTAGATTTAAATCTTTATATATATAAAAGGAAAATCCATGAGGAATGAGGTGGCACAATGAGAATTGAGTATTCCCAAATAATTGATTGTGGTTGAGTTATAGATATCCCACATTGATGAGGAGTTGAAACATTAGAACAAATATGTGTGTATAAGAAAGATGGATGTAAGGACTTTGTTTTCATTCTCATGGAGTTATCTTATTTTGGATAACATTTATTTTGCATCATGAGTATTCTAAAATGATAGATTGTGAGCTCTCCCACATTGGTGAAAAGTTGAAAATTTTGAATAAAGAAGTGTATAAAAAGGTGGATGTGATGTTTTTGTGTCCATTCTCATATGGTTGTCTTATTTTGGATGATCTTTTTTTGCATCATAAAAATTGATTATTCTCAAACGGTGAATTGTAGTTACTTTTAACTATCATATTGATAACAAGTTGAAAAATAGAATAAAGATGTTTGTAAGGTAAATGTAGTGCATTTGTGTCTATTCATGGGTTTTGACACATAAGGTTGTATTATTTAGATAACATCACCTCACTTCATATAAATAAACAACATAATTTTCTTCAAAAAATAAAAAAATAAATGGTGACAACAATTGTAATAAACGGTGTTTATGAACGTAAGTTAGATAATCAAAGAAAAACCTGCGTGAAAATACATAATGAAATAAAGTTTGTTTTAATGTGATAAGTTACCTACATATTGTCAATAAACATAAATAATTCAAACACACATATCATGGAGATGGGTAAAGTGAACATGATCATGACTTCCGTTTGGCTAAACAAAACATCCTCAAAAATGCCAACTTAACTTTGTAAAAAATGACAATATTATGGTTGTCAAAGCCTTTAATACACGAAAGTTTTAGTTGTTAACTTGAAACAAAAAAAACGTCCACCTCATCAAGATAAAATCATAATACATGGTTCATGATGAAACAAAAACACAAAATCAATAGAAAAAACATTTCAACATTCATCAAATAAAATGAACCTAACACCATGATTCATCAAAAACATAAACTACAGTTTCTAATTTATCAAAAGAACAAAATCCACTACAACAAATGTAGTCTATTGCGACGACAAAAATCGTTGCTAAAGATCAATATTGATATTTAGCGACGACAAAAGTCGTTGCTAAAGATCAATATTGATCTTAGCAACGACAAAAGTCGTCGCAATAGACTACATTTGTTGTAGAGATCTTGAAGAATGTTGTTAAAGTCCCTAGCATGTATTTTTGAAGGTCATCAAAGCCTTTACTATGCATATATTTTGGTTACTAATTCCAAACAAACAAAAACAATCAACTCATAGTATTATAAAAAATAATAATACACATGATCCAACTAAAACATAAAAATTAATAGAAAAACATATCAATTTTTATCAAATAAAACAAACCCAGGATCATGATTTGTCAAAATAACAAACTACAATTTATAATTGTACACGACTCCTTTGCTAGAAACAATGTAATACTTGAAAAAACAATACACAAATATTCTTTTAACTTGTGGGTTATGCTCCTGATAAAATATTTAGAAATGAGAGTTAAGGTAATAATACATAATGAAATTTTAAAATAGACAACATCAAAATAGATTGAAATGGATGAGTAGTTGAATGAAAGTCTTACTTGTAGTATATGTGTACCATGATGATGAAGCTTTACACATTTGATGATCTTTAGAGCTTGTTTCTGCTTGTGTCACTTACTACAAACAAAAACATAAAGATCATATGAAATCAACACAATATCAAAGAACTTAACTATAAACAAAAGTCCATATCCTATATCGATCTTTTAATGAGAGATAATGTGTTAGAAAGGAAGGAATGAGAGGTAGGTTATTGTATGACAAAGAAAAAAAATACCAATAACATATCAAAAATTTTGTGCTTAAATAAGAGAAAATGAGTGATTAATAAAATAAGTGAGGGAATATGAATGGTTAATAACATAAAGAAGTGGAAATAAATGATTTATTAACATAAATTGCAATAAAACAAATAATTAATATAGGAAGATGGATGGTTTAGGTAATCAAAGTTATATAAATTGGTGCCAAAATTACCAAAATACCCTCCTTTAAGTAAAAAGGACATTTTTCATAGAAGGGCATTAAGGTCTTTAACATATCAAATATTTTAAAAAATCAAAAATCTAAGAAAAAAGAAAAGTAGACATATAGTGTTTAGGAGATGCCACATCATTGGCTTTGGTTTTTGTCAATATATATATGTATATACATATATGTATATATTTAAAGAACCAAAAGGTCATGAGATGACACCATGAGATGAGATATGGGGTTTCTCAATGAGAATTGAGTATTCTCAAATGATGGATTGTGGTTAGTTATAACTATCCCACATTGGTGATGAGTTGAAACATTAGAACAAATATGTGTTTATAAGAAAGATGGATGTAAGGACTTTGCTTTCATTCTCATAGAGTTATCTTATTTTGGATAACATTTATTTTGCATCATAAGAGTATTCTGAAATGATAGATTGTGGTTGAGCTTTAAGTCTCCTACATTGGTGAAAAATTGAAAATTTTGAATAAAGAAGTTTATAAAAAGGTGGATGTGATGCTTTTGTGTCGATTCTCATTGGGTTGTCTTATTTTGGATGACGTTTTTTTTGCATCATGAAAATTGATTATTCTCAAACGGTAAATTGTAGTTACTTTTAACTATCCCACACTGGTAACAAGTTGAAAAATAGAATAAAGATGTGTGTAAGGTGAATGTGGTGCATTTGTGTCTATTCATGGGTTTTGACACATAAGGTTGTATTATTTTAGATGACCTTTTTTTACAAAAATGTATCATCAATTATCAATATATTTTATATACATATGAAGGATCTTGAAGAGAAGGTTGATACTAGCCGGCAATGCTCATTTTTCCAAAACAAAAATGACGGTTATAATGAAATATATACAAATTAACTACTTTGGAAATACATTGATTATTTTATATTGTATATAATTAATTGTTAATCGAGGAATTACGTTTTATCTTATCTTGGTACATATATTTCCTAAATAACTATAGTCACCGAGGAAAATCTTGAATAGATCATGTGGCCTAACCAAGTTGAGTATTCTTAAACATTAAACTCTGTTTGATTTAGGTTATCCGACATTACAATTAAAATATTTTTTTTAAAAAAGATGGTTTTATATGAGTAGAAGATTGTTTGAAAAATTAAGGGGGTGTTTGGGATTGTTTATTTAAAACAACTTATGCTTATTTTTAAAAGTGCTTATTAACTTATGTCATGATAAAAAGAAGTTGGGGGTAAAAATGTAATTTGAACAAATAAATTAAAATGAATTAACTTATCAAAAACAACTTATTTGTGGTGAAGAAAAGTTATAAGCACTTTTTTTTTTTTTTCAATCCAAACACTAAAAATAGTTTATTTGCGGTGAGAAAAAACAATAAGCAAATAAGTCAAAAAAATAAGCAATCCCAAACACCCCCTAAGAAATGGGGTCGACTAAATATATTGGCCAACAATTATTTTTCAAGAAAACATCTGTTGTACATCTATATTTCTATATTTTTTTAAAACTAAACCATCTATAAATTATTTATACAAATAAAATACTTGAATAGGTGATATGACACATCTAAATTTGAAATTTTTATGGTTTGATACTTTGATTTTGGTTATTCTCGATTGTTATGAAGAGCGTAAATTAGCCCAAAGTGTATTATATAAAGGAGTAGAAAATGGGTTGAAAAATTAAAAAGTGGGTAAATATGTAGTTTTATCGACCGTTATTTTTAATATATATAATTATATTTCTATAAAAATATTTATTAAAGTGTCAATATGTCAAGAACAATCAAAATATATAAAAGGAAAAATCAATGATATTTGACGTGATATTTATATATATAATGAAGAGGCAAAGGTATTTGAGGTGATATTGTAAGAATTGATTATTTTCAAATGCTGGATTGTGATTGCGTTTAAATTGTCTCATATTGTCGATACATCTCAAATTCTTCGTAACAACAAACGATTATCAATATATGAAAATAGACCACTTATAAAAATACATTTTTTTTAAAAAATTATATCATTAACTATTAATTGAAAATTTACGTTTTATCTTAACTCGATAAGTACTTAAAATATTTATCGTTACCGCGCAACGTGCGGGGTGGACACTAGTGTTTAGTAAATCGAGGACTCCAACTCTCCAAATCATTTACTATCATTCATTAAATATTCATTAAGAGATGTAATTTGTCTGAGTCCGCGATCACGGGTTAAATCGCGGGATCTTGGGGCATTTTTGCAAACCGGGAGAGATGATAATTTTTGTAACTCAAAATCAAACTTGGTACATTTTAATTAATTTCTCTTCTTTAAAAATAATATTATGATTAGTTTCTTTCGTGGGTCCGACGGCTCTTTTTAACGCTAGAAGGTGCAAGTTGGCTCATGGCTGCAAACCCCATGACCCACCTGGACCAATGTGTACTTTCTATTTACATCCCTCATATTATAGTTAAATTACCATTTAACCCCTGCATTATTGAAACCTTTGAGTAAACCTTGAATATACAAATATGGTTGAATTTTTGTTGAGTGAATTGATCAAAGGGTAAAATTATGTTTATACTTTGGGGTCTAATTGAAAAGGATGTTAAAGTTAGTTGGTTCTTTTGTTTAATATTTTCGAACTCTTTCTACAATCGTGTTTTTGAGAAATTTTTGGACCGTATGGATCACCTGCTATCCAATTTGAACATTAAAAATAAAGTTTGGAAAAATACGACCAAGAATATACAATTGTAGTCACTGAGTTTATCAAGGTTAATGTCTTAAACTCGCAATTTACCGGGATTAGTCTTGGCATAATCTGGACTCCACAGGCACAGATCGGGTATGGTTGCAAGCCACGTTTTGGTCTTAATTTTGTAAACTGCTTGTGCTGAGTCTGTTGGTGGGTGCTTGGTTTGCTTCTTGCAAGCCTGCACTTTGGTTCTGTTTGACCAATTTATATTTGAACTCTCTATTTTGGTATTGGGTGTGGTAATGAAATTTGGTTGCTTTTCAAAAAAAAAATCTAGACTCCCTTTAAAAAAAGATACAAGAATATATGATTTGTTCTTGAATTTTCAACAATTCTTTAGACAGAATGCAATACGTATAGTTAACCCATGAAATAAATAAAAAAATGAAAATGAAAATAAAAATAAAAATAAAAAATCATGTTGCTAGAACATATTTTAATTATTGATCTAGAAAACACCCGAGTTTTAACACATACATATATTACTCATTGGAATAAAATTCCTAACTTACATACAAATACAAATATTTATTGTGGCTTATTGAATATTTAATAAGTAAGACTTTATTCATTTTTATTTTAATTTGAAAATCTTATTCATTCAGATTATTAATAGTAATTTATAAGCAATATGTGTATTGAAAAGAATATATGTTTTTTATATACTCAAATGTTTTGACTGTATTTATACTTTTCATAAAATCTAGTATAATCATTATTAACCATAACTAATATATTAAATACATTCTAGAAAAATAGGTTGAGGCCTTAGTAATTGCCTTAATTAAATGTCTAAGCTTTAAGTCATGCTAGCTTTCAACACAAACAAGCTGTATGACATAACAAAACTGTGAGTACTGAACCATCACAATGAATTAGCTTAGATTGAAAGAATATATGTGTAAAGCTAAGGGATCTCGTTTCATTTCTCAATTATCCTGATATAGTGGAAAAAATTACGACTCTTAAAGATGTCACCATCAGGGACGGACCTAGACAAATTTTTATACGGTGGCACCATATTTTTTCATATATCGAGGTGTCTTTCATCTTTTTATCAACGTTCAATATTGTTTGATGTGTTTTTAGCCAAATTTTGGCGTTTTGAGAAATTTTTTTGGTATTTTTTGTTGATTTCAAGAGATTTTTCATTTTTTTTGGTTGAATGTGTATAAGATTTAGGCTTTTTTTTTCAGTTTAGGTGCACCCCTTGTAGTTTTCAAATTAATACGGTAGCACCTCCTGTATCGATACGGTGACACCTTCATGGAAAAAAAAAATTACCCTTCGCCGGAGAACTAATACGGTGGCACGTGCCACCACGTGCCCTTCATCAGGTCCGTCCCTGGTCACCATTGTGACTCGATGTGTGCCACGAAAAGGCATTGTCATAGGAAAAACTGAAAAGCTACAATAGCATATTGAAGTTTAAAATTGAGTTTTGACCCCAACAATAAATCGATAAAACTGGATCCATTTTCTTGTTGTTTTATGTAGTTGTTTGTAAATCTAGTCAAAGAGATGACAAACTTGACAACAAGTATTCATTTCTAATATCATCCACGCCTATACGAAAAAAGAAAAGGAAAAAAGAAGACATTGTCTTACAAGGACGTCATTTTAATAGATTTTATAATATTGGGTGGTTTTTGCTAGTATGCTAAAACTATAAGGGCCTAAGTGATATTACTTCATAAATAGAAAAGACGATAACGTGGACGTGTCTAAGCCATGACCTACCCGGGTATTGACGTTGTCGTCTTTGACGCTTTTTCCTTCATCGGCCCTTCCGGGTTGTATGGTGGGTCCGACCGAATTCCAGTACCTCCAATAGTGTATTGCCACGTGTACATTAGTTCCACCTTCCGGCATTGTGTGGGATCTCCATTTGATAAGGTTATCTTTCTCTCATTGGACACATCCATCCACGTGTAAATACACTTTCTGACATTATTTAATATAGTTAAAAAATATATTGATATTTAAAAGTTTTTACGAAGAAAAATAGAAAACAGATCACAAAATGGAATGAAATTTGTTTTAATGTTTTCTCTTAATTAAAAGAATAAAATTATTTATAAGGGAATTTGTTTTAATGTGCCGAATACTTGAGAATTTGATATCATTTCTTGAAAAATGTAAACTATAAGTGAAAAAATATATCAAATCGAGCAATTTTTGTAATTGTTGGGTTTTGATGTGATTCGTAACCGATAAAACGCAGCGGAAAGCAATGGCGGACCTACACTTGGGAATACGGTGGCACGTGCCACCGTATCGTTTGTCCGGCGAAAGGTAAAATTTTGTAGCGGTATGAAGAGTGCAACCGTATTATTTTGGAGGGTGCAACCGTATTGTTTTAAATGGTGCAACTGTATCAAAAAAACTCTAAAAATCAACCAAAAATTCCAAAAAAACTCTTAAAATCAACCAAAAAACCCATAAAGTTCTCTCGAAATTGATTTTTTTTAAAAGTTCCTCGAAATCGAGAAAAAAATTAAAAAAATTCTCAAAGCAGTGGAATTAGACTAAAACAACATCGGGCGATGTGGAAATTTTTTAGGTTCGTCAAAGGTGCCACCGTAAGAAAAAATTCCTAGGTCCGCCTCTGGCGGAAAGTAAATTATTTTAGTTACAAAATAATAGAAAACTTTTCTAAAATACAAAACCCAACCGGATCCATTGATGCATTTAATTAATAAACACACACCATAGGATGTTTAGAATTGTACCTTTTGGGATCTGTCGTGGTTGAACGATCGGGACACTAAGAATTCAACGTAGATTTTCTCTAACGATATCCACACACGAACACGCGAATTCCACCGAGTGCTAGCCCAAAAGAACCCCTTAACTCTAAATATGTGTTGTGTATATTCGGATTCAGATAATCGAATTGATCGTCCGAAAACAAATGATCTGACATCCCATTTATATTGACAGTAAATAGGATTTATGTCTATCTGTAATTATTTGAATTCGAATAATTATCTGGATAATTATCTGAATAATTATCTAAATAATTATCTGAATAATTATATTTACCTAAAAGATAATTATTCATATTTACAGATAGAACCCTGTAATTATCATAATTAAATTTTACACATATTATTTAATTATTCTATCAAGAATAATTATTTAACTGTCAAACATGACTTTAACGGGTTTCTTTCTAATGGAAGCAAACGTGTTCTTTGTGTGCGACCCTTTAGGTTTATATACTCATCGGTAGCATTTCTGTGTGACACGTGTCTTGACATATAATAACCTACAGTAATATTTTTTTATTTTAGACATGATAAATCTAAGGTAATATTCAACCGATATCTAAAAGTGTCAAAATACTAAATAAATGCGTTAAAGTTCTTTTCGATAAATTAAAAATAGCCCATATTTAAGTGTTGTTTGGTTCGTTTTCTGTTAAGACTTGTATGTATATAACTGTAGAGTGGATATGGTAGTCTGAGTGTTAACAGATATGTTGGTGTTCGGTTGTTGTGCTGAATAAACGATCAAAATGTCAGAAATGACCATTTTTTCCCAGTCTTTATTTTTATCTGAATAAAACAACTGTTTGATAAAAATATTGAATGTGCTTAATTGCCACATAACATTTTCTTCCTATATTTCTACATGAACAACTATATAAACATAGACCAAATCCATTAGAAAACACAAATATGAAGAAGAGAGATGGTTTGAGGGTACCCAACATTTGTACCACATACCAACAGTAAAATAACCGAGAGTGTGTAACCATGTATCAAAACAAAATAGAATTAATGAAAAAAGTAATCGATGAGATACCGGCGATGAGCAGCGACGCCCAACAACAACCGAATAAGAGAGTTTGAAACGAGGTAATCGGGAGTTTGAAACAAGCGACGAGCAGCAAGGAATCGAGGGGAAATCGATTCAGAGATTTTGTTTTGTTTTGTTTTTGCTTCCTCTGAGCGGATCAGATAGAGGGACAAACCATAGCAAAATCGCAACAAAAACTAGTGAAAATCGTAGCAAAATCAATGAAGAAGAGGTCGATCATACCTGAGAAGCTCGTCGTTCATCGACTTGAGGAAAACGTCGACTTGGAGGAAGTAGCGATGGTGTCTGTGAAATGAAGCAGGGAGTGGGCTGGGTTATCAGATATTGATACAATAAGATATAAAAATATAAATTTATCTAAATTACTAAAACTGATTAGTATATATTATAATATAGTTTAAATAAAAATAGAAATATATATATATATATATATATATATAAAAGGGAAATTAATTAAAATACCCAAAGTTTGACCAACTGTTACCGAAATACCCTAAAATTTTTCAACTTTGCAAAAATGCCCAAAATACCCACGATGGGGTCCCGCGATCGCGGGATACGCTGACGTGGCACGTATTTTGGGGCCAAATGCCCCGCGAAGCCCCTCAACTTTGGCCGCGGTGCACTTTTGGTCCCTGTCCGCGATGGCCCAAAAAATTACAGTTTTGGTCCCTGAAATTTTACACTTTTGGTCCCTGAAAATTTACACTTTCAGCCCCTAAACTTAGACGAATCTTGCATGCTTTTACTGTTTTTTTCCACAATTATTGTACTTTGAAGACCGATTTGTAGTTGAAATTCATTTGCATGTTTGAGATTTCATCCATAAATACTAGTAAGATGCAATTCACAATTCATACTTCCTCTTGCTTTCTTTCTTGATTTCTCTCTTGCTTTCTTTCTTTGAATTGTTTTCTCTCTTGATTTCTCTTCTCTCATTTAATCCACAAATGGCATCGTCATCAAACCCTAAGGCTACTCCTGAAAAAATGTCACCTCAAATCGAGGTCGCCATAGCAAAAAAGGAAAAGGAGATAGATGAACTAACAGAAGAGTGGAAAAAAATTATGGACAGGAAGGCAGTCCATTTGAGAAAGATCGAAGAGGAAGACAAGGAGATCAAAAGGATGAAAGGGGATATAAAAGCTAGGGAGGCTCGTGTTCGTCGAGAACAAGAAGCAATTCACCATATTCTGCAAGACTTCGCAATTATTCAAGCGAAGGTAAACGAGAAGCAAGCTTGGATTGATGAAACTAAATCAATTTTTAAGTAGGTGGTGGTTGTTTTAGTTGTTTTGTATTTTTTTTTCTTGTTTTGTATTTTTTTACTGTGTTGTTGTTTTGTATTTTTTGTTGTTGTTAATTTCTCTGAAAAGTAGTTTTTAAGCCGCTGAACCACGGTTAGGTTGGATACATCATGCAAGGTCAAGTCAGAGGTTACCTCATTCGTGGGCCTACTCCTCTTGTAGAATATATGACAACCCTCAACTCATTTGCTAAAGTGTGTGCGGGTTGTGGTACACAATGGCCATACGTGGTTGCAAAAGCAGAAGCCGTTGAAGAAGGGTCAGAAAGATTGTAGATGAAGAGCTTGTTGGATGGAATACAAACTAGATGTGTTATCAATGTTCATTTAGAAGCATATGTATGTGTGTATATATATAATATGAAATGGGGTTTTGACAAGTTGGTATCACTGGACTCATTTAAGAATTGTGAAAATGGGTATTTGACGAATGATGATTCATGTGTGTTTGGAGCTGAAGTGTTTTAAACACACATGAATCATCATTCGCCAAATACCCATTTTCACAATTCTTAAATGAGTCCAGTGATACCAACTTGTCAAAACCCCATTTAATATTCTTCTCGTGAAACCTTCTCCTATTGCCATTCACGATATCTATAAACACATTCAAATAATAATAATTTAAAACGATTTAATGAATTAGTTAATATATGATTATTATGTTAATGCGATAGGAGTGTAAAACAAAATTGAAAAAAAATAAAAGATGTACCATAAATTAAATAATTAACTATAAGGTTATGAATTTTAATGTATAATTGTATATGATATATATTAAAATATATAAATCCAAAAAAATTCAAGATTGGACTCATTTCGAACGTATCGAAGAGACGATTATAATGGTGTAATTTATTAAAATTAAAACGTATCTAATATGAATATATTTATCATTTACAAACTAGCTGTGTTATCAATGTTCATTTAGAAGCATATGTATGTGTGTAAATATATCATTTACAAATCAGTGTTTAGATCAACAGTATCAAGCTGTGACGGGTCCGGGGTGTGACTGATAGAATGTCTCCTTGGCACGGTTGAAGGGGCGGGATTTGGACACTCTCCACGAGTGTGTCCTACGCATTGGCACCGAGTACATCTTCGTTGTATCGAACTTTCACCACGTGATGGACGTCGGTCGTTCTTTCTCGGTCTCCCGGCCCTGTTCTTATCCATTAAAGGTGGATAACATGGTGGAAGCGGGTCGGGTGGATACACCCATGCTGCAGGGGGTCCAGCTGGGTTTATTACCTCCACGTATGTTTTCCGGTAATATTCGGACGTGAAGAAAGGTACAGCCAAGTCGCTGCAATCTGTACGACCCATATATGTTGCTGCAGCGATGGCATGGCCGCACGGTAACCCAGATTTATCCCATTCGCGACACGAACAAATGTGGTCTTCCATATTCACAATCGTGTGAATATAGTCATCATGCACCTCGTACTTCCCATACCCGATTGCTCTTACCGTCCATGTCGCCGCACGACGCGCCCTGTACTGAACGATATTCTCCGCCGTTGGTGTGAGTGCATTTTGTATCTTAGCTCCTTTTAGGCGTCGAATTTGGTACCACTCTTGTTGAAAGGCCCGAAAGTAGTCCATAAGATTAACAATCGGACATCTACGAGCAAAACGGGAGAGTGCATTCACAGACTCTGCACTATTCGAGGTCAGAATGTCATACCGTTGTCCAGGAAAATGGGCCGCGGACCACCTCTCCGGTCCAGCATCGTCAAAGACTTTGGCTGCTTCCTTGACACTGTATCGTAGCATATTCATGTACTTGTTAAACTCCCGATCCGTATATGCTCTGCATGCCGCCCAATAGACATCCTTGTAGGTGGTAATACGTTTGTCCTTGGATTTGGCGTTCATCTCCAAATGTCGACAGCATATGGCGTGAGGGGCGTTTGGGTACATGGCAGAGATTGCGGCCCTTATGGAAGGAGCCCTGTCAGACATAAACACCAACCCTTGCGGGTCTTCGATAGCTTGTCTCAACATGGACAGAAACCAAGTCCACTCGTCCCCGGTTTCGGACTTGCCTACGCCGAAAGCTACTGGAACGATGGAGTTATCCCCGTCCATGGCAACCGCCAGGAACATCATACCCAAGTAACGACCCTTTAAATGGGTTGCGTCTATTATCAGGACACGACGTAGATTTTCCAGAAATGTGCGGATCTGCAAAAACATAGGTTAAAATGTTATAGTTTATAATGTGTAAATGTTATAGTTTATAATGTGTAAACATATGACGTGTTAAAATACGTACCGCGGGTCCAAGGGCCACGAAGCACATCTCAAACCGTCCACGTGAATCGGTCCGTAGCTGCGTGACAGTACCAGGGTTCTGCAGCTGCAAATTATATAAATATGTCGGGAGTCGTTCATACGACTCCTCGAACGTGCCTCTCACCATAAACAGTGCATGGCAGCGCGCACGCCACGCTTGGTGGTAATCAATCGTGACGCCGAACTGCCGGTGAACGTCGTGGACGATGTCCTTTGGACGCAATGACCTGCTAACATCAAGAAATTTGTTTTTCAGGATCGCACCCAAAGTCTTTTTGCCGGCTTGTTTGTGGTGGGGATTAAGTTGCGTCCTCGTACAAGTGTGTACGTCGTGCAACTTTCTAATCATTATCGCCCCTCCTTTGGGACCCGTGTGAATCGCGTACAACCTCCACTCACACTTTTCTCTAGCACATTCAACTACGTATTTGATTTTGTCAGATGCCCGCACGCGACTTTGGAAACCCTCTTCCAAGAACTTGAGTCCGATCTGACTTGCTAAGAGATCCTTCGAATCGAATATCTGACCTGCTGTTAAACTTTCACTGCGAATATAAGGTGTAGGTTCGTAGCTTTGTGTCTGGGTATGGGAGTCTGGAAGAATAGGGGGCATATCAAAAAAGTCATTTATCTGACTACATGATTTTCTACTAGGGGTATATTCTTCGTGATCATCATTATCGGTGTCTGATCTGTCTATTTCAGAATTACCCGTTCTGAAAACATGGGTTTCGTCATCAGCAACTCCAGCAGTACGCCATTCGTGTGGTTGTGGTGGTTGTTGTTGTTGAGAATCAGGCTGCTCTATTTGTTGAGAATCAGGATGCTCTATTTGTTGAGAATCACCCTCCTCGTCACCGTCGTCGTCACCGTCGGATACGCCGGGATACACAAAGAGTAATGGGGGTCTTTCTGAATCGACTGCAAGGTGCAGAAAAGTAGAGATATCCCCATCGTTGGATAAATCCACAAATGACCCATCGCCATTTTTAAACACTAACTTGCAAACAGCAGAAGGGTTGATTCCACATTTTTGCATGGCGTATGCAAGAAATTTCTGATAAGTATAGTTTACTGACACTTTTACACCATGCTTAGATTTATAAGCAAAATTCCACTCATTGTTATCTTGCACCCATTCACCATCAAAACAGAAATATAGCTTAGCTTTTGCAACAGATGAACTCATTTTTTCAGTAGTATCTCAAACACAAAATATTGCAGAAAGAAATATTCCAACAATGAAATCGTTGTGTGGGGATTATGGCTTGAATTTTACGTCTATTTATCAATGAAACAACCAACATATCAGAAAACCAATCTCTCATTTCATCCACAAACTGGTATTCCAAAAACATTGATTTAACATTGATTGAAACATGCAAATGAATTTCAACCACAAATCGGTCTTTAAATTGCAATAATTGTGGAAAAAAACAGTAAAAGCATGCAAAATTCGTCTAAGTATAGGGGCTGAAAGTGTAAATTTTCAGGGACCAAAACTGTAATTTTTTGGGCCATCGCGGGCTGCGATCGCGGACAGGGACCAAAAGTGCACCGCGGCCAAAGTTGAGGGGCTTCGCGGGGCATTTGGCCCCAAAATACGTGCCACGTCAGCGTATCCCGCGATCGCGGGTATTTTGGGCATTTTTGCAAAGTTGAAAAAATTTAGGGTATTTTGGTAACAGTTGGTTTGACTTGGGGTATTTTAATTAATTTCCCTATATAAAACTAATTTATTTAAACTAATTATCATACACAAAATTTGATTGTAGATATTTTTTTTAAATAAAAATTTTGATTTTTGTCAAACGACAATTTAAGAAATACATAACTTCAACCAATTAAAAACGATTAATAATTTATTATATTTATATTGTAAATTTAAATACTAAAATGAACATTAATACTATATTTAACACCTCCGATCTTTTAACAGTCACTTTCAAACTTCAATTTCTTTTCCCCTTTTTATTTTGGGATATTTTATAGAATATTTTATTTTGGGATATTTTATAGAATATTTTAGAGAAAACTCTATTTTTGGTCCCTGAGGTTTAGTGATTTTTTTGAAACCGATCCCCATGGTTTCATAAGTCAAGTTTTGGTCCCTGAGGTTTTGATTTTGATCTGGATTTGGGGTCTCGTCCTTAACCCCGTTAATTGGTGGCGTTAGAGGCAGGGGGATAATGGTCATTTCACATTTCCCAAAAACAAATTCCCTCTTATTTTAACCCGCCATATTCTTCTTCTTCTTCACTTCATTCTTCTGTGATCTTTCTGTTTCTTCCTTCTTCCTCCTCCTTTCACGATTCAACCTCAAAATCTGGTAACAATCATGGTGTTATGTTATTGTGGAGGTGAAGCAGCTGTGAGAACCTCATGAACCACTGCAAATCCTGGTAGAAGGTTCTACACTTGTGGAAGAATGGTACACTGCTACGATTCTTCTTCTTCAACAATCATGGTGTAAAGTAATCATGTTTAGCTAATAACATTTAGTTTTTCATGTTAACAGGGCCAATGTTCTTTTTTTGGGTGGTTTGATCCACCTATTTGTTCAAGGTCCATTGATATCATTCCTGGGCTAATCAAAGCCAAAAACAAAGCTGAAGAATGTGTCAGAGAGAAAAAGAAGGAAATCTTGAAGTTGAATCTGCTCTTGGTCATGAGTTGGAGTTTTTTTGTGTATTTCATGCATTTAGCCTTGAGTTGATATGTTTTGTGTATTGGTTATCTTTTGTAATCATCTCCTGTTTATCAGGTGTGTTGGTAGTATTTGTAATGACATCCTAGTTGTTAGAATAGTAATGTTTGGTGGTTTGATCCCTCTGTTTTTTGTAGTATTTGTAATGACATCCCTATGTTGTAATAGTAATGTTTGGTGGTTTGATCCCTCTGTTTTTTGCACATTTGATGATAACAGAACTGTAACCTATGTTGTGTACCTGTTTGTTGATCCAAAAACAAGATAACACATCACATAACATGATACAGATAACAGAGAGTAAAACTCTACTTTTGGTACACAACATTGTTGAAAGCATACCTGTTTTTGGTACACATTGTAACATAAATGTAACCTGTTTTGGTACACAACATAACAGAAATGTAACCTCTGTTTTGGTACACAACATAACAGAAAAGTAACCTCTGTTTTGGTACACAACATAACAGAAATGTAACCTGTTTTGGTACACATACAATTCCAAAGAGTAAACACATAAAACAAACCTGTTTTGGTACACATACAATTCCAAGAGTAAACATAAAACTAATTGTTTTCAACTAACAACAAACCACAAACCACAGATTAAGTAATTGTTTTCTGCCAACCACAAACCACATATTAACTAATTGTTTTCAACCATATACAAACCACATATTAGCTAATTGTCCTCATTGTCCTCCTTGTCCTTTACAAGTCCTGGAATTGTGCCCTTGATTCTTACACTTATCACAAGTCACAGTCTTCCCTTTCCTAGGAAGTTTACCAGTGTCCCCACTCCTCTGAGACAACTCCTCATTTGTCTTCCTTCTCTTCTTCTTTGGTCTCCCAATCTGTTTATGGTGAGTTGGAGGGAGTAAAGTTGTTGCCCAGTCACCTTTCTCCCATAGCAGGCTTCCATTGATTGGCTCAATCTTGAAGCTATACATTTCCCTCCATGTGCTTACTTTGTACACATCCTCAGCCCAATCTTCAGGTAACACATTGTTACCATTTGCTGCCATGTCCCAGTTTGTAGCCACAGCATGCTTGCATGGAATTCCAGTTAACTCCCACTTCCTACATGAACATGTCCTTTCTCTCACATCTACTATACATTGGTCATTCCAAGGGCCAGAAACCTATAATTCAGTAAATACCATTAAAACAAAGCATAATATATAGTAAATACCATTAAATCAAAACATAAAAACCTATGATTTAATATACATACCTGGTACCTATCTCCTCCACTAAACAAGACTTGATATTTGGAGGCCTCTTTCTTGGCAGTCTCCAAGATTTTGTTTGCTGTTGGGGTAAGTGGGCCATCACAACTGTCTATGACTTTGCATACATTCACTATCCTCTTCATTAGATACACTCTAATGTATTCCAAACATGAATAAATTGGTTTATCCCTAGCATCAACAATTTGTCTATTGAATACCTCACACATGTTATTCAATAACACATCAGAGTGACACCTACCTGTTACCAAAGTATAAACAGGTTGAAATATGTTTACCAAAGTATAAACAGGTTGAAATATGTTTACCAAAGTATAAACAGGTTGAAATATGTTTACCAAAGTATAAACAGGTTGAAATATGTTACCTGTGAAGTGTGCTCTGCTCCAGGATTGAGGAAGGATGTTGTTAAAATATTCAAAGCAGTCTGAATTGAACATTCTCAAACTTTCCATTGCAGTCTTAAATTGTGGGACAGTGGGGGCTGTTGCACATTGCCATAAATGATCCTTGTATGCTTTCCCTTTCCACACAAGTTTCATGTTTTCATGAATATGCCTAAGACAGTATCTATGCTCAGCAGAAGGGAACAATTTGGCAATTGCTGGAAGAATGCCCTATTTTCAAAATAATGTAACAATAACAATACAATTCAATCACAAAACAATAACAATTCAATTGAAAACCACAAACAGAGAAAATAAGTTCATACCTTTTGTCTGTCACTAATGAAAGTGAAGTTGGAATTTGTTTGAAGATCAAGGTCATCTCCAAGGCATTCTAAGAACCACATCCATGAACTTGTATTCTCAGCCTCTACTATGGCATACGCCACTGGATATATGCCCTGATTTGGGTCTATGCCCACTGCTGTTAGAATTTGCCCTGGAAATGGACCTTTCATAAAAGTACCATCTACTCCCAACAGATCCCTTCTACCTGCCCTGAATCCTCTCTTCAAAGAACCTAAACATATGTATACCCTTTTGAATTTCCTGGTGTTACTAGCTGGATTCGGTTCTTGCTCAACTTCAATCTTAATTGTTGTGTCAGGGTTGCATCTTTTTACCTCTGCCAGGTAATCCCTCAGGTGTTGGTATTGTGCCCCATAGTCTCCCCATAACTTCTTCATCGCCATCTGTTTTGCCCTCATTGCCTTGCCAGGTGACACAAAGATCTCAAATTTCTCTGATAAGTGGGATTGAATTGCCTTCAATGGCATATTAGGATCTACCTTGATCTGCTCTGTTATGTGCTTTGAGAGAAATTGTGCAGTGGCCAAACCAACCTCCCTCGTTTGGAAGCATTTATGGGTGTCAAAATAGGTTTTCACAGTCCAGGTTTCTTCATTTTCTGCACATGATGCATACAAAACCCATTTACAACAGGGCCCATTGGACTTTCTCCAAGCACTCTTTCTTCCCTTACTAGGCCCAATGGACTCCTTTACATTTGGCATTGATCCCCTACAGACGGCCCTAACTCTTACAGCATCATTTCGGATCACCACTATGTCCCTTCTAGTCTGAATTGAATGCTGCTTGATTAGGTTGAGAATGGTTGTTTTATTACCAAATGTCTGGCCTAGATAGAAGACAACCTCCTTACACTGTATTTGGGCCCTACGTTTGCACAAACTGCCATTTTCATCCCCTGAATTAAAATCATCAACCTCAAAAGGATCAATATCACCTTCCACATTCACACTATCACTTCCCTCTCCATTTACACCAATCCAATCCACATAACCATCTACATAATCCTCCGGGTCATCATCTATACCAAATTCCTCATCATAGTCATTACTATTATGGCTCTCTATATCATCATGGTTGTTACTTCCCTGGATCATGTCCAAGTCCAAATCCAAACATTGGTTCAAGTCCAACCCATTGTCCAAACATTGGTTCAAGTCCAACCCATTGTCCAACCGTACTACTGCTTCCTGTTCTGGTACATCTGACTCTAACCCAATGAAAGGATCAAAGCTATGAATTATATGATCCATGCTTTGATTTGGGGTTGACAGGTTAGTCCTACCATGTTCCACAAATACATCAATAAGTTTAATAGCAGGGGCATATTGTAAGAGGTTTAACACATCCTGGTTACTACCTAATCCTCTTAACCCAGTATCCATATCACCTTCAGGAATCAAGAAATGGTAAAATTTGATTTCATGTCTATCATACCCTAATTTCATCACCATTAAATGAAACTCCTCTACATTTAATCCTTCTGTGTTAACCAAATCAACATAATCAGTCTTACCATTCTCGTATCTCCTTCCAGGAATGCTTGTAAAGCAACCTCCATGGTTCATCCTTACTGTAAACAATGTTGGGTATAGTTCTGTATGGAAAAATCAACAGAATAATTAGGTATGAAGAATGTGCAATCCCAAAAATGGAAAAACATAAATGCATGTGAGCTTACCATATACATCACTTGGGTCAAATCCTTCGGCCAAATCCCTCCTTAATATCCATCCAGGTTCTTCCATCGTATCTTGAGCAGGGAACGATTTTGGTCGATAAAGGAGATTTTTGATCGAGAAAGGAAGAATTTTGATCGATGAGTGTGACTCAACACAGTGAAGAGACTGAGGTTTGAACTCTCAGTGAAGACGAAAAGATTAGTCGTTAGAGGGAATTTGTTTTTGGAAAATGTGAAATGACCATTATGCCCCTGCCTCTAACGCCACCAATTAACGGGGTTAAGGACGAGACCCCAAATCCAGATCAAAATCAAAACCTCAGGGACCAAAACTTGACTTATGAAACCATGGGGATCGGTTTCAAAAAAATCACTAAACCTCAGGGACCAAAAATAGAGTTTTCTCAATATTTTATTTTATTTTATCATCAAAAAAAAAAAAAAAGTAATGTGAATCCAAGTGAAATCTAAGTACAACATGTGGACACAAAACAGGCACCACTCATATCTTCCCAAATTAGAAGAATGCTCGCTCTTCACACCCCACCCTATTTTATTCAAATCTCTTCTTCTTCATTCATTCATTCATTCATTATCATCTCCATTCAAACCCCATATTTCTTCTTCTTTTCTTCATTCAACAATCAACAAAACCTCCAAAATCGATTCAGATTTTGAGCAGCTTTTAGTGTAACTCGTTCCACTGAATGCAAAGTGGGAGTTCGTCGCATAAAAATCCCAGAAAGAAAACCCTTCTTTCTATGTTGATTTGAAGTGTTTAATAGTAGCATTTATTCCATTCTCGACACCATGTCTGCTGCTTTGATATGGCTTGTTTCCCCCAATTCTGAGGTCTGTAATGGATTGGGTTTTGTGGAAACAAAAGAAAAGGGGCTTTTGAGAAGAAGAATCAAGAATGTTGGAAAGTGTTATTCTTGCTTTCGTGAATTGGGGTTTTTGGGTTCGAATAATGGGAGAAGATCCGATGTCGTTTCGAGGAGGAGGGTGGTGGCTAACCCATCTGGGGGATTGGCTGTTTCATCTGAACAACTGGTTTACGATGTCGTTTTGAAGCAAGCTGCTTTGGTTAAAGAACAAATGAGATCTAGGAGGGAAGAAGAAGAAGAAGAAGATATGGAGGTGAAACCAGATATTGTTCTTCCTGGAACACTTGGTTTGTTGAATGATGCTTATGATAGATGTGGTGAAGTTTGTGCTGAGTATGCCAAGACATTTTATTTAGGTTTGTCACCTTTTTTATAAAAAAATATTTTAATCCCACAAAAAGTAAAAAAAACATTTACATCAAATTTCATACCATTTTGATGAAAAAACTATTGGAGATGAATTACTGTTTACACCAAATTTCATGCCATTTTGGTGAAATAAAATGGGTGCAACCTCAATTGGAGATGGTTTTTACTCTTTTATGCATAAAAGTGATCAAATTGTTTATATTTTTTGTATTGTTATTCACAGGAACATTGCTGATGACACCCGAAAGGCGAAAAGCGATATGGGCAATTTATGGTGAGATTTTCCGACCATTTTAAGGTTTTTTTTGTCTGTAAATACGTCGTTTTTCGACCATTTAAAGGTTAATGGGTATTGTGTTTTGAGGTAAAATTGGTTTAAAAAGTGGTAATGTTGACCATTTGAATTCTTTTCCAATGATCAAATATAGAATCTTGTTGAAATTTGTTTGGTAAAATACCAACTGTTTGAGCACTTTCTTTTAGGGGAAAGATCCATTTTCTTGTGAATTCCCACTTTCTATTCAAGGAAATATTGATTCTGCAATCATGCCATTTACTTTAATTAGTACACTACAGCAAAGTTGGGTTTTAGATTAGGCTAAAAATATACAAGTGTTCTAATAGACCGTTATTTATTTATTTATTGTTATTGAATTTCTCATTGCTTTAAACTAAATGTAGTTTTTTTGATCTCGGCAGTGATCCGATTCTTGATTTTGACTTTTTGTGTTTGACTCGATCAAACAGTATGGTGTAGGAGAACTGATGAACTCGTTGATGGGCCAAATGCATCACATATAACTCCCAAAGCTTTGGATCGATGGGAGTCGAGATTAGAAGATCTTTTCAATGGCCGCCCTTTTGATATGCTCGATGCTGCTTTATCAGATACCGTTTCGAAGTTTCCTGTTGACATTCAGGTTGATTTTTTTTAAAAATGTTTTCTAAATTGAATCATGAACGGTTCATTCACTACAACAAAATCGGGTTTATAGGATGCCAAAAATGTCTTAAGAGTTCTGCTTTATAGGACCAAACACTTGTGCATCTTATGTAAAAGTGTTGCAATAAGTTTATAAAACCCTTTTAAGCATCTTAACAAGTTTTTAAGGACGATTTTGAAATAAAATGTTTTATTAATTTTTATTTATATGACATTAATTGAAAAAGTATCTTATAATAGAAGTGTCTTATATCAAGGTGACACATTATTTCAAAAGTGTTCTAAAAACTTGTTAAGATGCCCGGAAGTGTTGTATAAACTAATTGTAACACTTTTAAATAGGATAACCCGATTTTGTTTCAATGATTCACATTCTAATTGTGTGTCGGGTTTTCATTTTGGCGAATTCTTGACGGGTTTTCTACTTTTGTGGACGTTTTCAGCCTTTTAAGGATATGATCGATGGAATGAGGATGGACCTCAAAAAGTCAAGATACAAGAACTTTGATGAGCTTTATTTATATTGTTATTACGTAGCGGGAACGGTTGGATTGATGAGTGTTCCGATAATGGGGATTGCTCATGAATCTCAAGCACCAACCGAGGGTGTTTATAATGCCGCTTTAGCTTTAGGGATCGCCAATCAACTCACCAACATTCTCAGAGACGTAGGAGAAGAGTAAGTTTAACATATACTCCCCTTTAACCGTGTTTGGCAACCATAAGTTAACTTAGTTTTTGAGCTTATTGAAAAAGCCCGTCTGGTTGGCCATAAGATAAATTTTTGAAAAGGTACCTTAAGTAGCATTTCAATAAGCTAGTTTTTTGAAAAGCTACTTCAAGTAGCGTTTCATTAAGCTCCAGGTTTTTTTTCTTTCCAATTATACCCCTTATTTTTTTTCAATTAATTCCTCAACATGTCCTTTTAAGTCATTTAGCTAGCTAGTTTTGACAAAACAATACTAGTTTTCAACCAACAACTAGCTTAGCAGAAAGTTTGTTAAACATAGTCTATGACTTTGAAAGTCAATGAGGCAAATTTAAACTTCAAAATCAAAACAGATCCCAAAACAAATTTTGACGAATTTGATTACTTTATAAAACTTTATAGCATTTACAATCAATTAGCAAAAGTTTCCATGTCGATATTGATACATGAACGTCAATTAGGAAATTTGAAAGTATGAAGTTTGACTTTGACCTCATGCTTAGTTCTTGAATGCTTTCTTTTCTGGTCCAGTGCACGAAGAGGAAGAGTGTACCTGCCACAAGATGAATTAGCCCAAGCCGGATTGTCGGATGACGACATATTTGCAATGAAAGTAACGAATAAATGGAGGGTTTTCATGAAGAAGCAAATAAAACGTGCAAGAACGTTTTTTGACCAAGCGGAAGAAGGCGTTACACAGCTAAGTTCAGCTAGCAGATGGCCGGTAATTAAGCTTCTTAAACCTTAATGTATCCAAAAACAACACCAAACACTATAACTAATCGGGTTTATAGGACGCAAAAAATAATCAAATGTCCTAATAGACTGTTCTATAGGACTTAAGTTTATAGTTAAAACAATTGTACGCCCTATGTTAAAGTGTTGCAATAAGTTTATAGGACCTTTTTGGATGTTTTTAACAAGTTTTTTAAAACGCTTTCGAAATAAAGTGTCTTATTAATTTTTCTATATGACACTTTTGACAAGTGTTCTATGAATACATCTTTTTATCGGACCATTTTCCAAATAATGTCATATAAAAAAATTAATAGAACGCTGTATTACAAGAGTGGTCCTAAAAAAAACTTGTTAAAATGCCAATAAGCGTCTTATAGACTTATTGTAACAATTTTACATATGACATTATTGTTTGGTCCTATAAACTTAAGTCTTATACATAATCTATTAGGATATTTAGATATTTTTAACGTCCTATAAACCCGAATTTGTTGTAGTGAAAATGAACGTCTTTTTCGCACATATATGCATACTTTTTTTGTGGCTGCAATCGTTGTTGACCTGAAACCATGATCTTGTGACCTCGTTTGTTTCTAGGTTTGGGCATCGTTGTTGTTGTATCGGCAAATACTAGACGAGATTGAAGCGAATGACTATAATAACTTCACGAGAAGAGCGTATGTGAGCAAACCGAAGAAGATAGTTGCTTTGCCTGTGGCTTATGCAAAATCTCTTGTATCCCCATCATCAAGAAAGTTGGGTTTAAAAGAACATCATGCCATCAAAGGGTAAAATTGTAGTTTTACCTTTATATAGTTGTAGAAAATGAGAATGGTTGATGTGTATAAATCACAAGATGTTGTTGTAATGCATTACAAATTTTAATGGGATATAGAATAGCAATTTGTTCCGGCCAAAATGGATATGGGGCTTGTTTGGTTTGATATAGTAGATCGATTCAATGATCGTAGGAGAAGTTAAAAAATATTTAGACAACAAAGATAGCACCTTTTCGTTTTGCTCTTCTATTAGCATCAACCGTCGCGTGACTGGGTTGTCGAAGATTAGGCTGGGATTTTAGAAATGACACACAAAGGATTGCACGAATCCTGAATCCTAGGTGGTAAAACCTATAGTTGCATGCACTCGGTGATAATGCGATGATTCTGCCTGCCTCACCATTGATGATTCCGCTTCACCATTAATAGGGGCAGCTGACATACAGGTCGGTGGAAGCGTCATGGATGGCATAGATCGCGGGAAAAAAGTCATGAAAGGCAGGGTTGGCAACGGAGGTGGAGTGGTAAATTGGTTACCATGGGTGTTGTCGAGGGCATGGGCTCTTGGAAAGAAAACCCGACATACGGTGGCATTCCAGTGGAAAATGAAGTTGGAGGTTTCGTTACGGATGAATCAGCGATTCCCGCAGACGCATTAGCGAATTGCGAACCACTTGCAAATGATCCTGGTGCATTAAGTGGCATATTCGTGAAATGTGGCCTAATTACATTCACGAATTGCGATCGAGGAACGAGATTCTGCCCATTCAATCGAGCTATTTCCGATCTTGCAATTGCCAACTCCACTTGCCATTCTGAAACAAGAGATTACTCTACAAAGGAAAAAACCGAGTAAATGGTGTTTATTTCAAAAGGTGATCTCTAGCTGGGGGCTCCACGGTGGGCGTGCCAAACTGTTTATACCAAAATTATAGTAAGTATAATCTAAGGTTTGTTTGTGGAACTTTATCTACGAAAGATCAACCACCTTGAAATAAACACAAAAAAGATAACAAAAAGATAACAAAAAGATAAGAAAACAGAAACAAAGGAATTGGTGACGCGGAAAAGCCCTTAAACGAGGGAAAAACCGCGGACGATACAGGAGATCTTAGATGCACTATGGACGTCAATCAGGGATGTCGTCCTTTTGAACAATTACAACGATACAAGTAATTTTAAAGCGTCGATCGTGGAATTTTAGTAGATTATATGTTCTTTCTACTTGCGAGTATGCTACGAGGATTCTTCGTGTTTGGTTTCTTGTGATCTTATGGCCTTTTAGGTAGCGTTTGATACGCAGACCGGATGGGACGGGACGGGACGGGACTGGAGGAGATAATTTTAATCTAGGTTACGTTGGAAAAAAAGAATATTTTAGTAATCTTATGTTTTGTTGGGATAATCTCAATCATACCTCAAGTACTAGATATGTAAATAGGGCAAAGATGAAAATGTGTGACTTTTCATATGAAAATGTGTGACTTTTCATATGAAAAGGTGTGACTTTTCATCCTCCAACCGCCATAACCGAACAGTTACAATGGTTCATCGGCACCGGTTGATCTAGTATAAATAGGAAGCATATGTAACAAATTATGATAGACAAAAATAGACGAAAAACACATATTCTCTTAAATTCTCTCAAAGTTCTTCATTGTTCTTCATCATGGAAGCATAGTTTGATTCGTCGGGTTCGAGAGTTCGATTCTTGAACGGGTTGTTGTATCCTCTAGATAGACGTCCAATCGATACGGTACGAGGGACGAATTTCTGTCTAAGGACACTGCTTGGCAGGCCTCAATCCAAATAACGATCTTCTTCAACTTCGTGATCAAGAAAGTCGAGTTAGTATTTTATCTTGAACTTTTGATTATGTATTTTCATTGATATGTAAATTTCGAATATATATATATACACATATAAATAATTCAGTATTTCCATTTGATTCAATATTGTGTGTTACGAATTTCAATTCGTGTATCTAAGGTCTAACAATCTTAGACAGAAATTTCATTGACGATGGAAAACTCTTCTTTGTTGAAATCAAATGTGGAGAAACCCGAAAAATTTAAGGGTTCCGATTTTAGAAGATGGCAACAAAAGATGCTCTTCTACTTGACAACTTTGAAAGTGTCTAACGTGCTTACCGATCAAGCACCGACACCGCCGGTTGGAGAAGGAGAAAACGCCCCATCCCAAATTGAATTGACTATGTTCCAACGATCCTTGGATATTTGGAACGCCAACGAATATAATTGTCGGAATTTTATTCTTAATGGTTTGGATGATGGTCTTTATGACATATATTCATCCTTCACCACGGCAAGAGAAATTTGGGAGTCGTTGGAATCAAAGTACAAGACGGAAGTCGCTTGTTCTAAACGATTTATCGTGGGCAAATTCCTAAACTATAAGATGACGGATTCCAAACCGGTCGTGAAACAAGTAGAAGAAATGCAAATCTTGGCCCATGAATTGGAAGTCGAAGGTATGGGCATCAACTCTAATTTTGTTATTGGTTCAATTATTGACAAGTTACCTCCATCCTGGAAAATTTTAAACTCTATCTTAAACATTTGTCCGAGGATATGAGTTTTGAGCAATTGATACTCAAATTGCGGGTGGAGGAGGACAACCGGATGAACGAGAAGGCGGATGCAATCTCGTTGGAACCAAATGCAAACATGGTTACCGGAAACTCATCAAAGTCAAAGTTCCAAAAAGGAAAGGGAAAAGCCACGGGTTTTAAGTATAACCTCAATACTTCAAACCCGATGTCCGTACAACGAAAGCCTTTCAAGAAGCGTGTGATGAGTTGCTGGGTATGCGGAAAGCCGGGGCATCGAGCAAAGGATTGCCGCCATAGGAGAAACCATGGTGGTCCCGGAGGAGGAGGTGCCGGTGGAAACCCCCATCAAGCCAATGTGGTCAATGCTCCAAATCAATTCGTTGGAGTAATTGAGGCTTTTATGGTTACAAACGTGACCGATTGGTGGGTTGATACCGGTGCCACCAAACATATTTGCAACTCCAAAACCATGTTTGCTACTTACCAAAAAGTTGATGATGAAGAACCCATGTATATGGGTAATGCCACGACCGCAAAAGTTGAAGGGAAGGGGAAGGTGAATCTCAAGCTTACATCGGGGAAGGAACTTGTGCTCACCAATGTCTTGCATGTACCGGCTATTACAAAGAACTTGATTTCTGGACACACACTTAGTAACAAAGGATTCAAGATGGTGTTTGAATCGGATAAATTTGTGATTACTAAGGGTGGGATGTATGTTGGAAAGGGCTACCTAAATGAGGGGCTCTTCAAACTTAGTGTGATGAACAATGATGATGTAAATATTGTAAATGTTGTAAATAGCAATAAAACCGCATGCTCTAGCTCTGCTTCTATGTACATGCTTGACTCTTCTTCCCTATGGCATTCCCGTCTAGGACATGTTAACTTCCGATCCTTACAAAGGATGACAAAACTTGGGTTATTACCCAAGTGTTCCATGGATAACAAGACAAAATGTGAGGTATGCGTTGAATCTAAATATTCAAGCCATCCACACAAATCTGTTGAAAAGTCTAATAAAATACTTGGACTAATCCACATCGATTTATGTAATTATAAAGCCACACCCACACATGGAGGAAAGAACTATTATGTAACATTTATTGATGATTGCAGTAAATATTGTTATGTATACCTAATACATACCAAAGATGAAGCTTTGAATATGTTTAAGACATACAAGACTGAAGTTGAAAATCACTTGATAAAAGAATAAAAATTCTGAGATCCGATAGAGGAGGAGAGTATGAGTCTAAGGACTTTGCAGAATTTTGTTCTCATCATGGCATAGTTCACCAAACCATGGCTTCCTATACTCCACAACAAAATGGAGTAGCCGAAAGGAAAAATAGAACTTGAAAAACATGATCAATTCAATGTTGATTACTTCGGGAGCACCACATAGTTTGTGGGGTGAAGCCTGCTTAACTGCAAATGTAACAACCCAGAAATTTAATAAAATATAAGATTTAACATTTCAATCAAAAACGGTCCCAAAGTCTACAATACATCTAAATTACTCTAAACTCGCAGCGGAAACTACCTTCACAACTGAGATACTACAAGAAGCTCGGCGGTACTCTACAAGTCTTCACTATCTCTCGCCCATTTGCCACGACCCAACCTTCCAATATCATCAGATGCAACTCCATACACGGTTAATACCTGAAAATGGTTTTTATTTGTAACGTCCCGAAAATTACAAGCAAATTTAAATTTTTAAATAAACAATTCATTGATAACAACTCAATAAATGATCCCAACGTTTCGTTTGCAAACACATAATTAATGTCTTTATAAAATAAAACCAGCGGAATAAACGTTTAATTATTAAAATCAATAAGCAACCAGCTCTTCTCGCGCGCCAGTGTGTACTCGTCACGCCTTGGAGCCGCCCGTACCTGAAACCACAGTTTATTGGGAAAGGGTAAGCACGAAGCTTAGTGAATTCCAACACATGCGCAGATAGGAATTATATACACATCACCCCTATCCGCACATAAGCAACAACATCACAGTTACATAAAACGAGTAAACATCTACAAGTAATTATGTATCCAACACCTCAGTACCATCGAGGCCTCGGTCCCACCGAATTGTAATGTATCCAACACCTCAGTACCATCGAGGCCTCGGTCCCACCGAATTGTAATGTATCCAACACCTCAGTACCATCGAGGCCTCGGTCCCACCGAATTGTAATGTATCCAACACCTCAGTACCATCGAGGCCTCGGTCCCACCGAATTGTAATGTAACCAACACCTCAGTACCATCGAGGCCTCGGTCCCACCGAATTGTAATGTAACACATTTATACCAAGCATTCAAACCAATCAAATATTACACACCACAAACAACTAGTTCACACCACAAAGACAGTAGTACATACAAACTATTATGACATGCATACAACCCCTAACTACACAGTGAGAGAACTCACCTCGAATGCGCGCCCAGCTTAACAACACAATTCAAGCTCCACAATTACGGTCACTTCCCAGCACCTAAACGCATGTTAAAACGTGTCAATACGAGACCCGGACCCTATGGCACGACACACGCTTAAACCGTCACTAAAACTAATTTCCGCTCTCGCCAAACAGGTCTGTTCGGGACCTGTTTCGACCTCTTTAAACCCAGAAAAACCTTAATTAAATTACATGACCAGAAAGTACTCTGAGTTAGGGTTCCAAGGACATATTATACGCCTCCTAACGATGTTTCTACAATTTACTACGGATTTTACAAAAACAGTTTCCGGAACAGCGAAAATCAGCACCTTTCATTATAAAACGACAAATCGACCCATGCTACGTCCCGAACTGGGTTTTGCACAAAACACAGAAAAGTTTCTAGACTCAAAAATGGAACTTTTGACACCGGTTTCACCCCAAACCGAGTTACGAGCAGAAAGTTATGGTCTACGCAAAACAGTGGCAGATTCCAGAATTTTGCACATAAAATGACGAAACACCGAACTTGTGACCACTTTTTCGCCCAGCTAGAGACCGAACCAGTTTTCCGCTAAAACACAGAAAACGTGCCCGACCCTGAACTTGAACCATGGGCGCCAGTTTCGGCTCAAACGGAGTTACGACGGAAAAGTTATAGTCTCGCGAAAACTGGACAGCACACTAAAATTTTCATAAAAAGATAACTTTATAAACGGTTCGCGGCTTAAACGATTCGGGATTTACGCTAAGAGTGACACCCACTGCCACCGCACTCCACCCACAACCACCGCAGCGGCGGCGTGCGGCGGTGGTGGTCTCGCCGGAAAAACGAAAAAGGAAAAGAAAAGAACGAGACTAACGAGAACCACGTACCTCACGACGGCGTCTCACCACCACAACCAAACCGCTCTCTCTCGATCACTCCGACGACAGCGGGTGGTGGCGGTCTCCGGCGACAGCAGTAGCGGCGGCGAGGGCTGCTGCTGTATCCTTTCTTCTCGACACTCTCTCCTTCTCGCGATTTCACTCTCTCTCTTTGTTTCTATCTTTCCGGCCGCACAACACAAACCAAACGAGAAGGGAGGGTCGTAGGGTTCTTGGGAGAGGTTTGCTTGCTTGATTCACAAGGAAAGACAAAGAAAAGGAAAACGAGAATAGGGATACGGTCATGGGCCGTGAACCATGAACAAGTTCCAAAAAAATTGCACCTTTAGCCCCTCAACTACACCTCATCTCACAATCTATAACGAAAGACACGAAGGCTAACATTTTTGGTCCTTTTGACACCAAACCACTAACCAAAAACAATTAAAGGTGAACATTTTAAATTATTAAAATTAATTAATAAACGTACCGGGACACGGGCTTTACAACTCTCCCCCACTTGGATTAGACTTCGCCCCCGAAGTCTACGTCCGCAAACAGCTTCTAATAAATCTCTCGCATTTGATGATATCCCAAACTCAAACCACTTTCAAGCTCTAACCCTTCTAATGGTGCTCACCAATATACCCTACAGAATACCCGACTACGATCATTCCTACCCTTAACTGTCGATTAACTACCACAAATTCTAATAGACTCCAAAGATTTTCAATAAATTATATCAACAAAACATCGACCCCTGCCGAACATCGGTCCAACCGATGGCAATAACAAACATCGGCCACCCGCCGAATATCGGTCCAACCGATGGCAATAACAAACATCGGCCACCCGCCGAACATCGGTCCAACCGATCACAATAACAAACATCGGCCACCCGCCGAACATCGGTCCAACCGATCACAATAACAAACATCGGCCGCCCGCCGAACATCGGTCCAACCGATCTCAGTAACTCAATTAAGCGTGGTATTATCCTAGACATTAACACAAATAGATATCCCCCACTACCAAATCACTAACACACACGTAGATCATTCCACCACAACCATTCGTCACAAGTGATCATTTCAGGGTTACTACTACCATCACCATGATTATCTTACATCGGCTACAACTCTCCGATTATACTAAAGGTGTTTGGCCTCAAGCCCAAAAGTCGACACCTAAATATACCACCTACCTCAAAATGGTTGATGCGCATTTATTCCCTTAATAACAAAGGGCATCAATCCCTTAACCGATACTATTCGGCCTACAACACTAACGCACGTGGAATACCTACCTTCCACCGTCGACGTATCATCCACACTTGCTCTACGAAGCCAAGTCACACCGTATCGAGGATACACCTTGGCGTCTACCTCCCAGGTAACGCCTCAAGACCCAGCACACCGGAACTACCTCCCAGGTAAGTGCCCACAACTATATCCTCCTAGTACCTACTGGAAAGTCTAGGTTAAAACACATGAATACCGGGGTCCCACCCCGAGATACCCAACCGACCATTACCAACGACTGACTAACGTGACTAGGGATCCAAAGCAAACAGCCTACCAACAACATGCCTATTCCGGATTGACTCACTCACCCAACCATGTAAACACTCAATGTGCAAAGAATGCCCAACGGTTCGACAAAAACAACTCATCAACTAGACTCCACATCGAGCCATTAAAACCGGGCAATTGGCCCATGACTAACTCCAAGTCAAAACCGAGCAAAATACTCCACGCTTGCTAGACCCATAGGTCGGAAAATACGTTTAAACAAAGTTTAAGCAAGCAATATTCTGAAATCAACCTTAGTCCCAGACTCAACACGGGTTAAACAAAAGAGTTTTCCAAAAGGACTCACACCCTTAAAATTCTCGAAAGGACACATGACACTTAAAAGCACATTTCCCCAAATGGTTTACCAACTCATTTACAAAATATTTTCAACATCAGGATTTTCATCTAAAAAAGATCGTAAGCAATACAACTACTATTACCAGATCGATAGTTACGCAAAACTGGACACGCTCGTCCCACATAGGAAAAATCACGTTGAAAATCGTTCCATTGCAGTTCGGTTTACTCACACAAAAGCAAAGCGTAATAAATAATTTCTTTAAAATGAACCGCCTCGATTCCAGTATGGATTGACTCATGACATGCATTTAAAGTAACCGCTTGACCTTAAACAGGGTGCGACGAAGGTGTGCACATAATTCAAAATAAGTCTCACGACGTTTGATTCAAAAATTCCTCTTTTTAATCCTAAAAAGGGCGTGGCACAGGGTTCGCCACAAATTTTCCGCGCGTCAGCTAATCACACAAAACGATGACACGGTTTACAAATATATTTTTGTTAAAACACAACTGTCTCGTGTAAGTTTCAAACTTGAAGACAGAAACCAGTCCGCTTCTAATAATTGGAAATATCGACTAAAAACCTCATAAAATCTCAAACTGGGGGCAGGCATGCAAGCTTGTAACACTTCCTCAAGTTTCGTACTTGGGACATATAATGTCAAAACATTATAGTTTAAAAAAAATGTATTTATCGAAAATGCTCAAAATACTCGTTTCCTCCAAAGCAAAAGTTTTTAATTCCCCAAAAAAAATGAACGGTAATTCTAAATTAACCGAATGTAAAAAATCTACGCATTTATATTTCCAAAATATAACACATTGTAATCGTATGCATGATGTTTACAACCTTAAAACACTCCTTGGATCAAATGGTCTTTCATTTCGACAAAAAGGAACTAAAGCATTTTCTTGCACGACTCAGTCGACATTCAACGTCTCGACTCATGCTCCTCTCTACCTTTCCAATCCACTATCGTCCTCCGGACATTTAAGCCTCTAGGGGCAAGATGGAAAATTACGACAAATAATCCCTACGATTTTTTTTTCCTCAAATCAAAGTCGGCTCTATAAGCCTATGACTCTAGCACAATCTTCCATCTTGGCTCGAAATGATCTGCTTACAACAAATATCATCCTTATCGTCACTCCAAGTGACTAATACTATAATCGTCTTTCTATTCCAACGACTACTAGTTTAGGACCTTCAACACTACCCCAACGATCATCCATCAAAGCAAGTCAAGTACACACATGTACCAGTGGATCTACTATATTTGTCTCTCCTCGTGACGGCTATTCAGGGTAGATAATACAACGCGTTATTAGCACATAACAACGCACACTAACAACACTCACGCCCAACTCCTTGGATTCCTCGTGACTTCCCCGACTCGAGCATTGATCTTGTGCTTCCGGTAGTAGGAGCTCTACTACTACCTTCCACACCTATCATCGCTCGTTCCGAGTCTCATCCCGAGGGTCCAAGTAGTTTCTCGCCGAAACTATACACATAATATAATTAATCCACACATGCCAGTTCAAGAACATATCCTAAACAGGCAACTCATACAACTACTGTATATATAAAACCATCGGTCTCCCCGATCAGACAGCCACAAATGTATACTTAATAAACCATCGGTCACCCCGATCATACAACAACAATTAAATATATAATTAACCACATGCCTGCACCAGCATATATATACATCCACCCTTCCTAGCTCCCTAGGAATTTCCTCTTATCCCACTACCCTTGCTACTACCGAATCCCCACTAATTATGACGAGTGACCTCGCGAATACCCGATTTTATGCAGTGCGAAATAAATAGACAGTCGAATACAAGACTCTATCCTAGAACGGTTGGACTCAAACAAGAGCTGCGCAATAGAACTAAATCGAATATTCTAAGGCTATAAATCTCTTACTGCATACAACCTAGAGGGCATCCACTTAGTAACCTATCATAGTTAGCATAAATTCTTAATAGCAAGTAGTTCAACATACAGCATAGTGTCCACAACAGGCAATCTAGCATGCATACTCTATGATCTAGAAAGCAATAAAACACTAAGTACTGTACCTTTCCCCATTGGCTCCGGCTGACTGTACACACTGCGCCTCCGATCACCGTTCCTCGAACGGGTCTTTACTTTTTCTTTTGTTTCCAAAAAGATTTAATAAAGAATTTGAAAATTTCCCAGCCGCAACTTGAGACCAAACACACCGAGGTGCGTTTGATTCACTCAAGCTGTGCTCTGATACCAAGTTGTAACGTCCCGAAAATTACAAGCAAATTTAAATTTTTAAATAAACAATTCATTGATAACAACTCAATAAATGATCCCAACGTTTCGTTTGCAAACACATAATTAATGTCTTTATAAAATAAAACCAGCGGAATAAACGTTTAATTATTAAAATCAATAAGCAACCAGCTCTTCTCGCGCGCCAGTGTGTACTCGTCACGCCTTGGAGCCGCCCGTACCTGAAACCACAGTTTATTGGGAAAGGGTAAGCACGAAGCTTAGTGAATTCCAACACATGCGCAGATAGGAATTATATACACATCACCCCTATCCGCACATAAGCAACAACATCACAGTTACATAAAACGAGTAAACATCTACAAGTAATTATGTATCCAACACCTCAGTACCATCGAGGCCTCGGTCCCACCGAATTGTAATGTATCCAACACCTCAGTACCATCGAGGCCTCGGTCCCACCGAATTGTAATGTATCCAACACCTCAGTACCATCGAGGCCTCGGTCCCACCGAATTGTAATGTATCCAACACCTCAGTACCATCGAGGCCTCGGTCCCACCGAATTGTAATGTAACCAACACCTCAGTACCATCGAGGCCTCGGTCCCACCGAATTGTAATGTAACACATTTATACCAAGCATTCAAACCAATCAAATATTACACACCACAAACAACTAGTTCACACCACAAAGACAGTAGTACATACAAACTATTATGACATGCATACAACCCCTAACTACACAGTGAGAGAACTCACCTCGAATGCGCGCCCAGCTTAACAACACAATTCAAGCTCCACAATTACGGTCACTTCCCAGCACCTAAACGCATGTTAAAACGTGTCAATACGAGACCCGGACCCTATGGCACGACACACGCTTAAACCGTCACTAAAACTAATTTCCGCTCTCGCCAAACAGGTCTGTTCGGGACCTGTTTCGACCTCTTTAAACCCAGAAAAACCTTAATTAAATTACATGACCAGAAAGTACTCTGAGTTAGGGTTCCAAGGACATATTATACGCCTCCTAACGATTTTTCTACAATTTACTACGGATTTTACAAAAACAGTTTCCGGAACAGCGAAAATCAGTACCTTTCAGTATAAAACGACAAATCGACCCATGCTACGTCCCGAACTGGGTTTTGCACAAAATACAGAAAAGTTTCTAGACTCAAAAATGGAACTTTTGACACCGGTTTCACCCCAAACCGAGTTACGAGCAGAAAGTTATGGTCTACGCAAAACAGTGGCAGATTCCAGAATTTTGCACATAAAATGACGAAACACCGAACTTGCGACCACTTTTTCGCCCAGCTAGAGACCGAACCAATTTTCCGCTAAAACACAGAAAACGTGCCCGACCCTGAACTTGAACCATGGGCGCCAGTTTCGGCTCAAACGGAGTTACGACGGAAAAGTTATAGTCTCGCGAAAACTGGACAGCACACTAAAATTTTCATAAAAAGATAACTTTATAAACGGTTCGCGGCTTAAGCGATTCGGGATTTACGCTAAGAGTGACACCCACAGCCACCGCAGCGGCGGCGTGCGGCGGTGGTGGTCTCGCCGGAAAAACGAAAAAGGAAAAGAAAAGAACGAGACTAACGAGAACCACGTACCTCACGACGGCGTCTCACCACCACAACCAAACCGCTCTCTCTCGATCACTCCGACGACAGCGGGTGGTGGCGGTCTCCGGCGACAGCAGTAGCGGCGGCGAGGGCTGCTGCTGTATCCTTTCTTCTCGACACTCTCTCCTTCTCGCGATTTCACTCTCTCTCTTTGTTTCTATCTTTCCGGCCGCACAACACAAACCAAACGAGAAGGGAGGGTCGTAGGGTTCTTGGGAGAGGTTTGCTTGCTTGATTCACAAGGAAAGACAAAGAAAAGGAAAACGAGAATAGGGATACGGTCATGGGCCGTGAACCATGAACAAGTTCCAAAAAAATTGCACCTTTAGCCCCTCAACTACACCTCATCTCACAATCTATAACGAAAGACACGAAGGCTAACATTTTTGGTCCTTTTGACACCAAACCACTAACCAAAAACAATTAAAGGTGAACATTTTAAATTATTAAAATTAATTAATAAACGTACCGGGACACGGGCTTTACATTATTTTTGAAAAGCGAGGGTTAGACCATAAGGTCTAGTGAATTCCCTCCTAAAAGCGTGACCACAAAACATTTTTAGAAACACGTTTCCTTGCAAACAGTACTTAACAAGTTTGAGCTCAAACAAGGGTATACACAGTGGTACGGACCAATAACACCTTACAAAGCCAGGCACGGCAACTCATCACCTTACAAAGCCAGGGACGGCAACTCATCACCTTACAAAGCCAGGGACGGCAACTCATCACCTTACAAAGCCAGGGACGGCAACTCGGGGGTCCTCCACTGTGTAACCCGACTCTATCACAAGCATAAACACTTAGAACATGCTTTAAACTTACTCGAGGAATATCCTCCTTCCACATTACAAACTAACACTTTTCATGCATAAGAAAACATAGGATTCATGATAAACAAGTAACTCATTTTCAGACATATCAATTCTTCGCATTTCATTTTAAAAGATAGAAAATAATGCATAAGGGAACTCACCTGATGCTCGGCTAAACGACTCACTACTTGGAGCTCACTTAAACACCAAACGATCACCTGAATTGGGGTTAACAAATGAGGTATTAGACTCCCCAATTATGCTCTAAAACATTCCCCATAATGTCCTAAGACAATCCCCTAAACCGAGCCTCGAACCCAAGCTCAAACGACCAACGAAGCAAAAATGGAAAACAAAGAAACAGAGCCTGGCGCCGATCCATCGGCGCCGAGATCGGCGCGGATCTCTGGTTTGTTTTCCCTGCACGAATTTTCTTCCAAAAGCCAAGGGTTTCTCATCTCTAAATTCCCCCAACTCAGTTCTAATTCTTCCAAATCGACATCATGGATATAAACAACATTAAGAACCAATTACCAACAATTAAAATAATATCTAATCCATTAAATCCATCTAATGATTCACCACTTTTATCCTCAAAAACTCAAAACTCCATTAAAGCCCAAAACCTTGCTAGAATCAACTTCCACCATTGAATTGGTGAAGGATTCTCAAAGAAGGTAACAAACCCATAATCTAACTCTAGAATACTCCATTAATACTTCTAACTAAACATCACCACAAAGAGAAAGAAAGTGTAGAAGGAGAAATTATACCTTGAAGATGCTACCATCAATCCTTGAAGCCTTCCTTCTTCCACACCCCCACATTAGGGTTTTGGCTCTCAAACTCTCTTCTCCCCTTTTCTTCTATCGATCCACAGAACCAACACAAAAGACATGAAGAACATAGGGTTTCCTCTTATTTAACTCTCTCTCATTTCACCCTTGAGCACTAAAGTTTCAATCTTCTCACTTTGGCCACCAACTTTCAATGCCAACTAGAAAATCGGGTTATTACAACACTCCCCCCTTAAAGAATTCCGTCCCCGGAATTCCTCATTGGAAAAGATGCGGGTGCCTTGCCCACATCAAAACTGACACTTCTCCAGAGTACAACCACATTCTGACTCAGTCAACCACCTCACTAAATTCGAAACCCGGAACCATGGGTGCATTCCCTTCAGTTCTTACGGTACCCTAACTCGTAGGCTACCGCTCCTACCCGATCGGCCTTGACAACATAAGATTAACTAAGACTTATCATGCATCTATACTTCTTTTAAGGAGGGACTCGGTTAAATCCTCCGCCACAACACGAGATTCATCTATCGGAGACAAACACACCTTAGACAGCTTGACACAAGACCAAACCTGTACGTCCCGACGACTCACTACCCAAAATTCCTTCATTGCAATACTCTTCCCAAAGGTTCGCACACTTATGAAAGACAATCTACACAACGCTGCACCTTTTGGCATTGCTGTCAAGTTTATTACTTCCAAATTTACTCACTTAATCCGACATACTAACTTCACCTCCCCACGTTGGCGTGGAGCACAACCCACCAATCATTACTTGCCCCTCTCTCTCGACCTTCCCACATGCTGATACCACTTTCCTATTACTCGCCTAACCAAACAGTTGCACCAAGATCCTAACTTAGGGCATTCAACCAAGTCGTCTCGAAACGACACCAGTGTTCGACGTCACCACACATTCTTGATCTCCAACCTTTACTTCCTCGAACAATCCTTTCACACATGAGGAACCACTCACATTCCTTAAGGATTTCGCATCTACTACACCCCATTTTGACTAACATCTCATCACCTTCTTCAAACTTCCAATGATCCCAGAAACATGCTTACTTAGCGACTCTTACAACTAGAAACACTTGGTTTCTATTTTGGGTAACCACCCACCACCACTCCGTCATTCTATTCCTAACATACTCATACCACGACGTCAACTTACTCCCACGTGCTCCAACAATCTGGTTAACAAACCGAACACCTCATCTGAAACCCCCAAAAGGTTTCTATTCGATGTTTCCTCTCTTTCTAACATCACATCACTACGACACTAGCTGGCACACTTAGCTTGACAACTACGGTCACTACACATCCGAGCACTCTTGGCCCATAACATCACCCTGCAGACCAAATCTCTCATGATCATTCACACAATTCGAACTTGCCTTCACATCCTCCCGTATACACAATCGAGTCTATCTCGCTACTTAGTCCTTTCCCAACTTGTCGAACTATAACTCCCGAGTTCCTACATAACTCAAACATTCTCACTACCTTATCGACACGCTCACGAGGAGCATTCTCCCCAACAATACCGAATCTAATCCAAAGGTCTCTCAACCAGGGCACTCCATCCGACCACTTGTTTCCATTCTAACTTAATACGCTAAAGATGCCTCAAAAGAATGTCTCGCTAAAATGAGTCCACTTTTAGACCTGTCGCACGAACTTAGCTTCCTCAACCCTTTAACCATGACATACACAATGATCTCTTTTTCTTATGCCTTACAAATAACAGTTCCTTAATTATAGTCCACCTTTCCAGTGTCTCCTGACATCTTCTCACCGCAAGCCTGTCTACACTTGATCTACCATACCGTCCTCAGTTCCTCTCGTGCCTACACAGAACGCCCATCACACTCCGCTACAGCCCAAAAGAACGGTTTCTCCAAAATCATCAATCAAGACCTTTAGCCAAGTCCTCATAAAGTACTTAGCACCGAGAACTACCACGAGCTCCTAACTTTCCAACACAGTCGACCCACTCAATGCAAACAAGCCTTCACGATGCCATTACACACCCAAAAGATACTACTCCCTTCATGCTGCGCACAACCCCTTTTCATTTGAAGTATAAACGTTTCCCGACCTTACCTATCCTGGGTCTAGACGAACCACATGTCCAGGTCAACTCCCCAAAGCACACCCACTTCGATTACACTAATCATTTCGTTCTTATATGGCTCATCAAACCCCAAAAGAAATTACTTATGCAACCACGATCTATCACCTTTGAAACACTCACACAAGGTGGTCCAGCGTCATGCCGGATACACAACCTTCTCCGAACAACTTCTCACATCCTAGCACGAACACTCACAAGATAACCACACTATAGCTACTTCTCCAATACCAACCTCCTGACAACTATCCAACAGAACGGTCACTGATTCAACAACGGCAATCGACATGCAATTGTACAGTCGCATCACGACAGACAGGGATTCCCGAAGGGATCTATTTCTCCTAACTCCTCGAACAATTTCTCGTTCCTCGCCAACTCATCGCGATTTATTTCCGCTGTGCTAGACACTTTACGCGCAAGCGAATCATCAAAACCTCAATGGACATCACATCTACATTGGTGATCTTCCGTTCTCCTAATGCCCTAACTAGGTGTTCCTACACCATATCATTTACACATTCTTGGACGACCTCCTTCGCTTGCCCGCAACGGGTTCATTCTCGCGATTCAGTTTCCTGACAACGCCTCTAACTTAAGACATGATAAACAGTCGCAAACCTCCATATCAATGGACTACATGTGAAGATTCCATTCGTCCTAGACCACCTAGATTCCTAACAGAATCCACTTCGTCCAACTCTTCATAACCAACTTATACCCCACCGCTCTCACTTGAGGAAACACAAGACCTTTTTTTTAGCGTAGAAATTTAATTACCCAAACATCTTAGTACTCCGACTCAAAGCCGATAACATTACATCAAGTAACGTAACGCTACTTATTACCATTTCACCAACAGAAACACTCTAACCATTCAACTTTTACCGCAGTTAAAACTATTCTCACATAGCCAAGCGATAGCTAGAACTACAATCATACCGACATTCCCAAATTCACTGCCTGAGACTCCCGGTATTCACCCACTTCCTCTAACGGGAACACTAAGGTCATAACTCGACCACATCTTATCCAACTGAAAATTTTCCTCACCCAAAGCCTTTCTTCAACCTCAATCGCAATACCCTTCCCGACCTAGCGAGTTCATAGCCTTCATGCATAATGACACAACGATTGAAATCGTTTTGAACACCTTTTTTAAAAAAAAAAAAAACAGTAGACACAAAATCATAAAACAAGCTTGAGTATGTATGACCCAACACCACACAAGACGATTAGTAAAAACGCAACGATCGCAAGGATCGCTCACAGGCACTCTTACGATACTTCGTACCCTTGTCTATCCAACTCGTTGCCGACACAACGGTCATCTCCAACGAAACCTTTTCCAATACGGCTAGAGAATTCAGAACGAAATCACTTACCCAAAGTGGGTCAGTTAACTCCAACACTCGCTTACATGAAAATAACGAGTCAGCACTCATTTTGTTTGTAAAACAAACCTCGCAATAAAATGTTTTCAATATTCTCGTAACGAAGATTCTCTCCACAAGAAAAACGTGAAATAATTCGTAAATCACTAAGTTCAAAGCTTTATCGTATAATGAAAACAAGTTTGTCTTTTACTTTAAAGAAAACACGCTCGCACGCGTCAACTCATTTCCCCAAAACAAGAAAACATATCATGCACGCACATGCTTTTTAACATGAAAGAGTCTCGTATAATACTTTTAGCAGCAAAATGCATGGAATTCAATATGCAAAAGGAAGGCTATTCACTCTAACTAAGTCAATCGTTGCATTCACTTTAACTCTTCACTGGTACCATACTACAACCAACAACCGCTTCCTTACTTATGATACAACTTGTAGCACAAGTGCTTCATAACCCTCCTGACTGATCACTCTTACATGGTTTAACAATCGACCACTTAGCTCACCTTCTATTCTCATACGTACCTCAAATCAACACTGATATCTTACAATCATTAACCTTGCCACTAAACCGTTTGACTAAGGAATCCAAGACTAGATTCCCTCACTCGATCTTGAATTGAAGGTTTTCAAGATGCCAACATACTTCTCACTTCCTATCCCAGAGAGTTTACCTCCAGACAGCTCACCAACATTCTAGACCACACTCCTTCTAGAAGTTACAAACACCACATTACAAGGGGTCTCCCATGACACATCAACTCTTTGCTATCAAGCACAAGGTTAGAACCTTCTACATACTGCCACTCTCACCACCCATCCCGACATTAGCGATTGATTACACCCATGCACCTGTAAACCCATAATAGCATTGGCCAGATGCTACTTGAATTTACCTTACATGAGGGTTCTCACTACTATTGTCAAGATATCCTACGATCACGGTCATTCCTAATGGCTTCCTATATCTCAGTTGTGTCCCACTCTACTCCACAGTTTAAGTTTAGGCCCATCCGGTCGCCTAAATCCCTTAAACTATGGCTCTGATACCATTTCTAACAACCCAGAAATTTAATAAAATATAAGATTTAACATTTCAATCAAAAACGGTCCCAAAGTCTACAATACATCTAAATTACTCTAAACTCGCAGCGGAAACTACCTTCACAACTGAGATACTACAAGAAGCTCGGCGGTACTCTACAAGTCTTCACTATCTCTCGCCCCTTTGCCACGACCCAACCTTCCAATATCATCAGATGCAACTCCATACACGGTTAATACCTGAAAATGGTTTTTATTTTTGAAAAGCGAGGGTTAGACCATAAGGTCTAGTGAATTCCCTCCTAAAAGCGTGACCACAAAACATTTTTAGAAACACGTTTCCTTGCAAACAGTACTTAACAAGTTTGAGCTCAAACAAGGGTATACACAGTGGTACGGACCAATAACACCTTACAAAGCCAGGCACGGCAACTCACCACCTTACAAAGCCAGGGACGGCAACTCATCACCTTACAAAGCCAGGGACGGCAACTCATCACCTTACAAAGCCAGGGACGGCAACTCGGGGGTCCTCCACTGTGTAACCCGACTCTATCACAAGCATAAACACTTAGAACATGCTTTAAACTTACTCGAGGAATATCCTCCTTCCACATTACAAACTAACACTTTTCATGCATAAGAAAACATAGGATTCATGATAAACAAGTAACTCATTTTCAGACATATCAATTCTTCGCATTTCATTTTAAAAGATAGAAAATAATGCATAAGGGAACTCACCTGATGCTCGGCTAAACGACTCACTACTTGGAGCTCACTTAAACACCAAACGATCACCTGAATTGGGGTTAACAAATGAGGTATTAGTGTTGGGTCATCAAGATTTGAAGATGACCTCATGATCTCCTTTTATACTTTGAAAAACATTTTATACTTAGAGAAATTTTGGATGCATGGTTCTTTGTAATGGCTTGTACAAGATATCAAATGTTTGGTGAAGTCAAAGATCAACCAAAGTCAAGATTAAAGATTCTCTCATTGTGGAAGTGAAAGATCTTTTCTCAAACATACAAGTCATTGTTCACCGAAATTGTTCTCACAATTTCGGTGGTATCTCCACCGAAACTTCTCTCTATTTCGGCCTAGTCTCAAAGAAGCTTTTCCCAAAGATGATGTCATATATCTCAAAGATGATGTCACATATCTCAAAGATGTGTCACATATCCCAAATGACATTTCGGTGGGACCTCAAAGAAGCCTCAAAGATGTTTTCTCCAAAGATGTGTCACATATCCCAAGTTTCCATCGGTGGTGCTTTTCTTGAAAGAAAATCTGAGAAGCAAAAGGAGACAAAAGTGAGAGACATAATAAGACAAAATGAGAAGCAAATTCATTTTGTCTTGGAAGAAATCTTACAACCTTTCTTCGGTGGTGCATTTGTTGAAAGAGATTTTGAGAAGCAAAAGAAGACAAAAATGAGAGACATAATAAGACAAAATGAGAAAGAAATTTGTTTTGTGACAAAACAAATTTGTCAAGATTTCTACCGAAGATATTTGTTTAAATTCGGTGGACTTGTTTGTCAAATGCTTTCTTTGAAGAAATATTTCAAGTCTCAAGAAACTTTGTCTTGGAAGACACATCAAGAAAGATCAGCTATTATGGGAAAATATCTATTGCCAGATAAAAGTGACCATCTGTCATTTTATCTATATTCAGCTAAAGTCTTCCTCAGCATGGTTTCCATACCTTATTTCAAGGAAAAGGTGATAGTGACGGATCAACTTTTTAGAAGTCAACAAATATGGTGATGACAAGTGTCCCAAGCATTTAATGCTTGGTACACCCATTATCACTATATAAAGAAGAAGAAGACTTCTTGCAAAACAGACTTTTGGGTGATCTCTCTAAGTGCAGACGTTATACCTGGAATCCCTTGAATCTCTTGAAGACATCTATGTGTTCAAGATATTCTGTTCATCTCTCTCTTTAAACTTTACAGCTTTCTATCTTTGTGTTTTAGAAGTTATTTAGTTTTCAGTATTACTTTGTGAAGATTGTTAGAATAGATTTTATCTGTTCTTTTCCGCAACAGTCTTAAGTTTCTATGTGTAATTCTTGTTGAAAGATTTTCAATATAAAGAATTAAAATTGTGAAAATTTTGAGTATTGTATTCAACCCCCCCCCCTTCTACAATACTTGTTATAGCCATCTGGGACTAACAAGTGGTATCAGAGCAGAAAGTTTAATCCCATAAACTTGATCTGCGATGGCTGCCTCCTCTTCTTCAACTATTGAAAACTCTTTTCAAAATAACTTTTCTGAAAATGGCTCCATTTCAAAACCTCCTAAGTTCAATGCTAACAACTTCTCTTTGTGGAAAAGCCGCATGATGCTGTTCATGGAAGGAGTGGATACTAGATATCCAACCATTCTCCAAGAGGGACCCTTTATCCCCAGAGTTTGGGCTCGCTATGAAACACAGAGGCCTGGTAAAGAAACCATGGAAAAAGATAATTCTGATGATTCGTCTGATGAAGAAAAATCTGCTGCTACTGGTCGTTACATTCTTAAAAATCCTAAGAAATACACTGATGAGGAAAAACGGCTTGTGTCTCTTGATTCTAAAGTTAGAACTATCATTGCTCTCTCTCTTCCTGATGAAGTGTACCACTCTCTGGTAAATCTCTCTACTGCCAAAGAGATGTGGTCCACTCTGTGTGTTTTGTACGAAGGTACAAATGAAGTTAAAAAGAGCAGAAAAATTGGTTTTGTTAGAAAATATGAACTCTTTTCTTATGAGAAAGGAGAATCTCTCTCCAACTACTATAATCGCTTTAACAGTCTTCTTAATGACTTAAAGCTGTTAGGTAGAGTGTATGACAATGAGGAAGTCCTGTGCAAATTTATGGACTGTCTTCCCGATTTTTGGGAAAATATCTGTACTTGTATAAAGACAACCAAGGATCTTGATCATATGCCTCTTACTGTTCTTTATGGTACTCTTTTCAACTATGAGCAGACGAAACTGCAAAGGTTTTTAAAGAACTCTTCTCTAGCTCTCCTAAGTGACTCTTCCAAAAAGACTAAGTGTTTTCCAAAAATCACCTACCTATCTGATTCTGACCATGATAGTCAAGAAGATCCCAATGATCATTCAGAAGCATATCTTAGTGATGCTAAGGATGAATGTGAGGAAACTTCAGTTGATAAATTATCTGATGAAATGGCCATGTTGGATGGGCACTCTAAATCCAAATCTCATCTCTCTTCTGGAAAATCTAAGTTCGATAGAAATTCATCCTCTTCTCTCTCCAAACACTCTCCTTTGGATAAATCTAATGAGGAATGTTTTAACTGTGGTAAAAAGGGTCATTTTGCTTCTGAGTGTAAAAGTAGAGACCTTGAAAGACTTAGAAGTGCTTCCCACCGATTTTCCAAAAATTTCAGCCAATCTTCCTCTTCTGCAAATTTTGACCGGGCTGAAAGATACAAGGAGAAATACAAGAGAGAAAAGGAAAGAAATGAAAGACTTGTCAGAAGAGGAAAGGGTCTGCCTGCTAAATCTTATGATTTGGCAGATGAACCCACATCTGAAAGCGAATGACTCCTCAACTGCTCTTGTATCAGCTAAGTGCTTCTTCTACTCTTCACTGGTACATACTATGTGTTTTATCTATCTTTTATGAATTCCCTTATTTCAAACTCTTTTGCTATGTGTCCATAATTTCTGCCATCACATCTGAAAACATAAATTTTGGAAATTTTATTTGGCTAGTCTCTGGGTGTTGTTTCTTTCTTAAAAAGAAATCCTCCAAAATTTTTCCAAAAATAACTTTATGACTTCTCATACCGATTTCCTTCTTCAATCTGTGAGTTTCAAAATGTCCAATTCAAAAGAAAGGATTTATGTACTCCCAATTTTTGAAATATGAATTCTATGTGATGCACCCCCATTCTTTGTTATCTCTTCAAAATCTTTGAGCAAAAGTTAGGAAAATGTCAAGTTTCTAAAAGGAACTCTCTTTATAGAAAATGCTATATCTGTGGTGATATTTCTCATTTTGCCAAAGACTGTGTGAAATAAAGAATTATTCTGAGTGATATAAATTCTTTTCATTCTTTTTCTTCTAACCCAAAAGGACCCACCTTCAAAATGGGTACCTGGAAATTAAATTCTTTGTGATTGCAGATTTTGAGCTGGACAGATGGATCTATGTGAACAAGTGAGAAAGTTGACAAAACCTTAGAATTCTTTACTCTCATGACATCATAAGCATGTTGATGTCATTCTCATGACATCACCATCTCCAATCTCTTAAAATTCCATTTCTTTTCTAAACCTCACCACCGAAATTTTCCTTAACCACCAAAACAAAACCATATCCCACCATACTTTACTTCCCATCATATGTTTTGCCTCCTCGATCGGTGGTACCCCTCAAATTCGGTGGAACCCTTCAAATTCGGTGGTGAAACCCTTCTAAATTCGGTACAATCCTACAAACTCCTCGGTGGAATCCTCACACCGATCCACCACCGAGTCTACACCGACCCACACCGATTCCACACCGAATCTCCACCGATCCACCACCTCAAATCCCTCCACCGATCCACCACCTCAAATCCCTCCACCAATCCACCCACTACAAACTCTTCTACAGATGTCACCCCAAATCCTCAAACTCAATCTTTTTGGGTCATCAAATTGGAAGATGAAATTCCAATCTTTTCTTCACTTTGAAGATTTTCTCCATAATGTCTTAGAAGTTTTACTACTGATTTTCCACCGAAAATCCTACCGAAAATAGCCAATTTTCGGTGGATTCTCCTTCATTTTCGGTGGAAAAGCAAAAAAAAAAAAAAAAAAAATATCCTACCGATTTTCCACCGAAAATCCTACCGAAAATAGCCTATTTTCGGTGGATTTTGCTCAATTTTCGGTGGAAAGGTAAAAAAAAAAAAAAAAAAAAATATCCTACCGATTTTCCACCGAAAATCCTACCGAAAATAGCCTATTTTCGGTGGATTTTGCTCAATTTTCGGTGGAAAGGTAAAAAAAAAAAAAAAAAAAAAAAAAATCCTACCGATTTTCAACCGAAAATCCTACCGAAAATAGCCTATTTTCGGTGGATTTTCCTCAATTTTCGGTGGAAAGGTAAAAAAAAAAAAAAAAAAAAAATCCTACCGATTTTCCACCGAAAAGAGCCAATTTTCGGTGGATTTTCCTCAATTTTCGGTGGAAAGTCAAAAAAAAAAAAAAAAAAAATGGTCTTGGTTCTGGCCGATCTTTTCATTTTCTCTTGGTGTTTTTCCTACGTCGGCCGCTGAGGGGGAGAATTCATCTGAGGGGGAGCAACATAAACCCTCAGTACTCATATACAGCGACCAACTTGAAAAAATGAGGAAATCAACGGACCGGTCAAGGGGGAGCACTTCAGTCCGGGCGGATCTAACTGAGGGGGAGAAACACAAAGACCGTCTGATCTAACTGAGGGGGAGCAAAACAAAGACAAAGGATGCTGATGCTAAACATGAAAAGATGCCAAGATGCAACAGTTGGGCAGAAGTATCCTAAGGCTGCTGATCAAAATGAAGAATCCTCAAGCCAGACACAAGTTTCAACTCGCCCCTCCAAAGATGCAAGTAATATTCATTCTGTTTATACTGTTTATACTTCTTTCCTTTTCCTTTCGATTATTTGTACAGCTATACCTCTTTATTTTTTCTTATATGTAAATATCATATATACATACACACACAAAAAAAAATGGACTGTGTGAAAAAGAACCCAAAAGAGTAAAGAAGGGTCAACTTGCATTATTCACTGTCTTACTCATGTTTTTCTAAGTATGGATGTCATCATCAAATAGGGGGAGATTGTTGGGTCATCAAGATTTGAAGATGACCTCATGATCTCCTTTTATACTTTGAAAAACATTTTATACTTAGAGAAATTTTGGATGCATGGTTCTTTGTAATGGCTTGTACAAGATATCAAATGTTTGGTGAAGTCAAAGATCAACCAAAGTCAAGATTAAAGATTCTCTCATTGTGGAAGTGAAAGATCTTTTCTCAAACATACAAGTCATTGTTCACCGAAATTGTTCTCACAATTTCGGTGGTATCTCCACCGAAACTTCTCTCTATTTCGGCCTAGTCTCAAAGAAGCTTTTCCCAAAGATGATGTCATATATCTCAAAGATGATGTCACATATCTCAAAGATGTGTCACATATCCCAAATGACATTTCGGTGGGACCTCAAAGAAGCCTCAAAGATGTTTTCTCCAAAGATGTGTCACATATCCCAAGTTTCCATCGGTGGTGCTTTTCTTGAAAGAAAATCTGAGAAGCAAAAGGAGACAAAAGTGAGAGACATAATAAGACAAAATGAGAAGCAAATTCATTTTGTCTTGGAAGAAATCTTACAACCTTTCTTCGGTGGTGCATTTGTTGAAAGAGATTTTGAGAAGCAAAAGAAGACAAAAATGAGAGACATAATAAGACAAAATGAGAAAGAAATTTGTTTTGTGACAAAACAAATTTGTCAAGATTTCTACCGAAGATATTTGTTTAAATTCGGTGGACTTGTTTGTCAAATGCTTTCTTTGAAGAAATATTTCAAGTCTCAAGAAACTTTGTCTTGGAAGACACATCAAGAAAGATCAGCTATTATGGGAAAATATCTATTGCCAGATAAAAGTGACCATCTGTCATTTTATCTATATTCAGCTAAAGTCTTCCTCAGCATGGTTTCCATACCTTATTTCAAGGAAAAGGTGATAGTGACGGATCAACTTTTTAGAAGTCAACAAATATGGTGATGACAAGTGTCCCAAGCATTTAATGCTTGGTACACCCATTATCACTATATAAAGAAGAAGAAGACTTCTTGCAAAACAGACTTTTGGGTGATCTCTCTAAGTGCAGACGTTATACCTGGAATCCCTTGAATCTCTTGAAGACATCTATGTGTTCAAGATATTCTGTTCATCTCTCTCTTTAAACTTTACAGCTTTCTATCTTTGTGTTTTAGAAGTTATTTAGTTTTCAGTATTACTTTGTGAAGATTGTTAGAATAGATTTTATCTGTTCTTTTCCGCAACAGTCTTAAGTTTCTATGTGTAATTCTTGTTGAAAGATTTTCAATATAAAGAATTAAAATTGTGAAAATTTTGAGTATTGTATTCAACCCCCCCCCTTCTACAATACTTGTTATAGCCATCTGGGACTAACAATTAGACTCCCCAATTATGCTCTAAAACATTCCCCATAATGTCCTAAGACAATCCCCTAAACCGAGCCTCGAACCCAAGCTCAAACGACCAACGAAGCAAAAACGGAAAACAAAGAAACAGAGCCTGGCGCCGATGGTGGCGCCGATCCATCGGCGCCGAGATCGGCGCGGATCTCTGGTTTGTTTTCCCTGCACGAATTTTCTTCCAAAAGCCAAGGGTTTCTCATCTCTAAATTCCCCCAACTCAGTTCTAATTCTTCCAAATCGACATCATGGATATAAACAACATTAAGAACCAATTACCAACAATTAAAATAATATCTAATCCATTAAATCCATCTAATGATTCACCACTTTTATCCTCAAAAACTCAAAACTCCATTAAAGCCCAAAACCTTGCTAGAATCAACTTCCACCATTGAATTGGTGAAGGATTCTCAAAGAAGGTAACAAACCCATAATCTAACTCTAGAATACTCCATTAATACTTCTAACTAAACATCACCACAAAGAGAAAGAAAGTGTAGAAGGAGAAATTATACCTTGAAGATGCTACCATCAATCCTTGAAGCCTTCCTTCTTCCACACCCCCACATTAGGGTTTTGGCTCTCAAACTCTCTTCTCCCCTTTTCTTCTATCGATCCACAGAACCAACACAAAAGACATGAAGAACATAGGGTTTCCTCTTATTTAACTCTCTCTCATTTCACCCTTGAGCACTAAAGTTTCAATCTTCTCACTTTGGCCACCAACTTTCAATGCCAACTAGAAAATCGGGTTATTACAGCAAATATGATACTTAATAGAATTCCTCATAAAAAGAGCGACAAATCACCTTATGAACTATGGAAAGGAAAACTTCCTTCCTACAAAAGGATGAAAGTGTGGGGTTGCCTAGCAAAGGTTCAAGTACCTTTACCCAAAAGGACAAAACTTGGACCGAAGACCATTGATTGTGTATATCTTGGTCTGGCAAGTAATAGTGCTGCTTATAGATTTCTGGTCTATAAGTCAAACACTGAAGATATCCACAACAACACAATTATGGAATCAATTGAGGCTGAATTCTTTGAACACATATTTCCTTACAAGGATAAAGGGAAAGAAATCTCTAATCCAAGGAAGAGAGTATGTGAAGTAGAGAACACCGATAGTGTTGAGAAACCAAATGAAGAAGGTACATCAAAGGCTCAAGAAGAAAACCTAGAGCCTAGAAGAAGTAAAAGGGGAAAGATTGCTAAAGACTTTGGACCCGACTTCATGACATTTGTTGTCGATGAAGAACCTCAATCCTATAAAGCCGTCATGGATTCATCGGAGGCACCTTATTGAAAAGAGGCTATTCAAGGTGAGATAGACTCCATTGTTCAAAATAACACATGGAGATTGGTAGATTTACCACCGGGTCACAAGGTAATTGGTCATAAATGGATCTTCAAGCGGAAACTAAGACCTGATGGCACTATAGAGAAATATAAAGCTCGACTAGTTGCAAAAGGTTACCGCCAAAAGGAAGATCAAGATTTCTTTGACACCTATTCACCGGTAACACGAATCACGTCCATTAGGACATTGATGGCTATATCAGCAATTCACAACCTACACATACATCAAATGGATGTGAAAACTGCTTTCTTAAATGGTGAATTAGATGAAGAAATATATATGCAACAACCGGAAGGTTTTGTTGTAAGAGGCCAAGAGAACAAAGTATGCAAACTTGTTAAGTCTTATATGGACTTAAACAATCCCCAAAGCAATGGCATGAGAAGTTTGATAACACTCTTCTAACAAATGGTTTCCAAACTAATGAATGTGACAAATGCGTATATGTGAAACAAAGCAAGAACGCATGTGTCATAATATGTCTATATGTAGATGATATGCTAATCATGGGGACCAACTTGGATGTAATCAATCAAACCAAGAAGATGTTGCACTCCTCGTTTGATATGAAGGATCATGGAGTAGCAGATGTAATTCTTGGGATAAAGATCCAAAGAGATCCTAACAGTTACATTCTGACTTAATCTCACTAAGTTGAGAAAGTTCTTAGGAAATTTGGTCACTATGATGATAGACCGGTAGTCACTCCTTTTGATCCTTCAAGCCAACTTAAGAAGAATCAAGGAGAGAGTGTGTCTCAATTGGAATACACTCAAGTGCTTGGAAGTTTGATGTACATTATGAATTGTACGAGACCGGATCTAGCATATACCGTGAGTAGACTTAGTCGATACTCACATAACCCAAGTAAGGATCATTGGTATGCACTTATAAGAGTGCTTCGATATCTGAAATACACAATGAACTATGGGTTATACTATACCAAATATCCTCCCGTACTAGAAGGATATTGTGATGCAAACTGGATTTCCAATCATTCTGAAAGTAAGTCCACAAGTGGCTATGTGTTTACACTTGGTGGTGCAGCCATATCTTGGAAATCTTCAAAGCAAACCGTGAATACACGGTCCCCAATGAAGCCGAATTCGTAGCCCTAGATAAAGCTGCTGAAGAGGCAGAATGGCTTAAAAGCTTCCTAGAGGGTATTCCTTGTGGCCTAAGCCTGTTACCGCCGTTTGCATACATTGTGATAGTATGGCCGCTCTTACAAGAGCAAAGAATCAAATTTATAACGGCAAATCGAGACATATCAGGCGTCGCCACAAAACAATACGATACTTGCTTAAGAATGGAATAATTTCCATCGATTATGTAAAGTCAAAGGAAAATATCGCAGATCCTTTGACAAAAGGCCTTAATAGAGAACAAGTCTCTTATACATCGAGGGGAATGGGCTTAAAGCCAATCCAATGAGTTCTACTCGGCGGAAACCTAACCTAGCAACATTGGAGATCCCATGGTCTAGTTTCAATAGGACAACTAGTTGAGGAAAACTCAAGACCGAATACACAGCTACGCCTATTCCTATGATGTTTATTTATGTGTATTTTCCGTTGATGATTTAAGGGTTGAATTCTTATTCTTAATAATACTGATAGCTTATTGGTGGAACACTACGGAATGTTCTTGATCAGTATTACCTATATGAGATTGATGTGGGGTCGCATCTTTGAAGACGGATATGGATACGTCTTCTAAAATTCTCATGAAGAAGGATTGTTCACGACCGAAATGAACACAACGGTAAGAGTCAACTATGCATAAACAGGATTTGTGTGATATTCATTGACTAGACTTACTACAAAACGTGGCTAGTTCAAGACTCACCGTCACTACCCACAAAGTAGGTCCGATGAATACTCACTATGAACGGTTCAAGTCACTTAGACACCTTTTCTGATGCATTTCATGTTTATTTCCTGAATAAGAACAATAAATACTTTGAGAATATCTTATTTTCTATTCAAATGTGGGGTATTGTTAGAGTTTGAATAGAAAATGTGGGGTATTGTTGGGATAATCTCAATCATACCTCAAGTACTAGATATGTAAATAGGGCAAAGATGAAAAGGTGTGACTTTTCATATGAAAATGTGTGACTTTTCATATGAAAAGGTGTAACATCCTAAATTTTCAATAATAGTAATTTAATGAGAATTGGGATTTAATTGTATTTTGGTTTAAAACCATAAATTATGTTGTAATTTATAATTCAATAGGGTTAAAATACAAGGGTTTAAAGTTTGGTGTTATTTTGGAAATAATGGAACTTGAGGGTGCTTTTGGTTATTTGCTGAAAGTGTGTATGGATAAAAGGTTAGAGCTGAGAAAATATCTCAGTATCTTGTTTTGAGTCGGCAAAGAAATCAGAGGAAAAAGGGAGAAAGAGAGAAAGAAGAGAAAGCAAGCTTTGTTCATCATTTTGGTGAGAAAATTGATAGTGGTTTCTAATAAAAATCTGTGTAGTTATATGTTTGTAAAACGAATTTGATTGTGGAATAGGTTTTTGGAATCACAAACAACAGATTTGAGGAATCAGCTTGTGCAGGAAGTGGTTTTTGCAAGCATAAGGTGAGTTCATTTGTTCCTTGCTTAAATCGGTGTTTTCATGTTAAATTAAACCTTGAAATAGCTGTATAAATAGGTTATGAACTGTATGGGATGGTTTAGAATGAGCTTAATAGAACATAAACGAATCTGGATCGATTTTTGGGCTGCAGGTCGAAGGTTTCCGGATAAAACCATGTATCCGGAAACCGTGGTGATGAAGGTCTCCGGACGCGATAAGTATCCGGTAAGTATTAAGTTTATTATAAGTATTCGGATAGATTTAGTTACCGGATGGTATCCGGATGGCTTTAGTGTCCGGATGACGTCCGGGTTTGAATAGTATCCGGTAAAGTATTGTTATCCGGAAAGTCCATTTATCCGGATAGTTTAGAAGTATCCGAAAACCCCTGATGTCCGGACACTTTTGTGAAATTGAGAATGTTAGGTTCTGATGTCTGGATGCAGATTCTAGATGTTTTGTCTGGATGCAGATTCTAGATGTTTTGTCTGGTTATCCGGAAAGTCCATTTATCGCAGATCCCCAGACCCCGCAAGGGCGTTGCCCCTTGACCCCATCCGCTAACCGGGTAGCGGAACCCCCGTGCTAAGTCGCCGAAGGGGGGCATTTGAGGATGAAGATACGATAGGTTATCTAGTATTCTTAGATTTGAGAATATGATATGAGCTGTAATATGTTGTTATGCATATACGTTAGTAAAGTGTAATGGATCCATAGGCACTAGTGGTTATGTACACGTAGAATAGATGAAGATTAATCATTATTCTGATGTGTGTGAGAAATCATGGAATAAACGTAATTCCTGATTTCTAAGGAAAAGAAGAGATTGGCATGTTTATATTGTAATCACTATTTCCTTCTCTAAGAAATAGGCATGTGTATATTGTTATTTCTTAGATGTGTACAGAAATAGGCATGTGTATATTGCGGTTTCTGGAATAGATGTGTACGAAACTGGGCATGTGTATATTGAGATTTCCGGAATAGAAATATTACTCTAGAATCAGTACAGATTCGTAGGGTAGCTCTGAGACATGATATGATGATGGAAGGTGTGTCAGGCATATTCATGGAATTGGGTAAAATCGTGCTAACGGAATAGAGTTACACGTATGGTAAGAGAAAGGGTAATCAGGTTTGTTATAACTTGTTTACATTGATTTTGCAAATATTATTATTGAAACGAATGTTCTCACTAGGCGTTGGCCTAATCGTTTCATATGATGTTTTCTTACCAGGTACCAGTTCGGGAAAGTAAAGGGTTGTGGGACGAGCGTTTTGGAATAGCTGAGGTGTCAATTAACAAGAAGAGATTTTGATGGAATTGCTTAGATAACTTAATTAATCTGATTATAGTGATATGATTAGATTGATAGGTTATTTGAAGGATCCTGTTTTGTAAATATACTCTCGATGGTTAATTTCCTTGCTATATAAATATAAGTTGAAGTTTATTTTATCATAACTTGTGGAAATTTGAGGTTCAAATTAGCCCTGTTTTTAGGGTGTTACAAAAGGTGTGACTTTTCATATGAAAATGTGTGACTTTTCATCCTCCAACCGCCATAACCGAACAGTTACAATGGTTCATTGACACCGGTTGATCTAGTATAAATAGGAAGCATATGTAACAGATTATGATAGACAAAAATAGACGAAAAACACATATTCTCTTAAATTCTCTCAAAGTTCTTCATTGTTCTTCATCATGGAAGCATAGTTTGATTCGTCGGGTTCGAGAGTTCGATTCTTGAACGGGTTGTTGTATCCTCTAGATAGACGTCCAATCGATACGGTACGAGGGACGAATGTCTGTCTAAGGACACTGCTTGGCAGGCCTCAATCCAAATAACGATCTTCTTCAACTTCGTGATCAAGAAAGTCGAGTTAGTATTTTATCATGAACTTTTGATTATGTATTTTCATTGATATGTAAATTTCGGATATATATATATATACATATAAATAATTCAGTATTTCCATTTGATTTAATATTGTGTGTTACGAATTTCAATTCGTGTATCTAAGGTCTAACATGTTTTAGTCCCATGTTGTTCCACCTATTTTGGTGGAACAAAAAATCTTAAGTTTTGTCCCATGAAAACTTGTTTTTGTCCCATGAAAACTTGTTTTTGTCCCATGTTGTCCCATCTGATTTTTGTCCCATGGCATACCAAACATGAGACTATTTTTTTATCCCGTCCCTTCCCATCCAATCTGCATACCAAACGCACACTTATATTTAATCCGCTGGATAGAACCAACGTTCGCCTTTAGTTGCCATTAAATGAAGAAACCGTTTGTCATTAACTTGTCCGAACATTGGTTTTACATTATGCCCTTTTGTAGTTAATGATTGCATGTGCCTTTATTCCTGCAATAAAAACCATACATAATCGTCGATGTTTATATACATCATTAGTATAGTATCATCGAATGAATCTTCGATCGAGGGTACATAGTCGTTGATGAAGGATTGAAGGTGAACAATCATCGACCAAGGGTCGAGGGTCTCATCTATCGAGCTTAACCACGACCATAGTAGTATGATAGTTTGTCGCATGAACCTTGGTTATTGACGCTTTGCTCGATGGAACTATTGTCGTTGATCGAGGGTGTGATTGTTTTACCAAAACAACCATATTACACTTGGTGTCCGTCCTTTTTTTTCCTTTTTAGGCAACCGTTGGTTTTCAGGCCAGATTACAGACACTAACTAATCCTCCATGGTATCCGTTTACTAACATCTTACTGGTAAGAGGAGTGATTCACGTTTTGACACAAACATGATGCCAATCGCGTAACTAATCAAGACGGAGATAGGATGGATGCTTACTAGTTACTACGTCTAACGACATGTTCTTTTATATTTAATTTTTATCGGTTAAAGGCTTATTATTAATTTTAAAACAGTTGTACTATAAGGCCTTCCGTAGCGGAGGCGGGTTTGTGAGCGGGCTAGGGAGCGGGTAGGTCGGGCTCCGGTACGGGGGTGATCGGGCTTGAGGGCGGGTTCCAACCCCGGGTTCCCCAACCCGATTGATCCCGATCATTTCTTTTTTTTAATTTTTTTTTAAAAATTTTGAAAATATTAAAAACTAACAACTCTTTCAACGGCTCTTTGTTTATATATTTTTTTAATTTTTTTTTCCAATTTAATCACACTATATATATTAACCCAAACCTCTTATTTTTTCACACCAAAATCTCTCAAATTCTCTCAAATTTCATCATGAATCCAAACAAAACACCTACATCCCGTCGTAACCGACCGGATACACCGCAACCGCAAGAAGACCCGGAGCTTGGTTTCCAAGCGTTTTCACAACAAGGTTATCATCCGCAATTTTCGCAACAATTTCCGCCACAATTTTCGAAACAATTTTCGCAACAATTTCCCCAACAATTTCCGCAACAATTTCCTTACCAATTTACATATCCCGGTTTGATTCAACAAGGTTTTACTCCGGCCAACTACCCACTTCCTTCACCCGCAATCGATCTCGACGACGACATCGTTCCGGAAACCCAACATTCTATCCCGCACACACCACAATCCATCTCCACACAACAATCTATCCTGGAACCATCAAACCCGACACCAACGAGAAAAGGAAAAAACACAAAATATGAAAATAGAGCCGCCAAACAAAAGTGGAGTAAACCGGAGGAACTCGCGTTAGTGTCGGCGTAGATTGACGTTTCGGAGGACTCCGTTGTCGGTAACGCACAAACCGGTGGTAATATTTTTATTGTTATTATTATTATTATTATTATTATTGTTATTGTTATTATTATTATTATTGTTATTATTAAGATTATTAAGATTATTAATATTATTATTAATGTTTGTATTTACATAAATGTAGAGAGTTTTTGGAACCGAATCGGGCAAGTGTTCTTTAATTCTATGGGTCGCAGAAATTATAGAACAACTCATCAACTCAACACCAAATTCAAAGACCTCAATAAAAAAATAACGATATTTGCCGGCATCTACAACAACTTGGTCAATAATAGATCAAGTGGAATGAGTGAGGCCGACATTTCACGAACGACACACGAACGGTACCGAACGAAACTTGGGCTTGCTTTCACACACGAACAACTTGGGAAGTCCTCAAAAAATGTCCAAAATGGGCAACCGTTCCAACCATGACGACAAGTTCATCGCGGGGTTCGAAACGTACCAAACCTTCCGATGATGACGATGAAGACGTCAACGAGGTCGAGGTCGAGCAACTTCAACGACCCATCGGAAGAAATAAGGCCAAAAAAGCGTCAACGAGTAATACGGCCGGGTCGCTATCGGACGAAAATGTTTCAAAACTCTTGACGACCATAAACTCGTTCAACGAGCATGTGGATGGTACGATGGAGTATAAAATGAAAAAAACTTGAACTCGAAGAAAAACAGTTGCAACTCGAGTTAGAAAAACGATTTGATAAAGACTTCGAGTTTTTCATAGCCCCGCATGATCACCTTGAGGGAGATATTTTGAGGGCTACTTTAGCGAAGAAAGATAGAATTAGAAAATTACATAATTTTTAATATTAGTTTTTAGTGTTTTGTATTTTGTAATTTTTAATTTTTTAATGAATGATATGAATTTTTATTTTTATTTATTAAAAAATATATAAATATTTTTATTTTGTTAAATAATTAAATGTATAAATAAAAGAATTAAAAATGAGGTGCCAAGAGGGCTTTAGGGTATTGCTACTCCACTTTTGGGTTTGTAGAGGGTTTGGAGAAAAGCTGATGTGGCGTTGAGGTGGCTTTATGGCTTTTGGGTATTGCTACGGATGGCCTAACACTCTAAGGTGAGTAAGGGAATGCTTCATTTCACAAAGAAGTTTAGAGAAAGTCTTATTTAAAAATACTACATATAAGGGACTCGGTTTAGCACATAGGTCGAAGTAGAGACAACGTTATCAACGAGCGTGTAAAATTGACAAGTTCAAAAAAAATGTCATACAATATTTTTAGGAAAATTAATTAAAATACCCAAAGTTTGACTTTGACTTGCTAAAATACCCAATTTCTCAACCATTTTGCAAAAATACCCATTTTTTCCGCGATGGGGTCTGCGATCGTAGACCAGGGTCAAATTTAAAAAATGAGTCCTGCCATTAGGAGACACGTCACCCGGCACATTCAAATTGGTTAAATTGATTTGAAATTTACACTTCATATCCCTATAATTATTTAGGCCATCAGTACCCCATCCCTCTATCTTTCAAAGATTTCATCTCCACATCAGCGCCACATCAGCTTTTCTCAATCCCTCACTCAATCCCTAAACACCCTTACCCCATTCCCTCAAACCCTTTTGCCACCTCATTTATTTTGATTCTTTTATTTATACATTTAATTATTTAACAAAATAAAAATATTTATATATTTTTTAATAAATAAAAATATTTATATATTTTTTATACGGATGATGATGCGGTTGGTGAACCGGGTTGTGGCGAATCCATATTGTTTAAAATATAGAGAATGAAAGAGTGTTTGAGAGAGTTTGAGAGGTGTGAAAAATAAGAGGTTGAGAGAATTTGAGAGAGTTTGAGAGGTGTGAAAAATAAGAGGTTGAGAGAATTTTAGAGAGTTTGAGAGGTGTGAGAAATAAGAGGTTGAGGGTTAAATATATAGTGGGATTAAATTAAGAAATTTTTTTATTTATTTTTGTTTAAAAAGAGCCGTTCAACGGCATTATTTTTAAAAATTAAATAATTTTTTTAATAAAGCTTCGGGATGAATCGGGATCCCATCCCCGGAATCCATCCCGCCCCGCCAACCCCGCAAGGGCCGTAGCCCATCCCGCAGCCATCCCGAGCCATCCCGAGCCCCATCCCGAATGGGGTACGGATGGCCTTACTTAGTTTACTTTATACCTTTTACTTTCCTAATTTTAATTTTACACATTCATCATATTAACACATATAATCGTTTATTAACTAAAATGCGTTAAAAAGTACGTTTTAATTTTAACAAGTTACACCATTGTAATCGTCTCTTCGATACCTTTGAAATGAGCCTAATATTGAATATTTTTTGATTTAATTATTTAATTATATATCATATATACTACATAAAAATATTTTTAATATTTACAATTCATAACATTATAGTTAATTATTTAATTTATGGTACATTTTTTACTTTTTCAATTTTCGTTTTACACTTTTATCGCATTAACATAATAATCATATATTAACTTAAATATGTTAAATTTTTTTGGTAAAATTGTGGAAAAAAACAGTAAAAGCATGCAAAAAATCGTGGAAAAAGGACCAAAATTGTAACTTTTTTGGCTTATCACGGGGAGGGGCCAAAAGTGTCACCGCGGGCATAGTGGGGGGCTCCGCGGGATGTTTTGGCCAAAACCGCGGGACACGTGGGCCTCATCCCGCGATCACGGGACCCACCGCGGGATTTTTGGGTATTTTGGCAATTCCGAAAGAAATAGGTATTTTGGCAAGTCAAAGTCAAACTTTGGGTATTTTAATTAAATTGTCTTTAATAAATGACCCTAAATGTATATTTAACAAATAATAAACATGCATTTAGTTATTAAAAAATTATACTTATACAATATATGAATAAGCAAACTCTCTGAATTCAATCTTATTGAAATATTAATATCTTATGGTACATGTAAATACAAAAATCACTTAACAGAAGGAGGGAAAAAACGGAACTAGACATCGTCACTCATTATTCATCATCAATGGTGACAGGGGGGTGAACGTGGCAAATTTGGAGCAGCAGCGGCAGAGCTCAACCACGACGACGTTTGGAAGCCAGGTAATCTTCCATAGCTTTCATCTGTTCTTTCGACGGCGGTGTCTCGTTGTTCTTGATCGATCTATGAATATCATAACTTGTTGATCCAATCACCAGCATCCTACGATTACACACTTAATTAGATTCTAATTAACTGAATCGATTTCATCATATGTATACACAATTAGATTCTAATTTATCCATCGAAGAATTGAACCGATTTCATCATATGTATACTCACTTAATTAGATAGTGAGATTGTTGATCGATGAATTGAGTCGATTTCTTCCAGAATTTGATTATTTTGGAATTTACAGACACAAAATTAGGGATTGATTGTACGTACCCGGCAGCAAAAAGTATGATCTGTCTGGGATGTATCTTCTTCCCGAAAACCTTCATTTTATTGGTTATATATGGAATTGTACGTATAACATAAAATAAACTTTATTTTATGACTTAAAATAAGTTGCTAATTTTTACGTATATAACCAAAAAGAAAATATCCAATCGACCGTGACGAGTCTTGGTCACAAGAAATATAAAGGAATTGATGAAATATGAAGGAATAGGTACCAATTCCATTGATGGATTTGGTTTATTTTTTATTTTTAGAGAATGATGATTGGGATTGCTTATTCAAAATAATTTTATTTTAAAAGTGTCTATCAACTTATGTGATGTTAAATCGAAGTTTTATAAAAACGTTTGGATTAACTTATAAATTGCAATTTTGGTCCCTGAAGTTTGTTGTTTTTAGGGAAAAACAAAAACGTAAGCAAAATGACCAATATACCCTCACACATGAGGGGGTTTAACGGTAGAGGATTTAACAGAGTTAGTTCGAGGGACCAAAACCGACCACTTTTACATACCACAAAGTTTTTCTTGCAATAAAAATTTTATAGGGACCAAAATTGCAGTTTACCTTAAGTTATAATAGAGTAACTTATCAAAAACCCCTTGTTACCGGTACCAAACTGGTATAAACATTCAATTTTTATCTCATCCAAACACTAAAAACTTCTTATTACTAATACCACACCCAGTGGCGGACCCAAGATTTTGGCCGTTGCGGGTGCATCCTTAAATTAGATCAAATACCGGCAAAGCCGTTTGGCGTGTTTTTAGCTGAATTATGCCTTTTGCGGATTTTTTAAAGTTTTTTGGTTGATTTCGAGGTATTTTTTAAAGTTTTCGGTGGACATTTTTTTTGGGTTTTCGGTTGATTTCGAAAGAATTTTTCGGTTTTTTTAGGTAAAGACTAATCTAAACACTCTATAGGGACGAAAGCTTGAGCTTCTTTTCTGTTAACTACTTAGGCCATCCGTAGCGCAGCCCTCAAGCCCTCAAGCGCCACATCAGCGCCACATCAGCTTTTCTCCTAACCCTCTACTCAAACCCTCAAGCCCTAAAGTGGCGTAGCGCTACCCTCAAGCCCTCTTGCCACCTCATTTTTTTAATTCTTTTATTTATACATTTAATTATTTAACAAAATAAAAATATTTATATATTTTTTAATAAATAAAAATAAGATAAATAATAAAAATAAAAATTCATATCATTCATTAAAAATAAAAATTAAAAATAAATTTAAAAATCTACTCGTCGTCATTGTTGGGAACTTGGATACGCCAAATATGTTCGACCAAATCCGACCGAAGGTTATTATGAGTGCCCCGGTTTTTGACTTCTCGAACATTTGCCGCGCGTTGTTCCTCACTGATTTGGGTTTCGATATCATCCGTGAAAAAGTCGTTTTCATCGCCACCACAAATAGCATGGTCTTCGTCTTCAAGTATCATATTGTGTAATATGACACAAGCGTACATAATGTTTGCCAATCTTGTCGGTTCCCATCCGCGTGCCGGGTTATGAAGTATATGCCAACGTTGTGTAAGCACGCCAAAAGCTCGTTCAACATCTTTACGTGCCGCTTCTTGCGCGGACTTGAACTTTTGTCGTTTAGGGTCCTGTGGGCACGTAAATGATTTTACGAAAGTAGCCCATTCCGGATATATCCCATCCGCTAGATAATATCAGTGCTCGTAGGTGGCTCCATTCACCTCAAAAGGGCAGTCGGGTGCTTTTCCATCATATACATCGTTCAAGATGGGCGACTGATTGAGAACATTGATGTCGTTGTTGGAACCGGCAACACCAAAGTATGCGTGCCAGATCCATAGATCTTGAGAGGCCACTGCTTCTAGCATGATTGTCGGGTGCTCATGATCACCTCTCATGAATTGACCTCGCCATGCTACCGGACAATTTGCCCACGCCCAGTGAGTACAGTCTATGCTTCCGAGCATGCCGGAAAATCCGTGTTTAGCTTCATGCGCGGCGTACAACTTCTGAATATCAATAAAAGTAGGCTTGCGTAAATATTTTTGACCATACAGTTCAATAATACTTGTGCAGAATTTGTACAGACAATCTCGTGACGTTTTCTCTCCCATACGGATGTATTCGTCAAGTGCGTCAACAGCTACTCCATACGCCAATTGCCGAATAGCGGAAGTACACTTTTGTATCGGAGAAAAACCTTGTTTGCGTCTGCCGTCCAACCGAAGTGTAAAATACGGATACTCTCCTTCTAAATCTTCAACTATTCGTTTGAATAGTTGCCTGCTCATCCTGAACCGCCGCCTAAACATATCCGGTGTATAAACCGGGTTGTTGCCAAAGTAGTCCCGCATAAGCCGCTCGTTTGCAGCTACTCGACCTCTTTCTATGTTCGCGGCCCTCTCTCTTCTTGACGATGAGGCGGTGCTACCATAAATTAATTGTGTAGTCTGTCGAAAAATTTCCCTTTGTATATGCAACAACTCGTCGGTGTCTACGGATGATGATGATGCGGTCGGTGAACCGGGTTGTGGCAAATCCATATTGTTTAAAATATAGAGAATGGAAGAGAATGAGAGAGTTGTTTTGTGTGAAAAATAAAATGGGTTTTAGGATTATATATATAGTGTGATTAAATTGATTTTTTTTTAAAATAGCCGTTACCAACGTCTTTATTTTCAAATTATTTAAAAAAAAGAAAAGCAATCGGGTTCAACGGGTTTTGGAACCCGAGGCTGGAACCCGAGCCCGAGCCCGCTCCCCCCGTACCACAACCCGCAGGAGCCCGAGCCCGAGCCGAGCCCGCTGGCGGTACCGAAGGCCTTATCCATGGATGTATTTAATGGCACCGTTTTAAATAATGAAACCAAAATCAACATTGTTTTAAATTATAAATTCAAAATCAAACACTTGTTACTCTAGTTTAAAGTTCAATTCAAGAAGCAAAAGTTAAAATTCAATTCAAGAAGCAAAAGAGTGACAAATAATATATCTAATCTAGTTCAAAAAGCACACAAGAGGTTGTTTACTAACATCTTATCACCTCTTAGCGGGTGAAAAGCGGAGGTAAGGTTGTTTACCAAAAAAACAAATCTCTAACCGTGCTACAACCTATGACCGTGTTCTGACCATAAATAGAGAAGAAATTGTATATTTCCCTGGTAAGCGACACAATTCCTTGTCTATCCTTCTCCAACGTAGCTTGCAAAGACTGAGAAACCATAAAATGCTTCACCAAGATCAACAACAGAAAGATGAAAAAGTAGTATGAATACCGTTCTCTTTCTTGTTTTGTAATTAGAAAGAGCAAAGATAGGGATGATGAGTGATATTTTACTGGTCTCTGGAACCATAAATACCTATATGATATGAGGACGAACAAGGGGAAAATGTTGGCTACCTCCAAAAACACAGAGAACTCAAAAAATAACCATTGTCATAGAGGAGAGTGGTGTTCAAAAAGGTGCGCCATGACGTGCTCCATGGCGCAAGATGCGTCTCCGCAGTTACAAAACGACTTATAACGTTTCTTTAAGGTGTGGCTCACGCTATGGCGCCTTAAGGCGTGCCATGGTGCGCGTTTTTTGTAAGACGTGGTTTTTTTTTCAATTCTTTTTAAAAAATTTAAATCTTCTTATCTTTTGTGTTCTTACATTTTTAAATTTAGATTTAACAATTTTATAGATTTATCTAATCACATCACTCACACAGTTTCACGAAGTTATAAACGTTGTGGACTCACGATTAAAAGAAAGATGTAAAATTATCTTTCTAAGTTCTATTTTAAATATTCAATTAAAAACTATTTCACTAGTAATCTATATGATTTTTCTTCTTCCAATATGAAGATACATTTTTAATATCATTATTTGATTAGAATAATATATATAAAACATATATGTATATAATTTTGAATATAACATAAAAATTTGCCGCCTTATGTCGCGCCTTGAAAAACGCTGCATCCTTGTCGTGACGTACAAGGCTTAAAACTTGATCTCACCGCCACGTCACGTCAAACGCCATTTTAAACCTTAGTGGAAAAAACAAGATAAAGAATATCACCTACTTTTTCAATTTTAACCCAAATTAATCAAGTGTTTTTTTGTCATAGGGGCTTCAAACGTCAATTTAAAAGGGAAATTAATTAAAATGCCACAAGTTTGACTTTGCTTTACCAAAATACCCTAAATCTCTTTCAGTTTGCAAAAATGCCATTTTTTTCCGCAATGAGAGCCCGCGATCGCGGGCAGTGACAATTTTGTAAATATTTTACCCCGCGTACGCGGGGTGTCCCGTGTAATTCGATGAATTTGTTGAATTTTGATTTGAAATTTACACTTTCAACCCCTATACTTATTTACTTACTTTACTTTATACCTTTTATTTTCATAATTTTAATTTTACATTTAACACATATAATCGTTTATTAACTAAAATACGTTAAAAAATACGTTTTAATTTTAACAAGTTACACCATTATAATCGTCTCTTCGATACGTTCGAAATGAGCCCAATCTTGATTTTTTTTGGATTTATATATTTTAATATATATCATATACACTACATAAAAAATATTTTTTATATTTAAAATTCATACCCTTATAAATAATTAACTATAAGGGTATGAATTTTAAATATAAAAAATATTTTTTATGTAGTGTATATGATATATATTAAAATATATAAATCCAAAAAAATTCAAGATTGAGCTCATTTCGAACGTATCGAAAAGACGATTATAATGGTGTAACTTGTTAAAATTAAAACGTATTTTTTTAACGTATTTTAGTTAATAAACGTGTAAAGCCCGTATCCCGGTATGATTTATTTTATTAATTTAAAATTTTCTTTTAACGTTGTTTGTTAATGGGATTTGACGGAAAAGCCAAAGGTTAAAAGTTTGTAGTTAAGGGGCTTAATGTGAAAACTCTAACCCCAGGGGCTGTTTGTGCAATTGTTGTAAAGCTTGCATGGGATCGGCCCATATGGACCCCCCCCCTTCTTCTCGTTTTAATTACGTCCCACACAAACCACACCCAAAAACCCTAAGCATCTCCCCACCTTTTCCCTTCTTTGCTGCTGCCGTCGATCACCCCAAACCACCAGCACAGCCGCCGCTAGCGGCTGCCGGCGAGAGAGAGAGAGAGTAGAGCGAGAGGGAGAGAGAGATAGAGATCAGTCGGTGATCGGGTTTCCGTCGGGGTGCTGCTGGATCGTCGACGAGAGGTAAGCCTCCATCCCTCTTCTCTTTTTTGTTCTTTCTTTCGTCGTCGTCGAAACACCACAAAACGACCACCGCCGCCGCAGCCATGGCTGCCGGCGGTGTTCGCCGCCGCCGTGCGCCACCGTCTGGTGGCTGTTCCGTGCACGTGTACGGCTGCTAGGTCGGGTGTGCGTGTGTAGGACCGAATGGTATTGTTTGGGTGTGTGTGTGTGTGGTCTCGCCGGATTTTGAGTATCGAACCACCACCACCGCCGGGGGTGGCTGCCGCCGCCGCCGCCAACCACCACTGCCGGAGATGGCAGTGGGTGGTGCAGGGTTTTGTCCAGACCTGAGATGCCTAAAACCCTGGTTGCAAACTCTAATTCGTAATCTTATCGCGTAAACCGTTTTTGTAAAGTTATTATTTTATGTGGTGATATCGGTTCTGCCCCTGTTTTGTTTCGTTCATAACTTTTCCATCGTAACTCGGTTTGAGGCGAAATCGGTGCCCACGGTTCACATTCTGTGTCGGGAATACTTTCCGTGTTTTAGCGAAAACCTGGTTAAGCCTCTAGCTAGGTGCAAAATAGTCGTTTTTGCAGCAGGTCCGAAACTTTCAGCTTTGAATTTCAGTTTTAGAAAATTCGTATAAAATCATAGGAACCTTGTTTGAATGCGTATAATATGTCCCTGGAAAGCTAAGACCCAGACCCTTCTGTTTGTGGAATTTAATTTCTGGATTAGTGGGTCTAGAGGGGGCTAAACAGGTCCCGAACAGACCTGCAGTTTAGACCAAAAAGCTGAAATGTCACTCTTTTAGTCTTATGATTATTTTTAGGGTTAGGGCTTCGTGTTGACGCTTTGTAGCACTTCTTTAGGTGGAAAGAAGTGAGTTGGAGTTGGCGGGGTCGTTTTGCTGTTGTGGATATTTGCGTTGCTTATCGAGGTGAGTTCTCTCACTACGTAGGATAGGGATCTTATGTGTATTACTGTAGCTCGTGTGTGCTAGCTATTTTTGTTGTGTGTGGTACTGGGCTGTGTAGTGTCTAGAATGGACCTTGGGTGTCGTATAAAACTCGGGGAGACCGAGAAATACGTACACGGGTGTCGTACAACTCAGGGAGACCGAGGAATACGTATACGGGTGTCGTACAACTCGGGGAGACCGAGGAATACGTACACGGTATTGTATGAGATCGGGGAGACCGATGGTTATATATATAGTATTGTATGAGATCGGGGAGACCGATGGTTATATATATAGTATTGTATGAGATCGGGGAGACCGATGGTTATATATATAGATACAGTTGTTGTTGCATGAGTTTGCCTGTTTAGGATATGTTCTTAAGCTGGCATGTGTGGATTGATGGTATTTATCTGTAGATAGGGACAGTGCTCATATGATTGCTACCCTATGTTAGTGTTTGAATTCACTAAGCTTCGTGCTTACTCTTTCCCTATAAATTACTGTTTCAGGTTCGAGTGGCAGTACGGCGTGACGGTACACACTGGCGCGTTTAGACTTTCGGCAATTTCATTATGATACATATGTTTTATGATTTACATTTTTCGCTGTGTTAATCGGTTGGTTATTTAACTTAACGAGTTTTGGGAAAACGTTTGATTGGATTTAAATACTTATGGTTTGTTTAAAATAAAATAGTATTTTTAAAAGTTCAAATTTATTGTAATTTTTGGGACGTTACAAAACGATTATATGTGTTAAATGTAAAATTAAAATTATGAAAGTAAAAGGTATAAAGTAAAGTAAGTAAATAAGTATAGGGGTTGAAAGTGTAACATTTCAATTCAAATTCATCGAATTAGAACCATCTCGGGGTGTACGCGGGCTCAAAGTGTCAAAAATGGTCCCTGCAAGTTTCAAAAAGTGTCAAAAATGGTCCCTGCCTGCGATCGCGGGCTCCCATCGTGAAAATTTGTGGCATTTTTACAAACTGAAAGAGATTTAGGGTATTTTGGTAAAGCAAAGTCAAACTTGTGGCATTTTAATTAATTTCCCAATTTAAAATATATAATTAATTGACTTTATTAAGTTACAAAAAAAATTAAATAATGTTGAAAATGAGAAAAACAATTATTGTTGAATGCGTAAAAACTAATTTTTAAAATATTTGATAAACAATAAAATTTAAATAGTATTTATTTTAAATAAGGGTATAATAGTCATTTTTACTGAGTCAACACTTAATACTAAAATATCTGATGAACACATGTTTTTTTATCAACTCTTAGGGGGTGTTTGGGAGTGCTTATATTTTTGACTTATTTGCTTATAGCTTCTTTCCATCGCAAATAAGCTATTTGGAGTGTTTGGATAGAAAAAAAAATCAAAAGTGCTTATTTGCTTCTTCTCACCACAAATAAGTTGTTTTTGATAAGTCATTCCATACCTACTTGTTTACTTCTCCTTATTTCCTTATCCATCCAAATTACATTTTTACCCTCAATTTTTAACAAACACTTTTTAAAAACTGCTTTTTCCTCACCACATAAGCAAATAAGCATAACTTAAAAATATAAGCACTCCCAAACACCCCCTTATTTATGTAAGATCTCTTATTCTAGTCGGCACTTACCCAATGTTTTGAGTCTACTTACTACTTAACTAAGGGGCTGTTTACCAAATTGTCTACTAAGTCCTGTATGGATAAAATTGTCTTTCCGAATAAATTTGTCAAACCCGATAAAAACATTGTTGTTTACCATTTTATCAAAATCAAGTGTCTGAATGGCGTAAATGACCTATCTACCCCTCAAACAAAAATGTGATGTTTAGTGTTGTTGCAGAAGCCATGTTTTCAAGTATAACTTGTACGAATATCCACACCAATTTAGACATCAAAATCAAACGCAATAATCAAGATTTGCAAAGTCCATATCAACTTTAAACTTGAAAGGTAACCCCTTCGCTCGTCAATATTAAAGAACTGCCCACTTTTTGTAAAGTACAGTAGAAATTGTGGGCTAAGAGAGGGCTTAGGGCAAAGCATTACAATTTTACTTTTTGATTATCAAATCAGTTTAATCAAAATCAACCGAAGAAGATTGAAACCCATGGAAACCGAAGAAGAACCTGGTTGTACCCTAAAATCAAAGAAGAAAACAGAAAACCATGAAAATCAAAGAAGAAGAATCTGGTTGTACCCAAAATCGAAGAAGAAGATCAGAAAACTATGGACATCGAAGAAAAAGAAAAAGAACAGAAAACTATGGACGACGGCGACAGTGGACGATGGCGAGCATACGACTGCGTTGGATGGCGACCAGTGGCTTCTTGTAGCTAGGGTTTGAAGAGAGTGATGAAGGAAGGAGAGTAGGAGACGTGAAAGGGTGGTTTTTTTTATAGAGTTGTTCTTTTTAGGAGGGGTATTTTTGTCAAAGTTTTAGCTTAATGGGGACAAGAGCTCCCAACCTTCTGTGCGAATAAGCCCTTGTATGAGTGATTAAGTCGCAAGTAAACAACATAAAATGGCTGCACGAATAAGCCATTTCAGCCATTAAGCTGATTAAGCCGTTAGTAAACACACCCTAAGAGAATGGTATTTACTGAGAGAAGTAGTACGAGGAGCTAGATTGTAAAACAACCCATAAGTTTAAACTATTGTATACAAAATCAGCTCAAAGAGACAAAGACTCACTTCTGTTTTGTCATTTTTGTATAAATAGCACCAAATTGTAAGTTGATTGATGCACCCTCTTGTTACTCTGTAGCTCCACCCCTGACCACAACCATTGTTGTCCTCACCACCATCACCAAACAATAAACACATGATAACTAGTCTAATTCAGCAATTTCTCCTTTATGTGTTTGTGGTTTGCTATTGTGTAAAGTGTTTGACCGGGTATCGACGATGACAACAATATAGTTTACAAGAATGGGAATGGCGTCGTACTTGAAAGATTCATCACTTACGGGATCCATATCACTGTTTTTTGGGTTCCAGGGAGAGTAAACGAAAGACCAGGTTAGAGCAATAAATGCATATAGCAAGAAGTAGTGTATATCTATCTAATCGACCTAAAACGTAAAATCGCCAAAAGACCCCATCCATCTTGGATAAACTCAAGTCCTCACTACCCGACTTGCTCTCACCTGCATTATTACTGATTTGAGGTACATATAAAAGGTAGAGTTGAAAAGGGATCGTAATTCGTATTACATTCAAAATAGGCTCGTAGCCATTAAGAATGTCACAATATCATAAAGAATGTTGTATAGGCCTACCAAAAATAGTAGGTTCATGTTCTTTTTTGAAGTAAGTATATACGGCCAAAACTCACACACACTCGCTTCAACCCTTGACCTCCAAAAAGGTTGGGATCTACCGGATGCCGCTATGTCATTGACCCTTTGGCTAGTAGTCCTATATTGTTGGTTGTACTTGTACCTGATGGTTTGCATCAGCGATGCTGAGGGTGTTATGGTCAATTGTGTGATTTTCTTCGAGTTCAAGAGCAGATTCTTTCGTGATCGAACATTTATCTGAAGGAATGTTGATGCCTGCAAAACCAACCATAACTGCAGCAGCTCCAATGTAATCCATGAAACCTGGTGCATTTCCTATAACAGTATCCACAATAGCTGCCAACGGCACCTGAATTGTCAGTCCAGCCGTTGCCACTGTTGTAGTAGTCAGTAGAACCGCTTTTGCCCATAAGTAGTCGCTAAGCACATTATCCAGTAAACCTAAATCATGATAAAAAATGATTCGAAAATTTAGTTATCGTGTAGCAGGTTTAGTAATCAAACCAAACAAACCCAGTATATCGCGCTCGAAAGCAGGGGTAGCAGGTTTAGGGCGTTTACCAACACATAGGCACTCACTGGGTAAGAGTCACCACCCTCACTTAGCGGGTAAGATTCTCATTCATCAAAATGGTATAGTGTAAGATTATTGGTAAATACCATCATATCAGACTGGTAAGCGCTGACAGGGTAAGAGTCACAACCCTCACTTACCGGGTAAGATTCTTGGTCAACAAAATGGACAGTAAGCCGGTAAGGGGCAGTTTACTAAACGCTTACCCGGTAAGTGCTTACCGTACCGACTCACTTTACCTTATTGGATGTACATGACAAGGATTGGGAATCTTACCCGATAAGAGCGATGACAACGAGCAAGAGCCTTACCCGGTAAGTGAGAGTGACAACTCTTATCAGCACTTACCGGATAAAAATGTTGCATACGATGCCCAGTAAGTTAAATGAAAGTGTGACTATCACCGTTAAGCGCTTATCGGGTTAGCATTGGGTAAATGGCCCCTAAGATTGTTGGTAAATCTCTTGCCCGGTAAGAGGCAATAAGTGTTTAGTAAACAGCCCCTCACTATAAAGCTTAGTTAAGACACTAACAAGAATAAAAGAAGTTGAAACTGTAAAAGGTGCTTACCTTTTCCGACAATTAGACCAAACTGCTTCTGGCTAATTGTATCAAAGGGCTCGAGATTAGCCAAATGAAGTATGAGGGCAATAGGTGAGAAAATTAAAAGATTGAATAGCCCCAAAAACCCAAGGAACTGGGCCATACTGACCTTCCCATTTTTTGCATCATCATCTTCATCTGGTAAGTTTTTACGTATAAGGGTAACGTAAACAGCATAGAAGGCTGATGAAACAAGAGACAGAATATCTCCAAGAGCAGGATTTGGAGCTGTTGCACTCGTTCCACTTTCCGAGTCACCCAAACTCACAATTATAGTACCTCCCATGCAAAGGAGAACACTGAACAGCTTTATCCAAGTGAATTTCTCGCCCAAGAATGCAAGAGAAACCAAAAAGGTGAAGAGGCTGGATGCACTGCTTAGGATTGTATTTGACTGCAAATAGTTAAAAAAAATTCTTACATTCTTGAATAGAAACCATTATGCACTTGTGAATATCCCATTAGGATTGCTTATCTCAACCATGCTTATAAGAAATCAGGGAAAGGCATCATTGCTTTTTCTTAAAAAAAATACATTCTAGAAAACAGTATCTGCCCTTCCCCAAGTGCTTATAAAGATTCATATGATGAGAGAAAAAGAATGCAAAGATTAGATGCTTACTGTGACACTAGTATACTTCAGAGAAAGGTTAAATGAGAGTTGTGCAAGAAACCAGAATGGGCAAATCAACAGGCTGACTTTTGCAAGTCTTGTACGAGTCCAACGCCCTTTTGCATCCAATTCCCTACTGGCATCGCCTTCAATGGCATGTTGATCCAATACAACATTAGTTCTATTGGTTTGACTTTGAACACCACCATCATTTTCTACAAGAAGGGTGGCCACCTCCGATTCTTGTATTCCTACTGAGCTACTACTATCATCTCTACTTCTCCAAAACAGCAAACTACCATACTTATCCTCCAGATAACGCCCGATTTCTACTAGTGGAATGTATATCACAAACAATGAATTGCATATATACGTGATAAGAAATGGCGAGACACCCCCGTCAACAACTGACTGAACTACAAAACTGGCAGCTATCCATATGGTTGCAACAGCAAGTATATATATCAATCCTAAAACCCATCTCCAAGTTTTACTTTTCATTCTCTCAAACCCTTAGGCAAGTTGAAAATTCCATTCTATGACTGTCCAAAAAGAAATATAGATGATGTCAAGAGTATATTATCAAAACACATGTAAAAATGTGAATCAATCAACTAACTACATGTTTCTACAAAGATTTTTGAATAAACAATAATAAAATAAGACTATACAGGATAAAATTTCAAATAAATTGATATGTATAGGAACATTATGCGCAACCATGGGAGTGAATCGACTATTTTGACCAAATACCTTGATCCAATGCCAGAAGCACTGCTCTATGTAGTGTCCCTGTAACATAACAAACATCAAAATAGATAATAACAAGAGCAGTAGAAAGTAGTTGGGTACATTTTATGCTACCATTATGATTTCTAAGATAAAGAAATCAATCATGAAACCTAGCAGAGATCGTATAATTTAGAACGAAACTTAACATCAATTCATCATTCGCTGTAGGACCTAATTTAGAAGTATTCTTTTGAAACAGGAAATGAACTGATGCCTTAAAAGAGGCTTGAACTCGCAACCTAAGGGTTGTAGAGATGCACTAACACCTTCAGGCAAAATACCACTTGGTTAACTCATAACCATTCAACTGTCCCCAAAATTGTGATAACCTAAACTAAATTTAAATAAAGAATTCAATACTATAGAGGCAAATCCAACAGCAATCACATGGATCATCTTAGCTGTTCTTTGAATCCAACAAATTTTATCAGTGAAATTGTTGCTAAAAACAACCATAGAAAATAAGGTGATTACCAGATACAAATATATATATATATATATATATATATATGTATATATATATGTGTGTGTGTGTCAACGTTTTGTAAGCTTTCTGATAATTCCTTATCAAGATCTCAAATTTAAAACTTGATGGAATGAGCATGCTCTATATCTTTGTGGTGCGAACATTCAAATCAAAAGCTTGTGATAGTGGTATCTGAAATGCATTCATAAATCCTAATTGATGAGGGAACAGCTTAATTGACCATCATCGATAGCCATACAAGGATAATAAACATTGATTTATAGCAAGGACAACAACCTGATCTTCAAATTGATTACTTTATTATCAGTTCACACTACGGAATCCTAGAATCCAAAAACAATTCGGAGATTATTGCTAGTATATCAATTGCAATTATATCACAAAGGATAGATGCCGAAAAGTAATCAAAGGATAATGATGGTGGCAGTGATGATCGAAGTTTACCTGAAGATGAATGACTACGGAATCGGAGTCGAGAAGGCACAGTATCAGGATCTGATGAAAGCTGTGACCCAAATTTTCAATTTCTGAACCAAACCCCCCAAAACACGAATACCCGACCCGCTTGCCGTTTCAATGGAATTCAATTCACCTTTTAGTTTTAGGCCCCCTCCCAGTCCCGGCTAGAGTTGCATTGATATCAAAATTTTCTCCATACATCAAGTATTGTATTAGTTACAATAGTTGGTAGCCAAGCTCTACTACCAATATCAATTATTAATTGGAGCTTGTATATCAACTAATTGGCTACCAATCATAAATAGTGTAATGTGTGGAATTCAAACCAAACGGAATTTGGTCATTCTAATTCCTTCCAATTCCATCGAAATCCTGCGAAGCAAACGCCCCTTAGTGTTTTCTTGGTCTGACCTCTTTTGAAAATCAAGTCCAGAATGAATTGATCTTTTAAAGGTATATCTTTAGAGAATGTTTGCAAAGTGTAACTAGTTAAATGACATATTTAGAGAAGGTTTAGTTATATGTCACTAAAGCCAATACTTTTAGAGAAAGTTATTCTTGTAAACCTTGTCTAAAAGTACTTTTTAGAGACGTTTATATAATAATTGAAACTAATAAAAACTTTTAGATTAGGTTTGATTAAACTTTAAAGAAACTTTTAAAAAGCCACCCCTTCAAACAAAACAACTTCTCTAAAACTTTTAGCTGAAGTTTGTTGAGGAATTGAAAAGTCGGGTTTTAAAACTTTCAAGTACAATCTTCATTGAATGTCATTTTTCTTGTAAGGCTTGATTAATTAATTAATGCAATTTAAATCAATTTTATATACACTCGTTGTTAATTAATTAGTCATATGTAAATCTTACATTGATTTGGATTTCAAACATATATATATACCGTTCAACTTTTATTATATATATATATATATATATATATATATACCACCTGGCTACTTTGACAAACAACGAGTGTCAAAGTCAAAAATGCCGTTCAACCTTTCACTTCACCAATTTTGTCTTTGCTCCTCCTCGTCACCACCGTTCAACCTTAGACCATCTTCAATCGGATCACTAAATCTTACATTAAAATATTAAATTTGGTGTAAATGATACTATTCACTTTTTCAATGAGGTCTCTATTTTTTACATTAAATTTAGTGTAATGAATAATATTACCCTACATTTGGTGTAACACTATTCATTTACACTGTTTTTTATCTCACTTCTAAAAAACAGTGCTACCCATCATAGAAGATTTATTATTAACACTAAAAATTAGGAAAATTAATTAAAATACTCATTATTTAACTTTGACTTGCAAAAATACCCACAATCTCGACCAATTTGAAAAAACCCCCAAAAAATCCGCATTTGAGCCCGCAATCGTGGACCCAAGAAAAAGCCCAAAACATGCCCCGCGATTTGGAGAGGGTGTCCCGCAGTAAGCAGGTAATAATTACTCAAATTGGTGATTTTTTATTTCAATGTTACACTTTATACCCCTATAATTATTTACTTAGTTTACTTTATACCTTTTACTTTCCTAATTTTAATTTTGCACCTTCATCATATTAACACGTATAATCGTTTATTAACCAAAATACGTTTTAATTTTAACAAGTTACACCATTGTACTCGTCTCTTCTATATCTTCGAAATGAGCCAAATATTGAATATTTTTTGATTTTTTGATTTATGGTCAAGTAAAGAATATTGAAAACATGTTGAATATTAATTAACAGTCACCTCCAGTTTTTTATGATCATTTTTTCAATGGTTAGATTCATGCATTCATGTTCCTAATCCCCATATATAGCAATCAAGTCTCGTTTTTTTTAACTAGTTTTGACTCTAAAATTCCTTACCAGAAATCTCTGTGTTTCTATTGTCTTGAATAAAAAACTACCTTGGCTTTTGGTCAAAAGAAACCCATTTGAGGTTTGACTTTCAAAAGTCAATGTTGTCATATCTTAATTCTAGGGTTTACTAGCTGGTTCCATAACGACGATGGTTGATCATGACATTATCATTTATTTGGCTTTCTTATTCTTCATTCTCTTTTCTGATTAAACAAATCACAATTCATGAATAACTTTCTTTTCAAATTATTTTGTCAATATGTTTGTTTACTTGTTTACATACAAGTAAGTTAAGTTGGTTTTTTTTTGGTTTTATGCACAAGTGCATCATGCATTTGTGCATATATGCACGTGTGCATGTTACAAATTACATGTATGCATACCGTCCAGATGGAGGGCTACCAAAGTGTTCATTAGTTTTTCGTTTTTTTGAGGTTTTCCACTGAACCTGACCCTATATATGTTATACATAGACCTGTGTAATTTAAATGAAATATTTGATATTTTGGAGTACATGCATTCACACAGTTGACTTTAGCTTCAACGTTCTTCCTAGCAAGTAACAACTATAATGTTTCTCAATGACTCTAAGATGTTCTTTCGTGGAACCACTCTAATATTTTTCAAGTTTTTCTTCATCTGCGTCAATGATCGATTAATTGAATATGAAAACACATCTAAATTTCATGGTATTTACGAATTCGGTTATGTGCTTTTAAGTTTTTCTTGGATTTAGTCCCCATAGTTTTTTTTATTCCAACATAGCCCTAAGTTCACATTTTCGTATCGTTTTGGTCTCTGCAGTTAAAGGTAATTCAAATGCAAGCGTCACATAATGCTTATATGTTTGGTAATTTCACCTCAAACCGTTAAATGAGAGGCATTTTGGTCCTTTGTCATTTTTGTTCTTATTATTAATTAACTCATTTAAATAAAGATAATTTAGTTATTTTGCACATTTCTTGAATACATTTTTTTTATTGAATTACTTTAGATGTATTTTGTACAAAGAATCTAATAAGGGTAAATTGGGATTTTGGTCCCCATGGTTTAATTGTTGTTTCCTCCCTAGAAAATTTTTATTGCAAGAAAATTAAAATCCTAAGTTACGTAAAATTGTGTGCTTTTAGTCCGAGGTTTAACATATCTGCTAAAACAAGAATAGAATATATGTATATACACATAACACAGAATCATACACCAGACTTGGACCATATTGTGGAACCTCCTTTCCCTCCTCTTAAGAACACATTTAAAAAGTAATCTAATAAAATTTTACTCAAACATATATATTCTTAGAGATCCAAATTAACCTTATTCTTTAATTCCTTTGATTTTTGATATAGAAAAAGACGACCCATAATAGTTTTCTCTAATATGCAATTGCGTACCAATATCCTGGTGATTTCCAAAGCACCTTTTGGCAAGAAGATGCAATGGTCATGGTACACACACTAAAGCTAGTCAAAGATAAAAAAACACACACAAAGGGCAGATTCTATCCTTACCAAGTTTTCTTATAATTTTTGGTTTGTGTTCTTACTAAAATAAGTTCTTCTTATAAAGACAAATACGACATTGGATATCGTATATATATTCGGTATATATATAATTAAATGTTTTCTTATTTTGACATTATGTTGGTCGTTGAACCTTTGTGACACAGAATTTGAACAAATAAGAAAACAATGTTTGAGTTGTATACGATCCTTAATTAGGTGATGTGTGACTTCCCCGGTCTACTCTGTGCAACCGAGGCAATTGACTTCTTATTCATTCGTGTTTTTTTATTTATCTCTAGACTTTTATTCATATGGTGTATAAAAATTTTCCATATTATTTTTGGATTAAATTACGAATACGGTTACGTGGTTTTAAGTTTTTCTTGGATTTAGTCCCCAATATGATTTTTATTCCAAAATAGCCCTAAGTTCACATTTTCGTATCGTTTTGGTCTTTGCAGTTAAAAAGGTAATTCAAATGCAAGCGTCACATAATGCTATATGTTTGGTAATTTCACCTCCTATCGTTAAATGAGAGGCATTTTGACCCTTTGTCATTTTTTTTCTTATTATTTGTTAGAATTGTAGAGTCGATTGATAGAGAGACACGAGAGATGGCTGAATCGGCCGTTTTCATATAATGAGAGAGTAATACAAGTAAAATGTCTAACCTAGACAAGGAACCCTAAAAGCCTATTTATACAAAGAGGAGTTACAGCTAATTACATAAAAGACCCTGAACTATACATATTGACATTTTAATACTCTAACATCCCCCCTCAAACTCAAGTAGGGGAAGAATGAGACAAGTTGAGTTTGGAAACGAGAGCCTGGAAACGCCCTGGGAGATGAGCTTTGGTGAAGATATCGGCCGTCTGATCAATGGTGGAGATTGGAAAAAGTTTAACAGTCTTGCGGAGGACATGTTGACGAGTGAAGTGGCAGTCAATCTCTATGTGTTTTGTACGCTCATGAAAGACATCATTGTGAGCAATCTGGATGGCACTGGTGTTGTCACACCATAAGGGTGTCGGTGAGAACTGATGAGCACCCATATCAGAGAGTAGCCAACGTAGCCATACGAGTTCTTGAGTGGTGTCGGCTAAGGCTCGATACTCAGCCTCGGTGCTGGAGCGAGCTGTCAGGGATTGTTTCTTGCTGCGCCAAGAGATAAGAGAGTCCCCAAGGAAGAAACAATAGCCGGTGGTGGAGCGACGGTCGGTTATGTCACCATCCTAGTCAGCATCTGAGAAGGCACGAAGCTGTAATGATGACTTGGATGAGAAAAGAAGACCGTGGAACATGGTTCCTTTGAGATACCGAAGTATACGAAGGACAGCAGCATAGTGATCCGAGCATGGTGCGGCCATGAATTGGCTAACAATGTGAACTGCATAGGCGAGATCTGGTCTAGTAACAATTAGATAGACTAGAGAGCCAACAAGTTGACGGTACCGTGTAGGGTCTTTCAGCGGGGTTCCGGCATTCGGAGCAAGATGCAGATTTTGCTCGATAGGTGTAGAAGCAACCTTGTTGTCTGTGATCCCGGCCCTGGATAATAGATCTGATATGTACTTGGCTTGACAGAGATAGATGCCTGAAGAGTCTGACAAGACTTCAAGGCCAAGGAAGTAGTGGAGCTTGCCGAGGTCTTTCATCTCAAAACAGGAGCTGAGAGACTTTTTGAGATGAATGATACCTGTAGAGTCACTGCCTGTAATGATCATATCGTCAACGTACAGCAGAAGTAAGATAGTACATGTGGCAGTAGTCCGAGTGAACAAACCAGAATCATAATTACTCGGAGAAAAACCCAAAGATAGGACAGTATTGCTGAATTTTTCAAACCAAGCACGAGGAGCTTGTTTGAGACCATAGAGGGCCTTGCGAAGGCGACAGACATTGCCCTGTCGAGAGGTCACGCCAGGAGGGAGTCTCATGTAGACTTCCTCTTCGAGATCGCCATTTAGGAAGGCATTTTTGACGTCCATCTGATATAGGGGCCATTTCTTGGTGGCAGCGATGGCTAGAAGACTCCGAACGGAGGTGACACGAGCCACAGGAGCAAACGTTTCTTCGTAGTCAATGCCATATTCTTGATTGAAGCCTTTTGCCACAAGGCGAGCTTTATAGCGATCGATGGAGCCATCAGACTTGGTTTTGATTTTGAAGACCCATTTGCAACCAATGGGTGACTTGCCTGGTGGAAGAGGAACAAATTCCCATGTTTTTGCTCTGTCGAGAGCCTGAAGTTCCTCTGTCATAGCTTGCTGCCAGACAAGATTAGAAGCTGCTTCCTTATAAGAGGTGGGTTCATGAGTAGACAGCAAGGTAGCATAACAATGATAATCACGAAGGTGAGTAGGAACTTGTCTTACCCGATTGGGGCGTCTTACCTCATCTGATGGTTGGGAGGTGGTAGGATCCATAGACTCTGCAGAAGACTCGGAAGTAGGCCGGGGAGTTGGTGTAGATGATTGATCATGGTCAGCGGGTATAGAGGGTACAGACAAAGGTTCAGAAGATGCGGAAGGTTCAGGTGAAGGCTCAGACGGGTTAAGAGAGGGTTCAGGTGATGCGGAAGTTGGTGGATCAGATGATGAGGAGAACAAAGAATCTAATTGGAGAGAGTCTAAAGAGATAGATGTGTCAGTAAAGAAGGAAGAGGAAGAAGGGATGAGGTCCTGAAATTTGGACACCATGGAGAAGGGAAGATGTTCCCAGAAGGTGACATGCCTGGATATACGAAGTTGCTTAGAGATTGGATCCCAACAACGATATCCTTTATGTTCAATTCCGTAGCCTAAGAAGCAGCACAGACGAGAACGAGGTTCAAGTTTGGTATGTTCATGAGGTTGTAGCTGAACAAAGCAAGCACAACCCCATACTTTGAGTAGTTCATAGGGAGGTGAGACTCCATAGAGTGTTTCATACGGGGACTTTTGATTGAGGATGGGAGTCGGGTGTCGGTTGATGGTGTAGACAGCCGTGAAGGCTGCTTCGCCCCAAAAGCGTTCTGGACACTTGGCTGAAATTAGTAGGGTACGAACAGTGTCAAGAATGTGACGATGTTTGCGTTCGGCACGACCATTTTGTGGAGAGGTGCCAGGGCAAGAGTATTGAGAGAGAGTGCCCTGAGATTGAAGAAATGAAAGAAGAGATGATTCTTTATATTCCATGGCATTATCCGCGCGAAGAATCTTTATGGGTTTTGAAAATTGGGTTAGAATCATGCGAGCAAAGGTGATGTAGATTTTGGGTAATTCTGAGCGGTTTTTCATAAGATAAATCCATGTAAAACGAGTATGATCATCAATAAAGATTACAAAATATCGGGCACCTCCCATAGAGGGGTGTGGTGCTGGTCCCCATACATCAGAATGAATAAGATCAAAGGCAGAAGCAGATTTAAAATCATTAATTTGAAAAGGTAAAGCATGATGTTTTCCAAGTTGACAAGATAGACAAGAGACATGTTCAGAGGAAATGTTTCCCAAAAGTCCTGAACTAGCTAAAACTTTCATCCTAGCTAAAGATAAGTGGCCTAAGCGTGCATGCCATAGCTCAAAAGACGGGGTGCTGGAAACTGAAGCAGCAAAATTGGATGCAGGTAACGGAAGACGGAGATAGACCACTTCAACCATCCGACCAACTTTACGGCCTATTCCAAGGATCTGCTTGGTCTTGGGATCCTGCACAACACAACCAGTAGAATGAAATAAGACTATTAGATTGGCTTCCATAAGCTGAGTGATAGAAATCAGACTCAGTGATAAGTTTGGTATATGCATCACATCAGGTAATTGAATATCAGGTGTAGAAACCGTTCCACTGAAGGAAACCGGTAAGCGAGTGTTATCAGCAGTGCGGACTGACGAGAACAGGCTGGAAGGTTGTTTAGAGACAAAACCTTCTGCCTTGGGTGTCATGTGATTACAATATCCAGAATCAAAAAGCCAAGGGTTACCTGGTGTGGTTGCATTGCAGTGAGAATTCATACCCATAGAACCTGTCATAAGCTGCTCCATGAGCTCTTGGTTTCGGCGCATGAGTTCCATGAGATCAGATGGTGATTGGTTGTTGTTCGGTGCTGTAGGTGCTGGTGATGGGTGCTCCTGAGTGATGGAACCAGCAATGGGTTGCGACTTGAACTGTTGTTTTTTATTACCAGAGTGCTTTGGGTATGGACATTTTGAACAGTCAGAAGCATAGTGACGTGGCTGTGTAATTCCACACCAGCGACATTTTCTAATTGGACAATTGAGGAGCAGGTGGGAAGTGGAGTGACAAAAGGTGCATTCACTGTTATTCCCTTTGCTTGCAGATCTGGACTGATCATGGTTACCCCATTTTCCTTTTGATTTCCCTGAGCTGGGAGTGTAGAGCACAGTGTCTGATGGTAGAGGAAAACGCTGCTGAAGACGGGTTTCTTCGCTTAACAGTTCAGTGATAGCTTGTTCAAGGGTAGGGAGAGGATGTCGATGCAGAAGTGAGGCTCGAACATTCTCAAAGCGGTCAGAGAGGCCCATGAGAATAGTAGTCAAGTGTAGTTGATTGAAGTAGGCTGTAAATTTCTGAGCAGTGTCATCAAACACTTGAGGGGCACCCAGGTTCAGATGATCTCTAAGAGCTTGCATCTCAGAGATGTAGGAGTTTATGGATTGATCAGGTAGTTGCCTTTTGTTCTGAAAGGTGGTCCACAGCTGATATTGGTGAGAGACACGAGAGGTTCAGCCATCTCTCGTGGCCAAGATGGCATATGATCATAACTCTCTATTGCCAAGATGACATATGATCGCAATCGACTCTACAATTCTAACATGGTATCAGAGCTCTAGGTAAGCCTCCTCAACCTCTCGTGTCTCTCTATCAATCGACTCTACAATTCTAACATTATTAACTCATTCAAATAAAGATAGTTTAGTTATTTTGCACATTTCTTTAATACATTTTTTTATTGAATTACTTTGGATGTATTTTGTACAAATGTATAAAGAATCTAATAAGGGTAAATTGCAATTTTGGTCCCTATGGTTTGTTGTTTCTTCTCGAATTGGGTTCCTAAAAATTTTTATTGCAAGAAAAATCCCGAGGTATGCAAAATTGTGTGTTTTAGTTCGAGGTTTAAAAAATCCGCTAAATCAATAATATATGCATATATATATACATATATTATATATTTAGGGTCAAGTTCACGGGAAAAGTAAAAAAAACCGGGTGCTATTTGTCACATATTCGTTTTGTACCCGTCTCCGTCTAACAAACCGGGCTGTATTGTGGCTGGAATAAAGGGATGCTAATAGTACACGGTTGTTTAGGAGAAACTGGGTTCCATTGAATTAAATAATACCTGTCCGTTAACCGAACCGGGTAATATCAGGTGGGTATGATTTGGTGTGATTTTTTTTGAAATCCTACCCGGTTGCATAGAAGAGACCGGGTACTATATCGGGTGGTTCAATTCCCATCATTTTGCGAATCCTACCCGGTTGCATTGAAGAAACCGGGTACTATTTGCCTCCACGTTTTAATTAATGATTTGGCCCAAATCCCGCTAAAACCACCGGCGCCAAACCCTCCCCAAATTTCAGAACATTCGCATTCTTAGAGATCCAAACTTTATTCTTTAATTCCTTTGATTTTTGATATAGAAAAAGACGACCCATATCACTACAAAATAAATGACTTTTACCCAGGAAAATTTCCGCCGGTGATTACCCAGGGATCACCCAGAAAAGCCCAATATTTTGTAGAATCCGATGTTTTTCGAAAAAATACCCATGAATCACCCAAAGAATCCCTGGGTAATCTGTCACTGATTTGCATTACCCACAAAAAATCTACCCACTAACTTTTCAGACGGTTTTGTGATGAATCACCCTTTAGCGACAGATTTCCCAGAGAAAAATTCGTAGATAAAAGTCTTTCTTTTAGTAGTGTATATCTGTGATTTATAATAGTTTTCTCTAATATGCAATTGCGTACCAATATCGTGGTGATTTCCAAAGCACCTTTTGGCAAGAAGATGCAATGGTCATGGTACACACACTAAAGCCAGTCAAAGATAAAACACACAAAGGGCAGATTTGATGTACATCATCATAGTTTCTTCAAATAAGAATGGACGTATTGTCTACTCACCAAGTTCTTGGTAATTACCATTGTGGATTTTCAATCTCGATCCACGAATATTTTTCTTTTTGAATGAAATATTTAATGCAATAAGACTTGTAGAAAGGAAAAGGATATGTAGGTCATCTAAATGTACACTTGTAGTTAGGGTTTTACATCCTTAATTATGAAATTAAGCCACTTTGGAATAGTCGATAGGGCCACAGAGGTGCGATCATATGTCATCTTGGCAATAGAGAGTTCACAACGGTTAACCATGTGTCGGTTAGATAATTAATTCCCTTAGACGATTAAATGATCTTTCAATCGATGTCAAGAGATATTTTCCATTTAATTTCAATACAAGTTAATGCTCTCCGGTCAAATATAGAAAACCCTAGTCTCATTTGGTTGCATTGTTGATCGATCATATATACCCTTTATATAGGTCGAGAGTGGTCGAGATATTAAATGTACTAATGCATTCTAGTAATTCAAATATATAGACCCAATATCGTAAGCAAAACATTTTATTTGCTACACTGAGGTAATGAGTTTTTCATCGGATGGTTTGTCTAACTGTTAATTTCAAATCCCTATAGACTTAGTCGAATGAGGTGTAAATTGGCCAAAAACTTCACAATAACCTTACAAAAATAAACAAGTATGATATAACATGCTTCAAAAGAAAGTATGATATAATATATATGAAACGTAAAATTTATAATCAATTTCATAAGCATCGAAGATACACTTAAATGTCCATTAGGGTGCGTTTGGTACACTAGACATGAAAGAACATAACAGAACAGAACATGGTCCACTGTCACACGTTTGGCAGGACTTTTATGTGGAACAGACTGGAACAAGGTGGAACAAACTGGAACAGGTCTGTTCCACCCCCACCCCATGGAACAAGCTGGAACAGACTTATGTTTTACCAATTTAGCCTCAAAATAAAATCTAATTCTCTTCTAAAACATCAAATAAACCTTCTATTTCATATTTTATTCATTCTTTAAATTTTAGAAGGGTAAATTGGTCAATGTTATATGTTCTGTTCTGTCAAGTTCTGTTTTACCAAACGTGGAACAGCTGTTCTGTCCTGTTCTATTCTGTCATGTCCCACCTTGTCCTGTCTTATCCTGTCCGCGTACCAAATGCACCATTAATGCTAATACAAAGATGTATTTAGATTTATGCAACCAATATAAACATATGATTGCTATAATTTCAAATCAACACAAATTAATTCGTTAAATCTGTCACAGTCTACAAATTATTATCAAAAAATTAGTAATAAAATATTGATTAATGTCAATGTAATCATAAGTTAGATTAAAAAATACGCAATATTAGAGCATCTCCAACAGCTTTCCCAAAAAATTTCCAAAATGGGGAAGCAAAAGTCAAAATCCCCAAAAATATTTACACCCATCTCCAACAGATTCCTCATATTTGGAAAAACACTTGTAATCATATTTGGAGTATTCTCCATATTTGGAGAAATTTTTGGGGAAAATCCTATTATCCCCATTTTAGGGAAGCTGTTGGAGCTTATTTGTGTTCCAAAATCCTCATTTTTCCCATTTTCTCCAAAATGGGGAAACTGTTGGAGATGCTCTTAGAACTTCGAAGTTGAAAATAACCCTTGAACAAACCTACGAATCTTGAATTTAAATTCATGACGTTAATTTAATAATAATAATAATAATAATAATTTCAAGCTTAGAACTTTTAGTAGAATGAATATCTTTATTTGACGAAAAAAAGTAAGTGCTAATTATTAATCCTTATTATATGCTAGTTTTTTTCACTATGGCACGAACACATTACAGAATAAATGACTTTTACCCAGAGAAATTTTCGTTGGTGATTACTCAGGGATCACCTAGAAAAGCCTATTAGTTGTGTAGAATCCGATGTTTTTCGAGAAAATACTCATGGATCACCCAGAGAATACATGGGTAATCTGTCACTCACTGATTTGCATTACCCACCACAAATCTACCTATCACCTATTAGCGACAGATTTCTTAGAGAAAAATTCGTAGGTAAAAGTCTTTCGTTTAGTAGTGACATGAATTGGAGCATTGCTTAAATGAGTTTGGCAAATACGTATATTCTCTTTAAGAGTATTTTTAAGGTTTTTCTCTACCTTTGATCATGACTTCTAATACCATATTGGCAGCGCCGGAACTTAATTGAATAATACAAACACGTCTTTGTGCAAATTTTCACAATAATCTTTTTTTTTGAAGGGTGTTCTAGGCTATGTCTAGACTAATCCCTTGGCAAATTATGACTGCAAGACATCAGCCCTGATTAAATCTCAGTGGCCACAAGTTGTGTACGTCTGGATTCGAACCCTGACAGATATGATATTCCACCACATCCCTCAAGGCCTTAACCAGTACGTCACAACCCTTGTGGTTAATTTTCACAATAATCTTGATGATAAAAAAGATCCTAAAATGTATTGTTTTTGAATTTTAGAGAAACTTTTGACTATATATTGCTTGTCTTCTTTCTAAAAGTCTTTTTTCCTCGTCTTCACTTGAAGTTCATGGAAAATATCTTGCATTTTCATTGCAACATCTTATATAGTCTTCTACTTGTCAAACTCAAAGAGGGATGGATATACTTTTGATGGGAAGTTTCAATTTCATTGCATATTTTGTCCAAAAGAAAATAGGACAACTTTTGGTTCATGGTGTTGGGTTTTTGTTTTTGTTTTTCTCACATACACCAAATTCTAAACTATATTGTTTTTTCTTATGTTACCTAATATAACTTATATCTCCTATTAATTAAATTGCCTAACTATCTATAAAATTATTAGATATTTTAAGTTCAAATCCTATTTTTTTTAGTCTTAGCCTCTTAGGTTGATGCTTATCAAATTGATAGGTTGAACCAACACGTACTAGAGACTACGCCTCAAACCCTCAAGGAACCTAGTCTAGATTCTCTATGTCTCGGTTGGCAAAGTCAAAGTGTGTCTGCCCTGATTTAATTTAAGGTATAACAAATCGATTATAAATTGAAAAAAGTAGACATAATGTCCTATATACTCCCCCTCCCCCTTTTCTTTTTCTATTTTGGCCACCATCTATTCCTAATCTTGGTGTGTTATTCGTGGTTATTAAAAAGCCATTAGAAGTTGAAATTAATTTCAAATTCAGAACCAATGAATATATAATAGGCCCAATTAATGATAATTACATTAAAAACCTGCAGTTACGTCCAAAATCTTAAAACTTTTTATTCCAAAGCATAAGTATACATATTCTATTTATAGGTTCACAACGTTAAGTTGATTTGATCAAACAAACGGTTACGTAATGATAATCTAACCTCACATACATATTCATTTATGTATTTGAAAAGTCATTACATGTGATCAAGAAATAAGTACGGTCTTTTAATTGTTTTTAAATTTAAAATTTGCGATGAGACGAGTTATTATACAACCCATGTTTTTCTTACAATCTATACAATCAAATCTGAGTCGTCCAAGCTTTAATCAATGGATATCCATCACCCGGTGGCCTTGTGGTAAATAATAACAACGAAAAGGACAAATGCGCTCTATTGAAATATCAAACAAGGGTAAAATTAGGAAGATGAAAACCTGAAATCGCATGTTCTGAAAAAAACGGAAACTCGATATTCTCTTCCCTGAGAATCACTCCCCAACATTCAATCTGTAATCGCTGAAACTAGAAAAATATATCGATTAGTTTCGAGTATTCAACTTCTACAATGGGAGACATAAACAAAAGGGTTTTTTCCTAATCAACTAGTTAGAGGTAACAAAAATATACTCAGTTTCATCGATTCTTGCTAGGGTTCAGAAATTATTTATGACTCCATCATAAATGTTTTGGAGGAATTTTCATTTCTAAAATATTTGTGTTTCATCATTGCATCAACAAGTGTTTGTTGTCTAGAATCAAGTGATGTTGCTTATGTTAGTGGTGCACTCCAATTATTTGATGAAATGCTTAATTTGATGATATCTGAACTGCAAATCAATTTTAGAGAAACATCCGGCACCTTGCAATTGGTCGAAGAGGTCGTCAGTTCGGGGAAATAGGTACTTATTCTTCACCGCAATCTTGTTTAGTTTACAGTAATCTATACACATCTGCATAGATCTGTCTTTCTTCTTCACGAACAGTACCGGAGCTCCCCGCGCTGACGAGCTCGGTCTTATGAATCCCTTCTCTAATATTCGGCATCAATGGAGACCTCACCGGCGTTTCCTCGCATCGTATGCATCCCACAGCCGTACCGGAGGAACGACCCAAGGCAACAAAAAATCTGGAAGACCAAGGGTATGATTCCTTGACATATGAACGACTCCTTCATGACTTTTACTTTGTCCCGCCTTAATTTTTCATTTCCCCATGACTTATCAAATCTTATCAGGTCTCCCTCTCTCTACGCCTAGGGGTGTAAATGATGTGAGTCGAGCTCGAGTATCATTATACTCGACTCGAACTCGAAAGCAAATACTCGAGCTCGAACTCGACTCGAAAACTCGCGAGTAGTGAAAATCCAAACTCGAACTCGACTCGAAAGTCAATTCTCGAGCTCGAACTCGAACTCGTTTCAAGCTCGAACTAAGCTCGAATGAAGCTCGAACTCGAGCTCGAATCAAGCTCGAACTCAAACTCGAATCAAGCTCAAATCAGTAAAATGATAACAAACGTAAACAAAAATCTTTAAAGAACTAAAGATGCACCACTCACTAGGGTACACCATATAAAAAAACCATTTGGTTCAAGCCATTGGCACAAGCCTTTAGGTTTAAGCCATTAAGCAAGTTAAATGGTATAAAATGGGAGGATAATGACCTATATATACTTAGACCTCAATGGGTTTGGAGGTGAATCCCACCAATGTGGGATGAAATTTCTCACCATAGTCATTACTAATTTTTCTTTCTCTACTTTCCCATCTTTTGGAATATAAATATTTATAATAATTGTTTTTTTATTTTATTTAGATAATTATAATATACTAAAATAATAATTTATTTACATTATATGTTATAAATTATAATATAAAGTTAATTATATATAAAATATATTCGAGTATCTCACGAGCTTATCGAGTCGAGTATCAGATGGCTCGATTCGACTCGTTAGTATATCGAGTCGAGCCTATTCGAGTCGAGTGTTGACCGAGTCGATCTCGAGTAGCTCACGAGTTTTCTTGTCTCATTTACACCCCTATCTACGCCTCAAACCCTCAAGGAACCTAGTCAAGATTTCTCTATGTCTCGGTTGGCAAAGTCAAAGTGTGTCTGCCCTGATTTAATTTAAGGTATAACAAATCGATTATAAATTGAAAAAAGTAGACATAATGTCCTATATACTCCCCCTCCCCCTTTTCTTTTTCTATTTTGGCCACCATCTATTCCTAATTTTGGTGTGTTATTCGTGGTTATTAAAAAGCCATTAGAAGTTGAAATGAATTTCAAATTCAGAACCTATGAATATATGATAGGCCCAATTAATGATAATTACATTAAAAACCTGCAGTTACGTCCAAAATCTTAAAACTTTTTATTCCAAAGCATAAGTATACATATTCTATGCATAGGTTTACAACGTTAAGTTGATTTGATCAAACAAACGGTTACGTAATGATAATCTAACCTAGGGGTGTAAATGATGCGAGTCGAGCTCGAGTATCATTATAATCGACTCGAACTCGAAAGCAAATACTCGAGCTCGAACTCGACTCGAAAACTCGCGAGTAGTGAAAATCCAAACTCGAACTCGACTCGAAAGTCAATTCTCAAGCTCGAACTCGTTTCAAGCTCGAACTAAGCTCGAATGAAGCTCAAATCAGTAAAATGATAACAAACGTAAACAAAAATCTTAAAAGAACTAAAGATGAACCACTCACTAGGGTACACCATAAAAAAAACCATTTGGTTCAAGCCCTTGGCACAAGCCTTTAGGTTCAAGCCATTAAGCAAGTTAAATGGTATAAAATGGGAGGATAAGGACCTATATATACTTAGACCTCAATGGGTTTGGAGGTGAATCCCACCAATGTGGGATGAAATTTCTCACCATAGTCATTACTAATTTTTCTTTCTCTACTTCCCCATCTTTTGGAATATAAATAATTATAATAATTGTTTTTTTATTTTATTTAGATAATTATAATATACTAAAATAATAATTTATTTACATTATATGTTATAAATTATAATATAAAGTTAATTATATATAAAATATATTCGAGTATCTCACGAGCTTATCGAGTCGAGTATCAGATGGATCGATTCGACTCGTTAGTATATCGAGTCGAGCCTATTCGAGTCGAGTGTTGACCGAGTTTTGACCGAGTCGATCTCGAGTAGCTCACGAGTTTTCTTGTCTCATTTACACCCCTATCTACGCCTCAAACCCTCAAGGAACCTAGTCAAGATTTCTCTATGTCTCGGTTGGCAAAGTCAAAGTGTGTCTGCCCTGATTTAATTTAAGGTATAACAAATCGATTATAAATTGAAAAAAGTAGACATAATGTCCTATATACTCCCCCCTCACCCTTTTCTTTTTCTATTTTGGCCACCATCTATTCCTAATCTTGGTGTGTTATTCGTGGTTATTAAAAAGCCATTAGAAGTTGAAATTAATTTCAAATTCAGAACCTATGAATATATTATAGGCCCAATTAATGATAATTACATTAAAAACCTGCAGTTGCGTCTTGTAACACCCCAAAAACGGGGGTCAACAAAAACTTCCATAAAACGGAAGAGTGGTACGCATTACTAAAGTAAAAGTATACATAATTATCTTTACATAACCATTAATACTAAGATTTAGATAATTATAACTACTAATGGACCACTAGCTTATCTAATCTCTACTATAGAAATCAGATTACAAAAGATGTCGGAAAGTTCTATTATAAATCTTCTAATCTTTAGCTCTCCAACAATGATCCCATGCTCACAACCCATGTCTAAACCTTCTTGTCTCCGGAACCACTAATATCTGTAACACATACAACACATAACAAGTGTTAGGCTTTTAAAGCCTAAGTGAGGTTTACACATAGCACAAAGAATATAATCATAGCATGTAGGAATAACAATTCGATACATTCACAAATTGGATTCCATGGAGAAGGCCCATATTGCTACCCAGTTACATCATAATCGAAGATATACCTTGATCGGTACCCCACGGTAATGTCACAAGGCATAACACAACGGAAAAACCCCACGGTATCCGAAGGTATGAATCAATTACACTTACCCCACGGTTTGTAAGAATATATCCTCCAATGCCTACTAGGTGCTCCTCCAATTATGTGAATACCAAATATGTTAATCCAAATAATATTCAAAGCATACTTAACACTTAACAATGGTCCAACCATTTAACATAATTAAAACTACTTCCATGTAGTTCATATACATCCATATGTATCAAATCACATTCTATATAATATCAATAATAAACATCCATGTTTACAATTCAATAATAGGTCCATTTTGACCATTAAGCCATATTTGCTTCATTAAGACATATATCAAGCCATCATCATAATCACATACCAATGATGTAAAATCAAACCCAAACCTTTAATACAACATTTACCATGGCATTCTCAGTAATAAAACACAATTAATCCACCATAACTTACTTGAACTCTTCTTGTTTCCCTCTTAACCATTAAGAGCTTATAAATCAAGATTTCTCATTAACAATACCAAAATCAAGATAAAGAATGGTAGATAAGTATAATACAATCAATTAGATACAAGTTACTCACCTTGAATCTTCAATTGATATAACCCTAACTTGAATACTTGAGCATAATCACTCCAACAAGAAGGATGAAGGTGTAATGCCCTAAATCAAGTTTAATTGTTAAGATTCATCTACTAATTACTTGAATTGGATTAGGATTGAGGGATTTGGATTTACCTTATGTTTAGATGGAGAAATCGTCTGAATATTGAAGAGCAGAGCAAACTATGTGTTTTGAGAGTTCTAATTGAATAAAGGAATGACTAAGGACTAAGAGGTGGGTTTTAACCCCCTTTCAACACGTCAGGTGCTCGGCGCCAGCGCCCGCGCCAGTGCATCGGCGCCACCATCCGCGCCAACCTCTGTTTGTTTGCTTCTCATTTTCCACTAATTTGGCCGTAACTTCTTCGTTAGAACTCCGTTTTTACCCCGGAAAGTACCGTTGGACTCGTATTCAAATTACCCATCCAACTAATCCATAAAATCTAATATTTAACTTTATCATCTATTTTTCATTAATTTCCTTAAGGAATCAACTTACGAATTTCTATCGGAAGTTCTCAAATAACAAGTAACAATCACGGAAATTACTTAGGAAATCAATTATAATTTAAGAAGTCAAAATATAAAGAAATATTAGGACTATTATTACTCACAAGGATTTTCCGGGTGTTACAATTCTCCCAACCTTAAAACGATTTCGTCCTCGAAATCTATATTATTTACAACCCAAAGTCAACCGACTCACTGTCGACCAAAATTCAACAATTCTTAACGGGAATCTAAATTCCATCCACACGGTCTATAAAGACAATTCCTCGAACAATTGTTTATTAACAAAGTCCCTACACATACGTTGTACTTATGTACGGATAAACGTTCCAACCATAGAGAAACTCCCAACCATACAACTTCAGTCGTCTCCCAACCTTAAAATGTTCTATACATCTTGATTTCAGTTTCAAACTCTAAATCTATTTAAGGCTCAATTAATACTGAGACCAACCGGATCTCTAATTTCAATTGTCCCTATCGTTAACGGCCATACACATCCAAAGAGCTCTAATAGACTCCAAAATCCATCTCAATAATTAATCATCAAACGGACAGGTTCATTAACCATACACAAAGATTAGTTCACTAAAACCACTCATCACGAATGAGTATCTTAAGGTTACTACTACCATCACCATCATTCTTTTTAAAATCGGCTACAATTCCCCGATTACACTAAAGGTGTTTGGCCTTAAACCCAAAAGTTGACACCTAATTATCACCAACCTTTGCACTCTAACCAAACCCACACATGAGTTCCATTCACAAATAAAAATCTAGAAGGAACAAGGATTCGTCTTTCATATTTCCTGAACTTTACTTCTTTCCTCATTATCCGCTCCCCAACTTAGATTTGTAAGCCTCCTTAAAGTAACCGTTTATCATTAAACCTTTATCCGAATATTGCTTGGTCTTCCATACCGTCATCATCCACATCTCAATCTCCAGGTCTAAAAATAACATTAATGTATACTGCTTGAAAATCCATACTCACTTTAAATTGAGCATACTCACCACTTTTGAATACTTCTATATCTACGGCACCCATCACTACATCTATGACCCACACGTTTCTTCAGTATAAAGTACTACCACTTCCTCACATCAATATCGTACTACGCGACCACATTGCAACCAAGCACTAAAATATTATATATCAAAGGTGATAATTCCATTGAACCTGTAGTATAACTACATTCTTAGGTCCGACCTTTATATCATTACTTCCTACGTTAGCATGAAGTACTACCCTTCAATCATTATTTGTCTCTTTCTCCCAACTTTTCCACATACCGATAATACTTTCTCATCTTTATTAAACTTCCTATGATTCAAAATCATAAACTCATTTAACGACTCACACAACCCAAAATCACTTTGGATAAACTCACACTACCGCTCGACATTCTATTCCAATTTTAGCCAAATCACTACACCATCTTACAACCACATATTCCAACAACTTTATTGACAACTAGTATTGTTCATCTGGAATCCCCGAAAAGACTTTCATCTAATGTTCCCTCTTTATAACTTCTTATTACTGGTTGACACATTTATCTTGACAATTAATGCCACTACTCGTTCGTACATTCTCCACTCATAACATCTCACAGCAGACCAGATCCCTCATGGTCATTCGTACACAATTCAAATTTACCTTCATGCTCTCCCGCACAATTAACCGAATCTATTTCATTACTTTATTCCTCCCCAGCTTTAGTTTGAACTACAACTCACGAGCTTCTAATTAACTTAAACTTACTCACTTCTTACTAATTCTTTGTGACTCCAAACCAATATATATACAGTGCACACTCCATCACAAATCGACATAGTCCATACCCTTACCATGTTCGTGCCTAATTCTTCATTCTATATAAACCATCTACATCATAAGTAGAATGTTCATCTACAACAATAGTCTTTCACTATCCTAACACCCCCCACAAGGTGATCCTTCAACTTTTAAATCTTCCGATTCTAACTTAACATTCATACATGATCTCAAAAAGAAAAAAAATCAATGTATTCACATTATGTAAACTTTAACTATAATACAATTCATGTAATTCCAACCCCCAAGCCTATGTCAAGTTAATTAAACCGACGAATACCCTTAAGACTCAACCGAGTCCAAAACCAAGCCATCTGCTCAAAGGGTCTATTGATCATTTATCAATATCAACTCATGAAATTTAAAATACATCTAATCCCACATCACGCAACACACGCTTCGAGACATGATAATCTCACGACCCCTTCATTGCTACTTTCCCAATGAAGTCAATTCATATATGTATCTATATGTACACGTATATACAACTCTATATACTCCACAATATATATATATATATATATATATATATATATATATATATTATTTTGCCAAAGTTCATTAGTCCCAAAGGTACTAAGAATACAAGATCATCAAACCGTCCTCATACATCTTACACAACTGCCGACTTCAATGTCAATAGTCGACCTATCGATACTTCTTTAATCTATTCATTAACAAGGACTGAACCTAATCCTTTCAACAAAACATAATACAATTTACATCTCATCGTCTTCATTTCAAACTTATTCGTGCAATACTAATATCACAAAATCACCATAAATTCTTATTTAACGTCGAGGGTATTTCCTTACTGTCTCACCACACTACTCATAGCAATTTGCTAATTCCATCACCTTGATGACTACTAATCCTTCCTCGGGACATAACCGTCCCTTGCCAACTGTATTTCTAGTTACCAAACAAGGGTTTAGACCTTCTTACAACCGACGCTAAGTCCACTTTCAACTCTCCCATTGTTCACCTTCCTCTTGAACACAATTACCAAAATTACAAACATCCTCCCATGATCTATCCAACACCTCTCCATTCTCAGAGTTCTTTCTTAGCTTACAGTAATATTTTACGACTTAGTTCGTTCATATCCTTCATACATAACAATGTATTAATTATATTATTTCGCACATTTCCTCATTTTAAAGAACAACACTTGGAGCAACTTGGGTACACATGACCCCAAAATTCTTATAACTTCAGTGTACTGCACAACGATCACGAGAATCGTTTGCATACTACTTTCCGAAAAACTTAATCTTTTTTCAACCAAAACGATGTTGTTATGACCGTAATATATTTAATGAAAATCTTTTCATACGACAAAAGTTGAAAGAAATTACCGACACGAAGTAAGCTAGTCGGTTCTCACACTCATTTATTTTTAACTTTTCTTGTAAATATGAAGTGTTTTGCAAATTGCTAAACTCAAAATTTCGCTGCGCGACATAAATGGTATTGCCTTTTTCTCTAAATACCCACGTGCACATACTGACTCATCATCGACTAAATTGTTATTTATGCATTTGTTTTGAAATCACGAAAACCCATGTAACACACACTCGAGGACACCATGCATAAACTCTACTTGCAATTGAAGGCTATTCACTCAAACAAGGTCTATCATTTAACTCGCGCAACTTATCATTGACGCTCTATTTCCAGCCAGTGGTTACCCTCTCAGCCTTCTAACACTTGTTATACATGCCTTCCAAGGCTCACTTACTCAATCATTTCATACTATTCCCGTCTTGATCAAACATCTTACATTCTATTTCCACACATTTTAATCCACTTATTTAAGGTTGTCTCGGCGGACTTTCATGAGTCCCGCCAGTTCCAGGTTGTCCTACCAATCCTCAATCATTTACCGATCTGTCCTCCAAAGAATTGAAAGACCTTGGTGGCGTTTTTTTTTACCATCATTATGCTATCAAACAAAAGATAACCCTGAGAAATGGTTATATAAATATAGACACACGAAACGTACTTTACCGATCATTAGTCACTGGAACAATTTAGAAACAAGTATGCTTATGTAACAATATATTCATAATAACAGTAGCTAATTGAGATTGTGAATATATCATACATGAGAATCCTCATTACCGTCGTTACCGTACTAATTTCACATATTTCTGTCGACCCTAAGGCCATCCCGTCTTAATACTTCTACCCAATCTCACGATTCATAACTTAATTCATCTCAGCTTAAGTCTAAGTACCTCCTCATCATACTTAGTTCACTTAAACTAAAGCTCTGATACCAACTTGTAACACCCCAAAAACGGGGGTCAACAAAAACTTCCATAAAACGGAAGAGTGGTACGCATTACTAAAGTAAAAGTATACATAATTATCTTTACATAACCATTAATACTAAGATTTAGATAATTATAACTACTAATGGACCACTAGCTTATCTAATCTCTACTATAGAAATCAGATTACAAAAGATGTCGGAAAGTTCTATTATAAATCTTCTAATCTTTAGCTCTCCAACAATGATCCCATGCTCACAACCCATGTCTAAACCTTCTTGTCTCCGGAACCACTAATATCTGTAACACATACAACACATAACAAGTGTTAGGCTTTTAAAGCCTAAGTGAGGTTTACACATAGCACAAAGAATATAATCATAGCATGTAGGAATAACAATTCGATACATTCACAAATTGGATTCCATGGAGAAGGCCCATATTGCTACCCAGTTACATCATAATCGAAGATATACCTTGATCGGTACCCCACGGTAATGTCACAAGGCATAACACAACGGAAAAACCCCACGGTATCCGAAGGTATGAATCAATTACACTTACCCCACGGTGTGTAAGAATATATCCTCCAATGCCTACTAGGTGCTCCTCCAATTATGTGAATACCAAATATGTTAATCCAAATAATATTCAAAGCATACTTAACACTTAACAATGGTCCAACCATTTAACATAATTAAAACTACTTCCATGTAGTTCATATACATCCATATGTATCAAATCACATTCTATATAATATCAATAATAAACATCCATGTTTACAATTCAATAATAGGTCCATTTTGACCATTAAGCCATATTTGCTTCATTAAGACATATATTAAGCCATCATCATAATCACATACCAATGATGTAAAATCAAACCCAAACCTTTAATACAACATTTACCATGGCATTCTCAGTAATAAAACACAATTAATCCACCATAACTTACTTGAACTCTTCTTGTTTCCCTCTTAACCATTAAGAGCTTATAAATCAAGATTTCTCATTAACAATACCAAAATCAAGATAAAGAATGGTAGATAAGTATAATACAATCAATTAGATACAAGTTACTCACCTTGAATCTTCAATTGATATAACCCTAACTTGAATACTTGAGCATAATCACTCCAACAAGAAGGATGAAGGTGTAATGCCCTAAATCAAGTTTAATTGTTAAGATTCATCTACTAATTACTTGAATTGGATTAGGATTGAGGGATTTGGATTTACCTTATGTTTAGATGGAGAAATCGTCTGAATATTGAAGAGCAGAGCAAACTATGTGTTTTGAGAGTTCTAATTGAATAAATGAATGACTAAGGACTAAGAGGTGGGTTTTAACCCCCTTTCAACACGTCAGGTGCTCGGCGCCAGCGCCCGCGCCAGTGCATCGGCGCCACCATCCGCGCCAACCTCTGTTTGTTTGCTTCTCATTTTCCACTAATTTGGCCGTAACTTCTTCGTTAGAACTCCGTTTTTACCCCGGAAAGTACCGTTGGACTCGTATTCAAATTACCCATCCAACTAATCCATAAAATCTAATATTTAACTTTATCATCTATTTTTCATTAATTTCCTTAAGGAATCAACTTACGAATTTCTATCGGAAGTTCTCAAATAACAAGTAACAATCACGGAAATTACTTAGGAAATCAATTATAATTTAAGAAGTCAAAATATAAAGAAATATTAGGACTATTATTACTCACAAGGATTTTCCGGGTGTTACACGTCTAAAATCTTAAAACTTTTTATTCCAAAGCATAAGTATACATATTCTATGTATAGGTTCACAACGTTAAGTTGATTTGATCAAACAAACGGTTACGTAATGATAATCTTACCTCACATACATATTCATTTATGTATTTGAAAAGTCATTACATGTGATCAAGAAATAAGTACGATCTTTTAATTGTTTTTAAATTTAAAATTTGCGATGAGACGAGTTATTATACAACCCATGTTTTTCTTACAATCTATACAATCAAATCTGAGTCGTCCAAGCTTTAATCAATAGATATCCATCACCCGGTGGCCTTGTTGTAAATAATAACAACGAAAAGGACAAATGCGCTCTATTGAAATATCAAATAAGGGTAAAATTGGGAAGATGAAAACCTGAAATCGCATGTTCTGAAAAAAACGAAAACTCGATATTCTCTTCCCCGAGAATTACTCCCCAACATTAAATCTGTAATCGCTGAAACCAGAACAATATATCGATTAGTTTCGAGTATTCAACTTCTACAATGGGAGACATAAACAAAAGGGTTTTTCCTAATCAACTAGTTAGAGGTAACAAAAATATACTCAGTTTCATCGATTCTTGCTAGGGTTCAGAAATTATTTATGACTCCGTCATAAACTTTTTGGAGGCATTTTCATTTCTAAAAGATTTGTGTTTCATCATTGCATCAACAAGTGTTTGTTGTCTAGAATCAAGTGATGTTGTTTATGTTAGTGGCGCAGTCCATTTATTTGATGAAATGCTTAATTGAATGATATCCGAACCGCAAATCAATTTTAGAGAAACATCCGGCACCTTGCAATTGGTCGAAGAGGTCGTCAGTTCGGGGAAATGGGTACTTATTCTTCACCGCAATCTTGTTTAGTTCACGGTAATCTATACACATCTGCATATATCTGTCTTTCTTCTTCACGAACAGTACCGGAGCTCCCCGCGCTGACAAGCTCGGTCTTATGAATCCCTTCTCTAATATTCGTGTAACAACCGGGTTTTTATGGAAAATGTGAAAGTTTGGTGGCCAAAGTATGAACTTTGAAAGTTAGACTTGAGGGACCTTTTAGCAATTTCTAAGAAGTATTTATAGCTGCCATTCCCTAGGTTTTACTGATCTTGCTAATTGGTTTGGGTGTTGGCGGCTTAAGAGAAGAATTTGGTTAAGGTAATCTCCCTAAACATTTCGATTTCCTTTTAGTACAAGCTTTCTTTCTCGTTTGCTTAAGGATTTGGGGATGTAATCGTGAGGGATTGCTGAGTTTTCACCTAAACATTCCTTTAGTGGGTATTTTGGGTTTTGCTATTAATACATCGATTTGGTAGTCTAAAAATGGAATGTTTAAGTGTTTTATGGTTGGGGTTTGAATCCTGTTGATTGCCTAATCAAACCCACAGCAGAAAACCTGTTTTAATCGCTTTTAGAAAATCAAGTTCGTCCAGTTCATAGTTTCCGGACACTGGAAGTCGTTGTTTCAGTGGTTTCCGGATAGGTTGTGAGTGCCCGGGTAGAGTTCACAGTGGGGGTTTCCGGGTGTTTTCCTTAGTGCCCAGATTGTAAGTGTCCGGATAGTGAGTGCCCGGAAGGGACTAGGATCCGGATAGGAGTGTCCGGAATGTGTAAGTGTCCGGTAAGTGTTAATTGTCCGGTAAGTGTTAGGTACCCGGAAAGTGTTGGGTATCCGGAAAGTACTGGTTGAGTATTACTGATTAAGGAATTGTCTGATCTTTTAGGTGTCAAGTTGGTTAACTCGAGAATAGAACAAGTGTGCGTTCAGGGACATCAGGTGAGTTCCTAAACCCTTTTTACGACGTAAAGTGTTAAATGTTTAAACTGATTATGGTTTCATTTGCGAGCATGAACTGTTTGTAACTATCACGAATGTTTTTCCATGAACTACACGTTTTACTTGAGAAGGCTTACTTGACATGATGAAATGGAAATGATGATTTTACAAAGATGTAAAATGCATGTTTTATGAAATGAATTATGTGCTATGTGGAGTCGGTCTGCACTGTGGGATCAGAGAGAGATCCTCGGGGTCGGAAGATCCCTTGGATATGTATGACAGACTGGTAGGTTGGAATTTGTTTCCTCCTACTCGGGTAGAGGGGAGTCTGCGTAGGCCCCAGAAGAGGCGAGAGGGGTTCTGCTGGGGCCCCGATCGCGGAATGTTTATGTGATCCATTACACAGTGTAGTACCATACTTGATGATGTGTTGCGGAATCTTTATAAATCTTTTATAAGTGTTCTCCATACTGTTTACATGTTGATTTCGGAGGGAATGCACTAGACCTTTTGGTCTAACCCTCGCTTTTCAAAAACTAAACCATTTTCAGGTAAGCGCATTATGGGTTCTTCTAGTAAGAACTAGGAGTGACTGCAAGAAGGATTTGGAGACTAGAGCGACTCCAAGGTTTTTATTTTAATGACTATAGATGTAGTTCTCGGCTGTGGATGTTAGACTTCCGCTGTCAATTTTGTTTAGTATAGAAGAATGAATGTCTATGGACAAACTTGATTATGTAATTCGAACGCTTATTCTCTGTTATCGCATGTTATGTTTTTGGGACGTTACAAATGGTACCAGAGCCTTAGTTTAAGGGATTTAGGTGACCAATCGGGCCTAAACTTAAACTGTAAGATGAGGAACACAACCGAGATATATGATTGCTTCTAGGAACGATCACTATAAATGCGCTCAAGAATAAGGTGCCAAGGACAAATGTGTAAGGTATGTTCGGGATTACACCTGGCCAGTGTAATTACGAACTAACAGGTACACGTGCGTGCTTACAATACCTTACTTATAGCAAATTTGTTGTGTCATGTCTAGCAAGGATTAATTATCAGTTTCTTTCAGTTTAGCGCTATGGCTGGGAGAACGTTGAGGAATAGGTCAGCAAGATCCCTGAGGGATAGACCGAGCTCCATTGTTTGGGGAAGTGTCGTGTAAGAGTCATTATGATGTGATGTATGTATACATCGTAGAGAAGAAACGTTGTATAGAGTGTTATGAGTCGTCTAGAGGTAGCTCTTCGTGGATTCGGAGAGGATGAACGTTTGAGTTTGAGTAAGACTCCTGTTTCGGGAGAGTCCCAGTTCTAGAAATCATGGGATAGATCGGTCAGGATGGTAAGATAGAACAGTGTCAAAACCTTGAAAGTATCAATGGAGCCCTGACTTTTTAGTCGAGCTTTTCATTGGCAGGAAAAATGAAATAAGATACTTATAGTGAATTGAAAGCATGTAGAAGTAGAAAGTGAGATAGACGATCAAAGCGAAAATAGTGTGAAATGGTTGAGTAAGTGAGATGTGGAACGCATGTTCAGCAAGTTATTGCTTGACCGAGAGGGCGACCCTTGGTCGAAGGAAGAGTGTCAAGGATAAGTTGTGTGGTAAAGCGGTTGACCTTGCTAGGGTGAGTAGCCTTTAATTGCAAGTAGAGTTTCATGCATAGATTTCTTAAATGTAACATGAAAATTTTCATGATTTAAGTTAAATGTGTAAATATCAATTTTGATCGAAAAGGAGTCAGAATGTGCAAGCGTCTGTTTAAAGAAAAGGTGATTTCATTCACATTGCACCATGAAATTTTGAGCCTAACGATTTGCAAGTATTTCACACTTTTCATGATAAGTTAATTTATTACAAAAAGGTCGAGAAGATGTGTGCCAGCAAAACTTTTACAATCAAATAAATTTTAACCGGTTGATATCATATAAAAGGGTGTGAGAACCGACTGGTTTACTTGGTGTCGGTAATTTCTTTCGAAATTGTGTCGTATGAAAGGATTTTCATTCAACGTATTACTGTCATAATAACATCGTTTGGAATTGAGTAAGATTAAGGGTCAAGGAAAGACGCATGCAAACGATTCTTGAATCGTTGTGTAGGGCGTTGAAGTTATAAGAGTGATGGGGTCATGTGTACCCAAGTGTTTTCCAAACGTTGTTTATTTAAAATGATGAAATGTGCGAAAAGATTTATTTACTGTATTGTCATGCATGAAGGCTATGAACCTACTAGGTCGTAGAATATTACATTATAAGTTAAGGAAGAACTCCGAGAGTGGAAAGGTGTTGGACAAATCAGGGGAGAACGTATGTAGTTTTAGTATATGTGTTCTAGAGGAAAGGTGAACAGTGGTAGAATCGGTAGTGGACCTTGGTATCGGTTGTATGAGGGTCTGTACCCTTGTTCGGTGACTGGAAATACAGTTGCCGAGGGACGATGGTGTCCGGAGGAAGGACTAGGAGTCATCAAGGTGTTGGTTTTAGCACCTTTTTATGAGTAGTGTTGTGAGGCAGAAATGAAAGGCCCACGGCGTGGGATATGAGTTTTGAGGTGAGCTTGTAATATTGATGTTACATGAGTAAGTCTTGAATTAAGGGCGACGGATTTTGAGGGTAATTATGATATGTTGGTAGGATTAGGTTCCGTAAGGGAACCCTCGCTAAAGAATAGGTTAAGAAAGTAGTTACAGGTCGACTATTGGCGTCGAAGTCGGCGACCGTGCAAGATGGTTAAGGTCAAAGGCTTGAACCAGAAGAGCGAAAGTGGATAGAACACCTTGTGGGGGTGCTAAGTTAGTGAGAGACCGCTGTTGTTGAATAAGCGTTCTAGTTACGAGGTGTGGAGGGTCCATAGAAGGATAAGGTGTGTAGCACAAACGAAGTGAGTGAAGATTGTATCAGCCAGTAAGGAAACGTGTCGTGTCTGTGAAAGGGCTCGGATCGTAGGGAGCCAGCAAGAATGATTATGTTTAAGTTAAGTGGGAACTCGTGAGTTATAGTTCAACAAGTTGGGAAAGGACTAAGTAGCGGGATAGACTCGATTATGTATACGGGAGGATATGAAGGCAAGTTCGAATTGGGTGAATGATTATGAGAGATCTAGTTTGCAGTGTGATGTTATGGGCAAAGAGCGTACGGGTGTGTAGTGACAGTAATTGTCAAGCTAAATGTGCCAGTTAGTGTCGTAGTGATGTGATGTTAGAGAGAGAGGAAGCAACAGATAGAAGCTTTTGGGGGTTTCGGATGAGATGTATGAATTGTTAACCAGATTGTGGGAGCACGTAGAGTGTAAGTAGACGTTATGGGATGATCATGTTCGGGGTAAAATGATGGAGTGGTGGTGGGTGGTTACCCAAGGGAGAAACCAAGTGTTTTTAGCTATAAGAGTCGCCAAGTAAGCATATTTTGGGATCATTGGAAGTTTGAAGAGGATGATGGTTGTGTTAGTCAAAATGTGGTGGGATAGATGTGAAATCATTAAAGAATGTGTAGTGACGTCGAACACTGGTGTCGTTTCAAGACGACTTGGTTGAATGCCTTAAGTTAGGATCTTGGTGCATATGTTGGTTATGTGAGTAATGAGAAAGTGATATCAGCATGTGAAAAGGTCGAGAGAGAGGGGCAAGTAATGTTTGGTGGGCAGTGCTCCACACTAATGTGGGGGAGGTGAAGATAGTATGTCGGAATAAGTGAGTAAATTGGAAGTAGTAAACTTGACAGCAATGCCGAAAGGTGCAGTGTTGTGTAGATTGTCGTTGATAAGTGTGCGAACCGTTGGAAAGAGTATGGAGGAAGGGAATTGTGTATGAGTTCATACAGGAAAGGAGTGGTTAAGACATCTGAATGAATTAAGTTAGTGACTTTGTGAGAAATGTTTAAACGAATTGGTCATGCAGTGATTAAGCTAGGGAGAATAGTATGGTGTGACCATGGTTACTCCTCCCAGTGGAGTGAGGATAACTGGAGTTATGTTTTATATGAATGAACGAACGTGACAATCCGGGAGGAATTGACGTGTTTCAGGATAAGTTTAATTTGAGTAGGTGAACACTGCAACGATGGGTTTGGAGGTTCCTACTCTTAGTTGCGTATAAGTATGGGGTGGTGAAGTCGTGAGGATGTGAGATGATTGACGAACTGTGGTCTAGGTGGTTCGAGAAATGGAAAATGTTATCTGCATAGGCGATTGTTGGGTGGTGCAGGGTTGTGAGTTGTGATACGATGAAGGAACTCGGGGTTATGAGTTGTCGGGATGTACAGGGTTGGCCTTGTGCAAAGCTGTCAAGTGAGTGATAATTCTTAGTAAATGAATCTCGTGTTGTAGCGGGGGATTTCACCAGGTTCCTCCTTAAAGGAAGTAAAGATGCATGAAAAGCCTTATTTAGTCTACTATTGTTAAGACCGATCGAATAGGAACAGTAGCCTGCGAGTTAGAGTACCGTAAGAACTAAGGGGAATGCATGAAATGTCCTATGTTTCGAATTTAATGAGGTGGTTGACTAAGTCAAAAGTGGCATTACCTTGGGGAAGTGTCAGTTGTGGTGTGGGCATGATACCCGCGTCTTTTCCAATAAGGAATTCCGGGGACGGAATTCTTTTAAGGGGGGAGTGTTGTAACAACCGGGTTTTTATGGAAAATGTGAAAGTTTGGTGGCCAAAGTATGAACTTTGAAAGTTAGACTTGAGGGACCTTTTAGCAATTTCTAAGAAGTATTTATAGCTGCAATTCCTTAGGTTTTACTAATTTTGCTAATTGGTTTGGGTGTTAGCGGCTTAAGAGAAGAAAGAATAGAGAAAGAGGGTTTTGGAAGAAGTCTTGCTCAAGAAAGATTTGGTTAAGGTAATCTCCCTAAACATTTCGATTTCCTTTTAGTACAAGCTTTCTTTCTCATTTGCTTAAGGATTTGGGGATGTAATCGTGAGGGATTGCTGAGTTTTCACCTAAACATTCCTTTAGTGGGTATTTTGGGTTTTGCTATTAATACATCAATTTGGTAGTCTAAAAATGGAATGTTTAAGTGTTTTATGGTTGGGGTTTGAATCCTGTTGATTGCCTAATCGAACCCACAGCAGAAAACCTGTTTTAATCGCTTTTAGAAAATCAAGTTTCGTCCAGTTCATAGTTTCCGGACACTGGAAGTCGATGTTTCAGTGGTTTCCGGATAGGTTGTGAGTGCCCGGGTAGAGTTCACAGTGGGGGTTTCCTGGTGTTTTCCTTAGTGTCCGGATAGTGAGTGCCCGGAAGGGACTAGGATCCGGATAGGAGTGTCCGGAATGTGTAAGTGTCCGGTAAGTGTTAAGTGTCCGGTAAGTGTTAGGTACCCAGAAAGTGTTGGGTATCCGGAAAGTACTGGTTGAGTATTACTGATTAAGGAATTGTCTGATCTTTTAGGTGTCAAGTTGGTTAACTCGAGAATAGAACAAGTGTGCGTTCAGGGACATCAGGTGAGTTCCCTAAACCCTTTTTACGACGTAAAGTGTTAAATGTTTAAACTGATTATGGTTTCATTTGTGAGCATGGACTGTTTGTAACTATCACGAATGTTTTTCCATGAACTACACGTTTTACTTGAGAAGGCTTACTTGACATGATGAAATGGAAATGATGATTTTACAAAGATGTAAAGTGCATGTTTTATGAAATGAATTATGTGCTATGTGGAGTCGGTCTGCACTGTGGGATCAGAGAGAGATCCTCGGGGTCGGAAGATCCCTTGGATATGTATGACAGACCGGCAGGTTGGAATTTGTTTCCTCCTACTCGGGTAGAGGGGAGTCTGCGCAGGCTCCGGGAAGGGGAGTCTGCGTAGGCTCCGGAAGAGGCGAGAGGGGTTCTGCTGGGGCCCCGATCGCGGAATGTTTATGAGATCCATTACACAGTGTAGTACCATACTTGATGATGTGTTGCGGAATCTTTATAAATCTTTTATAAGTGTTCCCCATACTGTTTACATGTTGATTTCGGAGGGAATTCACTAGACCTTTTGGTATAACCCTCGCTTTTCAAAAACTAAACCATTTTCAGGTAAGCGCACTATGGGTTCTTCTAGTAAGAACTAGGAGTGACTGCAAGAAGGATTTGGAAACTAGAGCGACTCCAAGGTTTTTATTTTAATGACTATAGATGTAGTTCTCGGCTGTGGATGTTAGACTTCCGCTATCAATTTTGTTTAGTATAGAAGAATGAATGTCTATGGACAAACTTGATTATGTAATTCGAACGCTTATTCTCTGTTATCGCATGTTATGTTTTTGGGACGTTACAATTCGGCATCAATGGAGACCTCACCGGCGTTTCCTCGCATCGTATGCATCCTACAACCGTACTGGAGGGACGACCCAAGGCAACAAAAAATCTGGAAGACCAAGGGTATGATTCCTTCACATATGAACGACTCCTTCATGAGTTTTACTTTGTCCCGCCTTAATTTTTCATTTCCCCATGACTTCTCAAATCTTACCAGGTCTCCCTCTCTCTACGCCTCAAACCCTCAAGGAACCTAGTCTCGATTTCTCCATGTCTCGGTTGGCAAAGTCAAAGTGTGTCTGTCCTGATTTAAGGTATAACAAATCGATTATAAATTGAAAAAAGTAGTCATAATGTCCTATATACTCCCCCTCCCCCTTTTCTTTTTCTATTTTGGCCACCATCTATTCCTAATCTTGGTGTGTTATTCGTGGTTATTAAAAAGCCATTAGAAGTTGAAATTAATTTCAAATTCAGAACCTATGAATATATTATAGGCCCAATTAATGATAATTACATTAAAAACCTGCAGTTACGTCCAAAATCTTAGAACTTTTTATTCCAAAGCATAAGTATACATATTCTATGTATAGGTTCACAACGTTAAGTTGATTTGATCAAACAAACGGTTACGTAATGATAATCTAACCTCACATACATATTCATTTATGTATTTGAAAAGTCATTACATGTGATCAAGAAATAAGTACGATCTTTTAATTGTTTTTAAATTTAAAATTTGCGATGAGACGAGATATTATACAACCCATCTTTTTCTTACAATCTATACAATCAAATCTGAGCCGTCCAAGCTTTAATCAATGGATATCCATCACCCGGTGGCCTTGTTGTAAATAATAACAACGAAAAGGACAAATGCGCTCTAATGAAATATCAAACATGTGTAAAATTGGGAAGATGAAAACCTGAAATCGCATGTTCTGAAAAAATGGAAACTCGATATTCTCTTCCCCGAGAATCACTCCCCAACATTCAATCTGTAATCGCTGAAATCAGAACAATATATCGATTAGTTTCGAGTATTCAACTTCTACAATGGGAGACATAAACAAAAGGGTTTTTCCTAATCAACTAGTTAGAGGTAACAAAAATATATCCAGTTTTATCGATTCTTGCTAGGGTTCAGAAATTATTTATGAATCCATCATAAATGTTTTGGAGGAATTTTCATTTCTAAAAGATGTGTGTTTCATCATTGCATCAACAAGTGTTTGTTGTCTAGAATCAAGTGATGTTGTTTATGTTAGTGGTGCACTTCAATTGTTTGATGAAATGCTTAATTTGATGATATCCGAACCGCAAATCAATTTTAGAGAAACATTCGGCACCTTGCAATTGGTCGAAGAGGTCGTCAATTCGGGGAAATGGGTACTTATTCTTCACCGCAATCTTGTTTAGTTCACGGTAGTCTATACACATCTGCATAGATCCGTCTTTCTTCTTCACGAACAGTACTGGAGCTCCCCACGCTGACGAGCTCGGTCTTATGAATCCTTTCTCTAATAACTCTTGTAGTTGCGTCATCATCTCTTGCATTTCTGCCGGTGTTAAGCGATATGTAGCACGAGCAATCGGAGCCGCCCCTGGCGTAAGGTCAATATAAAACTCCACTTGGCTCTCCGGTGGTAAACCAGGTAGATCCTCCGAAAAGACATCCAGATAAATGCGTACTACATCTACTTTCGATCTTCCTCTTTTCTAACTTCACATCCATTACGTATGCCAAATAAGAGGTGCATCTCTTAGATACACATCTATGCGCTTTTAGTGATTAGATGGTCGAGGTAGTTCTCTTACCTTTCTCTCCATAAATGGTCACCATATCCCCATTTGCCAAAGTCACTCTAATCATCTTCTTAGAGCAAAAGATATCATAACTATTCTTAGCTAACCAATCTATCCCTAATACTGCATCAAATCTCCTATAGTCGTGGGTAACAAAGTCACTACAAAGGATTCCCCGTATATGTTTAAAGGTGCAACTATAAAAACATTCCTGAATCAAAACTTGATCCCCATTAACTACTTCTACTACTAGAGCGTCAGATAAAGTACTAACGGGAGTGACACATTGCTTGCAAAAAGAACTCGATACGAAAGAGCGATTTGCACTCGAATCAAACAATACAGTGCAAGCAAGGAGTTAACTGGGAACATATACGATACTACGTTAGAAGTCTCCTGCCTCCTCGACGATCATTTGAAAGGCCCGACTCGGTGCCTTTGGTGGGTCTCCTTCCTCGATGCAGTCCTACTTGACACTCCCCGGTTGCCTCCCACAATATTTGGGAATTCTCTCTTCACATTTCCCAGTTCACGACATTCGAAACAAATCGTCCCCTGGACAGGGCAGTCTTGGCTCTCGTGGTCCTTCTTTTCACATTTGAAACACTCGGTCGGGATTTAGTAAGGCCTTGGGTTGCACAGAACATAGTGCTTACTCTTGTACTTATGGCACCATCTATCCTCTTTAGGGGAGTCCACACCTCTCCACCCAAAAAATGATTTAAACTAACGAGTGAACCCGATTGGCCCTTCTCACTTTATCTTCTCTCCCACGTGCCATCTATGTTCCCTTCCTTGGAGAATGTATTTCTCCACTAACTGGGATTCTTCAGTAGCTTCTTGCAATGTAGTCACTTGAGTTGGTATTCCTTAATGTCGTCTTCATCTCCGCCGATAGTCCCCTTTGGTATGTCTTTATCTTCATCTTCTCATCGGTGGCTACGTGCTCCACCAAACTCAACTTCTCAACAAATTGCCTAGAATAGTCGAAAATAGACTAGTTTCTCTTCTTTAGGTTCCTAAACTCTTCCTCGATCCTGTCCATAGCTCGTTCATTGCAATACTTATCCATTAATTTCTTTTTCAAAGTTTCCCAAGAAAGTTTGTCCAAAAATTCCTGGTGTAAGAGCCGTCCGGGTGAGGTTCCCCCAACTCAATGCTTTGCCCCTAAACATTTGGGATGAAAAATTGACCCTTTGAGAGTCATCACATTCGTTTTCCTAGAATGCTATCTCCATCTCTCTGATCCAGTTCATGCAGGCAACCGGATTTGTAGTCCCTAAAATCTTCGACGACTTGTTACATAGGAAGGTTTTGTAAGAGCAACCTTTTTCTGTCCTTCTTTCACCACCCATCACATGTTCCTCCGTACCAACAACGTTCATCACACCTCCAGAACCATTCAAGGCGGTTTCTACAGCCGTCTTATGTCTTCGGTTGCTAGCATCCTTGTCCTCTAGTATCTTCATGAACCTTTCATCCTGCCTATCCATGGCGTAGTTCATCATTTGCAAAATACTGGCCATCATTACGGATTGAGGACCCATTTCTTGCATCACCGGTTCTTTAGTCTTTATATCGACTCGAGGCACCACATCAATGACATCCCTCAACATTGTGGAAATTGGAGGAATAGGTGGGTTGTCTGCTTGAACCGTCGGTCTAGGTGCTTCTCGACGCTTCATTTCCGTCGTCTTAGCTACAACTCGAATTCTTGTGTTTACTATTGTGAACTGTCACACATGATAAAGATCATACCGTTAATTCTTTAGAAAATTAACGGTTTGTAACGTACTGTCATCATTCATCATAACAACAAATTCAAGTACAATCATGTAATAATATATTCATAATAGCACGGGACCTATGAAATTTCGAATATACACAAGAATTCTTGTCATCGTTACAACTTTAAATTAGTGTATTAGTGTGCTTTCTAATACTCTTCCCACCTATGAACTTTACCCTAGGTTGACAATTTACCACTATAGTCTACAATTTACATCTAGGCATTCTAAAAATAACACCTAGTTCATTTAAACAAAAGCCATGATACCAACTTGTAACACCCCAAAAATTGGGACAAACAAATATTTACATAAAACAGAAATATGGTATATATATGTCAAGACATGAGCCATCTCAAAAATGGGGAAACAATATACACTTGTTAATTACAACTTTGTAATCAAACGACCAATTAGATAACAACCTATTAATTTAATTTCTCTAAGAAATAAGATTACAATTGGGTGTCATATATAATCTAAAAACAATATCCAAAAGAAAGTGTCCCGAAAATGCTCCCACAAGCTCACTTCTACGGTCCCGCTATACCTTCTTCGCTACCACGCCATTAGAACTTGGGATATATGTCGACACCAAACAAGTGTTAAGCCAAAAAAAACCTAGTGAGTTTGAACAATATATATAACATCAAATAACGATTGAAATTCATTTATATGATCATATAACTCATTATTTAGAATCAATGAGGGATACCTATAACACCTATCAAGTTTCACATCAAGAGTCGATTTACCTTAGTGTCTACTCTTATAAGTAACACCACAAGGCCCGACACATTGAGGACTACCTCCAAGGTATTACTCCAAATGGCAGAGATCCTAATGCATACGGGATACCTCCAAGGTGGCACCATAATAGTAAATCCTCCTACTGCATACTTGAAAGATTCATCCACAAACTTTATATAACCAATGTATACATTTAATCCAGGAAAAATGTACATAATGTTAGTAGAGATAGTTAGTGGTCCAATCACTATATTCTACATCAAGTGAGATTTCCAAAATACTCATGGACCTCTAATTAGGTCAAATAGCCATAAAATAACATAATAATCATGCTCAAGTTTAATTAGTAAGACCAACTAACATGAGACAAACATAAACTCATAGTGAATAGCTCCATAGTATCTCAACTACATCAAAGTCCAAGAAAATGAAATTAATTAACAAAACATCACTTGGTAGATAAAAGATTGAGAGAATAAAGGATAGTAGTTAAAATCAACATTTATGACATGCATCTAGTTTTAACAAAACATTTATACTCACATACTAGGTTTTCAGAAGAAAACATAAAAACTTGCAGAACCCAAGATTTGTAGGAGAAGATAAGTTGAAGGCTCGATCTAGACTTGAGTCTTAACAATGGATGGCTTCCAAAGGGTCTTTAATGCTCAATAAATGAACTCGTCAAAACCCTAAGTTGTAATAAATTGAGAGAGGGTTTGGGATGAGAATAATCACTCTTGGAGCTCCAAAATCGTGTATTTGAGATTGAATTGTGAGAGTATGGAAAATAAAATCGGCTAAGAGTGCTTGTATACCATCAAATGACATCGGCGATTGTGCCATATGGCATTCTCGCTGGCACTTTCGCCGAGACAGTACCAAGACGTGGGGGAGGGCGAGTTGTTAAATATGTGGAAAGAGAGAGTTGTTAAATATGTGGAGAGAGAGAGACGGAGAGAGTTGTTAAATATGTGGAGAGAGAAAGAGTTGTTAAATAATTTAATTAAATTCAAAAAGGGAATATCAAATTACTATTTTATTATTTACTATATTTTAATCAATAACATTAAATATCTTAAATGATTGGCTTATATTTGTATTAGATATCACAATCATCATGAGTTATGAAGTTCTCATTTAATTAACTAGGTCCTTAAATATGTTTGTGTATATATATCTGTTCTCTCTCTCCCTCCCTCTCTCTCTCTCTATGTATATATATGTGTGTGTATAGAGGGAGCATAATTTGTAAACCTTCTTTTTCATGTAAACTTTGTAAACTTATCCTAGCCATTGATTTTAAAATCAGTTTTATTTTTCGCCAAAGTTAATTAGGTATTTTTATATATTTTTTATTGTAGGTTATTGAGATATTTTAGTGGCACCTTCCGTTAATTTAGGAAACAAATTAATTAAACTATTTTTTTAAATTTTTTTTGTTCTTATCCTTATTCCTGGATTTTTTTGTTCTTATGAAATTTATCATGATTTTCATAACTTTTATCATGATATCATAATTTTATCGTTCCTGCATACGATTTCATAACTTTTACCGATGTCTTTGCAGATTATACGTGTAACACCCTAAAAATCAGGGCAAATTTAAACCTGAAATAAAAGGGTTTACGCATCTAATATCCATTACATAAACATTCTTAACGAGTAAAAATAATAACAAGAGTCAATTTACATCAACTTGTCGCCACTATAAACTCTCCACTCGTCCCATTACATCCCTGAGCTCATACCTGGTAAGAAAACATAATTTGAAACGATTAGGCTAACGCCTAGTGAGAACATTCAGTTTCAAAATAATACTTTTAACATCAATGTAAACAAGGCATAACAACCTGGTTTACCCTCATTCTTACCATACTCGTACTTAACTCATAATGACGGGAACATATCCGGTCCCATGTCTATGACTAACAATCGAGAAGTCATATCATTATCTCCTAGAGCTTAATGAGAATCATTATGGATTCTAACTTATCGATCAAGTCTAAGGACTTACATCCAATCCTCATACCTTTTCTTGAAATGGAAACATAAATAGCATTTATATTTCCTATTTCTAATCCACTGAAAACACAGGAAAATAACACCTACACTTCGTCTAGTTCATATTTCCAAACCTCAAATACGAATAGCAACTCTACTTTGCCTATTCAATCATTCAACCTGAATAGCAATTATACTATGCCTATTCAACATTCAACCTGAATAGCAATTATACTATGCCTATTCAAACATGATATCACATTCAAGAGCCCACACTACGAATCTCCACGGATTCTAGATTAATGCTCATATCCAAGAAATTACAAGTTGCTTTATGCATATTTCTTGAACTGGAAGTAGAGATTACAAGTTACTTTATGCCTATCTCTGGTCTTCCCATAGGAAATAGGAATTACAATTTCCTTTATGCCTATTCCTCAATTTCCACACCACGAAATGAGAATTACAAATTACTTTATGCCTATTCTCCATTTCCGTGTGAATGGGAATTACAAGTTACTTTATGCCTATTCCGCATTTCACATCACACTATGAAATAGAAATTACAAGTTCCTTTATGCCTATTTCTCATTTCATAACACCTTTACGAAATGGTAATTACAAGTTACTTTATGCCTATCCCACATTTCAGGTCAACGAGAATTACAATTACTTTATGCCTATTCCACGTTACAATAAAAACAGTGCCTATGGATCCATTATACTTACTACACACCTGTCTAGTATCAAACTAGAACAGTCTTTAAGCCTAACACACTACCATTCAACTGTAAGTATGTTCAAGCTACTAGGATTGTATTTCAATTCCTAAATCGTACCCTTTCAGAAGTCAGCAAAACCTAAAATTATCGGGTATTCAAAAGTGACCGGACACCTCATACTATCCGGATTAAACAACTTTCCGGATACCTACAATTTTCCAGATACATAAGCTTTCCGGATACAATTCTTACCGAATACACAATTAAACCGGATACATCATCTTTCTGGGTACTACATAACTTTCCGGATAATACACTACTTACCGGGTACTTATCTAATCCGGATGACATCCGGAAACCAAGGAAATCCGGATACTATCCGGTAACTAATTTCATCCAGAAACTATAAGAAATTAAGACTTACCGGATATTTTGCCTTGTCCGGAAACCTTCATACAGAGGTTTCCGGATACTATCAGTTTATCCGGAAACTACGACCTGCAGCTTAGAAATTCATCCAAAAACTATGTCTGATCCATTCAGCTTGTTTTGAACACAACCATACAGTCCCAAAACAGTTTATACAATAGTCTCAGCATTTAATTTGATAGAAATAAGGTTTTAAGCAAAAAAATGAATGAACTCACCTTTGTCTCTTAAACCCACTTTTCTACACACTCCAATCTTCAAATCCAACAGCACCCTTGATTATATCAGTTTGAATCCTTAACTTGTAGCAGGATCTGTTCTCCTTCTCTTCTTCTTTTCTTCTTCTTTTCTCACTTTCTTTCTCTCTCTCTTTGTATGAACAAAACACACACACACACCATAAATCCCAAAAATGAAAAGTGAAGAAGTCATTCACTTTTGTTTCTTTCATCAACAAGAGGCGGTGATGGAGGATAAAATATCCTCAATTTAACCAATCAACCCCCACACTTCCATCCATTGGCAAGTTTAACCCTCAAACTTCTAAATTAAAATTAAAGTTTACCCCTTAACTTATAACTTCGTAAAACAAATAACGTAACTTAATCGGGGTTAAACTCTAAAATTAATTTACCAATAACCAATCACAACTTATCAAATAATTATACTCAAATTATTTAATAAATCAAACGTAATCCTTTTATAGAAAATCGAGATGTTACAATATGAATTTTTTACAAAAAAACTATGAAAAACTATAAAAATCACAAGATCACTTTATGAATCGAATGGAAATCATCAACGAAAAATGTATGAAAGCCCTAACCTCTGACGATTGGAGGGTCCGCCATTTATGCGAAATCGATTTTCGTATCAAATGTTCAACGATTTGGAGCCAAATGTTTCGTAGTGTTGTCGATCACGTCCTAAATCGGTTCTCGTAGAAGGTGGAAGGGATCGACGTGGATCCCTGATTTTTCGCGCCTTGTATTGTTTCCTAATATGAACGACAACCCTTTTCCCTTTTTTTCCATTTTCATATTTCAACTTGGACCATCGTGACCCCGTTTTCATAAAAATTACAAGTATGTCACCGCGTCCATCTTAGCCGTTGCTTGATTTGATCAATGATCCAAGATTGGTTTCATAGTTTACAAGTTTTTCATAGTTTACAAAATAGTGAGCCTTTATGTATGTATATATATATATATATATATATAGAGAGAGAGAGAGACCGTTTCATGTGAAAACCTATGCTATTTTGAAAACTGTGAAACCCACCTTACAACCATAGATCAAGATGATCTACGGTCATTCTGAAATTCATCTATTTATGGTAATAATTTTTTTATTATTATTTTTAATGCACCAAAAAAATGTTCTGAGGGTATCTGGGTAATTTCATCGAACAATTTGAATAAGGAAACTGAATCAGACGCATTATCTTCGGCTTGATCGTTGGAAAATCGGAGAAAACTGATTCAGAGAATCATCAACGCGATTTCATCGATATGATTCATCTTTCATGAGGTATATTTTATTCATCATTGTTCATTATTTTCACCAATAAACCCTAGATTGAACGATTCATCTTTACTCGAACAGGTAGAAAGTGAAGCGAGCGGATCATGAAGAACACAACCTTCTGCAGTTTCACCAATACTCCCCAAAATCCACTTGACGAAGACGTGAACGAAGTCGAGGATTCAGTCAGAGAAACCCCTAAACCAAAACGCAGAATGGTCAATCGAACCGATAGAAAACCAAAGCCTGACCCAGATATTGGTAATGCATCTCATTTAATTAAGTTTAACCTTTTTAACATACAATATTTATTCTGTGTTCTACTGCATTTCACACCTTTCGAAAATGTTAGGGTTTGGGTTTCTTTAAAAGAAAGGGATTTTCATCAAATCGATGTTCTTTTTGTCATTATTCGTATTAGTTTATTGATAACTCCATGTATCGTTCTATATTTAAAAAAAAACTCTGATTATTTCATTCCAGCAAACTGAGAATTATACATAATTTCAAAGTTTTCAAACGTGTTTCATTGGTTAACACAGAATGTAATATTTCATATTCTCGTTAATTAATCAATACTTAGGAGTTTATATGTTTTCAAAATATTAATTCAGGGTTCAGCAATATGTGTTTCATATTTTCAATTGGACTATGTTTCATTGTTTCATTGGATTGTGTATCATTGTTTCATTGTAACTATGTGTCATTATTTCACCGTTTCATCGGATTGTGTATCCTTATTTCATCGTTTCATTGTTTCATGTAAACTTTGTAAACTCAACCTAGCCATTGATTTTAAAATCAGTTTTATTTTTCGCCAAGGTTAATTAGGTATTTTTATATATTTTTTATTTTAGGTTATTGAGATATTTTAGTGGCACATTCCGTTAATTTAGGAAACAAATTAATTAAACGATTTTTTTTATTTTTTTGTTCTAATCCTCATTCCTGGATTTTTTTTGTTCTTATGAAATTTATCATGATTTTCATAACTTTTATCATGATATCATAATTTTATCGTTCCTGCATACGATTTCATAACTTTTACAGATGTCTTTGCGGATTATATGAATTTTTACAAAAAACTATGAAAAACTATAAAAATCACAAGATCACTTTATGAATCGAATGGAAAACATCAACGAAAAATGTATGAAAGCCCTAACCTCTGACGATTGGAGGGTCCGCCATTTATGCGAAATCGATTTTCGTATTAAATGTTCAGCGATTTGGAGCCAAATGTTTCGTAGTGTTGTCGATCACGTCCTAAATCGGTTCCCGTAGAAGGTGGAAGGGATCGACGTGGATCCCTGATTTCTCGCGCCTTGTATTGTTTCCTAATATGAACGACAACCCTTTTCCCTTTTTTTCCCTTTTCATATTTCAACTTGGACCATCGTGACCCCGTTTGCATAAAAAATTACAAGTATGTCACTGCATCCATCTTAGCCGTTGCTTGATTTGATCAATTATCCAAGATTGGTTTCATAGTTTACATGTTTTTCATAGTTTACAAAATAGTGAGCCTTTATGTGTGTGTATATATATATATATATATAGGTCGTTTCATGTGAAAACCTATGCTATTTTGAAAACTGTGAAACCCACCTTACAACCATAGATCAAGATGATCTACGGTCTTTATGAAATTACTCTATTTATGGTAATAATTATTTTTTTTATTTTAAATGCACCGGAAAAAATGTTCTGAGGGTATCTGGTAATTTCATCGAACAATTTGAATAAGGAAACTGAATCAGACGCATTATCTTCGGCTTGATCGCTGGAAAATTGGAGAAAACTGATTCAGAGAATCATCAACGCGATTTCATCGATATGATTCGTCTTCCAGGAGGTATATTTTATTCATCATTGTTCATTATTTTCACCGATAAACCCTAGATTGAACGATTCATCTTTACTCGAACAGGTAGAAAGCGAAGCGAGCGATCATGAAGAACACAACCTTCTGCAATTTCACCAATACTCCCCAAAATCCACCTGACGAAGACGGGAACGAAGTCGAGGATTCAGTCAGAGAAACCCCTAAACCAAAACGTAGAATGGTCAATCGAACTGATAGAAAACCAAAGCCTGGCCCAGATATTGGTAATGCATCTTATTTAATTAAGTTTAACCTTTTTAACATACAATATTTATTCCGTGTTCTACTGCATTTCACACCTTTCGAAAATGTTAGGGTTTGGGTTTCTTTAAAAGGATAGGGTTTTCATCAAATCGATGTTCTTTTTGTCATTATTCATATTATATTATTGATAACTCCATGTATCGTTCTATATTTAAAAAAAACTCTGATTATTTCATTCCAGTAAAATGAGAATTATACATAATTTCAAAGTTTTCAAACATGTTTCATTGGTTAACACAGAATGTAATATTTCATATTCTCGTTAATTAATCAATACTTAGGAGTTTATATGTTTTCAAAATGTTAATTCAGGGGTTATAATTATTTCATTGTTTCATTATGACTATATGTGTCATTATTTCACTTTTCATCGGATTGTGTATCCTTATTTCATTGTTTTATGTAAACTTTGTAAGCTCATCCTAGCCATTGATTTTAAAACCAGTTTTATTTTTCACCAAGGTTAATTAGGTATTTTTATCTATTTTTTTAGTTTAGGTTATTGAGATATTTTAGTGGCACATTCCGTTAATTTAGGAAACAAATTAATTAAACGATTTTTTTTTATTTTTTTGTTCTAATACTCATTCGTGGATTTTTTTTGTTCTTATGAAATTTATCATGATTTTCATAACTTTTATCATGATATCATAATTTTATCGTTCCTGCATACGATTTCATAACTTTTATAGATGTCTTTGCAGATTATATGATTTTTTTACAAAAAACTATGAAAAACTATAAAAATCACAAGATCACTTTATGAATCGAATGGAAATCATCAACGAAAAATGTATGAAAGCCCTAACCTCTGACGATTGGAGGGTCCGCTATTTATGCGAAATCGATTTTCGTATCAAATGTTTAGCGATTTGGAGTCAAATGTTTCGTAGTGTTGTCGATCACGTCCTAAATCGGTTCCCGTAGAAGGTGGAAGGGGTCGACGTGGATCCCTGATTTCTCGCGCCTTGTATTGTTTCCGAATATGATCGACAATCCTTTTCCCTTTTTTGCCCTTTTCATATTTCAACTTGGACCATCGTGACCCCATTTATTTTTATAAGATCCGTAAAACCACCTTAGAGTCATTACTCATTATATGACAAAACTTTCACTACAAAACCTCCAAACATTCATAGTAACAAAATATTGAATCATAATAGAAACCATTTTTACAACCTTCACGTATAAGTTAGGTCATAAGGGCATCTCCAACGTAATTCTATTTTACTCTCTATTATAGAGTAAAAAATAAATGATGAGTTATGTCTTCTCCAATGTATTACTCTATTTTTTACTCTAAAAGAGAATATTCCAAGTATATTCTATTTTCTACTCTAGAAAAAATAGAGATTATGAATAGTAACTGTTAGTGCACTATTTGTCATATTATACCATGTAGAGGGGCCTTATTGAAACTTATCATTTACAACCTATTTAAGGTTTTTGCCCTTGTATTTTGTATCATGTCATTCATTCTTACACACTCAAGTACACACACTATTGCACTTTCTCTCTATATCATATTGTGTAAACTTGAAGATCTTCATTGAATACATGGATGGCATACTGAGATTATTAGTTGATTGAGTACTTGTTCTGGGATCATAATTGGTATCAGAGCATAGTATATCATTCTGATATGAATTAATTTCTGTGATTTTGAGCTATTTTTTAGTGTTCTTCATTTTCCCAATTTTTTGATTGATTTTGATCATTTGAGTTCTTCAAATGGATCATAATTGATTAGGATTAGATTGGTGATTGTTTCTGGTTGATTTCATTCCGCTTTTACACACAAATCAATCCAGAATAGTAAGATTAGCTCATTTTCGAGAAAAAGTTCCTCAAACACTGTTTTGGATCGAAACTCTTATTTCTGTTGTGTTTTGGGCAAAAGTGATAGTATTAAACTTGTCCAGAATCATCTCGCGAACTTGCGTACGAAATTTCAGCCTGATTGGAATTGTTCTACGATTTGGACTTAGGATTGTTCGAATCTTCATCATTATCGCAACTAAGAGTGTTCATCCTTATCGCACCCTTCATATTGTGAACAGTATAATATCGCAAGACATTGTTGCGATAAACCTATTTAATCGCAACCTACTGATAGTGAACAGTATCTTATCGCAACGACCTATTGCGATAAAGTTCAGTTTGTGTGTTATCGCAACTTCTCTGTTGCGACAAAGTTTTCCTTTGCCACAAAGTGTGTTGCGACAAATTTTGACATTGCGACAAAGTTTCTGTTGTGAGGAAAGTTCCTTTGCGATATAGTGAGTTGCGAGAAGATGTGCTGTGGCGACAAGGTTTGTGTTGCGATAAAATTGTGACTTGCGATAATATTGAGCTGTGATAAAACAGTGTGGATACAATTTTTTTTTAATCAAATTAGAAGGTTACTTAACGATCAGTAACGAGTATTCATCATGACTGCTAGAGATATGCTAGTGATAGGTTCTAAAGACAAACCACCTGTACTGTTTCCAAAAGACTTTAAAATCTGGAAAGATAGGTTTCTGGATTATGTCGAGCGACAGGATAATGGAGACTTTATTATGAACTCTTTGAAAAATGGAGTACAAGGTGAGGTATGGATAAATGAACCAAATGGAAGAAGACATGTTAATCCCAAGGATTATTCAGGTGATGAACTCAAGAAGCATAATGCTGATAAAGCAGCTGGATCATTGGTGATGCAAGCATTGACCAATGATATATACCAGAAAGTTGATAGTCTGAATGCCACAGGTAAGGGCATGTTCGATGAGTTGATCAAACTGTATCAGGGTTCAGATGTGGAGAACCAAATGAGGGTCTCAAACGCGATCAATAAATACGAGAATTTTCAAACAGAAAGATGGAGAGACTCTAGATAGTATATATGACCGCTTCACAATCATCCTGAATGAGCTGAATAGATATAGCATACATAATTCCATAATTGAGAACAATGTGAAGTTCTTAAGTGTACTCCAACCCGAATGGAAAAAGTATGCTCATCGAATGAAACAGCATTCCACATTGGCTTCTCTACAGTTACAAGAGATGTTTGAAACGCTTAAACAGGATGAAGATGACGCGGAGGAAAAGAGAGAAAAGAAGAAGAAGAAGGATAAGAAAGAAAAGAAGGACAAGAATGTGGAAGTATCAGAAAAGAAGGAGGATGATTTTGAGAGTGAATCAATTGCTTTGATGTTGAGTAAATCTAGGAAGTATGCTGATAAAGGAAAGAATGTTGAGATAGAGCATGACGGGATTGATAGTGATGATCTAAATGAATCTGAGAGTTTAAGGCAGGCCATGATTCTTCTTACCAAAGCCTTTCAGAAGAAGTATGTGAAGAAACCCGGATCAAACAACCAACGTTACTCATCAGGATCTAGAAACTTCGAACATAAGGATCAAATTGAGTCTAAGAAACGGTTTGATGATCTGAAGGAGGAAGTATGAGAGTTGAGGTTAAGAAGTATGCTGAGAAGAAGGAGGAAGAACAGAAATGTTATAACTGTGGGAAATCTGGCCACTTTGCCAAGGAGTGCTGGAAAGCTAAGGTACGGGATTCGGACTACTACAAGAATAAGATGTTGCTGGCAAAACAGAAAGAGTCCGGGAAAGCACTGTTGGTAGAGGAGGAATATTGACTGGATCAAACAGATGATGAGGATGAAGAGGAGACTGCTGCTTTGGCAAAGATGTGCTTGATGAGCAAAGATGGTGAGGATTCAGAAGCTGATGCGGTGCCTGAGACAGATGAGGTAGATCCCTGTACCATTAATCATTTTGCAATACAACTAAAAGTCCTTCAATTAAAACAAGATGATTTAGATGCAAAACTTAAAAATGCATATAAAGTAATAGAATCATAGAAACAACAAATCACTGAACATAACAAGTTAAGTGATGGGTTGAAAAAGAGCCAAGCTGAAATTGAGGAAACTCGAGTCTATTTTCGAAATAGAATGGATGAGATGGCAGAAAAGCTAAGACATTCAGAAGATAGGAATGAAAGGTTTTTGTTAAACCGTACTACCACATGATATAGGCAACGGAAGCATATTTAGAATTGAATCATCTATGGTAATACAAACAAACAACTTATAAAGATGCATACGTTCTAGATGATTAACTACAATAGAAAGAATCAAGAACACTTACTTGTTTCTTGTTATTGTCGAAAACACAAAGATGAATTAACCTTGTTCTTGCTTCTTGGATGTCAAGGATCAATAGTGTGAATCCCTCTAGTGGCTCACACTTAAGAACACCAAACCAACAATAAAGATTGAAGCTTTAAACCCTAAACCCTTATTTAGGGTTTACGATTGTGGGAGGGAGGAGAGGGGAGGTTACGGCCTCAATAGAGAGAGAGAGAGATTGATCAAAAAAACTTATTAGGGTTTTATCCCTAGTAGTTTATTTATAATCCCCTTATTTACACCTAGCCCCTTTGAAACGATAAGCTTGTTAAAAAACTCTTTTAACCAATTATCATTTAGTCCCTAGAATTAATCCAATTAATTATATTGTAGCTTATAATTAATTTATCATCAAATGACAAATTAATAAACTAACTACTTTAACTCCCTTTCATTCTTCTGATTGTTATTTGGGTCTTAAGGGCAACCCAAAAGGACCCTGCTATTATTAGAAATATTACCAATTGTTAATGACTCTGGACACTATGTCCAACAGTCTCCCACGTGGACAAGTTATTAACTCTATTTGGTTTAACGCTTTCAAATAATCAGTAGAGAGCAAGCCATCCAATGCAGGTGCCGAACTCTGATAAAAATTCGGTCCTAAGATAAGTGATTTAATGTTCCTTTGTTTTACAAGATATCATATGAACCTGAGACATGGATAAATGTCTATCTCATGGATCAAGATTATGTTTCCCGATTTCCGATATGTGTTGAATTCATCAGACTACTCAATTGAACCCATCAATTCTAGTCAGGGTTTGGCCAAACACTTAGTATCAACACAAAATCATCGAGGGGCCCATGGATATCGCTTCTCCTATTTAGGCAAAAGGAACAAATAAACTTCGACTACACAGTTCATTTCTATTCATCATATTATACATGGACATACCCTGTATAACTGCCAGTCACGGTCAGCGTTGGAGCACACCAAAGCATAACAGAATCCTAGAGCAAAACTCTATGCATCTTTGTTTGAAGAACATAAAATATTATCATCTCAAAATTACCCTGACTTAATCCATGAAGTAAACTTTTGAGTGCGGGTCGTTCCAATACCCAAAGCACCATTAGGTACTCATGAGTGTTAGTTGCATTCTCTATGCTTCCGACACTTCATGACAGTCTTGAATCACTACTTACTTCCAGGAGTATGACTGACTGTGGAGGTTTAAGTAAATTAATACTCAGGAAGTTGGTTCTAAACATGCAAAACGAAACAATAATAAATTAAATGTAAATGGACGCAATCCAGCATATATTATAATCTCCATATAATAATCTCCAAATCAAATACAATTTATTACGTTTTAATACATCAAACTAGCAGTTTATTAAGGTGAGGCTTTCTAATGTTTTGTTCTCCCCCCTTTCTTGGTCTATTATTAAAGCAATTTGTTGGACTTGGCTTTCTAGTGTTTTGCTCTCCCCTCATTCTTGGTCTATCTGTTTTACTTCTTGTGCCTATGTCCTGTTTATGCTTGGTAATTTGGTGGATTGGCCATTGATCTTTGATCTGACCAATTTCCATTCAAAGTTTAAATCTTTGCTTATTTGGTTTTGCCAACCTTCTGTCATTCTACATGTCAAAATCAGTGGAAGTTTTTTGAGAAATTACTTTTCCCATGTTCTTGACCCCATTTTCTACCTGTTGAAATCTATTCTGGGTTCTCAACATTTTGTTTCTCTTTCTATTCTTGGTCTTGAATTATGGGATTTGGTCTTTAGTTTTCCCTTAATTTTCTCAATCTGGAGTGATATGGTTTGGTGCAAACCAATGGCCCATGGCCAAATTGGGTTTGAGGAAAAAATGAGCAGCAGATGGGTAATCTTAAGTTGGTGTAAGATTTGGGATGGATCTATGGAAGATTTGGGCAAAGATAACAATTTGGAGCTTGGCTTGGCTGTCTTTTGGCCCAATGATATGATTATAGTATCTACCTGGACCAAATGTTATTGGAATGAAAGAAGAAATGAAGTCTCTACTGTTATTGGGGCATGGGCTGAGTTTGCTGCTGATGGCATGGACTTAAATGATCTTCAAAAGCCTCTTGAGGACTGCAGTTTAGGTTTCTTGTTAGCTTTTATGCCCAAGTCTATTTCTGAGGTCATTTGGTTTATTTGTAATTGGGCTTCGAATATTAGCTTTGGTTATAGTAGTAGGCCTTTACTTTGTGAATTTCCTAAGCATTTCCTCGGTAGGCATTTTGTTAGGAGGAATGCTTCTTATTTAGTCTTGTAGTCCTTGTTTTGTGTTTTGAATAAAGTTTTCCAAGGGGTTCCGTCCCCTTTTCCAAAAAAAAAAAACTAGCAACTAAAATATTTAAAGTATATTGATAATTCTAACACCTATGGCTTCAATATGATACTCATGTTTGGGTCGAGTCAATGCTTTCTTGAAAGGATATGCCGGATTCTCTTCAGTCGGCACTCTACTCACCACGATCTGTTTTTCCGCAACCTTGTGTCGCACAAGGTGATACTTCCTCTCTATGTGCTTTGACTTCCTATGGTCTTTAGGTTCTTTAGTCAATGCGACTGCACCTTCGTTATCACAGAATATTTCAATGGGTTCACTGATGCTTGGTACAACGCCCAGATCACCTATGAAATTCTTCAACCATGCAGCCTCTTTCGCAGCCTCACTTGCTGCGATATATTCTGATTCACACGTGGAGTCAGCCACCGTATCCTGTTTGGAACTTTTCCAAGTCACGGCCCCACCATTCAACAAGAACACCCATCCTGACTGCGAGCGGGAATCATCCTGATCTGTCTGGAAACTCGCATCAGTATAACCTGTTACTCGTAATTCATCTTTTCCACCATAGACTAAGAACATATCTTTAGTCCTCCGAAGATACTTAAGAATGTTCTTTATAGCCGTCCAATGACTTTCGCCTGGGTTCCCTTGATATCTACTCACCATGCTTAAAGCAAATGAGACATCGGGTCTAGTACATGTCATGGCATACATGATCGATCCTATAGCAGATGCATATGGAATTCGACTCATTCTGTCCAGTTCTTTGCTAGTGCTGGGACATTGATCTTTGCTCAATCTTATGCCATGTTGCATGGGCAAAAACCCTTTCTTGGATTCACTCATATTGAATTTCTTCAATATCTTATCCAAGTACGTACTTTGGCTAAGTCCAATTAAACGCTTGGTTCTATCTCGATAAATTCTTATTCCAAGTATGTATGCTGCATTTCCCAAATCTTTCATAGCGAAACATTTCCCGAGCCAGACCTTTACGTCTTGCAACATCGGAATATTGTTTCCTATGAGTAGTATGTCATCAACATACAAGACTAGAAATACAACATTACTCCTACTAGCCTTAACATATACGCAGGACTCATCTTCGCTTCGAGAAAATCCAAATTCCTTGACCTCTTCATGAAAACAAAGATTCCAGCTACGAGACGCTTGTTTAAGTCCATAAATGGATCTTTCAAGCTTACACACTTTATCTGGATACTCGGTATGTACAAAACCTTCAGGTTGTCCCATATACACATCCTCATCAAGTTTCCCATTGAGGAAAGCGGTTTTTACATCTATTTGCCATACTTCATAGTCATGAAATGCAGCTATGGCAAGCAATATCCTGATAGACTTAATCTTTGCCACTGGTGAGAAGGTTTCATCATAATCAATTCCTTGAGTTTGAGTGTAACCTTTTGCAACCAGTCTAGCCTTGAATGTGTGCACATTCCCATCCATGTCGGTCTTCTTTTTGAAGATCCACTTACACCCAACTGTCTTGCGACCTGGTGTGTGATCAACCAATTTCCAAACTTGGTTATCGTACATAGACTGAATCTCGCTTTCCATGGCCTCTTTCCATTTGGCAGCCTCAGGGCCTGCCATCGCTTCCTCGTAGTTGGATGGCTCATCCGCACTATCAAATGTTTTATCATTGACTAGTGTGTCTCCTTCCTTTGTAATATGAAAACCATAATAAAACTCAGGAGGTTGACTTACTCTACTAGTTCTGCGAAGAGGTGGTGGAGGTATGTTAGTTTCCTCAACAGGTGATTCAACCTCATGTTGAGGGCTAGTGTCAACTATAGGTTCATCATTGGTTGTTTCTTGAATTTCTTCAAGATCAATGCTGCTCCCACTATCCCTTTTGGAAATGAGCTCCCTTTCTTGGAAGACTCCCCTTCTAGCTATAAACACTTTGTTCTCCGAAGGTTTGTAAAATATATATCCAAAGGATTTGTAGGGATAACCAATGAACCGACACTTCTCTGCTCTAGGTTCTAGCTTGTCGTTAGTTTCGCGCCGAACGAAGACTTCACAACCCCAGACCTTTATATGTGCCAACGAGGGACGAGTCCCAGTCCACATTTCAGAGGGTGTCTTTGAAACCTTCTTAGTTAGAACGAGGTTTAAGATATGAGCTGCAGTTTCTAAGGCATAACCCCAGAACGATATTGGAAGTGTAGCACGACTCATCATGGATCGAACCATATCAAGTAGCGTTCGATTTCTTCTCTCAGCAACACCATTGAGTTGTGGTGTTCTGGGAGGAGATAATTGCGAAACTATTCCACAATCCCTTAGATAGTCGTAGAATTCATAACTCAAGTATTCTCCACCCCTGTCGGATCGGAGCATCTTGATCTTCTTGCCCAGTTGGTTTTCTACTTCGTTTTTGAATCCTTTGAACACTTCAAAGGTGTCCGATTTTTTTTTCATCAGATAGATAAATCCATATCTACTGAAATCGTCAGTGAAGGTAACAAAGTATCTTTCACCGTTTCTTGTGGCAGATCTGAATGGTCCACATACATCTATGTGGATTAAGTCCAACAGATCCTTACCCCTTTCCATTTTTCCTTTGAAAGGTGCTTTCGTCATCTTGCCAAGTAAACAAGACTCGCATTCTTCATCAGACTTTAAGTCAAATGGTTCCAAGACCCCGTCCGATTGGAGCTTGGCGATGCGTTTCTTGTTTATGTGGCCAAGACGATGATGCCATAACGATGATTTATCCAATTCACTATTGGAGGAACCAACATTTAGAGTTAAGTTATTATTATTATTTCTACCAACACAAATCACGCTTTCATACACACCATTACAAGGAGAGGCTTTAAAATAAAAACAACCATGTTTATAAACCAAAATGCAACCATCATTATTATCAAATTGAAATTCAAAACCATCCTTGTACAATGCATGAAAAGAAATAATGTTTCGAGCCATTTCTGGCGAGTAGCAACAATCTAATAACTTTATTGAAAAACCACTACTAAGCACGAGCTCAAAAACTCCAATCTTGGTAACAGCGGCAGTCATCCTGTTTCCCATGATCAGATTCAGCTCCCCATGCTTCAACGTCCTACTTCCCTTTAGTCCCTGAAAATTAGAGCAAATGTGAGTACCACATCCTGTATCAAGGACCCAAGAGTTAGAAACCGAAGTACTATGGAGTCCAATTGTAAAAATACCTGAGGTGCCACACCCTTTGACCTTGTTCATTTTTAAGTCCTCCGGATATTTTGGGCAGCTTCTCTTCCAATGGCCCTTTCCTTGACAGTAAAAGCATATGGCCTCTTTAGGGTCACTTATGGGTGGTATGTCAGAAGAATCAGCTTTTCTCTTAAGGCCTTGGTTGCGTGGAACAACTTTAGCCTTTCCCTTCCCTTTGGGATGAGAAACTTTCTTCTTCTTATAGCCACCTTCCCTAATGGCCAGGACGGGAGCAGTTGAGTGACCACTTTGGGTCTTACCCATACTTGCTTCAGCAGATCTCAACATGCCATGGAGCTTCATCAAGGTCTTGTCCATATTATTCATATTGAAGTTCACTATGAACTGTTTATATGCCCCACTAAGAGAGTTTAGCACCATGTCAATGGCAAGCTCTCTTGGGAAATCGACACCTAGATTGCCTAACCTGTCAATGTACGCTTTCATCTTTTGCACATGCGCACATACTGGGGCACCGTCCTGTTGCTTACATTCCATAAGCGATTTTACGACTTGGAACCTTTCTTGCCTCGCTTGCTCCTGAAACATTTCACGAAGCTGCTCATTTAGTTCAAACGCCCCCATGTTCTCGAAACTCTTTTGAAGTTCCGGGGACATGGACGCCAACATGAGACACACAACTTTTGTGGATTCCGCGAATTGCTTATTGTATTCAGTTACTGCTTCAGGGCTTGCATCATCATTAAGTATAAGAAGATCCTCGTCGAGCAAATACTCTTTGTCTTCGTACCTCAAGGCAATTCTCAATGCACGAATCCAATCCAAGTAGTTTGGCCCAGTTAGCTTATCTTTACTTAGGATAGAGAGTAACGTAAGGTTGGATGTTGAGTGAGAAGGAGGAGGAGGAGGATTATTTTCAGCCATCTGTAGATATAGATTTTTCGTTAGTTTGATATTTAACCCTTAAAAAAATTTTCCAAAAATATTTAACAAGGCTAGGATCCATATTTTATCTTATGATGTGAAAAGGGATGACGTAATCACATCACAAGGTTACTTTAGGTAAACAAATGCTATTTGTTAATTTCATTCACTATGAAACTCCTAGGTCTTTTGAGATTCATTGACTTATGTCAATGGCATGTTAATCTCGATTATGCTTATCTTCCTTTTGTGACTGGGATGCCGAGGATCACAAACAAGATAGTGAATCGACCATGGAAAAACACATGGACCCCTCGGCTCAAGTACGCTTGAGAATCACGAGCGCCACATCATTTTCAACTGTAGTTTCACATTAACGTGCCGGCAAACCGCACACACTCCGTTAACAAACTATAAGATTATGTGTGTTCTTCATCATGGGTAGCATACGACTTTCACATTTCTTAGTATATCTAAAACGGGATTTTCGTTTTATACTTCATAGTTAATACTTTTAACTTGTCACATTGACATATCAAACCTTTTCGGTAATTCCACTAGTCCACACAAGAGGCGGTGAGTTTGGTAACGCATGGCGTTTTAAAAACCCTTGACTCATTCGGTAACCATATTATAGGTAACCTCCTTAAACCCCCTTAGAGTGTTTATAGTGAGTACGCCTAGTCTCGGTTTGACTATCAATGTATTATTTAATCATATATATATATAATTGAGGTCTAATATATATATATATATATATATATATATATATAATTGAATGGAATTTTAAACAGTTTAAAATTATGATTATCCAATTAATTCTAATTAACCATTTGAGCACATATTTAACAATTAATATAATTGTTTCCATATTTGATTCCAATTAAACATGTGAGGACACATGCTAATAATTAATGTGAATATTTGACATATAAATTATATTCACTATATAAATAATGTCAATGTTTATCTTACAATATTTATTCGAACTTGAATATATTTGCTTATTGTAAGAAGGTATTTAAGATTATCTTATTCAATTCAAGATTATCCATTCGATATTTGCCATAGCTTATTATTGATGTGTTTTCTTAGGCAAGTTAGGAAACTAGCCATACATAATTAGGATTATCTATTCAATTTAAGATTATCTATTCAATATTTTCCAAAGCTTATTATTGATGTGTTTTTCCTTAGGCAAGTTAGGAAACTAGCCATACATAATTATGGTATAACATGCAAAAAAAACGACTACTACGCTGTAACACCCGTGATTTTCGGGTAAGTACGACTTTGATTCAGGAGGAATCGATCTTGTAAGGAAATTATGGAAAATAGGATTTGGAGTTAAATCCTAGTTTTTATTGTCTTGTTGGATGGGGAATTCGAATACGAGTCCAACGGTCCTTTCCGGAGTGAAAACGGAGCTATAACGAAGAAGTTATGACCGAAACCGCGTTTTAGAAGGGAACCAAACAGAAGTTGGCGCCGATCTTAGCGCCGATTGATCGGCGCCGAGCACCTGTACGAAATAAATTCGGGTTTTAACCCCTTTTCTCCCTTTCTTTTTCATTCCCTCATCCCTCTCTCGATTTTCTTCACTTCCCTCACCCTCTCTCAGCCGATTTCTCTCAAGAAACACCATCCCCTCCCCTCTCCTTCCTCATTTCTTCACGAAATCAAACCCCTTTCCACCATTGATGATCATTTTTGGAGCTTGGAGCTTTTGGAAGTTTAGGAGCTATCTTTTGGAAGATTCAAGTGATTAAGGTTTTGGAAGTTTTGGCTTGAGGATGCAAACTTCATCAAAGGAGCTTACGTTGGAGAAACTCTAGATTTAGCTTAATCTAGCAAGGTGAGTTCAAGTTACTTTGCGAAAACTTTGTACATTCCAAAATGTTATTTTTCCAAGCAATTATGTGTTTTACCTTAAAATTATTAATGTTGAGTTATTTGGTGGATTTTACCTTTTTGAGGTATTAATTGTGGTAAACATTGTAAAACACTACTTTTGGATATTGTGGAAAAATGTGATAGATAAATCTTATATGAAAATGGATTGTTGATTTATGTGATAAATGGAGTCTATTTATTATGAAAATGAATTTTGTGGATATTTGGAAATATGCATATAGTACATCATGAGATGTTTTGAAAATATAAAGGTTGAGTCCTTTTGGAAATGAGGGTTATCCCGATCCAAGGTTTTATTTCGGGTTTTCACGGATTTGAAGTACTTACTGACAACCGGTGTGTGTTGTTATACTTAATGTCATTTTATGACTTTCATGGACTATCTTTCGAGTTAGTTGAGCTTGTGGCTCGGTATTGGATTTTATTAAGTTTTGGGGACACTTGTCCGGTTTGATAACTCAAAGTTGAGTTTTGATCATGATTTATGATTATTGGGGAATTGCATGTTTTGAATGCATTTGTTTATTCATTTGGGGTCGTGTAATGTTTAGACCTTGTTAGCTATGGATCCATAGGCATTTGAGTTTCCCTTAGTCTCGCGGGCAAGAGGTCGGAATTGATTGAGCTCAGTTTACGAGATGTTAGTTTATTTTGTAGCACAGAATAGGCATCGGGTTCCATGATAAGTAAGGCGTGGACTTAGATGGTCGGGCGTCGTCTCATGGGCAGTAAGGTGTAATTCCATATATGTGCTTAGCACGGGATAGGCATCGGGATCCATGATAAGTAAGGCGTGGACCTAGATGGTCGGGCGTCGTCTCATGGGCAGTAAGATGTAATCCCTAATGTGCTGTTGTGGATTTGGTGACCCAATGTATAGACCTGGAGTGGTTGAAGTTGGGTGCATCCTAGTCTCGTGAGCAATAGATCTGGAGTGATTGAGCTCAGTTTTACGAGAGTAATCCACGTGGGTGTTTTTATTACATAGTAAGTGACCCGCTTTGGTGTTCCGTCACGTGCGATGTATACGGGTCTCCCCCGTCACCGAAAGGTGTTGTTTTGGGTATTTGTTACTACTTATGTTTTCGGTGACGTGTTCTATTTATATGGATTATTTTCCATAGTACGTAAGTTGTGGTTTATATCTCATCCGTGTATGATGTTTTGGGTATTTGTGTTACTTCCACCTTCGACGGATACGGGTCTTCCCCGTTTATGGTATTTGATCTTTATAACCTTTTACTGTCGCATTAGTAACGTTTCGTATTGTGTCTTTAATAAAGAGTTATATTTAATGGATGGTTCCATGTTTTACGGGTTGAGTATGTATTGTCAACCGTATTTAAAGGTTTTGCCTAATCTAAACTTATTCACGTATTTGAGTGAGTTGGAAATGTAATTTATTTTGGAAAACGTATCACACATTTCGGGTATGGTTTCCATGGATTTGAGTGTGTTGGAAAACGAGTCGTTTATGCCGTTTGGGAAATCTTTCTTTGGAAATAATAGTCTTTGTCGCAAGCTTTCATTTAAAGATTTATTTAAATCATGACTATAACTACTAACCTTCGATTTATGATTTTATATAGTCATGATAAAATTCTTGAACTCACTAGGCGTAAGCCTAACCCTTTTTATTTGTCGGCATGTGCAACAGGCTCAGGTTGGGGGTAGCTCTAGCTACATTATGAAGAGGAGAGTGCTAGTAAAGTGAACGAGAGGTGAATAGCTTAAGTTATGTTTCCGCATTTACCCTTGGGAAGTAGCACTTGTATTGGGATTAAGTGATGCCCGAAGTGGATTTAGTCTTGGTAATGAGACTTGTGTAGTATGTATTACTTGGAGATAACCATTGTTTGTAATTGGAGGTATTTTACCTATTGTTTTGAATGTAATATCGAAAATTTTAAATTAGTTGCTCTTTTCAAATTTGAGGGTGTCACATACGCCATACACAATTATGGTATAACATGCATAAAAAACGAGTACTACCCTATACCCTTTAGGGATACCAATAAAACTTTAATCGCTAAAAAAAACTTTTTCATGCAAGCAAGAACTTTTTTCAGTTTCCAAAATTATAGCTTTTGAGGTTATGACCATGAAACCCTAACTTAGGGATTAAGCAATTCAATGGCCACAAACTTACTGCACTATGTCGAAAATAAAACAGGTGTCTTCTGGACCTCAAACGATTAATCCAACCATCCAGAAGGTAAAACAGAATGTCGTGAAACTACTGTCCAAAAACCACGACGAACCGACGGTTCAAACTCCGGGAATAGGTAAAACGGCTCGTTGTGTTTTTCCAGAAAATTCAATACGAATTTTATGCTATTGAGCTAAAATCTAAGAACTTTGGCTCTGATACCACTGAAAGGTTTTTGTTAAACCGTACTACCACATGATATAGGCAACGGAAGCATATTTAGAATTGAATCATCCATGGCAATACAAACAAACAACTTATAAAGATGCATACGTTCTAGATGATTAACTACGATAGAAAGAATCAAGAACACTTACTTGTTTCTTGTGATTGTCGAAAACATAAAGATGAATTAACCTTGTTCTTTCTTCTTGGATGTCAAGGATCAATAGTGTGAATCCCTCTAGTGGCTCACACTTAAGAACACCAAACCAACAATCAAGATTGAAGCTTTAAACCCTAAACCCTTATTTAGGGTTTATGATTTTGGGAGGGAGGAGAGGGGAGGTTACGGCCTCAATAGAGAGAGAGAGATTGATCAAAAAAACTCATTAGGGTTTGATCCCTAGTAGTTTATTTATAATCCCCTTATTTACACCTAGCCCCCTTGAAACGATAAGCTTGTTAAAAAACTCTTTTAACCAATTATCATTTAGTCCCTATAATTAATCCAAATAATTATATTGTAGCTTATAATTAATTTATCATCAAATGACAAATTAATAAACTAACTACTTTAACTCCCTTTCATTCTTCTGATTGTTATTTGGGTCTTAAGGGCAACCCAAAAGGACCCTGCTATTATTAGAAATATTACCAATAGTTAATGACTCTGGACACTATGTCCAACAAGGAAGATTGAGCTTGAAACATTATTGCACTCTTACAAAGATATTAATAATGAATTGACTGAGAAGGCTAGTAATCTGGAAGAAAAGTTGTATAAGTTAGGTCAAACTGAACAGACTATTCATCTTAACACACCTAAGAATTTCAGATACTATAACTCAAAATGGGGCTTGGGATATGATAATCCTCATTATTTGGAAAATGCTTTAACCAAATCTCCAAGTTTGTATAAATTTGAATGGCTTGATCTTCGATCAAGGTATCCTGATCAATATCAAATAGATTGGCTTAATAAAGAAGAACATGAGGCTGAGGAAGAGGAAAAGAGAAAAACTACTGTCAAAATGCAACTTCCTTTTTGTTACGAATGGGAGAAAAGGAAGGCATTGGTTTGGAATTGGAAGCAAACCTTGTCTAATGACTATTTCAAGAGCTATGTAGTCGAACAACCGAAGGAGAATGAAAAACCCGTTTTTGAAGGAAAATTTTTTTATCCTCCTTTGGTACTCGAACAAAAGCTCGTAGACCTTGAAAGCAAGATCAAAATTGAGGAAGTCAGGAATGATGATCAACTTGCTTTTGACATTGAAAAGGAAGTTATGTTCACAGTTATATCAAATGGCTTAAAAGAAATGAAAGCTATACATAAAGAAATGTCTGAAGAGATTTTTTTAAAGAAAAACGTTCTTCAGAGTCAGATGGGAAATACTGTCTTTAGGAGCTTGACAGTTGATGACCAAGATGATTCTGAATCTTGGGATTTGGAAAGTCAATTTGATAAAGCTTTTCCTGAGAAACATATCCCTACAGAAGAGGAAAGAGCTCTTAGAAAAAAACGAAATGAATTTCTCTATCCGAAGTCTTATGGTATCTTTCATACTTCATTGGAAAGTGAATCTGATTGTGATATTGAGATACTTTGTGACGGAAAGGGTAAGGAAGTAAAAGAAACAGCTGCTCAGTTTGATTTTGACTTTAGTGCCAAACTTCCAGATCACTCTGACTTCTTAATCAAAGAAGAGAAACCTAAGAAGACTTTCTTCAAAGGGGAATCTTTAAAAACAGCTGAGAAAATTTCTGATAATGATCCCAAATCTAAATCTAAACAATCATTTCAGAAAAAGAAAAAGAAAAAGAAGAATAATCATAAATCAAAGTCTTTTCAAGCTCAAAATTCCAATGCTTATGATTCTTATTTTACTGGCATTTCAGATCGTTATATAAGAAACAACTCGAGACTCGAATGGAGAATAAAGGAGTCCACACAGGATGTGGCCCAGAGAAAATTATCTCACGTTGCTTTTAATTCCAAGAAAAACAATTGTGTTTCTAATGTTAGTAATCATGTTGTTTGCAACAAACAAAAACTTGTAATCCCATACAAGATTTCTTCAATGCAACAACTGATTAATTTAGCACATGATCAAATTTGTTGTTCTTCGTGTGGTGTGGATGATTTTATCTGCAAATCTGATTATTCTTATTGGTTTGGTTATAATTTCCATGGTCCTAAAAGATTCTATTCAAATGGATACTATAACAAAGGTTTTAAAAGCAAAAATGCTAAATCCAAACCAGTTGAAACTCCTAACCCAAAAGGACCCGTTTTCAAATGGGTACCTAAAACCACTTGATTTCCCTTTTGCAACCCAGTCATGTATGGTATTTAGATTCAGGCTGCTCAAAGCACATGACTGGTAGAAATGAGCTGCTCACTAATTTTGTGGAAAAATATGGTGGTAGAGTCAAGTTTGGGAATGATCAGTATTCTCCGATTCTGGGTTATAGAGACATAGTGAAGGACAACGTTAGGATTACCAAAGTTACCTACGTTGAAGGTTTGGGGCATAACTTGTTTAGCATAGGTCAATTTTGTGATAAAGATCTAGAAGTCAATTTCAAGAAGACCCGGTGTTCAGTTCGAACCGAAGTAGGAGATGAGCTTCTAGTTGGGACGAGGAAGTCCAATCTTTACACCATTGACCTATCAAAGAGTAAACTGAAGATAGACGTGTGTCTGTTGTCCAAAGCATCACTAGAGAAAAGTTGGTTATGGCATAGACGACTATCTCATCTCAATTTTCGTTATATTCAAAAATTAATGATAGGAGATTTAGTCCTAGGTCTACCAGTTCTAGAGTTTGAGAAAGACAACTTCTGTACCGCCTGTGAGAAGGGGAAGATGAAACGAGCTCCTCATCCACCGAAACCTGAGCCTAGTACACACAAAGTTTTGGAGATTCTTCATATGGATCTCTGTGGGCCAATGAAGACCCAGAGTATAAGTGCCAAGAGATATGTGTTGGTTGTCGTCGATGATTATTCGAGATACACATGGGTGAAATTTCTACGATCCAAAGATGAAACACCTGATTTGATTATCTCGTTAATCAAACAGCTTCAAGTGAATCTTCAACAAACGGTCCAGACAATCAGATCAGACAACGGGACAGAGTTTAAAAACAAGACTCTTGATGACTTCTTTAAGTCATTAGGAATTTCACATCAATATTCTGCAGCAAGAACACCTCAACAGAACGGGGTTGTTGAGAGATGAAATCGTACTCTTGTTGAAGCTGCCAGAACAATGTTGTCCTATGCTGATTTACCGTTGTTTCTGTGGGCCGAAGTTGTGTCAACGGCATGCTATACACAAAATCGTTCAATCATACATCGACGGTTTGGCAAAACTCCATATGAAATTATCAACCATAGAAAACCTGTAATACACTACTTTCGTGTTTTTGGGTGCAGGTGTATCGTGCTAAACGACAAGGACAACTTGAACAAATTTAGTCCTAAAGGAAAAGAGGGCGTTTTCATCGGATACTCGTCAACCTCAAAGGCGTACAGAGTCTATTTCAAATCCTCTAGAACTGTGATGGAAAGCATTAACGTCAAATTCGATGAGACTGAGGAAATGGCTTCTGTGTATAACAGTACATAACCCGTAATATCCGGCATACTAGCGTCTGGTTAAATTCGTCCAATGACGACTAAGTCAAGCAAAGATCAAGCTTCCACATCTAATTCTACTCCTAATGAACTTGATATTTTGTTTGAACATTTCTATGATGATTTCTTTGGAAGTAATAAATCATCTTCGTGTGTAAATGACAGGAATCAAGTTTCTACACCTCCAGTACAAGCTACAATGTCAGGGCCTTCATCAGTACCGACATCATCCAATACTGGTGCAACAACTCCTGTATCTTCTCCAAGGAACACTATCATGACATCTACACAAGCAAGACAACCAGTATCTATGAATGGTGCTTATTCATCGGGTACAACTTCAAATGTCAATGCTCAAGGTACTGATAACATTCCTGAAAAATCAACTGAAGCAGTTCCCGAGGCAGTTCCAGTTGTCTCTTCTGACAATCAACCAGCGTCACATCCGGAACCGACATTGACGATCGAGTTGAACTTTGATAAAGATCCTACCCTAGTAGACCCCAATCAAGATGCTATTTCTCTCCATCCACACTCTAAGAAGTGGACACGCAGTCCCCCAATAGATCAAGTGATTGGTGAAGTGTCTAAACCAGTAAAGACCAGATCTGCAACCGCAAATGAAGTTCTATACGCGCTCTTTCTAAGTCAAGTTGAGCCATCAACAGTTCAACAAGCCTTAGAAGATCCGGATTGGTTAATTGCGATGCAAGAATAGTTGAATCAATTTGAAGCTCTGAAGGTGTGGAGATTAGTTCCAAGACCCAAGGGTAAAACAGTCATTGGTACTAAGTGGCAACTGAAAAACAAGAAAGATGAAGACGACATAATTGTGAGAAACAAAGCAAGACTAGTAGCAAAAGGGTATAGGCAACAGGAGGGTATAGACTATGACAAGACGTACGCACCGGTTGCTCACTTAGAGGCAATTCGGATGTTTCTATCTTTTGCCGCCTACAAGAACTTCACTGTTTATCAAATGGACGTGAAGACTGCATTCTTGAATGGTATTCTGAAGGAGGAGGTGTACGTGTCTCAACCAGAAGGCTTTGTGGACAAAGATAAACCAGACTATGTGTACATCCTTGACAAAGCTCTTTATGGTCTCAAACAAGCCCCCGTACCTGGTACGAAGTCTTATCTACCTTTCTACTAGGAGCTGGCTTTGAAAAAGGTAAAATTGACACAACTCTTTTTACTTTGCGTGAGGAAGGTGAAATTCTTCTAGTACAGATTTACGTTGATGATATTATTTTTGGTTCGACTAACCCTGCACTATGTACATGGTTTTCTAACATTATGATGACCAGGTTTCAAATAAGTATGATGGGAGAGGTTAATTTCTATCTTGGATTACAAGTCAAACAATTCTCAACATGTATCTTTATCAATCAATCGAAGTACGTGTTTGATATCTTGAAGAAATTCAAGATGGAAAACTGTACATCAATTGGTACGCCTATGGCTCCAGGATCTAAGATCGGTCCAGATCCTGACGGTATTGATGTTGATGTTAAGAATTATAGAGGAATGATAGGGTCACTAATGTATCTTACTGCTATTCATCCAGATATAATGTTTGCAACGTGTCTGTGTGCAAGATTTCAGGCTAAACCTAAGGAATCACACCTCGGCGCTGTCAAGAGAATCTTTCGCTATTTGAAGGGAACACCGTATCTCGGTCTGTGGTATCCCAAGGGAACCGGATACGAACTCACCGCATACTCAGATGCAGATCATGGAGGAAGCATGCTGGACAGAAAGAGCACATCGGGGCATGTACAGTTTTTGGGAGACAAGCTCGTGAGCTGGTCATCTAAGAAGCAGAATTGTGTTTCAACATCAACTGCGGAGGCTGAATATGTAGCCGCGGCCAGCTGTTGTTCACAAGTCCTGTAGATGAAGACCCAACTCATGGACTAAAGGTTAAATATGAGAAGATCCCCATCTACTGTGACAGTAAAAACGCGATTGCCATATCTGCTAATCCTGTCCAACACACCAAGACCAAGCATATCGACATCAGGTATCATTTCATTAAAGATCACGTTGAAAAAGGAACAATTGAACTATACTTTGTTACAACTGAGTATCAACTTGCCGATCTTTTCACAAAAGCCTTGGATGAAAAACGCTTTAATTTCTTAGTATCCAAGCTTGGCATGTTGAACATGAAAGTTTAACTTTCCTATATTGATCATATAATAGATGGAAATATTTGTATCTCAATCTGGATATTGTATCTAGATTGATACACTCAAATTTTCATCATATTTTATTCTCAATATATGTTATTTAAATTTTCATACCTTAGTTGTATTGCTAATGTTTATTCAACTTGTTATTTTTCTTTTCTTTTAATACCTTAACTGTGATTTGTTATGATATATATATATATATATATATATCTGCACAAGGTGTGTTCATGGTCTTAGGGGGAGTTTAGTACAGATCATATGCACAAGAATAGGGGGAGTGTGCATGTGACTGTTATTTGGAGGACACAAGGTAAGTATTCTAATCTGTTTTGTACACTAACTCTTAAATGATGAAAAACAATTTTTCAAAATCCATGCATCATTTAATGGGGAGTGAAAACCTTGTTTTTAAGTGCTTAATCAATTGGAAGTTGGACATCTTCCAACGTGATAAAATCATTTTTGAAATTTCCTGAAAAATCTTTTTGAAAAATGTTCAAGTGTTCATGTTATCGCAACACACTACTTGCGATAACAATGTGAACAGTGTTTTGTCGCAACCCTCTATTGCGATTAAACATGGAAGATGTTTTATCGCAACATGTTGCTTGCGATAACATTCTTCATCGCAACCTTTACTTGTGATAAACAGTGGTGAACAGTGTTTTATCGCAACACTCTGTTGCGATTAAACACTGGGGTGGTTGTCGCACCTTGCTTCTTGCGATAACACCAAGGTTAATCGCAACCTTTTTCTTGCGATAACCTGACACTGTGGAGGTCAAACGTTGGACCAATCACATGCTGTCACGTGTCAAATGTCTCAATTCTCTATAAATACGAACAGTTTGAACGTTTGTCTCATTTCAAAACCTTTCAACTTTCTCTCAACCTTCAAGTTCGAGTTCTGATTTTCTTTAAAGTTTTTCAAGTTCAAATCGATTGCATTACGTTCGCATCTTAATTGAGGTTAGTATTCCATAACTTCCCATGTTTTATCCATGAACCATGCGTATTCATTCCATTTTTAGAATTATTATATCGAACTCATAACTGTCTTATTCATATTCTGCATTTTAATCCATGTATGTGCATCTGTTAGTGATTACAAATGCTAGGGTTAACTTTCTGTGCACTTTACGAATTCATTAGTGTAGGATAGATATCTATTTTGTGCAAAAAGGTTAGTTTCTGGGTTGAACACTTAGGATTAGTTCAGTGCTCAAAGATATCGTAACCCTCAGTGTTCCTGGAGTTCATCGTTATCGCAACTGTCACATATTCATAGTTATCGCAACCTTTGTCTATATGTGTTGCGATAACATTTCCTCGCAACCTTCACCTTGCGACAAAAAGTGACTTGCGATATTTTTTCCTTGTGTCTTGCGATAATCCCAGTACTTTGTTTAAAAAAAAATCAACATCCCTCATACTAAGCCCTGTACTGATTTGTGACTATTTAGATGACACAAAATGACGGACACTCTTCTGACGAGAACAACGTCATTCCGTCGCACCGGTCGTCGCATCCGTCGGTGAATGCACACGACCTAGATGAGGAACTTCTACCGAGAAGCCTTCATCTTGCCCTCTTAGACAACAACCACCATCTCGATCTCAGTGTGGCATTCGACCACCGAATCATCCTGGAGATCACCCGTGGCCATCCTCTTCGCACAACACTTACAAAGGTAGTCACTGTACCACTTATCTACTTACAACAGTTCTGGCACACACTACGATTTCATCGAGTACACAGACGGTGTCCGCACTTCACTGCTAAAGTTGATCATTTCGATGTTCGACTTACCCTTAAGAGACTCCGTCGAGCCTTAGACCTACCATACCGCGTGGATTTTGAAGACATGGTTCAGGAAGAACAACTCTTCGCCTACATCCGAAGTCTGGGATATCAAGATCCACGAAACCTAGTGCTTACCAGCTCCTCAAAATTCCAAAGAAGGTTCCTACCCAGAGTCTGGTACACTCTTTGTTCGATCATCAATCGTTGCATGACCTCCAAACATACCGGCCTGGACAAGTGCGACCTAGCAACTCTAAAAATGTTCCATGCCATTGCCTTTAACCGCTACATAGATTATGCAATTATCCTCTAGAACGAGCTGATACAGTTAGTCGAAGACAAAGCCAGACCACTCAAGAACCGGAACTTCGTGCCTTACCAGCGTTTCTTCCAGATACTCATTCATCAGATAATGGAAGACAATCAGGAAATCCCGAGATGCCCAAATGCAGTCCAAGGCCCGAGTCAATGGATGCACTTCCTGAAGATGTCTGCTCATATCGACTTCGCCCATATTGCAGTGATACCCGAAGCCGTGCTCGCCTATGCCGACCAAGCAGTCTGAGGTAGTTAGGCAGTATAGGTTAGACAACGCACTAATGGTCCAACCAGAACCGTAGGGACCTGCCCAAGGTGCAAACCAATTAGGAGGTGAGGGTATCCATGTAGAGCAGGTTCAGGAACACGGGGTTCCTGAACAGGGAGAGGTGAGGAGAACTACAAGAAAGAGAGTTGGGATTGTGGAGAGGACTGCTGGTGTGGCATCTACTTCTGGAGCTACACAAGTTGCCAGAGTTCAAATATTCGCTGATGATATCTCATGGAACTCTGCCGACGATGTTGATTATGTACCAAATGCTTCTTCATCCGAAGATGAAGCATCAGCCCAACCCAGACAGGACGATGATGGCAACTCAGACTCCGACCATGATCCTGATGCTGATTTGATTCTGAGGCATGTAGGTCGAAGATCACTTATAGAGAGTTCCGATGTTAATTCCACCTGGAACATCAGACTCTCCGGCGATATCGGTGACATAAGGCGGAATGAGGGAGTTGAAGTAGAAAATGAGAATGTGGTGAGCCGAGAGGAGGTGAGAAAAGAATTGGGAGTGATTGTGACAGGGTCGGACAAAGTTTTAACTACCGGGTAGTCACATCCACTACCAACGAGCGTTCGTCGCCGTTGCGTATTGAAACAGACATGGTGGACCCAGCCATGCACTGCACAGCCCCACTCAGCCACTCATCGGCTTCTCGATTTGCCGATGTTTCATTTTACACAGGGGATCAAGCACAAACGCTATCGGCAACACATTCGGTGTTTGCTGATATTGAACAAGGTAGGCTCCTGCCCCGGCTACCGATCTTTATTCGACGCACGTTGAGTCTAGAGCCCTTTGGACGAACAACCTTTCCTACGCCACGAGCATTGGAATCTCACCAAGTTACGGGCTTTCGTGACCCAACCGGAACACCCAGAGTGCGGCTGCCATTTGTTGGTGCCCCACGAGGATCGGATGGAAGACCTATCATTGCTAACACCGCGCCAGCTTTGAACACAGGCAGTACAGTTATTACAACTGCTACTTCAACCGGTAACCTAAGTGGTCCGGCCGTTAGTTCACTTTTCCTAACCATTTCACCTGAACAAACTGCACAAATACTCGGCCCACCCCCGCATTACATCACTTTACCTCTTCTAGGTGTTGGAATGGCGTCTATCAACAATACCTACAAGCAACACCGTCAGGCAATGCAAGTGACCGTTGACAGACTTGCCAATGAAGTGAGTAGAGCTATCAAAGGAAAAGGGGTAGCAGAATCTTCGGCAACTCCACAGGATCAACCATCCAAATCCCCACCCAGATCTCAACCACCACCATCACAACCGTTACATACAATTCCTGCCCATCAGCTCAAATAAATCAGAGTTGTTAGCCCGCTTACTCGCCCAAGGAGACTCCAATACCAATGAAGAAGTAGAATTGGTAGGTTTGCTCCGACAACAATCTGAAGCCCAAACCCGATTACCCACCAGCACAGACTTCCAAATTCTAAACAACTCTATCAAAGAAATGACCCAAGCCATGCTTACCGGCTACCAATCCTTATCTGAAAGAATCACAGTGGTCGAACAGGCTTGTGGTGTCCAGGCTCAAGGCTCCAAAAGACGTAGACATGATGATCAGGATGACCCTGATCAACATGAGGGGGAGAAGAGAGCCAGAGTTGGAGAATCTAGTGGTGCAAACGTTGAAAATGTTGGTGGATCTGATCAGGCAACAACAACAGAGGGGGCAAGTGGACCGAAAACTGATGTGGTCCAGGTTGATGATGACACGGTTCTAGCTAATGTCATAACCAGGGTTGAAAAGCCTCCGGTTGTTGACAATAGAACGGAGGAGGAAAGGATGGAGGATAATATGCTGAACGACTACATTTACATTGATTCTGAGGAAGAGCCAGAGACAACAACTGTTCAGATCAAAGAAGAGATAGATGACATATTTGATACAACTGGGGCTCATGTGATTGCTTTAGATTCTTATAATGATACTCCTGATAACACTCCTCAACCGCCACTACAAGCTGATCAAGGTACAGGCTCTTCAGCCCAACAGGTTCCAGTGAATACCGATGGCAGGATACGAGATCTAGTTCTAGAAGCTGAGCTCAGACTACTTCATGATGTGATTGTCGTTGAACCTCGGTATGTCGCGACTGGAGAAAGGGTGAGGATTTTAACTCCATTCCAAGAAAGCTCCAGAAAAGACTTGTTTGTTAAAGACGTCTAGAAGATCAACTTAGAAAAGGTATACGGCATTGAGAACTGGCCATCACATCGCAAGATTGAATTTCTACACGTTATGAGCAACAAAGATCAAGATACAGACGTGGTAAGATTTGATAAAGTCATTGTGAAGGTGTTAAAGATAGAGTCATGCAAGCTTCTCAATGTCTGGTACCCGCAGTTCACCGTTAGAAGATCTGATGGCTCCGAATGCGTCTTCTCAGAAGCAAACTTCAAGAGCTTAAAGTTAGATGACTTCTTGAGCCTCTACCATTCCCTTGCTAGCATTCCTGACAAGCCAGTTGAATGGTCTGCTGCTTATCAGAGCGTCAAAAGGTTTATGCGGAATATCTTAAAATTTTCTTACCTTACGGATTTCCAAATGGCCTTGGAAGCACACCAAACCAGAGTAAACCTCAGTGGACCAAACAGGCGTCTGCAAGACATCCAAGGTATTCTTGTCCACACTGTCTTGGAGAAACCAAAACTCGGAGTCGTATACTTCAATCAAGAGATGAAGAAAAGATTCCTGAGAATATGTGAAGTCAACAAGTACTGTGACGGAACCTTCAAGATGATTATGGTCAATCTGGAGAGCAAGCTTAGACTGGATGAAAGCGGGGAGGTAAAGCTCAAGGAAAAGGAGAAGAAGCTGATTAAACAAGTCTTGGATGCTATCACCTATCGAAGAGAGTACCGGAACGCGCTGGGGAGATTTGAAATCATCTTTGGGATCCGGAAGAGGCACGTGAACCCAGTGAACGTCTAGATCTGTTGCCTCTACATTGGTACAAAAGGGGAGATTGTTAGTGCACTATTTGTCATATTGTACCATATAGAGGGGCCTTATTGAAACTTATCACTTACAACCTATTTAAGGTTTTTGCCCTTGTATTTTGTATCATGTCATTCATTCTTACACACTCAAGTATACACACTATTGCACTTTCTCTCTACATCATATTGTGTAAACTTGAAGATCTTCATTGAATATATGGATGGCATACTGAAATTATTAGTTGATTGAGTACTTGTTCTGGGATCACAGTAACCCTCTATATTTAACGAGTCACTATTCATTTCTTTATCATAGAGAGTAAAATAGAGAGTTCATTGGATATGTTTTAAAAAGTAAAACAGAGGGTTCATTGGAGATGGTCTAAATGGCTCCAAAACAGTTTCGACAAAAATGATTTTACGTGTCACATCATCATAAAAAATACATCCATAAATACTTGTTATACGGTATTTGTGAACTTGCTTTTTTGCCTAGACTAATCATTTGGTAATTTATGACTGTAAGACATCAACCCTGATTAACACTGATCAGTGGCCACAAAGTTCATCGTATACTATGTTGATATATACATCAAATTGATTTTTTTTAATCAAAATGATATGTTGACTTCATATATCATTGTATTAGTTTAAACTTATTTAGTTACTTATTATATTTCAGTTTAGAAAATGAGATTTATGAGTTCTTTATTATAAACATTAAGTTGTGGGCTATCAATAACTTTCGGTACAATGGTTGTAAGTTGGACTGGAAAAAAAACATCTTAGGTGAATCTCACATCCACAATATTACAATTTATGATAACAATCAAAATTTGTTATCGTTTAAAGGATATTTACGATGGGTTCTCGAGTCCTCTTTAACGAAGGAAAGAGAAAGAAAGGACGGGGAAGTGTTCTCGCAAGTTTTGCATAGTAGGGCAAGGAAAATAAACTAATAAAGAAATTAAAAGTAAACAAAAATGTATTTATTTTAATATTTTATACATGTGGCATCTTGAAAGGTCTTTTTAAATTAGCAAAAACTTTCTATTTAACAAGACATTACTATCTACATGGCATTCATCTTGCAAGGTGTTGTGCAAGATGGATGTAGAGGCTCTAAAACTCATTTTCTTATATGTGAGAAAATTGAAAGGAAGAAAAAGAAATAGATAGAATCAATTAAAATATTAAAAAAAACACATTTGCAGATCAATTACCATCGGCTTTAAAATTACCATCATATCTATAAAATTGATATATTTTAGGCATGGGAATGGGGCGGGGACCTCAATCTACATCCCTGTCCCCGGTTCTCATCTTCATCTCCATCCTTGTCCTCGTCTCCGTCGACGAATATGATCATATCCTCATCCCCATCCCCACCGGGGAACGAGGATCCCCAACGGGGAAACGGGGATTTTTCTCCAATCGAAAAAAATTATTTTAATACAAAAAAATTACAACATCATATATTAATTAATAACCTAAAACTAAAAGAAATTCAACTTAATCCAAAAAAAAAATTAATTTCACACGTACCAAAGGGTAATATCCAAAACCATATCAAGTAATTATATATTGATTTGACATCCAAAATACATAATAACATCCGAAAAATAACAAATTTATATTCTAAATAAATAGGAAATTATGAATTATTGATTTAGTTTATATAAATAATATATATATTTAATTTATTAATTTAAATATATAACGGGGACGAGACGGGGCGGGGAGTGCCATACCCGTCCCCGTCCCCATCCCCGGTTTGAGACAAACGTGGATCCCCGTCCCCGTTCCTATCCCCGGTTTAGCGGAAAATCCCCATCCCCGGCCCGATCGAGGCGGGTGGACCGGTTTCCTGACGGGTCGAGGCCTATTCCATGCTTAATAGATTTCCCTTGGCTCTCATAAACACAGAAATTTTCTTCTTTTCATTTACTCTCTTTTCTTTTGTCCTCTTATTAAATTCGAAAACTATTAAGAAAATTTGATATATTTATATATATTAGAGTTATATTGGTGCAATAAAACATGATACATTTTAATTTTAATGTTTTATTTTGTGTATTATTGTTATCAATTTTATAATACTGTTTTATGTGTTCTTGAGAAAGCGATATTTTTTTGTAAATTCGTTTTTTTATTTAATTTAGGTTTAATAATGTAGTGTTTTTTATAAAAAAGAATTAAGTATTAGTTAGAATTCATTAATTATCTTAACTATATTTTTGATTCTTTATACATAAAATGAGTTTTTTTATCATGAATTTTACTATGTTTATCCATTAGTTATAAATTCAAATATACAACTTTAAATTGTACTATTTTCCACCCTTTGCCCTGGATAGAAGCCGAGCCCCCCCTTTCGAGGCTTCCCCTTGGAAATATATATATATTAATTATTTATGATCTTGAATTTTAAGTAATATGCATTAATAAATAATATTTGATAAGTAAAATTTATTTTAAACAGCTTTTTTTATGAATACTTTGTAATATATATATATATATATATATATATATATATATATATATAAATGATATATTAATTATACCAGGAACATATCTTGTTTTATTAATATTTTTAAAATACAAAGAAAATGTGGTTATATTTTCTTAACAACTCAAGTGCAAGTCCACACATATTCAAGTGTGGAATGACCATAACAAACCCTTTCAAAGACTTTGACTGCTTCTGTGGTTGGATTGGAACTTACATCGTATTTAAATATCAGTTTTTTCCGATGTTTATATTTTTCCAAAAACCATTTGTTGTGTTCAAAAACATTTTGTGTTTTTCCACACCTAGTAACATATTCATTTTTATTTTTATTTTTTTAGTAACCGTGGATTTTCGGACCAGCTTACAACATATTCATTTTTAGTATCTTGTAGAAAACGTTTTTGCAAAAACATTTTAAGAAAAAAGTTTAGAAAAACATAATAAATTCTATTATTTTTTAATTTTGATGATTAAGTTGTTAAGCTTTTTTTTACAATAAATAAATAATTGATTTTTTTTTCAATGAATGATGTATATGAACAGTTTTTTGAATATATAAACCCTCAAAATTTTAAATATCGGATAAAGTAAAATGATTTATTTATTTAAAAAAGTTTTCATGAACACAAATCAGTTTACCTTTAACCGACTAAGAATGTTCTAAAGTAAAAAAGAAACATAAGTTAGTTTTATCGTTTCCAAATCCCATGCAAACACTGGTATCACTCCTCTCACCATTTATCGTCGCCCTTGTATGTTTTCTATATCGCCTAGCACGATGTTGGCCCCTGCCATTGATCACCCTGATCAGTGTTTTTATCTTTCGATTCTTAGTCTTTTGGAGGATGAACAACGATGGGGAGACGGGGTGTGGTGAGAGGGAGAGATACCGTTGTTTGCGAGGGGTTTGAATGACACAAGGTTTGGAACATCCCTAACCCGTTACAAATAGTATTTTAAAAAACAATAGGGACTTTCCGGCGGCTAAATTCGCTGAAAAAATTGGATTTCTGGTAGATTTGTTTGTCAGAGAACGATCGCCGAAAATCAGAAATACCGGCATAATTTTCGACAGATTGACCGTTTTCGGCGAATTCCGGACATCGAAAATCCTCCACTAATTAATTAAAATATTTTAAAAAATTAATATCCAAATTATTGACGGATATTTTAATTTTTGTTGTGGGGGTTATTTTGATATATAAATATATGTATCATTTATATAATTTAGTATATTCCAGTCTTAGTGTATGAAAGTGTGTATGTGTGTGTGCTACAAAAATAACAGGGATTTTTCGAGGCTAGATTTGTCAAAAAATGTTGTTTCGGGCGAATTTGTCTGCCGGTAAAATTACAAATTCTGGCAGAATTTTCTGCAAATTGACCGTTTCTGGTGTATTACGGCCGTTAAATCCTCCACTAATTAATTAAAAAATATTTTTAAAACAAATTTAATATCCGTCGAAAATCCACGGTTGATTATTTTTAAATAAAAAAATATTTTCAAGAAGAATAAAAAAATAATTTTTATTAATTAAATTACAGGCGGATTTGGATAATTTTAATTAATTTTTAAAAAATATAAATATAAAAAACATAGAAGATCGTCTGAAAACCTCAGTGCTCTGTCGGACATACGGTTGAATTACTTTTTTTAAAGGTTTGTCTGACGGATTATAGGCGGATGTTAACGTTGTTTGACTTTCTTATTTTCCGTAACTTATCCGTCGGATTTTTCATATATTTAGTAGCGGTGTATGTATATATCTTAATTAGTGTATGGATGTATATATTAGTAAGTTTGTATATAACTTAGTGTATAAATATAGCTTAATTAGTGTATTAAAGTTCATTAAGAGCCACAATAAAATATAGATACATCAATCTCTATTCTTGGATGGTAGTTTAAAATACAATAACACCGAACAATTATAATACAATTACCCGTACATCTTTGATATAAAAACTTACATGCATATGTACATCCACTGCATAGATACATATATACATGCATGTACCATATACACATATACATAGAAACACACATACATGCGCACATCCAATGCATACATATGTACACAAAATACATGTATTCACAAATACATACATACATACATACATACATACATATATTTCTAAACCTTTCAAACTTCTATATTTTGTGTACGAAAGAATAAAACAATTTAGCATTTGTATTTTAACTAATACACTAGAAAACAACATGCATCGCCCACGGAAATATCAAAAGTCACTACAAAATAAACGCCAATTACCGAGAATACACCCGTCGGTGAGTGGCGGATCTGGCGTAAATCCGTCGGTGATTAGCCGTCGCAAAAAATTGGTAGGAAAACGATATTCCAATGGATCTCCGACGAACGTTACCAGCGGAGGCCAATACCGACGGCTTACCAACGAACAACCGACGGCACGACTTCCTAGGGACTAGTCGGATCCATGGGAAATCCGCAGTGAAAGTCTGTTGCAATAAAAGTCGCGGGCGAAAGAATCTCCGACGGTTCACCGACAGCACGTATCCGACGGATCAACGACGATTAAAGTTCACCAACAGTTTACCGACGACCACAGTCACCGACGGATTGCCTTTACTGACGGATCACCGACGGGTGTTTATTTATATAAAAAATAAATTAAAAAAATTAGCGATGGATTATCCATCGGTAACTAGTTTTAAAAAAAACATAACTTTTTGTACAAAACCTGCCCATTTTCCCTTCAATATCCAAAAGCATTATTCCTAATTCCCAAAACACAGCATTAATTATACTAATACAATATCCAAACATCTTAACATGGGGGAGGAGGACCCCTTCATGAAGGTTTCAAATGCTGCATTTGCTGCTCCAACTGTAATCCGTAGGTGATCCATCGAAAATTACCGACGGTTTTTATCTGGTCGGTGATGCTCATTTGTCTGGTAGTGATACTTTAGAGAGAATTTTATAGAGAACACGTACAATGAGCTTTTTGTAGCAAATCGTCGATGGAGCACTTGGTATGCTTCTTCTTCTAATTATATTCCCCCATCATTGTTTCTTTTCCCCACCGTCTTGTCTTGTCTTGTCTTGTCTTGTGTTCCTGATCCAGACTTGTTTTCTTTACTGTGTTTGCTCACAAATTACAACCCTAAATTGTTGGTTATAATATGTAAATACTATTTTGATTTTTATAAATTTGGTTTATGATTTTAAAATACTAGTCAACTTTGAAAAATAAAATATTGAATATTTTTCAAAATTACAAAAGTAATAAATTAAATAAGTTAATTATATTATATTTGGGTTAAATGGTATATTTGGATTATGAGAGTATAACATTCAATTTCCATTAAAATCTCAACTTTTAGCGAAGGGAATGTTATAATTCTTTATTTGTGGATTTTAAAAATTCCTTCTTTAAAAAAAATATGAACCAGAGAATGAATGAAATTTGATGAAAAGAATTCAACATTTTAATTCCATCAAAATCTGCGAACCAATCGCTAACATAGGTTTAGGCCCAATAAAACACAATTTTCATTGAAATAGAATTAATACCTTATCCTTGATCTATGTTCCTCTCTAGTATTACTAGGTTACAGACTTCCAGGTCAGGAGTAAGTCAAGGAAGAGGAGGTAATTAAACATGCATTTGGTTGTGATGGCATTTTATGTCATTTTTTTCCTTTTGTGGGACTCTAGGGGCTGTCATGAACTTAGATAACTATGAGACTCATAGCCAGCCAGCCAGCCAGCCAGCCAGCCAGCCAGCCAGCCAGCCAGCCAGCCCTATGGTTTCTTGATAAGGTAAGTTAGTTTATGTGCTCATCATTTGGTTCCAAAAAGTGTATATGCGATATGAAAGAATGGTAACTACTTCATCAATGGTGCATTCTACTTTTTGTGTAACATTAGACTATGTTTAATGACAATCTCAACCAATCCAATCTCAATTAAAATATTACTTTCTGTCTCATCCACTTACATAATATCCAACTTCAATCCAATCTCAAAAATTTCATACTCCAACCACAATCCCCTACAATCCAATCTAATCTACAATATTATTTTACAAAAATTATATATTTTATTTTTTATACATATAATTTTGGTATATTTTTTATACATAAAATTGGTGTGGTGAAAATATGTCAACATTGATCTCTATTTGTAGGGAATTAAAAACCATGACTTTTTGTATATTTTTTAATTTTTAATTTATTTGTTAAAGTCAATTTTCTAATTAAATAAGTTTTATTTAATAAAAATCTAAACCAATCAATAAAATCATGACATGTGTCAATTTCTTTTAAAAATAAAACAACAATCCATACCAATCTTGGTTCGTTGAGTGAGAAGGATTGTTTGAGATTGAGGGTTAAAATTGTTTTTTTCTTTTTCTTTTTAAACTCAATTTTGTCTTATTCACAATCTGGATTGTTGAGATTGCCATTAAACATAGTCTTAGAGCATCTCCAGTCATGAATCTCTTCAGAGGTCATGATTCTGTCACGTCAACTTTCTCTCTCTACCACATTAATTTTCTTTTTTCTACTCGGTTTATAAACTTTTCACTCTCAATCATGGACCGGTTCATAGTTAGTTTAATAAAAACTATAATAATATAAAATTATAATGATAAAAAACAATAACTAAACTTTAATTATAATTAAAAGACAATAATTAATAATTAAAAGTTACAATAATTGAAAGTTACAATACGTTAAAATTAAAAAAAAATAGAATTATAATAAATTACTGAATATAAAAGTCATAATAAAATAAAATAATAACTATAAAAAATGTAATATTTTTTATAAAATAAAAATTGTAATATCTTTATAAAAAAACAATATTTAGTTTCTTTATAATAAAAATTATATAATAAAATTCATATTAATTACGATAACTAAAAATCACATTGCAAAACATTTTTATTTCTATTAGCCATTTATAAATTATTTTATTTGTATAACAATAATATGAATACAATTATTTAAAAAGCAAAAGAATGGTTTAATTTGATTTTTAATAATTGTTTTATTGCAAATGGGCCCACAAATAAAAGGAGGGAGCGGTCCTTGCAGAGGAACCTCTTCCATGTCCACCTAAGCAAAACAAGTTCTTCTCAATGGAGTTATTTCTGATGGACCGGTTTCTAATGGTGATGTAGCTTTCATGAACCCACCATTGGAGATGCTCTTATTGGCAAAAGTTATCGCTTTCATTAACCAGATAAATGGCTTGTTCAAGGTTCATGGTTCCTGCATTTTCTACTCATAATATGTGTCTCATACAAACACTTAACGAATTTTTCTTAAATACTTAATCGACTAATACGTATTCACATCCTAAATGAGACAAATTATTCAAAAAGCAGTCCCAAAACGGGGACTATATGAAATTAATCTCTATTAGATTATTTCAGACGGGTATAAAATCTAAGTCATATGCAATGTTGTTCCTTAAGATATAGAAAATTATGTATGATCATGCAATATTGAAAAACTAAAATTCAAAATGACAAAGATTTACCTTGTTCCACCAATGAGCAAATTAATTCGATCTTGTAATCTGATAGCTCAAATGATCCTAACAAAATATAAAAGAATAAACCATCAACTATATATTATTTCACATGCATATACAATCATGAAAAATATATATAATACATGTGTGTATATATATACGTGTTATATTGGTGTGTTGTGTATGTGAGGAAATATAAACATAAACGATAAAATACTTAACTTAATAATTCTTCAAATTAATAGATATTTGAAATGGATAGAAGAAGAAAATTAATTGCTTCAACTAGGGGTGAGCAAAACCCGCCCGACCCGAAGAACCCGCCCGAACCCGACCCGAAATTGTGCCAAAAAACCGCTACCCGAATCCCCGATATCCGATTGGCCCGAACCCGAATATCCGATGCGTTTTTAAAAATCGGGTTGGGTTTGGGTTTAGGCCACCCGACCGACCCGAATATCCGATTTAGGGTTTTAAAAAAATAAATTTTATAAAATTAAAATACAAATACCAATATACCATTCCCAATTTCTCAGACTTCTCATTTCTCAAAACCTAAAAGCGATTGAGACGAGAGTACGACACCATCACCGCACCACCACCACCTGCTGTCCACCACCAGTCCACCGCATCACCGCACCACCACCACCTGCTGTCCACCACCAGTCCACAACGAAGGTCGAAGGTATCCCTCTCTCTCTCTCTCTCTGAGACTCTCAACAATACCCTAAAAATAGAAATGGAAACAAGATGACAGAGGAGAAGTCGGTGGGGGTTTTCTCCTGTTTCTGTTTTGTTTAAAGTGTTTGAAATATTCAAACAATTGTATTTGGTTTCTCACTCTCAGGTCTGTGGTACATGGCTGCTGAAAACAGGACCGAAATACATGTAAAAGGGGCTGAAACATGGTTGCTGAAAAATGGGCTAGACTCAGGCCCAACCCGACGGGACCCGATCCGATAACCCGCAACCCGATGCCACCCGAAACCCGAGCCCCGAACCATGGTTTGGACGGGTTTCGGGTTCCACATAACTCACCCGAAACCCGATCGGGTTATGGATTTTTTGGCCCGATCCGACCCGACCCGCCCGATGCACAGCCCTAGCTTCAACACTCCACCATTTTGCAATTAATTGTTGTTTAAAAATGATAAAATAAAGAACCAGCCGTCGTTTACATTAAACAAGAAGAAGAAGTGCAACCGCCGTTTACATTAAACAAAAAATTGAAGCAGTATTTAATTAACCTAGGAAATTGAGCGGATAAATGCTACCCGGTTTCCTTAATGGAACCGGATACGATTACTTAAAAAAACGCGTCCCTTTCTACCCACCAAATAGAACCCGGTTCGACGGAATACCGTGTAGGTTTTATATAAATGAAACCCGGTTTCTTTATAAAACCGGGTACTATTGTAGTGCCCAAATTTTTTTACCTAATATAACCCGGTTTATCAGATGGGGACCGGTGCGAATCCCATTAGGAACAAATAAAACCCAGTTTTTTGGTTAACCGGGTTGTATTAAACTTTCTGTAGTAGTGTGTGTTCAAATGAAATACTATTTGAAAAGTGACAAATGAATTACAAAAATAAAAATTACAACGGAGTCAACGACGGGTTTCCGTTGGTAATTATTTATTTTCATTTTTTATATTTAAAGCCATCGGTGATCGTCGGTCATCCGGCGGTAACTTTGCCGTCGGTGACAGGATCCGTCAGTAATCCATTGGTGATGCCTTTTCCCACAACATTTCTTCTGACAGACTATCACCAACAGCTTCGAGTTTGTGACGGCCTATATACCGATGGATTTTTGTGTCGGTGAAGTCTCATTTTTTGTAGTGGTGTACTTGAGAGCATTTTCTTAGCGGAAGTTAGAGTAAGAGACCGACACTTTAACTAGATTGAAACCACAAGGACCCTAATCATGAATTTTATAGTTCAGGGACCTTGTTCGTAATCATTATAAAATCATATAGACCAAATTTGCAATTTACTCTTATTAATATTATAGTAGTAAATGATAAAAAAATAAAATACACTTTGACAACTTATTTAAAAAACTCACTATCATAAAAAGTTTACTATATTTCTAAACCACTGGAAGCTGCATCATGCACACAAGATCTTCCAAAGGCCTTCATTTGTTCAAAGTCAAGAGGCTGTGTTCAAACACACACTGACTCACATGTGTAGTGCCATTGCCAAGCATATTCCCAATTATTTTCCCAAAAAACATCCATGGCCTACCCCCCAAACCACTATATATACGCACTCCTTCGTCTCCTTCCCATCATATTAATTACATAAATATCTCTCTCTTTCTCCAAGATCACAAACGTTTTCTGCACAAAACACCAGGTCCTCGTTCAATTCATTGAAGCATTAATGGACAAGCTAGCCAAGTGTCCAGCAAACTATGTCCCTCTGACTCCTCTTACTTTTATCAAGAGAGCGTCCATGGTTTATTCCAACCGCACCTCCGTCATATGCGATGGAGTCAGCTTCAACTGGCGCCAGACTTATGACCGATGCTGCCGTCTCGCCTACTCCCTCCGCTCCCTTAATGTTGTTAAGGATGATGTTGTAAGTTTCCTGCTTTTTAGTTAAGGGGGCACTTGAGATATTGCTTATTTAAATGGCTTATTAACTTATTTCGTTTTGTTATCGCAAAACTTCTGCCGCTCCATCCCCGCAGGGGCAGAGAACCCGTCGCAGTCTTGGCTGTGATAAACAGTTTTTAGTGTTTGGATGGAAGTAAAAGAAAACTGCTCAACTGTTTTGCTGACAATGAGCTTTTAATAAATTATTCCATTCTAACTTATTTAAAACAACTTATAAGTTTTTTTGGTTATTATATATATATATATATATATATAGGACGATAATCAAATGAGAACCACAAATATGTTACAAACCCGTGAGAACCAATATAAAAATATTTTTTTACATGACTTTTTTTCATCAAAACCTATAATTTAAGATATTGTTACATATATGTTCGTGTTCACCTTGTGAAAATATTATTACATGTGAAAGACGAATTTTGTTTCACCTAGTGAAATGAAAAATACTCGTAAAAAATATTCACATGGAGAAACAAATCCATATGAAGTTATCATATTATGAAACACATACATGTGAAGCAAAATATAATAAATCCTAACATTTGATGTAAAAACATATTTTTTATATCGGTTCTCACGGTTTATAACATATTTGTGGTTCTCATTTGATTTAACCCCTATATATATATATATATATATATATATATATATATATATATATATATATATATATATATATATAGAGAGAGAGAGAGAGAGAGAGAGAGAGGGAGGTTCAAGGGAAAACCTCAAATAAATGGAAAACTAAGGAACACACTGGTAGCCTTTAATCTGGACGATATGCATTTGTGGATACAGGTAAATTAAATTGTTTTTTTGGGTTTTATGCACTTGTGCATTATGCATTTGTGCATATGCACATGCGTATGTTACAAATTACCAAGTGCATACCGTCCAGATGAAGGACTACCAGTGTGTTCTTCAGTTTTCCGTTTTTTTTAAGTTTTCCCGAACCTAACCCTATATATATATATATATAAGCAATCCCAAAAACCCACTAAATAACAACTTATTAGCTTGTTACGTTTTGGTTCTTGTTTCTGATTGTGGGTTTGATTAATTCAATAGGTATCTGTACTAGCACCGAACGTACCTGCGCTATATGAGATGCATTTCGCAGTGCCAATGGCAGGAGCAGTTCTCAACGCAATTAACACAAGGCTAAATGCTAGAAACATAGCCACTATTCTCCACCATTCCCAAGCCAAGGTCTTCTTCGTGGACTACGAGTACGTACCCCAAGCATCGGAGGCACTACGGTTGCTGATGGCGGATTTGAAAGACAGCTCTTCAGCCCAATACGCTATGCCTTTGGTCATTGTGATTGATGACATTAACAACCCCACTGGGATCCGTCTTGGAAAGTTGGAGTACGAGCAACTCATCGACTACGGCAATCCTCAGTACCCAGGTGAAGATCTTGAAGACGAGTGGGACGCCATCGCGCTAAATTACACATCTGGAACCACTTCTGATCCCAAAGGGGTGGTTTATAGCCACCGTGGCGCTTTTCTAAGCACCATGAGCTTGATTCAAGGGTGGGAAATGGGTACGGAGGCCGTGTACCTTTGGTCACTGCCGATGTTCCACTGCAACGGCTGGACGTTCACTTGGGGTGTAGCGGCAAGAGGCGGCACGAACGTGTGTATACGCAACACCACGGCGGAAGAAATGTACAGGAACATCTCTCAGCATAAGGTGACTCACATGTGTTGTGCCCCTATTGTATTCAACATCCTGTTAGAAGCCAAGCCCCATGAACGTGGTGAGATAAACTCCAAGGTCAACATACTCACCGGAGGAGCGCCACCGCCTGCCGCCCTCTTGGAGAAGATGGAGGATCTTGGATTCCACATAATGCATGCTTACGGCCTCACGGAAGCCACCGGACCTGCTCTTGTGTGTGAGTGGCAATCGAAATGGAATCTTCTACCAAGAGATCAACAAGCTAGATTGAAAGCTCGTCAGGGTGTAAGTATACTCACACTTGCTGACGTGGATGTGAAGAACAAGGACACAATGGAGAGTGTTCCACACGATGGGACCACCATGGGAGAGATTGTACTCAGAGGAAGTAGCATCATGAAAGGCTACTTTAAAGATGAAAAAGAGACTGCAAAAGCCTTTCAGAAAGGATGGTTCTTAACCGGCGACGTGGGTGTTATCCATCCCGACGGATACCTAGAAATCAAAGACCGGTCAAAAGACGTGATCATCTCCGGCGGAGAAAACATCAGTAGCGTGGAACTGGAGTCGGTTTTATTCAAACACCCGGCCATACTCGAAGCGGCGGTGGTGGCGATGCCACACCCACGGTGGGGAGAAAGTCCTTGCGCTTTTGTGGTATTGAAAAAAACAGGAAGCACAACAGAAACCGAACTCTTGGCGTATTGCCGGAAAAAGATGTCAAAATTTATGGTTCCAAAGAAAGTTGAGTTTGTGAAAGAGCTACCAAAAACAGGAACAGGTAAAGTCCAGAAAATGGAGCTCAGAAAAGTGGCTAAAACTCTTGAAATCTCTGAAAAAGAAATTCATTTGGATCAAACTCGGTACCACCAGGATGAACCTCATGTTCAAGAAAAGGTTCTTGCAATATCACGACTTTGAATTAAATTAATCATTATCTTAATTTTTATTATCATGTAACCTCCATACAAAATATATATATATAGAGAGAGTATCATATCCCCATATGTATGGTTAATTAACAGTAATTTAATAATACAGATGGTTTTTGTGGGGTTTTTTTTGGATAGGGTGTCCTAGGCTAGGCCTAGACTAATTCCTTGACAAATTATTCTTGATTAAACCTCAGTGGTCACAATTGTTGTGTACGCCTGGATTAGAACCCTAGACATATGGGATATTCCACCACATCCCCCAGGGCCTTAACCAGTACGCTAGGTTTTTGTGGCTTGTTCATCAGAAAAGGATTTTTAACTTGATCTTAATTTTGATGGTTCCATTTCTAGCTAGGATGTAAAACTAGAATACCATTAAGAAAATGACATGCAAATAAATAAATAGCCTTTCAATGAATAGTATATATCCCAGATACGTGTTCAATTAAGTACGACAAGAATCTTGAATTATTTGGGATAATTCGGTCATAATTAGTTTGTTGTAATAATCTTCTCACCAACTTCTTTTGTAAACTTCCTTGCAAGAAAGCTTTTATGGAGTCATCTAATTAAGCATAAATATGGATAAAAACACTATGCTACATGAAATCGAATCCAAAAACATAATTTGATTGAAATTTGATAACCACATAAATAATAGTGAAATGTTTTGAGTAACCTATAATAGTATACTGTCAGATCTAAGGGTGTACAGAAAACCGTTAACTCGTGAAAACCGTCCAATCCAACCCGCTGACAACCCAATTAAACTCAACCCGCTAAACCGTCAACCGTCAAACCGCCAAACCGCCAATTAAGAGGGTTGAAATTGGGTTAGACCTAACTCAACCCGCCCAACCCGCCAACCCGCCGCTAATATATAATTTTTATAAAATTATATATATATATATATAATATAAGAATAAAAAAAGATACTAGTCTATTTTGTTTTTGTAACATTTTTTCGTTTAGTTAAATAAACGAACAACGATCTCGTTTCTTTATTTACGTTCGTGAACGTTCATTAATTTATGTTTGTTTATATATTAGATATATTTATACATTTTGACATTAATGTGTAAAATGATTAATTAAATTATGTTCGTTCGTTTAACATCTTAACGTACGAACATAAAGGAACACTAACGTAAATGAGCACGATCAAACACGTTTCTTTAACGAACGAACATGAACAAGAAAAAAAATTTGTTCATTTACCATTCGTGTTTATTCGTTTATTGGGTAAAGTTAAACGAATGAACACAAATAAAGCTCCGTTCTTGATCGTTCGCTTCGTTTTGTATATTTTTAGTAGTATTTGTTGTATTTTATGTCTACAATGAAACCGCTCAACCGCCACAACCCGCAAGGGTTGGGTTGAGTTATACTTTTGAATGGGTTAGGTTGGGTTGGGTTGGGTTGAGATTTTTTCAAACCGTCATAATTGGGTTGGGTATGCACTTGTCATACAGGTATATTAAGTTGTTTTTTTGGTTTTTATGCACAAGTGCATTATGCATCTGTGCATAAAACAAAAAAAACAACATAATTTAAAGCGCATACAGTCCAGATGAAGGACAACCAGGGTGTTCTTCAGTTTTTCATTTTTTTTTAGATTTTCCTCTGAACCTGACCCTGACCCTGACCCTATCTACAGTTATCCTTAAACTTCCGTGCTTGGTGGAGAAGAAGCGAACAAAGGTACGCTCGCTTGCTGTCTTGTTCTCTGTCGCGAACTGGGATCGCTCGCCAGCTAGGTCAGATTGGAGCAACATTGTATGAGAACATATTACCCATATTCGGGGACAAGGGGCGAAACGACCTCTCGATCTACTTACTGCAGCCCAGGAATAAAAACGTCGTCTAGGCGTTACCTGTTGCTCCGATCTCCCCTACGCCTAGGACGTTGTCTGGGCCCACCAAGAGCCATAGTTAGTTGCTGTTTCCATTTGGTAGTTTTTTTCTCGTTGTTGATACCGGCAAGACCCAGCCAGATGATGTCTGCTGGTTGGTAGTGAGAGGACTCTTAGTACCTGCATACCCAAAAGGGGGCGCTGGTTAAAAAACAAGAATTTTTATCTTTCTTGCTCTCCCTTAGCAGCGGGAAAGGAGTCTATCTATCTGCCTAGCTTTGGTAGATTTCCCCCAACGCAATCCACAGAAATTCCACGAATCCCTTGGTGGATAAGTCCGACGACTCAGCAGCAGTGCGGAATTTTCTTTCTCGTCTGCTGGATCTGATCTATAGTTAGGGGGCAATACATACCAAAAGGTTCGAAGAAGGATAATGAGTGAAGATCTGCCCCAGCCAAGTCGTCGACCGCTGCGGTACCTGAACTGAATGCTCTGAGGTTGAAAGGCAAGTAGATAAGCAGATTTCCTACCTGTATTTTTATTGTCTCGATTCGTCCACTGCTGCTACTGATAATGGAAAAGGTTATGAAGTTGACTTCTTTGCCTTCTTAGGTGAAGGTGGTTGGGCATTAACCAACACAACAGTGAAACCCGATCCAGCTTTTGCTCCCTCCGCTTCCTCAGGGCCCTCACTTCCTCACTCAACTCACTCAGACGCTCGCCTCACGTCACTTCGCTCGCCTTGGGAGGAAGGCTACTGACGGTAGCGAATCTCAGAATACGAATAAGATCAGAAAGGCCATCATAAGAGCAAACAAGGCAATGGCTTCCGTGAGAGCAAAGCCTAAAATGGCATAACCAAACAATTTAGTATCCAATTCCGGACTCCGTGCTACTGAATGGATCAACGAACTGAATATCTTTCCAATTCCGACTGCAGCTCCAGCTAAAGTAATTGTAGCAGTTCCAGCACCGATGACTTTTAAACCCTCCATAACATCTTTAAAAGTTTTCATTTCAGTCTATTAATTGGAAGCAGGATTTTTATTCTTGAAAGCGAGTTAAGTGGCTCTGAGGGGCACGAACGGTATAACAATAAGTACTGATTCGACTAGCTCGAACGTGGGGAACGAATGCTTGAATGTGAACAAATAGCTGACTCTTGCAAGTTTGTGGCCAGCGATCACCCTCTAAGCTATACGCTTGATAACGAACTTGCTGGAAACGGAGTACCGTGCCGACAGGATCCCTATAAAGAAAGCCGCACAGAAAGAGAAGACTACTTGGAATTCGGTGGGAATCCACAAAGACAGCGTAGGAGATGTTGGGTCATCAAGATTTGAAGATGACCTCATGATCTCCTTTTATACTTTGAAAAACATTTTATACTTAGAGAAATTTTGGATGCATGGTTCTTTGTAATGGCTTGTACAAGATATCAAATGTTTGGTGAAGTCAAAGATTAACCAAAGTCAAGATTAAAGATTCTCTCATTGTGGAAGTGAAAGATCTTTTCTCAAACATACAAGTCATTGTTCACCGAAATTGTTCTCACAATTTCGGTGGTATCTCCACCGAAACTTCTCTCTATTTCGGCCAAGTCTCAAAGAAGCTTTTCCCAAAGATGATGTCATATATCTCAAAGATGATGTCACATATCTCAAAGATGTGTCACATATCCCAAATGACATTTCGGTGGGACCTCAAAGAAGCTTCAAAGATGTTTTCTCCAAAGATGTGTCACATATCCCAAGTTTCCATCGGTGGTGCTTTTCTTGAAAGAAAATCTGAGAAGCAAAAGGAGACAAAAGTGAGAGACATAATAAGACAAAATGAGAAGTAAATTCATTTTGTCTTGGAAGAAATCTTACAACCTTTCTTCGGTGGTGCATTTGTTGAAAGAGATTTTGAGAAGCAAAAGAAGACAAAAATGAGAGACATAAGAAGACAAATTGAGAAGATATTTTCTACATGGATAAAGTGACCTTCTGTCTTATTATCCATTTCCATGCAAAGCTCTTTTCTCATGCATGAGCTCTTCTGACTGTACCTTGTAAAAGGTGACAAGGACTTCACAACTTTCCAGAAGTCAACATCCTCAGCAAGTGTGAAGATGACAAGTGTCCCAAGCATTCAATGCTTGCACACTCCTTGTCACTATAAAAGGAAGAGCTCTCCATACAGAAACACACACATCTTGAGAGACTTTGAAGATTACTGTGAGCTCTTGATATTCTACGCAAACTGGAAGAATTCTCTAAGTGCAAGAATTTCCAGTTTGCTTGAAAAACTTTATAGCTTTGTTCTAAGTGTTCTTAGTTATTTTGTTGTATACTTTGTGTAAGATTGTTAGAATAGTTTATCTGTTATTTTCCGCAACAGTCTTAAGTTTTCTATGTGTAATTCTTGTTGAAAGATTTTCAATAAAAAGAATTAAAATTGTGAAAATTTTGAGTATTGTATTCAACCCCCCCTTCTACAATACTTGTTATAGCCATCTGGGACTAACAAGTGGTATCAGAGCAGAAAGTTTAATCCCATAAACTTGATCTGCGATGGCTGCCTCCTCTTCTTCAACTATTGAAAACTCTTTTCAAAATAACTTTTCTGAAAATGGCTCCATTTCAAAACCTCCTAAGTTCAATGCTAACAACTTCTCTTTGTGGAAAAGCCGCATGATGCTGTTCATGGAAGGAGTGGATACTAGATATCCAACCATTCTCCAAGAGGGACCCTTTATCCCCAGAGTTTGGGCTCGCTATGAAACGCAGAGGCCGGGTAAAGAAACCATGGAAAAAGATGATTCTGATGATTCGTCTGATGAAGAAAAATCTGCTGCTACTGGTCGTTACATTCTTAAAAATCCTAAGAAATATACTGATGAGGAAAAACGACTTGTGTCTCTTGATTCTAAAGTTAGAACTATCATTGCTCTCTCTCTTCCTGATGAAGTGTACCACTCTCTGGTAAATCTCTCTACTGCCAAAGAGATGTGGTCCACTCTGTGTGTTTTGTACGAAGGTACAAATGAAGTTAAAAAGAGCAGAAAAATTGGTTTTGTTAGAAAATATGAACTCTTTTCTTATGAGAAAGGAGAATCTCTCTCCAACTACTATAATCGCTTTAACAGTCTTCTTAATGACTTAAAGCTGTTAGGTAGAGTGTATGACAATGAGGAAGTCCTGTGCAAATTTATGGACTGTCTTCCCGATTTTTGGGAAAATATCTGTACTTGTATAAAGACAACCAAGGATCTTGATCATATGCCTCTTACTGTTCTTTATGGTACTCTTTTCAACTATGAGCAGACGAAACTGCAAAGGTTTTTAAAGAACTCTTCTCTAGCTCTCCTGAGTGACTCTTCCAAAAAGACTAAGTGTTTTCCAAAAATCACCTACCCATCTGACTCTGACCATAATAGTCAAGAAGATCCCAATGATCATTCAGAAACATATCTTAGTGATGCTAAGGATGAATGTGAGGAAACTTCAGCTGATAAATTATCTGATGAAATGGCCATGTTGGATGGGCACTCTAAATCCAAATCTCATCTCTCTTCTGGAAAATCTAAGTTTGATAGAAATTCATCCTCTTCTCTCTCCAAACACTCTCCTTTGGATAAATCTAATGAGGAATGTTTTAACTGTGGTAAAAAGGGTCATTTTGCTTCTGAGTGTAAGAGTAAACAGTTTGAAAGACCCAGAACTGCTTCCTCAGGCCGATTTTCCTCAAAATCGGAAAGATCCAAATATGATTCCCAAAAGTTCAGCCAACACCTCTCTTCTGCAAATTTTGACCGGGCTGAAAGATACAAGGAAAAATACAAGAGAGAGAAGGAAAGAAATGAAAGACTTATCAGAAGAGGAAAGGGTCTGCCTGCTAAATCTTATGATTTGGCAGATGAACCCACATCTGAAAGCGAATGACTCCTCAACTGCTCTTGTATCAGCTAAGTGCTTCTTCTACTCTTCACAGGTACATACTATGTGTTTTATCTATCTTTTATGAATTCCCTTATTTCAAACTCTTTTGCTATGTGTCCATAATTTCTGCCATCACATCTGAAAACATAAATTTTGGAAATTTTATTTGGCTAGTCTCTGGGTGTTGTTTCTGTCTTAAAAGGAAATCCTCCAAAATTTTTCCAAAAATAACTTTATGACTTCTCATACCGATTTTCTTCTTAAATCTGTGAGTTTCAAAATGTCCAATTCAAAAGAAAGGATTTATGTACTCCCAATTTTTGAAATATGAATTCTATGTGATGCACCCCCATTCTTTGTTATCTCTTCAAAATCTTTGAGCAAAAGTTAGGAAAAATGTCAAGTTTCTAAAAGGAACTCTCTTTATAGAAAATGCTATATCTGTGGTGATATTTCTCATTTTGCCAAAGACTGTGTGAAATAAAGAATTATTCTGAGTGATATAAATTCTTTTCATTCTTTTTCTTCTAACCCAAAAGGACCCACCTTCAAAATGGGTACCTGGAAATTAAATTCTTTGTGATTGCATATTTTGAGCTGGGCAGATGGATCTATGTGAACAAGTGAGAAAGTTGACAAAACCTTAGAATTCTTTACTCTCATGACATCATAAGCATGTTGATGTCATTCTCATGACATCACCATCTCCAATCTCTTAAAATTCCATTTCTTTTCTAAACCTCACCACCGAAATTTTCCTTAACCACCAAACCAAAACCATATCCCACCATACTTTACTTCCCATCATATGTTTTGCCTCCTCGATCGGTGGTACCCCTCAAATTCGGTGGAACCCTTCAAATTCGGTGGTGAAACCCTTCTAAATTCGGTACAATCCTTCAAACTCCTCGGTGGAATCCTCACACCGATCCACCACCGAGTCTACACTGAATCTCCACCGATCCACCACCTCAAATCCCTCCACCGATCCACCACCTCAAATCCCTCCACCAATCCACCCACTACAAACTCTTCTACAGATGTCACCCCAAATCCTCAAACTCAATCTTTTTGGGTCATCAAATTGGAAGATGAAATTCCAATCTTTTCTTCACTTTGAAGATTTTCTCCATAATATCTTAGAAGTTTTACTACTGATTTTCCACCGAAAATAGCCAATTTTCGGTGGATTCTCCTTCATTTTCGGTGGAAAAGTTAAAAAAAAAAAATAAATAAAAAATATCTTACCGATTTTCCACCGAAAATCCTACCGAAAATAGCCTATTTTCGGTGGATTTTGCTCAATTTTCGGTGGATTTTGCTCAATTTTCGGTGGAAAGGTAAAAAAAAAAAAAAAATCCTACCGATTTTCCACCGAAAATCCTACCGAAAATAGCCTATTTTCGGTGGATTTTGCTCAATTTTCGGTGGAAAGGTAAAAAAAAAAAAAAAAAAAAAATCCTACCGATTTTCCACCGAAAATCCTACCGAAAATAGCCTATTTTCGGTGGTTTTTCCTCAATTTTCGGTGGAAAGGTAAAGGTAAAAAAAAAAAAAAAAAAAATCCTACCGATTTTCCACCGAAAATCCTACCGAAAATAGCCTATTTTCGGTGGATTTTGCTCAATTTTCGGTGGAAAGGTAAAAAAAAAAAAGAAAAAATACACTGATTTTCCACCGAAAATAGCCTATTTTCGGTGGATTTTCCTCAATTTTCGGTGGAAAAGTAAAAAAAAAAAAAAAAAAAAAAATCTTGGTTCTGGCCGATCTTTTCATTTTCTCTTGGTGTTTTTCCTACGTCGGCCGCTGAGGGGGAGAATTTATCTGAGGGGGAGCAACATAAACCCTCAGTACTCATATACAGCGACCAACTTGAAAAAATGAGGAAATCGACGGACCGGTCAAGGGGGAGCACTTCAGTCCGGGCGGATCTAACTGAGGGGGAGAAACACAAAGACCGTCTGATCTAACTGAGGGAGAGCAAAACAAAGACAAAGGATGCTGATGCTAAACATGAAAAGATGCCAAGATGCAACAGTTGGGCAGAAGTATCCTAAGGCTGCTGATCAAAATGAAGAATCCTCAAGCCAGACACAAGTTTCAACTCGCCCCTCCAAAGATGCAAGTAATATTCATTCTGTTTATACTGTTTATACTTCTTTCCTTTTCCTTTCGATTATTTGTACATCTATACCTTTTTATTTTTTCTTATATGTAAATATCATATATACATACACACACAAAAAAAATAAAAATATGGACTGTGTGAAAAAGAACCCAAAAGAGTAAAGAAGGGTCAACTTGCATTATTCACTGTCTTACTCAGGTTTTTCTAAGTATGGATGTCATCATCAAATAGGGGGAGATTGTTGGGTCATCAAGATTTGAAGATGACCTCATGATCTCCTTTTATACTTTGAAAAACATTTTATACTTAGAGAAATTTTGGATGCATGGTTCTTTGTAATGGCTTGTACAAGATATCAAATGTTTGGTGAAGTCAAAGATTAACCAAAGTCAAGATTAAAGATTCTCTCATTGTGGAAGTGAAAGATCTTTTCTCAAACATACAAGTCATTGTTCACCGAAATTGTTCTCACAATTTCGGTGGTATCTCCACCGAAACTTCTCTCTATTTCGGCCAAGTCTCAAAGAAGCTTTTCCCAAAGATGATGTCATATATCTCAAAGATGATGTCACATATCTCAAAGATGTGTCACATATCCCAAATGACATTTCGGTGGGACCTCAAAGAAGCTTCAAAGATGTTTTCTCCAAAGATGTGTCACATATCCCAAGTTTCCATCGGTGGTGCTTTTCTTGAAAGAAAATCTGAGAAGCAAAAGGAGACAAAAGTGAGAGACATAATAAGACAAAATGAGAAGTAAATTCATTTTGTCTTGGAAGAAATCTTACAACCTTTCTTCGGTGGTGCATTTGTTGAAAGAGATTTTGAGAAGCAAAAGAAGACAAAAATGAGAGACATAAGAAGACAAATTGAGAAGATATTTTCTACATGGATAAAGTGACCTTCTGTCTTATTATCCATTTCCATGCAAAGCTCTTTTCTCATGCATGAGCTCTTCTGACTGTACCTTGTAAAAGGTGACAAGGACTTCACAACTTTCCAGAAGTCAACATCCTCAGCAAGTGTGAAGATGACAAGTGTCCCAAGCATTCAATGCTTGCACACTCCTTGTCGCTATAAAAGGAAGAGCTCTCCATACAGAAACACACACATCTTGAGAGACTTTGAAGATTACTGTGAGCTCTTGATATTCTACGCAAACTGGAAGAATTCTCTAAGTGCAAGAATTTCCAGTTTGCTTGAAAAACTTTATAGCTTTGTTCTAAGTGTTCTTAGTTATTTTGTTGTATACTTTGTGTAAGATTGTTAGAATAGTTTATCTGTTATTTTCCGCAACAGTCTTAAGTTTTCTATGTGTAATTCTTGTTGAAAGATTTTCAATAAAAAGAATTAAAATTGTGAAAATTTTGAGTATTGTATTCAACCCCCCCCTTCTACAATACTTGTTATAGCCATCTGGGACTAACAGGAGATATCGCCCATTATACTGCAATATGGTGAGCATAGCCATGTCTGATGAAAGAGCCACCTGCTGACCTGGTGTTGACGAACAAGTTCCGGAAGCATGCGAACAAGACTTGAGATCGCGGCTCGTACCAGTAAAGCCACATAAATCAAAGATATATATATATATATAGGCAAATGATCGTGTGAGAAGTTGAGGTTAACGTGAGAAGTGGATCTGAACCGTTGACCACTTTTAATCAAATGCCCTACCCTGAATTGCGGCTTAGAAGGGATTTGATCTGCTACATCTCGGTGCATCTTATTTCGGTACATCTCATCCTAATGTGCGTTCATTTCTCATCCAACGGTTGATAACCATTATTTTTCAGGTTTCTCATGTTAACCTGAATTTCTCACCGGAATATATATATATATATATATATATATATATATATATATAGGGGCTTAATCAAATAAGAACTATTTAGTTTGGGGTAACTGTAAGAACCAACGTGAGCCACAAATTTAAGTTAATTAATATAAAATTTAAACAGATATTAAAGGGTATTTTAGTAAAATGTTTTATTACTCTAATTTAATTAAAAAATCCTAAAATATCACCTCTTATCTTATACGTCTCTCTCTCTCTCTCCATAACCCTAAAATCAAAGCATGGCCTATGTTAGTCCCAGATGGCTATAACAAGTATTGTAGAAGGGGGGGGGGGGGGGGGTTGAATACAATACTCAAAATTTTCACAATTTTAATTCTTTTTATTGAAAATCTTTCAACAAGAATTACACATAGAAAACTTAAGACTGTTGCGGAAAAGAACAGATAAACTATTCTAACAATCTTACACAAAGTATACAACAAAATAACTAAGAACACTTAGAACAAAGCTATAAAGTTTTTCAAGCAAACTGGAAATTCTTGCACTTAGAGAATTCTTCCAGTTTGCGTAGAATATCAAGAGCTCACAGTAATCTTCAAAGTCTCTCAAGATGTGTATCTTTCTGTATGGAGAGCTCTTCCTTTTATAGTGACAAGGAGTGTGCAAGCATTGAATGCTTGGGACACTTGTCATCTTCACACTTGCTGAGGATGTTGACTTCTGGAAAGTTGTGAAGTCCTTGTCACCTTTTACAAGGTACAGTCAGAAGAGCTCATGCATGAGAAAAGAGCTTTGCATGGAAATGGATAATAAGACAGAAGGTCACTTTATCCATGTAGAAAATATCTTCTCAATTTGTCTTCTTATGTCTCTCATTTTTGTCTTCTTTTGCTTCTCAAAATCTCTTTCAACAAATGCACCACCGAAGAAAGGTTGTAAGATTTCTTCCAAGACAAAATGAATTTGCTTCTCATTTTGTCTTATTATGTCTCTCACTTTTGTCTCCTTTTGCTTCTCAGATTTTCTTTCAAGAAAAGCACCACCGATGGAAACTTGGGATATGTGACACATCTTTGGAGAAAACATCTTTGAAGCTTCTTTGAGGTCCCACCGAAATGTCATTTGGGATATGTGACACATCTTTGAGATATGTGACATCATCTTTGAGATATATGACATCATCTTTGGGAAAAGCTTCTTTGAGACTTGGCCGAAATAGAGAGAAGTTTCGGTGGAGATACCACCGAAATTGTGAGAACAATTTCGGTGAACAACGACTTGTATGTTTGAGAAAAGATCTTTCACTTCCACAATGAGAGAATCTTTAATCTTGACTTTGGTTGATCTTTGACTTCACCAAACATTTGATATCTTGTACAAGCCATTACAAAGAACCATGCATCCAAAATTTCTCTAAGTATAAAATGTTTTTCAAAGTATAAAAGGAGATCATGAGGTCATCTTCAAATCTTGATGACCCAACAATCTCCCCCTATTTGATGATGACATCCATACTTAAAAAAACATGAGTAAGACAGTGAATAATGCAAGTTGACCCTTCTTTACTCTTTTGGGTTCTTTTTCACACAGTCCATTTTTTTTTTGTGTGTGTATGTATATATGATATTTACATATAAGAAAAAATAAAGAGGTATAGCTGTACAAATAATCGAAAGGAAAAGGAAAGAAGTATAAACAGTATAAACAGAATGAATATTACTTGCATCTTTGGAGGGGCGAGTTGAAACTTGTGTCTGGCTTGAGGATTCTTCATTTTGATCAGCAGCCTTAGGATACTTCTGCCCAACTGTTGCATCTTGGCATCTTTTCATGTTTAGCATCAGCATCCTTTGTCTTTGTTTTGCTCCCCCTCAGTTAGATCAGACGGTCTTTGTGTTTCTCCCCCTCAGTTAGATCCGCCCGGACTGAAGTGCTCCCCCTTGACCGGTCCGTTGATTTCCTCATTTTTTCAGGTTGGTCGCTGTATATGAGTACTGAGGGTTTATGTTGCTCCCCCTCAGATGAATTCTCCCCCTCAGCGGCCGACGTAGGAAAAACACCAAGAGAAAATGAAAAGATCGGCCAGAACCAAGACAATTTTTTTTTTTTTTTTTTTTTTTACCTTTCCACCGAAAATTGAGGAAAATCCACCGAAAATAGGCTATTTTCGGTAGGATTTTCGGTGGAAAATCGGTAGGATATTTTTTTTTTTTTTTTTTTACCTTTCCACCGAAAATTGAGCAAAATCCACCGAAAATAGGCTATTTTCGGTAGGATTTTCGGTGGAAAATCGGTAGGATTTTTTTTTTTTTTTTTTTTTTACCTTTCCACCGAAAATTGAGGAAAATCCACCGAAAATAGGCTATTTTCGGTGGAAAATCGGTAGGATTTTTTTTTTTTTTTACCTTTCCACCGAAAATTGAGGAAAATCCACCGAAAATTGGCTATTTTCGGTGGAAAATCGGTAGGATTTTTTTTTTTTTTTTTTTTTTTTTACCTTTCCACCGAAAATTGAGCAAAATCCACCGAAAATAGGCTATTTTCGGTAGGATTTTCGGTGGAAAATCGGTAGGATATTTTTTTTTTTTTTTTTACCTTTCCACCGAAAATTGAGCAAAATCCACCGAAAATAGGCTATTTTCGGTAGGATTTTCGGTGGAAAATCGGTATGATTTTTTTTTTTTTTTTTTTTTTTTTACCTTTCCACCGAAAATTGAGGAAAATCCACCGAAAATAGGCTATTTTCGGTAGGATTTTCGGTGGAAAATCAGTAGTAAAACTTCTAAGACATTATGGAGAAAATCTTCAAAGTGAAGAAAAGATTGGAATTTCATCTTCCAATTTGATGACCCAAAAAGATTGAGTTTGAGAATTTGGGGTGACATCTGTAGAAGAGTTTGTAGTGGGTGGATTGGTGGAGGGATTTGAGGTGGTGGATCGGTGGAGATTCGGTGTGGAATCGGTGTGGGTCGGTGTAGACTCGGTGGTGGATCGGTGTGAGGATTCCACCGAGGAGTTTGAAGGATTGTACCGAATTTAGAAGGGTTTCACCACCGAATTTGAAGGGTTCCACCGAATTTGAGGGGTACCACCGATCGAGGAGGCAAAACATATGATGGGAAGTAAAGTGGTGGGATATGGTTTTGGTTTGGTGGTTAAGGAAAATTTCGGTGGTGAGGTTTAGAAAAGAAATGGAATTTTAAGAGATTGGAGATGGTGATGTCATGAGAATGACATCAACATGCTTATGATGTCATGAGAGTAAAGAATTCTAAGGTTTTGTCAACTTTCTCACTTGTTCACATAGATCCATCTGCCCAGCTCAAAATCTGCAATCACAAAGAATTTAATTTCCAGGTACCCATTTTGAAGGTGGGTCCTTTTGGGTTAGAAGAAAAAGAATGAAAAGAATTTATATCACTCAGAATAATTCTTTATTTCACACAGTCTTTGGCAAAATGAGAAATATCACCACAGATATAGCATTTTCTATAAAGAGAGTTCCTTTTAGAAACTTGACATTTTTCCTAACTTTTGCTCAAAGATTTTGAAGAGATAACAAAGAATGGGGGTGCATCACATAGAATTCATATTTCAAAAATTGGGAGTACATAAATCCTTTCTTTTGAATTGGACATTTTGAAACTCACAGATTTAAGAAGAAAATCGGTATGAGAAGTCATAAAGTTATTTTTGGAAAAATTTGGGAGGATTTCCTTTTAAGACAGAAACAACACCTAGAGACTAGCCAAATAAAATTTCCAAAATTTATGTTTTCAGATGTGATGGCAGAAATTATGAACACATAGCAAAAGAGTTTGAAATAAGAGAATTCATAAAAGATAGATAAAACACATAGTATGTACCAGTGAAGAGTAGAAGAAGCACTTAGCTGATACAAGAGCAGTTGAGGAGTCATTCGCTTTCAGATGTGGGTTCATCTGCCAAATCATAAGATTTAGCAGGCAGACCCTTTCCTCTTCTGACAAGTCTTTCATTTCTTTCCTTTTCTCTCTTGTATTTCTCCTTGTATCTTTCAGCCCGGTCAAAATTTGCAGAAGAGGAAGATTGGCTGAAATTTTTGGAAAATCGGTGGGAAGCACTTCTAAGTCTTTCAAGGTTTCTACTTTTACACTCAGAAGCAAAATGACCCTTTTTACCACAGTTAAAACATTCCTCATTAGATTTATCCAAAGGAGAGTGTTTGGAGAGAGAAGAGGATGAATTTCTATCGAACTTAGATTTTCCAGAAGAGAGATGAGATTTGGATTTAGAGTGCCCATCCAACATGGCCATTTCATCAGATAATTTATCAGCTGAAGTTTCCTCACATTCATCCTTAGCATCACTAAGATATGCTTCTGAATGATCATTGGGATCTTCTTGACTATTATGGTCAGAGTCAGATGGGTAGGTGATTTTTGGAAAACACTTAGTCTTTTTGGAAGAGTCACTCAGGAGAGCTAGAGAAGAGTTCTTTATAAACTTTTGCAGTTTCGTCTGCTCATAGTTGAAAAGAGTACCATAAAGAACAGTAAGAGGCATATGATCAAGATCCTTGGTTGTCTTTATACAAGTACAGATATTTTCCCAAAAATCGGGAAGACAGTCCATAAATTTGCACAGGACTTCCTCATTGTCATACACTCTACCTAACAGCTTTAAGTCATTAAGAAGACTGTTAAAGCGATTATAGTAGTTGGAGAGAGATTCTCCTTTCTCATAAGAAAAGAGTTCATATTTTCTAACAAAACCAATTTTTCTGCTCTTTTTAACTTCATTTGTACCTTCGTACAAAACACACAGAGTGGACCACATCTCTTTGGCAGTAGAGAGATTTACCAGAGAGTGGTACACTTCATCAGGAAGAGAGAGAGCAATGATAGTTCTAACTTTAGAATCAAGAGACACAAGTCGTTTTTCCTCATCAGTATATTTCTTAGGATTTTTAAGAATGTAACGACCAGTAGCAGCAGATTTTTCTTCATCAGACGAATCATCAGAATCATCTTTTTCCATGGTTTCTTTACCCGGCCTCTGCGTTTCATAGCGAGCCCAAACTCTGGGGATAAAGGGTCCCTCTTGGAGAATGGTTGGATATCTAGTATCCACTCCTTCCATGAACAGCATCATGCGGCTTTTCCACAAAGAGAAGTTGTTAGCATTGAACTTAGGAGGTTTTGAAATGGAGCCATTTTCAGAAAAGTTATTTTGAAAAGAGTTTTCAATAGTTGAAGAAGAGGAGGCAGCCATCGCAGATCAAGTTTATGGGATTAAACTTTCTGCTCTGATACCACTTGTTAGTCCCAGATGGCTATAACAAGTATTGTAGAAGGGGGGGGGGGGGTTGAATACAATACTCAAAATTTTCACAATTTTAATTCTTTTTATTGAAAATCTTTCAACAAGAATTACACATAGAAAACTTAAGACTGTTGCGGAAAAGAACAGATAAACTATTCTAACAATCTTACACAAAGTATACAACAAAATAACTAAGAACACTTAGAACAAAGCTATAAAGTTTTTCAAGCAAACTGGAAATTCTTGCACTTAGAGAATTCTTCCAGTTTGCGTAGAATATCAAGAGCTCACAGTAATCTTCAAAGTCTCTCAAGATGTGTATCTTTCTGTATGGAGAGCTCTTCCTTTTATAGTGACAAGGAGTGTGCAAGCATTGAATGCTTGGGACACTTGTCATCTTCACACTTGCTGAGGATGTTGACTTCTGGAAAGTTGTGAAGTCCTTGTCACCTTTTACAAGGTACAGTCAGAAGAGCTCATGCATGAGAAAAGAGCTTTGCATGGAAATGGATAATAAGACAGAAGGTCACTTTATCCATGTAGAAAATATCTTCTCAATTTGTCTTCTTATGTCTCTCATTTTTGTCTTCTTTTGCTTCTCAAAATCTCTTTCAACAAATGCACCACCGAAGAAAGGTTGTAAGATTTCTTCCAAGACAAAATGAATTTGCTTCTCATTTTGTCTTATTATGTCTCTCACTTTTGTCTCCTTTTGCTTCTCAGATTTTCTTTCAAGAAAAGCACCACCGATGGAAACTTGGGATATGTGACACATCTTTGGAGAAAACATCTTTGAAGCTTCTTTGAGGTCCCACCGAAATGTCATTTGGGATATGTGACACATCTTTGAGATATGTGACATCATCTTTGAGATATATGACATCATCTTTGGGAAAAGCTTCTTTGAGACTTGGCCGAAATAGAGAGAAGTTTCGGTGGAGATACCACCGAAATTGTGAGAACAATTTCGGTGAACAATGACTTGTATGTTTGAGAAAAGATCTTTCACTTCCACAATGAGAGAATCTTTAATCTTGACTTTGGTTGATCTTTGACTTCACCAAACATTTGATATCTTGTACAAGCCATTACAAAGAACCATGCATCCAAAATTTCTCTAAGTATAAAATGTTTTTCAAAGTATAAAAGGAGATCATGAGGTCATCTTCAAATCTTGATGACCCAACAGCCTAAAATCAAGCACATGGATCTCCCAAGGAAGCTGCCGTGCGGGGACAACTGTGTCCGGTGAGCCTGAACTGGCACGTGGACAGCGATTACAAGACCGGGTGATCGGCCAGGATGACGATCTTCAACTGGGAGTATTCGTCTCAGAATTCCATTGGGGAAGCAATCGATCGCATTGATTTCGTTTAGATCGGAGAGAAAATGGATCAGATGAATACTGATCAGAGTCTGCAACAAGTGGGCGTGAAGAGGCCGAGAACTAAGATCTTTTGCACTCTAGGAACTGCTTCCAGATCCGTTGAGATGTGCGAGAAGCTGTTGAAGGCAGGCATGAACGTAGCTTGGTTCAATTTCTCACATGGATCTTTTGAGTATCATCAGGGAACTCTCGATAATCTCCGGACAGCCATGGATAACACCGGTATCCTTTGTGCAGTCGGAACTCATAACTCGTCTCCGATGGGGTTGTTTCCGGCTGTTTTTGTTTCCATCTCAACCTAGACATCTCAACCTCCTTTCATATACCTAACATCAATTATCAATTTTCCATCTCTCCATCAATATGGGATAGACAAAAACCATTCTCCATCCCAGAAATATAGAATACTCAAATCTTAGAGTGCCACATCATTATCATTGGATCTTACTTTTATATATATAAAGAATTAAAGATATAATTGTTATTCATATCTCCTCTTCATTCTCATACCTCCTACCTCCTCATAGACCCCTTATTGGAGGAGTTATAAAAGTTAAAAAATCAATTATAAATTTTGAATCCATGCTAACATAATAACATTAAAAATTAAATTTAAATGTCAAAAGAGTAGAAAAGATGGACAATTTGATCAAATTCAAAATTAAGTTATCGGTCGATTTATTACAAGACAAATGTAGTAAAAAAAATAATTTAATAAATAATATGAAAAAACTAAGAGTATATTTATTTTTTTGCACAAGGCCTCCAAAATATCAGGAATGACCCTGGATATATAGTTCCAGTTACAATACCCATGAGAGGGAGCCAGTGAACTATTTGTTCTTCAAATAGGTTTGGTGATTGGGTTTATGTAAACATGAGTTTTATTGACCAACTTGAGTTTGAATGTTGTACAAGATTAACCGTTTGACTATATATTCAGATGCCCTAGCTTCAAGCCACTATGCTAAGTGGTTAAGTGTTATGCGAGATTAAATGGAAGCTCTGTCTAAAAACAACACTTAGAAGCTTTGTCCTTTATCGAAATCCAGTCGTGCATTTGGCTACAAATGGGTCTATAAAAGCAAAGATGATATGCGTTACAAGTTGGTCTGGTTGTGAAAGGTTTTGCATAGTGAAAGGGTATTGAGTATGACGATATCTTCACGTTTGTGGTTCGACACACATCTATCTAGTCCTTCTAGCCCTTAAGGCAATTTATGATCTAGAGCTCGAATGGTTAGATGTGAAAACAACATTTCTACAAAAAGAACTTGAGGAAACTATATATATGAAGCAACTTAAATGTTTCATCTCCGAAGTACAATTTTAAATAAATAAACAATTGAACTCTTAAAATTGGTTACCTACATTCATTTAACATAAAAATAAACTATTTGTAACCAACTAGGAAGGTTTATAGTAAAAAGAAAAAAAAAACATATCAAAAAAAGGAAGATCGATAGCAGAGACCAACAACGTGATAGGCGCTATGGAAAACAGACAACGATGGGGTGACGAGCAATGTCGATGGGGAGTGATACCAATGTTTGCGGAGAGTTTAAATGACGTAGGGTTTAGAAACGATAAAACAGATTTAGGTTTCTTTTTATTTTAAAATCTTCCTATTCAAGTAGTTTTTTTTGAGTCAAAGTACTTGCAGATTTTGGTTCGGTAGACAGTATCATTGATTTAATAAAAGTCTACGTTATAATAATATTCAAATAAAAAAAAAGAAATTGATATTATACTTTCTTAACTACTCCGCTGTCAGTCCATGTGTGTAACGACCATAACAACCTATTGAAAGACCTTGACTTTCTTTTAACTTAATTCTAGATCACCCAAACTATCATCTCTATAAAAAATTCATAAATATAAAATATATATTTATATACATGGTACGATTGGTCTGGGATGTTACAGATGGTATCAGAGCTGGAAACCAGACTGGTGTGCCAGCGAGGACGCTGGGCTCCTAAGGGGGGTGGGTTGTAAGATCCCATATTGGTTGGGGAGGGAAACAAAGGTTGCCTTATAAGAGGGACTTGATACCTCCCCTGTCAGACGTGTTTTAAAACCGTGAGTCCAGGTTTGTGGACAAAGCGGACAATATCTGTTACGGTTGGCCTGTGATGTTACGAGGAATCTCCATATGTTGATACACATTAGGATAAGATGCACCATGATATATTAGATTAATTCCCGTATCAAACTCAATTCAAGGATGGGTTTGAGATTAAAAGTGACCAGAGGTCAGATCTTTTCTTATACTTCTCACTTTAACTCTTTTTCTTACACGTTTTTTCACCTGCATATACATACATATATAGGGCGGGTTTCAATTGGAGCTCAAATTCTTTGAGAATCCGGAAAACCAACCATACATGGAATGGCATTGTACAACGAAAATTATTCATGATATATAGATGTCGTGATGGATATTGATGATACAATTGTTGATTAAAAATTACATAATATAATCTCAATGATAAAATACATTAAACCATAAATATAAAAAATACATAATATCAATAAGTTATTCATAATAAATAGTATTCGTAATTACTTATAGTTGGTTCCTCAAATTTTCAATGAGTTTATAGTTCTATCTTGACCAATGCCTAGTTAGTACTTAGTATTACTAACGTGTATGTATGTAATCTATATATGTGTATCAGTGTATGTATATGTTTATATATATATATATATATATATATATATATATATAGCGCGTTTCATTTACAAACCAAATAGATTGTACAAACCTTGCAAACATTTATATTAGAAAACAACAGATATATTTATGGTAATTATTATGATTCATTAATAATGATTGTGATATATATGGAAGATATTGATTAGGGTTGATAAACGGCTAAGATTGATTTGCAGGGTTTGTAAAATCTATTTGGTTTGTAACGGAAACGAAACATGTAAACCATTTAAATTTCTATTATTTAATGAACTGATGATGTGCCCCAAATATAAGGTCAAAAGGATGTGTTCACACACACACACAGAATCAAAGGCATTGTCTTGTCCAACGTCAGAGCATCTTCCTGGTTATTTAAACACACTCCTTCTTCCTCTCCCTCCCACCACATCGATCTCCATCGATCATATCTCTCAAAATCACAAAACTTCATTTAATTAGTTATATATAATCCACTGTAATATATCATATCTATTTGAGCCAGCCAGCCAGCCAGCCATTAATGGACAGATTAGCCAAGTGTCCAGCAAACTATGTCCCTCTCACTCCTCTTACTTTCATCAAGAGAGCTTCCATGGTTTATTCCAACCGTACCTCCCTCATTTACGATGGAGTTCGCTTCAACTGGCGCCAAACTTATGAACGATGCTGCCGTCTCGCTTACTCCCTCCGCTCGCTTAATGTTGCCAAGAACGATGTCGTAGGTTTCTTGCATTCATTTTCAGTCTTGAATATAGCTTCATGATTCCAGGCGAAAAACAACATCATAAATGTGTTTTCATGAATGAATATGCAAAATCATTAGTGATTTTACATTAACTCCCAAAAAAGCCATGCCAATGTCCTTTTTTCCGTATGTTAATGAAAATTACTAATGATTTTGTTTGTTCTCATCTTCTTTTAAATACATATTGTTCTCGTTTGAATCCGACCGTTATATATGTCCTGGTATTTAATTAGGGTTTGAACGATTTAACAGGTATCTGTACTGGCACCGAACGTACCTGCATTATATGAGATGCATTTCGCAGTTCCAATGGCGGGAGCCGTGCTGAATGCAATGAACACCAGACTAGATGCTAAAAACATAGCCACCATTCTCGTTCATTCCGAAGCCAAGGTCTTTTTTGTCGACTATGAGTATGTGCCCATAGCATCAGAGGCGCTGCGATTACTGGTGGCACGTTTGGAATGCAGCTCTTCAACCGAGTACACTATGCCTTTAGTTATTGTAATTGATGACCTTAATAAGCCCACGGGCATCCGTCTTGGGAAGTTGGAGTACGAGCAACTCATCCGCCATGGCAATCCCAGATACCCAGGTGAAGATCTTGAAGACGAGTGGGACGCCATCGCGCTAAATTACACGTCTGGAACCACTTCGGACCCCAAAGGGGTGGTTTACAGCCACCGTGGTGCTTTTCTAAGCACCATGAGCTTGATTCAAGGGTGGGAAATGGGCACCGAAGCCGTGTACCTTTGGTCGCTGCCGATGTTCCACTGCAACGGGTGGACCTTCACTTGGGGTGTCGCGGCAAGAGGCGGCACGAACGTGTGCATACGCAACACGACGGCGGACGAAATGTACAAAAGTATTTACAACCACAAAGTGACTCACATGTGTTGTGCCCCGGTTGTGTTCAACATCCTTTTAGAAGCCAAGCCTTATGAACGTCGTGAAATAACTTCCAAGGTTAACATACTCACCGGAGGAGCGCCACCGCCTGCCGCCCTCTTGGAGAAGATGGAGGATCTTGGATTCCACGTAATGCATGCGTACGGCCTCACGGAAGCCACCGGACCTGCTCTTGTGTGCGAGTGGCAATCGAAATGGAATCATCTACCAAGAGATCAACAAGCCAGATTGAAAGCTCGTCAAGGTGTAAGTATTCTCACACTTGCTGACGTGGATGTGAAGAACAAGGACACAATGGAGAGCGTTGTGCATGATGGGAAGATGATGGGAGAGATCGTACTCAGAGGAAGTAGCATCATGAAAGGGTACTTAAAAGATGAAAAAGAGACTGCAAAAGCCTTTCAGAAAGGATGGTTCTTCACCGGCGACGTTGGTGTTATCCATCCCGACGGATACCTGGAAATCAAAGACCGATCAAAAGACGTGATCATCTCCGGCGGAGAAAACATCAGTAGCGTGGAACTGGAGTCGGTTCTATTCAAACACCCAGCGATACTCGAAGCGGCGGTGGTGGCGATGCCTCACCCACGGTGGGGGGAGAGCCCTTGTGCATTCGTGGTGTTGAAAAATTCAGGAAGCACGTCGTCGGAATCAAAAATCTTGGGATATTGCCAGAAAAATATGCCAAAGTTTATGGTTCCGAAGAAGGTGGAGTTTGTGAAGGAGCTGCCAAAAACAGGTACAGGTAAAGTCCAAAAAGTGGAGCTCAGGAAAATCGCAAAAACCCTTAGAATCTCTGAAAACATGACACCCACAAACAAGAAGGGATCTGAAAAAGAAGTTGATTTGGATCAAAATGGGTACCACCTGCAAGATGAATATCATCATCAAGAAAAGGTTATGGCAATGTCTCGACTTTGAATATCCATAGACATGCAAGGTAGATAGAAGATTCCAAGAATAATTTAATCTTGAGGGTACGTCTCTTGATCGATCCTAATCCTATATCAAATGTACGTATTGTTTATGTGGTTTGATGATGACGGAAATATAAAAATAGTAGTATTTCATTAATTCATGTCATACAATCCTAATCTCGAGGGGCCAACTAGGATTTCTATTTTAGAAATTGTAGTGGATGTGAGTATGATTTTTAAATTAAAAATTGGTTTTGGTAATTTGCAAATGTCAAATCAGTATTTTTTGGTGATGTGGTAGTGAATAGTATAAGAAATTGTAGGGAATAATTTCTAAATTAGAAATTGTTTTATGTCAAATCATGTTTTGTGATGTTTTGTAGAGTATGTTTATGAAAAAAAGAATGTATGAATAATCTTATTTTTTAATAAATATTTTTTTTTGAAAGGCATAAATATTAGAAAATGCAAAATATAATTTATATTAAAGTACAATAAAATAAATTATATATTAAAAAATACAAACTTAACACATAAAAATACATCATTGTTCGTTTAGAAGTTCTTCAAGTTGATGTTCGTACAATCTCCGTTGTGGTTTGCTCATTGTAGGGGATAATTTCAAGATAATTGCAAAGCTGATGTGACGCTAATATGACACATTTGCAATTGTTCTAAAATTTCATTATTGTGGATACTCTTAGGGCCTGATTGTTTTTGGCTTAATGGGCTTAATGGCATGTATGGCTTATTCGGTCAGCCATACAGGGGTGTTTGGTAGTGGCTTAATGAAAAATGGGAGAGCTTACCGAACAAGTTGAGAGAAGATGCCTTTATCTACTCAGCCACCATTATTACCATTTTACCCCCACATCAAACCTAAAAGACTTTCTTTTCCTCAAAACCCTACACCACATCTACACACTTCACGCCTCCCTCCCTCCCATCCAAGAAAACCCATCTGCACTTCCTGCCGGAGCTTCCACCTGCGCTTCCACCGGCACCACATTGCTTAGCAGGAATTAACAGGAACCATGTAGTTGGTAGGAGAAAGCAACCAGTCCATCTCTCTTCTCCATTTAATCCTTTTCTCCTCCGGCAGAGGCTCAAGCTTCCATAGCTCTCCAAAAACGGCTCCTATGCATCGACAGAATGGGTCAAAATTAAGATTATTAACAATGGGTCAAAATTAAGATTATTAACAGAATGGTTTTTACTAAATAGTAAGACTCTGAAAATCACATGAAAGCAAAGAGCTTTGATTAGTTTGAAATTGTGTACTTTGATCATTTTCAATTAATTGTTTTTTTTAATTAATGAAAGATAAGGTTTGAATTTGATGCAGGAAAGAGGGATGATGGTGATGATGACGATGATGAATTGATGATAATGGTGGTGGTGGTAAGAAGATAAAAATGAATTCCACAAGCTAACAAAAACATAGACAAAATCTAAAAATGACGATGACCGAAGTGATTAGGTTGTGAAAAGAAGTAGAATTGTGAAGGCAATGAGGGTAAAATAGTCATTTCTGACGTTCAGCTCGTTTGCTCAGCACGACAAACAAACAACAAGATATCAGAATCCAGACAGACAAACATATCCAGACAGACATCTATATCCACACAGGACTTAATGAAAAACCAACCAAATAGCCCCTTAGATGGTCAAGAGCAAGGGGACATGGCGTGGGCAAGTGACATAGGCAAACCAACTCAACAAACTAAGAAAAAGTTATAAAAACTTTACATTGGTAATATCTAACAAAAAAAACCTTGATTTTTTCAATCTAAATAAATAAATCAAAAAATAGATGTTTAAAAACTAATATATAATATTTAACATAATAATCAAGATAAAATCCAAGGTTTTAATTTTATAGATCTAGAACGTGAGCTGATTTGAAACTGTTACCAAATCTCTTCATTCTTCATCTTTGTTGGGATGGTTTTGGGGAAGCTATTAGAGCAAAAAACAACCCAAAATTCTCATATTCTCTATTTTTTCCAAAATAGGAAAACTGTTGGAGATACTCTCAATGACTTATAAAAACTCTCCACTATTGTAGTTACTTATAAATGTTGTAATTTATGTATATATATATATATTCTGTTCAATCGAGAACAATACATATTTAAAAACACACGATAAACCAACAAAGTTACATATGATTTTACATTAACAACAAAAAAAGCCACATGGACGACTTTGCCCTCGACTTCAGGTCCACTTGGCTTTTTTCGCCCGTTAATGTAAAATTGTATGTGATTTTGTTGGTTTTAGTGTCTTTTTAAATATGTATTGTTCTCATTTAAATCTCTCTCTCTCTCTATATATATATTTATATATATATAAATATATATATATATATATATATATCACTACTAAACGAAAGATTTTTACCTACGAACTTTTTCCTAGAAAATCTGTCGCTAAAAGGTAATCTCCGACGGAAATTTTCCTGAATGAATTTTGTAGGTTGTAATGTATATATATATATAGGGTCAGGTTCAAGGGAAAACCCTAAATAACCGGAAAACTGAAAAACCACGAAAATACGGAGGAAAAAGTATATCAATATGGATGTCAAATTAACGAGAAAAATATGATCATTTATTTGATGTAATTTATTTCGTTCGAATTTTGTTTATTTTTCGTCTTTTTTCGAATAAAAAATAGGGGATGAGGTTTTTTTATTTAATTAATATTGTTGTAACCGCCCGTCTAATCACATTCATCAGATCATCTGATCTAACGGTTGATAAAGTGTTTTTAGTTTTCCATTTATTTGAGGTTTTCCCCTGAACCTCCCTCTCTCTCTCTCTCTCTCTCTATATATATATATATATATATAGGGAAATTAATTAAAATACTCCAAGTTTGACTTTGACTTATCAATATACCCCAAATCTCGGCCACTTTACCAAAATGCCACAAAAATCCGCGATGGGGCCCGCGATCGCGGGCTAGGCCTATGTGACCCGTGTTTGGCCAAAGTGTCCCGCAGAGCCGCTCAACTATGGCCGCGGTGACACTTTTGGTAGGCCAAAAAAATTTCACATTTTTGGTCCCTGTTTTTGTGTGGCTTTGCTCAGTAAAAAAAATACAAACTGCCAAAATAAATTTTAGCAAAACCGAGCTGCGTGAGCACGAGATTTTGGAGCCACAGGTCGCGCTCACACACAAGTTCGATGATTTTAGCTTATGAAATTGTCAATCGGCACCCCCCTGTGCTCGGGTAGGAGTTAGAGTAAAACCATGCAAGGAGCTTGTCAACTCCTCACACTCGGGGGTGCCGATTGACGATTTCGTAAGCTAAAATCGTCGAACTTGTGTGCGAGCGCGACCTGCGGACACGAATGCAGCTCCAAAATCTCGTGTTCACGCGACTCGGTTTTGCTAAAATTTATTTTGGCAGTTTGTATTTTTGCTAAAAAATGGGATATGTAAACAAGAAATCGCTGGTTAAAAGTGATAAATAATAAGCAAAAACCCAGATGCAAGAATCCATGGAACGCAGTCGATGTTTCAAACTGAGTTTGCAGAAAACGATTGGGCTCGATGACAAGAAGAAAAGGAGGAGAGAACGAACCTGTCCATGTTGCTGTCGATCGATGGTGAAGAAATCGACCGTTGCTGTCGATGGAGAAGAAAACGGTTGGGCTCGATGGAGAAGAAAACGATTTGGGGTCGATAAAATGGGAGTGTCGGCTGCAGGTATATCAATTAAGGCAAGGATATTTTTGGAATAAAAATAGTGAGACATTCCATTCCTTTAAAATCCTTACATAGTGTGATGGAATGTCAAGAATCTAAAATAAGGGAATTCAATGGAAAATTTTGAGATTCCATGCTACAAAAAATTGAACCAAACACTGGAATGGAATCTGGTCAATGGAATGTCACATTCCAATTCCACCGGATTCCATCACTTTCCAGTGAACCAAACGCCACCTAAGTGTCATTTTTTTATTATCATTGTTTATTGCATGATTTGCCATCACCTTAGATTTTAGCTTTGATTTGAAAATATGTCGTTTAATAGTATGTTTACCGCGGCGTAGATGGATGATTTGAGGCGAGAGGTTAAGGGTGATATCGGTGAGTTTTCAAAGAAACTAGACATGCTTTTAGGTGGGTTGATTGGGGGAGATAGTGAGGAGTATCAGATCCAAAATTCATGCAATTATTGTGGGGATCCCTTACATTTTCTTTGATAGTTGTCCTGCATTCTATTATGAGAGGGTCAATGGTCAAAATTCATGCACTTATTATGGTGACCCATGGCATTCTATAAATGAGTGTGAAACCTTTCATGTGGGGTGTATCACTGAAGGGTTCACAAATTATAATGAAGACATGTTGTTTGATTCTTATAACCCTGAATGGACAGAACACCCAGACTTCTCTTGGGAAAGTCAACATGAAACTCACCCAATTCAACCAAGGTTTCTAAGTCAATATCATTTGGGCAATTACCACCAAAATGATAAAAATGAAAATAATATTTTTTGTGGTAATTATGACAACAATAATCATATTTCATCATCACTTGAAGAAGAAATGCAAGACATGATGGCGATGATGAAGGAACGGTCGCAATATGCAAATAATGTGATTGAATCTGTTGTTGCCCTTGAAGCAAAAGTTAGTCGATTGACGGAACATTTAATTGAAATAGATGAGGGTATACAACTAAACATGTCTAGGGAAAGTTTAGTGGTTATTTTATTGATGAAATAGCTTGGCAGAATGAACCTCAATAGGACATTGAATATGTTGAACATAATCAAAAGAATGGTGAGGAAAAAGAGAGAGTGAAGACAGTAGAGGCCTCATTAGAGCATGAACTAGATTTGGTGGATTTAGATGAGACTGAGGCGTTGCTAGCTGAACCAATCATCACCGATCAAATTTCTTGGACTTACGAAAAGGAAGTTTCATCGAGTTTAGCACAAGAGCCTTTGAAAAATCCACTCGACCAACCTCCATCTCTTGAGCTAAACACATCACTCATTGCATTTTTAGGCCTATCTTGGAAAAAACTTACCTTGATAGAAAGAGGCTTGAGTGGGGACTTTGGGGTAGTTAATACATCAGTATGCACACATCAAGCTCTTGTTTAACCTAATGAAAAACCTTTAAGATAGTTGAACCGAACTGGAGAGAGGTAAGTATTCATGAAGTTATCAAATGGTTGGCTAAATCTCATTCGTGCCCAATTAGAGAGCCACCACATAAGATTAATCTTGACTGGAGAAATGTGAGCATACAAGAAGTGATCAAATGGTTAGATGGCACGATCATGCACCATAGCATTGGAAGACCTTGGGTGAAAAAAAGACATTTTTACTCGCCCCAACATTGGATGGCGAGTCTGCATCGACCACAAAAAGTCGAATGCAGTCAACCTTAGAGATTATTTCCCTACACTCGTTGTACATGGTAGATCAAAGAAAGCATCACAATGCAGGTACATAACTCACATATTGGTAACAAGATTAATATTTGATTGTGTTTTGTACATTTCTTTTCTTTATGTATTTTATTTTTACCGCATTAGTTAGTCAGGTCATAGTTAAATGAACTTTGTGGGTGTGTTTATTACAAACCCTCACGAGACTTCACTCATCCACTAGGAGAACCTAGGGGTTTAAAAGGCTTGTTGCACGTGCTAAGTGCAATCTTGTTTCCTACGAAAACGAGGATTTTTTTTTGTCTTTTTAGGTTTTTTTTCTTGTTTATATTTGGCGGCCTCTGTCTCTAAGCCTGCAATCTCTCTTGGTTGAGTCCCACTTCCCAGCATTGAGGACAACGCATATCTCTAGTTGGGGAGGGGGAAAATTTGGAAATTTTTTGGTTGACTGCTATGGAATCTCCATTGTGCTGAAGTTTGTCCAAGCTGTTGTGTTTTAACACGAAAGTGCTGACAAATCGCTGAAGGCTGACACTAGTACCACACAGATTGGAGCTAGTGATGGAAATTTTACCCGTCGGGTCGGGTACCCGCCCCTAACGGGGATTCCCCGACTAATCGGGTAACGCGGCGGGGATGGGTATTGTTTTTCATACCCGAAACGGGTTCGGGGTCAGGGTCGGGGATGGTATTACCCGCCCCTAATAATACCCGATATATATTTTTATATATTATTTAATTAGTTTCTTTTGTTGTTGCTTAATAACTTTATGCTTTAAAATTTGTCATGAAGTACGATTACACGTGTTTGATTATATCATTATATGTTTTTGAAACTTGAGGTTTATTTATTTGTTTTAAAATTAAAAAAAAAACTCGTCTTTTCTTTTCATTAAAAATAATTTAATTAATTTTTTTCTCTAAACGGGTACCCAACGGGTTCCCCGTACCCGTCGGGGATCCCCCCCCCCCCCCCCCCCCGAAACCCGTCGGGATTAGACGGGTCGGGGACGTGGGGTGCATTCCCCGCCTAGTATCCGCCCCGTTTCCATCACTAATTGGGGCTTACATGGATTGATCGACACTGCACCCAGTCATGCATTGGAAGGACATCCATAGAGGGCTTAATGGAAAAAAGTAAACATCCCCTTACTTGGCTAATGGTTAGTGTTGAAGCAGACCGACCACATTATTACCAAGATAACACGAGAACCTACAAAATCACATATAATTTTACATTAATTCCCGAAAAAACCACGTGGACAACTTTGGCCTCGACTTCAGGTCCGCATGGGTTTTTTCCCCATTAATGTAAAGTCCTATGTGATTTTATAGGTTCTCATGTTATTTTAAATATGTATTCTTCTTGTTTGATTTTCCTTCTATAAATATATATATATATATATATGTGTATACGCGAGAAAAACCTAAGGACTCTCGTGAAGGACTAAGTGGCTTTGATATTAGACCTACGTCAAAATTTTCACTTCAAAGCCTGTTATAAAAGGTTCAAAACAGACCCAAAGATTTTAAGGAATATCAAAAATAACCCAAAGTTCGCTGATTCAATGTCTTCTTTTCTTTTGATCCATCTTATATAGAGATGTATAAAAAACCAGTTAATTGTTTTTAGACCGGTAAGAAGAACCGAGGGTCAGTCATAAAAAGGTTCAACCCAAGGATCGGTTATACACTTATACGCGAAAGCCCGTTTTAGTCTTAAGGTGTTAAGTTTGAAGTCTTATTTTACTTCTGATTGATAAGAGATGATGCTGAAGTTTGAAAACAAAATCAATAAAACTATTTGTATTTCTCTCTAGCCCCTTGCTAGTGTTTTAATAAATGCTGCCGTTCTAAAAAAAAATAAAACTATTTGTTTTTATAAACGGGTAAATGTTTGAATCTGAATAATTTTTTATTTTACCCTTCAGAATATTATAATGTTAATTTTATATTATTTATACAATTTCATATGTTTATTTATAATTATTACAAAATTTACATTTTTTGCTATAAACTAGTAACTCATCTTAACCAAAATATATCGTCATCAATTTTTTAAATATTCAAATCTTATTAAAATACATTGATTGATGCAACCACAATAGAAAATATAAACGAAATTTCATAACAATTAAAACCAGTTTTATTTACATTCAAGTTCTGTTAAAGTATGTCAATTGATGCAAAAACACTTTTGAGATCATGCCCTTTGAAGGATATGATTACGATTACTAATACAAAAACCATGGTTTCTACCCGCAACAAGACGACTATTAGATAACATCTATTTCACTCTCACCTATCTTTGGATTTTAGTTACCGGAGGGAGCATGAATATCATTCATTGGGGGTTCAACCGCTACAAACTCTGAAAAACCGAGATGAAATTACCACTCGATAATGTGCGTCTCTGGTCAGCAACACTCCCAAATGCACATTCATTTCAATAAACCAAATCAAAGGGACTTGACAACAACTATAAACAAACAGAACTAGTCAAAAACGTTTGATTTTTACAAAGTTTCATCAATGTTCAAATACATCTACTCAATCACATATGGAAACATCCAAATCTAGAACCAAGTGTCCAGCATATTAGTTACTTGGTGATCTATATTAATATATACAGGTTGAATCGTAGAAGCAACAAACATAACACTACTAAACAAATGACCTTTTTTGACAGATGTTTCTGGAGGATTTTTCATCCATTTCCGGCATAATCAAGAAAAGTCAACAAAGGCGTTAATCCCTCGGAAATCCGTCACTGAAGTTTTTTAACAAAAGAAATTATATATTCTCGAAAATCCTTTACAAAAGCACTAATTCAAAGAAGAAGATGCATTTAAGTTATTTCTATGTGTTCTCTAACCCTTATGATTTCATCGTTAAAGAATTACTTTGTAAACATGCCCATAAGGGAACAAAAGAATCAGGATGACTACATGAGAAAAATATGCGACATAAAAAAAAATCAGCCACTAGACCCAACCATGATACAGAGAGAATTCGAGAGTTAATAAAGGTTTTTCAAAATAATTGGGAAAAAGATAAACGAGCTCAAAAAGGAAAACGAGCCCGAAAGAGACTCGGAATTTGACATCGAAGAAGGGATAAATGGAAAGCACCTAATATAAAGAAAGTTGCGAGAAAGATTGAAAAACAAACTAAGAATAATAAACAGCGACAGAAGCAAGTTGTGTGTGAGTTGCATGTTGGTCTAACCCACGTCAAACTCGCCTAGCACACTGCCATATGCCAAAATTGAAATTGTATCGCCCTTTGTTTTGCTGGAGTAAAAGCCGCCACCACCATCCATCTCAGTTGGGTTTTGTTTACAACTCTTATTCATTATTTATTTATTTTATTCCATTATTAGTTAATTAGTTATAGTTTTCTAAATAAGATTAGGATTGATTTTAATTTTCTTATTTATCTTTATTGGCTTAGTATTTATCTTTTTAGTAAGTTAGATTATAAATAGGGTTGATAGGTTTCATTGTTAATCAGTTAATTATTCAATAAAAATGTTTATTTTTTAGAGAGGATTCTCTAGTTCTTTGAGTTTTACGTTCGTAATTCTCACCCATTAAAGGGTTTAGACGCTTGTCGATCCTTCCGCAAACCGACGTTGCGTCAAGTGGTATCAGAGCAGGACTCGCCTGTCTGTTCACCATCAATGGCAGATCAACAACCCGCTACCAAAGCAGACTTGGCTGAGTCGGATGTGGCCTTATCAACAACACTCACGAATCTGACAGCGGTTGTTAATAGGCTTCAACCCAATATCGTCAACGACGACCGTCGGAGAAGAGACAGGTTTGAAGGACCGGTTAGGGTTTCGCACGATGGCAACCATAACCAGGTTAATCTCTCGAATTCCGAATCCAAGGAGGAGGAAGGAGACCCGCAAGAGAAAATCGATATCGTACTCGAACGAATACTCCTTTCGTCAAAAGAAGAATGTCAACACGAAGATCTTTTCCGATCGCATTGTTCGGTGCATAAAAAGGTATGTAACTTAGTTATCGATAATGGAAGTTTGTGAAGTTCGTGTCCCAAAAAGTGGTCGATTACTTTAACCTACCTACTCAACCACATGAAGCTCCTTATTCTCTTGGGTGGGTCAAGAACGGTTTTCAAGTTAGAGTCACGGAAACTTGTCGGGTACCTATCTCAATTGGCAAACAATATCGAGAAGAGGTCCTATGTGATGTCCTTGATATGGACGCTTGCCACGTTCTATTGGGTCAACCGTGGAAATTCGACACTAATGCCACTTACAAGCGCTGACACAACATCGTACTATTCCGTTGGGGCGACCAAAAGATTGTCATGAGACCAGTTAACAACTTCGAAAAAGCACCGACAAGAAAAGCAACCACTATAATTGTAATATGAATTCGGTTTCTTCCCTACTCAATCAACCGCCCATTCCGAAAAGACCACCGGAAAAGGAGGAAGTCTTGTCAACCAAGGTTGAAGACGAGGTTGTTACCATCGAAACAAATTCACAACATGAAACCTGTAACAATCCGGTTACAAACAGATTGTAAATGGGTTAAAAACAGGTTGTAAATGAGTTAAAATCAGGTTGTAAATGGGTTGAAAACAGGTCGAAAATTTCAACCCAACCCAACCCATTTATTAATTGGGTTAGACGGGTTGACCCATTTAACTTAAATGGGCTAGAAATCTCAACCCAACCTGCTACTATTGGGTTGGGTTCGAGTTGGATTGGTGGGTTAGGTCACTTTTTGCCACCCCTACTGCCATATGCCAAAATTGAAATTGCGCCGCCCTTTGTTTTGCTGGAGTAAAAGCCGCCACCACCATCCATCCCACTTGGGTTTTGTTTACAACTTCTATTCATTATTTATTTATTTATTTTATTCCATTATTAGTTAATTAGTTATAGTTTTCTAACACTACACCAAATGTTGCCTTAAACAACATAGGCTAATTACATATGTTGCTTAATATAAGCTTAGGCAACAAAGGCTAATATATGTTGCCTAAGTTTCCTCTTAGGCAACGTATCGTTATATGTTGCCTAAGTGAGACCTTATGCAACATATGAATAATTATATGTTGCCTCAAGTATCTTAAGCAACATCTTCCATTATGTTGCCTTAGTTGTGTAATCTTAGGCAACATATTTTCCTGTTTTTATGTTGCCTAAGGTAAAAAATTATAAATAAATATAGGTAGTTGAAAATCTAATAAGTTGTGTACGGATGATTGATACCTACTTTTACTTAGGCAACATATAATCTATTGTATTTGTTGCGTAAGAGTTGGCTTAGGCAACATATATTCTTGTTTCTATGTTGCCTAAGGTCAAAATATAGCTAAATATAGGTAGTTGAAAATGTAATAACTCGTGTACGGACGATTTAAGGTTGACGCAATTTGTGAATTATCTAGATTCTTTCAGATGTTGTGTGCTCGAGAGTTGAAGAAGTCGGATGTGAATATGTGTATTTTTAAAAAATTGTATGTGTATTTTTAAAAAATTATGTATAATTTTTAAAAATTGTATAAGTCATAAAAGATCTTGTCGGGTTATAATGGACCTTAATAAACTTCAGTAGTTCTTAATAAGTTGTAGTGGGTATTAATTGTCTTATAGAGTTCAATACACACCACGTGCATAAATGCAATACATACATGCATACAAACAGACAAACAAACACACACATAATAAGTCACCCTTGTTATTTTTTAGGCCTTAATATGACATGGAGTGTCTTATTGAGCTATAATGTTTCTAAATAAGCTTTTGCTGATTCTTAATAGGCTATAGTAGGTCTTAGTGGTCTTATTGAATGCAATATACACCACAAACATATATGAGTACTGACCTGGATACAAACACGTAATAAGTCAACATTAGTACTATTGGGCCTTGATAAGTCATAAACGGTATTGTTGGCCTATAATGGTTCTTAATAGGATTTAGTGGTTCTTAATAGACTATCGTGGGCCTTAGTGATCTTATAGAGCCCAATACATACCACATGCATACAAACATACGTAATTAGCTACCATTGGTATTTTTGGGCCTTAATAAGACAAGGAGTGTCTTATTGGCCTACAATGGTTCTTAATAAGCTTTTGGTGATTCTTAATAGGCTATAGTGGGTCTTAGTGGTCTTATCGAATGCAATATACACCACATGCATATGTGAGTACCAACCTGGATACAAACACGTAATAAGTCAACATTAGTACTATTGGGCCTTGATAAGTCATAAAAGGTATTGTTGGCCTTTAATGGTTCTTAATAGGATTTAGTGGTTCTTAATAGACTATGGTGGGCCTTAGTGATCTTATAGAGCCCAATACATACCACTTGCATACAAACACACGTAATCAGCTACCATTGGTATTTTTGGGCCTTAATAAGACAAGGAGTGTCTTATTGGCCTACAATGGTTCTTAATAAGCTTTTGGTGATTCTTAATAGGCTATAGTGGGTCTTGGTGGTATTATCGAATGCAATATACACCACATGCATATATGAGTACCGACTTGGATACAAACACGTAATAAGTCAACATTAGTGCTATTGGGCCTTGATAAGTCATAAAAGGTATTGTTGGCCTATAATGGTTCTTAATAGGATTTAGTGGTTCTTAATAGACTATGGTGGGCCTTAGTGATCTTATAGAGCCCAATACATACCACATGCATACAAACATACGTAATAAGCCACCATTGGTATTTTTTGGCCTTAATAAGACAAGGAGTGTCTTATTGGCCTATAATGGAGGAGGATGCGAAACAAGATAGAGAAGCAAGGAAAGTATTGGAGGAGAAAGTGAAACAGTTTGAAGCCTACTAAGAACCATTATAGCTCGTTGGATGGTTATTATTAACTGTACTGAAGTACAACCAGATATTGATAAGTTCAATGAACTTTACGCAATTGACTACCCGGAAGGTTGCTTCGAGCATCGTATCGCGACGTTCCATCAGACTTTTATCGACATTGGTCCTACACCGCGTATTGATATACCAAACGATGATGATGATGAGAACGATGAAGATTACAACGAGGAAGAGGGTGAGGACGATGAGTACGACAGTTTAATTTAATTAAAAAATTTAACCTTTACGTTAACCGTTTTCATTTTTTTCCATTTAGTTAACAGTTTAATTTAATTAAAAAAGTTGTACTAACTTGTAATATTTACTAACTTGCATTAATTTAATTATAACACTTAATAGTTTAATAAATTAAAAAATTATACTAATTTGAAATACTTAACCAAAATTTGGTTTCCCACCCAAAATTTGGTTCCCACCCATCCAAAATTTGGTTTTCCCACCCCTTTTGACTAGGTTAAACTAAGCAGCCACCAACACCGCCACTCTTCCAAATATTTGCCACCATCATATCGAGAACTCAGCAGCCACCACCAGTCTCCATCGCCGTTGTCACCACCACAAGCCACCACCACCACTCTTCCAAATATTTGCCACGTAACTCACTATTATGATTTCTGTTGGCTCATCTAGATCGGTTTTCATGTTTGCACATATCTCACTATTATGATTTCTGTTTACAGTCATCTACACCACAAGCAAACGTGAAGAACTTCTTGGTATTTCTCAGGTTTGTGTTGATTTTCAGGTTTGTCTTCTTTCCTATTTCTACGCAATTTTGGTCTTTGTTGTGGAGGTAGATGTTAGTGATAATAGCTAATTTAGGGTTTTTGTTGATCGGTTCTTAGTTCATGTGGTTCCCCTGATTCGCTCATTCTAACAATTTAGCTGATATTTGATAAAATTTAAAGCTAAAACCTCGATCTCTCTAAGAATATCCAAAGCTCTGCTTCTAAATATTTTGGGGAAATAAGTGTTGCAGTTAAGAAGTTAAGTTACTTTAGATACTTCGATTAATACTGAAATTCATAATTCATGTTTTTCAATTAGATATATAGTGACTATGATCTGCTATGTTAATTTAGATTATTTATACACCATGATGATTAAATCTTATTCTTGATGGGGTTGTAATAAACTTCATAGGCAATTAGGCATTTATAGTTTTAGCCATGTAATTATCGGTAAGATTTTAGTCGTTTAGTTCATCAAAATGGTATAGTATGCAACTATGGCTTATTTGTTACTTTGGTTTATAGAAAAAGATCATAATTGTTTATAGATTGGAACTCTAATTAGCTTACGGGTCCACAAGATGGCATTTCAAGTTAACATAATCCGAATTGTATTCAGGCTGTGATCAAAAGCACGAGGAGGAAATAAACCCCGAAGAGATCTCTAGAAACTTTGTTCTCCGAGTAAGTGCTTCTCTTTCTCTTGCAATAACAATACGATCGAATCTAAGTTTAACCTTTTGAATGTAAATCTACGATAGGTTCTGGCAGCAAGAAGTCCCAACATTAAGCTTCGAAAAGCACTGAACGGGGAACACTCTAGGTACACCTAAACCCTAAACCCTAAACACTAATCCTTAGTGTTGGGAACTGAAGATTTGCCAAGTATGGTTAGTACTGCCAGAACAACATTAGTGCTGTCAGATCAAAGTTAGTACTGCTTATGCAATGGTTACTACTGCAAGACAAAGTTAATACTGCTAGATCATTGTTAGTACTGCTGATACATTAATGCTGCTGGAACAAGGTTAGTACTGCTAATCAAGTTAGTACTGCTGGATCAAGTTAATACTGCTAGATCATTGTTAGTACTGCTGATACATTAATGCTGCTGGAACAAGGTTAGTACTGCTAATCAAGTTAGTACTGCTGGAATGAGTTAATACTGCTGAAATGAATTAGTGCTGCTGGAGAATATTTGTACTGCTCATGCAGAATGAAGATTAATACTGCTGATGTGACAAGTTTGGAATGCGAAGATTTTGGAGATAAAAGTGGAATGAATGAAGATATGCTTAAAGAAGATTCAGAAGATCAATTTATTTTTTATAGTTATCTTGTACTTATTGTGTATAAATAGATGTTTATAGATAGCTATTCAATATACGAAAAATACACATTACGTATATGTGAGATACAGAATTCGATTGTGTTTAGAGAGATTTTTAACCTCAAGGTTTAGAACCCTATTTCTAGAGAAGTAGAAGTCGTCTTGATTGAGCCTGTTCATCAAGATTGAGATTTGGTTGTAATCTTGTGAGTCGAAACATAGAATACAAACAGTTTGTGTTCTCTGATATTTTGTTCTTTGATTGTGTGAACTAAAGTTCTTTTCCGCAGATTCTTTAATTCTGAATTCTAAGTATTATGAGTCTTGTTAAGATTCGATCCTGACAAGTGGTATCAGAGCCTGTGTTTCTTAGAATTCTACAATCATTATGGACAATTCTTTTGAATCAAACAGTACTCTTGTTTCTAAGGTTCCCATGCTCAGACCCAATGAATTTGACATGTGGAAAATTAGAATCAAGTAGTACATTCTGCTTACTGATTATTCCATCTGGGATATCATAGAGAATGGTCCATGTGCTGAAGGAAGAACTGGACCAGATGGCAAAAGACCTCCTCCAAAAACTGATGCAGAGAGAAAAGTCAGACAAATAGAGATGAAGGCCTTAAGCACTCTGCTTTTGGCTATCCCCAATGAATACCAGCATCAATTTCAACACTGCACTGATGCTCAGATTCTGTGGAATGCATTGGAAAAGAGATTCACTGGCACCAAAAGTACCAAGAGGAATCAGAAGGCAATTCTCAAGCAGCAGTATGAAAACTTTACTTCTACTAAGAATGAGTCTATGACTCAAACTTTTGATAGATTTAATAAGCTGATTGGAGAATTGGCCACAGTAGGAGTCAAGATGGAGGCTGATGATGTTAACAGAAAGTTCTTAAGATCATTAGGTGAAGAGTGGACAATGTATACTGTGTCCTTCCGACAGAATGACCAACTGGAAGATAAAGAGCTTGATGATCTTTACAATGATCTTAGAGTCTTTGAAGCAGAGGTTGAAGCCAAAAAGAAGCCCTCTGGATATGTACACAATGCTGCACTTCTTTCAGCATCACCTGATTCTACTGCTAACCCTGAATCAGTTAGTGCTGCTGGAGGAGTCAATCAGGAAAAGATCAATGATTCAGTACTAGAAGCCTTCTTTTCTAGTCATGTTAATTCCTCATTGATTAATGATGACTTAGAACAGATTAATGCTGATGATCTTGAAGAGATGGATATCAAGTGGCAGATGGCTATGCTGTCTATGAGGGTGAAGAGATTCATAAAGAGGACAGGGAGAAACAACTTTTCCCAAAGAAGAGAAGATGGTGCTGGATTTGACAAGTCCAAAGTTGAATGCTACAAGTGTCACAAGATGGGACACTTTGCCAGGGAATGCAGAGGTGGAACATCTCACAACAGCCATCAACAAACTCAGGCTGGAAGCTCCAATCAAAACAGAAACTCTATTCAAGCTCTTGTCTCTCAACAAGGAATGGGATTTGATTGGAGTGATCAAGCAGAAGAGGCCATCCAAAATCAAGCACTTATGGCTGAAGTTTCAGATCTTCCCACTGAGGTAAAATCTAATCTCTGTTCTCAAGCTTGTATAGACACTGTTAAAAGGTATAGAGATCACAATCAGGGAATGTGTGATGACCTTAAGAGATTAGAAAAGGACAGAAAAGACTATGTAATAATTGTTGAGAAGTTTGAAGAACAGATTAGGGCTTTTCAAGCCACTGAACTTCAACACTCCTATGATACAAACTACTGGAAATGGGAAAAGGATGGTCTAGAGTTCCAGCTTAGAGAATCCAGGGAAGAGTTTGAGAAACTAAAAGGAGAGCTTGAGAAAGTTAAACTTGATGTAGAAAAGTTTACTTGTGCCTCTAAAGTCATGGACAACATAATCAACTCTCAAATCCATAGTAAGTTGAAACCAGGCATAGGGTACAATGCCACACCCCCACCCTACAACAACAACTACATCCCTCCTAAGTCAGACCTATTAGAAACCAAGGATAAGAAGGACTTACCTGAAGGAGCCACTGAAGTAGATCCATTAGATGAAGTAGTTGTTGAGGATAAGACTGAAAAAGAAGGATCTGGTGAGGAATGTGTAAGTCCATGTGTTAAGAACAATGAGATGAAAAGGACTAGAAAGGGAAAGGGAGTTCATTATACACAGACCACTGTTGTGAACTCTAATACTTGTGAACATTGTTCTTGCAAGAAATCTCAAGAGAATAAGCCCCAAAAACATGATAAAAAGAGGGGAAATCAAAGAAATTGGAATAACCAGTGGGCACAACAGCAAGGAGTTGATCTGCAAAGGATTAACAGACCAAAACCTTGTTTTATTTGTGGCAAATTGAATCATCTTGCCAAATACTGTTATTTCAATCCTATTAACCAAAAGAAAAGTTTTCAAAGAAGTTTTCAAAAATCTTCTGGTTATAGGAAGCCTGCAAGGAATAATGTGGCTAAGAAACAAGCTAAATCCAAAAGCCACATGAGAAAACAGACTGAAAAGGAATGTGTCAATATATGGGTCCCCAAAAGCACTAATGTTAGTACTGATACCTCAGATAGTACTGCTGACAAGGATAGTGCTGCTAGAAGCAATACTACTGCCAATACTGCTGCTAGCAGTGTTAGTGCTGCTAACTCTGTTAGTGCTGCTAACTCTGTTAGTGCTGCTAACTCTGTTAGTGCTGCTAACTCTGTTAGTGCTGCAAACTCTGTTAGTGCTGCAAACTCTGTTAGTGCTGCTAACTCAGTTAGTGCTGCTAACTCTGTTAGTGCTGCTAACTCTGTTAGTGCTGCTAACTCTGTTAGTACTTCTTCTAAGGTTAATATTGCTTCTAGTTTTTGTGCTGCTAGACCAATCATATTGACAAAGTACTCCAATTCTGCAGTACCTAAGTTTGAAAATCTCATCAAAACCCAATGCAAGTACTTTGATGAGCAAGGGAGACCCAAGACCACTTTGGCTTGGGTTCCCAATAAAAACTAATTGATTTATCTTATGTGCAGGGCAACCAACAGCTCAAGGAGAAGAGCATCTGGCATGTTGATAGTGGTTGCTCCAGGCACATGACAGGTAACATGTCCTGCCTCAAGAATTTCAAAAGAATTGATGGAGGACGTGTTGCTTTTGGGAATAATCCTGCAGGAGGTAAGATAAGTGGTAAAGGTGATGTGTCAAAAGGTAAGATGACATTTGAGGATGTTTACTATGTTGAGCAATTGAGATACAACCTGTTAAGTGTATCACAGGTCTGTGACAAGAAACATAGTATATTATTTACTGATTCTGAATGCATTATTCTTGCTCCTGGATTCAAAGTAGTTGATGAAAGCATGATACTATTGAGAACTCCTAGAAAGGATAATGTGTATTGTCTAGATTTAGAAAGTGTTTCTTCTGATTCATCTCTAAATTGTTTGGTTTCAAAAGCTTCAATAGATGAATCATCACTTTGGCACAGAAGGATGTGTCACATGAACTTTAAAACAATGAATAAACTTGTTAAAAATAATCTTGTTAGAGGTTTACCATCAAAAGTCTATTCATGTGATGATCATTGTGTTGCATGTCTCAAAGGCAAACAACACAAAACTTCTCATAAGTCCAAAGAGATAAACATTATCTCAAATCCTCTTCAGTTGTTGCATATGGATCTGTTTGGCCCTACAAATGTCATGAGCATTGGCAAGAAATCATACTGTTTAGTTATTGTTGATGATTACTCTAGATTTACTTGGGTATATTTTCTGAGAACTAAAGATGAGACAAGTGGACTGATCAAAACTTTTATTCTTAGAATTGAAAACCAATCAAATCAAAAAGTGAAAGTCGTTAGATCAGATAATGGGACTGAATTTAAAAACCTTGATCTAAACACCTTTTGTGAGGAAAAGGGAATTAAGAGACAATACAGTGCTCCTAGGACTCCACAACAGAATGGTGTTGCTGAGAGAAGGAATAGAACACTGATTGAGGCTGCTAGATCTCTGTTAGCTGATTCAAAATTACCCACTACTTTTTGGGCAAAAGCAGTTAATACTGCTTGTTATGTTCAAAACAGAGTGTTGGTAATAAAGCCTAAAAACAAGACACCTTATGAGCTTTTTCTGAAAAAGAAACCATTTATTGGATTTTTTAAACCATTTGGTTGTCCTTGTACAATTCTCAATACCAAATCTCACTTAGGTAAGTTTGATAGCAAAGCAGATGATGGTTTTCTTGTTGGTTACTCATCTCAGAGTAAGGCTTACAGAGTGTTTAATGCCTCTTCTAGAATAATTGAAGAAAGTGACAATGTCAAATGCAATGAGAACACACCAAATCCTATTGGTTCAGGTCCTGATTGGCTGTTTGACATTGATTCACTCACTAATTCTTTGGGTTTCAGTAGTGATTTAAATACAGGACAAAGAGATGCACCTCCATCGGATCACAGAATTCAATCTGTGATATTTCCACTCCCTACCATCCATTGATCCTGTTGATTTCTGTGAACAAGAAAAGGAAGCTGAACCCATTCAGAATGAAGAAGAGAGAAGAATAGAGGAAAATCAGAATTCAAGAGAGCCTGAAGTGACTGAAGAAGCTGAAGAAGATCCAGACTTAAATGAGTCAAATCTGGATGGGAACTTAGTTGAGGAACCTAGTCATTCATCAAGAACTCAGAAAAATCATCCTCCTGAGTTGGTTATAGGAGACATTGCTTCTCCCATGATGACTAGGAAACAAAGCAGACTTCAAGAGCTGCAAGATCAGCAGAATACAGTAAATATTGTACTTACTTGCTTTCTATCCCAAATTGAGCCCAAAAAGGCTTATGATGATATGAAAGATCCAAGTTGGATAGAAGCAATGCAAGAGGAGCTGCTACAGTTTAAATTACAGGATGTTTGGGACTTGGTGGACCTTCCAAAAGGTCATAGAGCAATTGGCACCAAGTGGATTTTCAGAAACAAGAAGGATGACAGAGGAATTGTGATCAGAAACAAAGCAAGGCTGGTTGCACAAGGGTATACTCAGGAAGAGGGCATAGACTATGAGGAAGTCTTTGCTCCAGTGGCAAGGATTGAAGCAATTAGGCTATTTCTAGCCTATGCCTCATACATGAAGTTTAAGGTCTACCAAATGGATGTAAAAAGTGCTTTTCTGTATGGAAGTATTGATGAAGAAGTATATGTCTGTCAACCCCCTGGATTTGAGAATCCATTGCACCCTGACAGAGTGTACAAGCTGAAGAAGGCACTTTATGGTTTACATCAAGCCCCAAGAGCATGGTATGACACCCTGTCTAACTATCTCCTGAAAAATGACTTTGAAAGAGGAGTCATTGACAAGACCTTGTTCATTAAGAGGAGAAAGAAAGGCACACTACTTGTTCAGATCTATGTGGATGACATCATCTTTGGATCCACAAATGATCACATGTGTAAAGAGTTTGAAGAGTTAATGCACAAGAGCTTCAAGATGAGTTCCATGGGAGAACTTACTTTCTTCCTTGGGCTTCAGGTGAAACAGAGGAAAGATGGGATTTTCATAAGCCAATCCAAATATGTGAAAGACATCCTGGACAAGTATGGTTTAACAGACTCAAAGCCAGCAAGCACACCAATGGAGACACACAAACAGATCACTGCAGATCTTGAGGGGGAGGATGTGGATATCCATCATTACAGATCTATGATTGGATCACTCATGTATCTCACAGCCTCTAGACCAGACATTATGTTTCCAGTATGTGTTTGTGCCAGATTTCAGGTTACACCTAAGCAATCACATCTTCTTGCAGTCAAAAGAATTTTTAGATACCTAAGAGGGCAACCTAGATTAGGTCTTTGTTATCCTTATGAATCTTCATTTGACTTGCTTGCATACTCAGACAGTGACTTAGGTGGAGCTAACATGGATAGGAAGTCTACTTCAGGTGGATGTCAGTTTTTGGGTGCAAGACTCGTATCATGGCAATGTAAGAAACAAACCACAGTGTCCTTATCCACAACAGAAGCTGAGTATATAGCTGCTGCAAGTTGCTGTTCTCAGGTGTTATGGATTCAGAATCAGATGTTGGACTATGGGGTAACATTTCTTCACACTCCAATCTTCATTGACAACAACAGTGCCATTAGCATTGTTAACAATCCTGTCAAACACTCAAAAACAAAGCACATAGAGATCAGGTATCACTTTATTAGAGACTGTAATGAAAAGAAATTGATTCAAGTTGCTAAAGTTCATACCAATGACCAGTTTGCAGATCTATTCACAAAAGCTTTTGATGTGGGTAGATTCACTTTCTTGGTAGCCAGTGTGGGCTTAATCAACCTTGAATAAATTCATGATTTTTATTTTGTTTCTATATATACCTATATTTCTTTGTTTATTTGGTGTTACTAACTAGTTTTCTCAGAACCTCAGTATGACTCAGATGGACAAGTGCTGCAAAGTGCAAGTATAGTTACTACTGCCAGTGCAGAGTTACTACTGCTAGTACATATTTTCTACTGCCAATGTGTAGTTAATACTGCTTTGTGGTTAATACTGCTTAATAGTTAATATTGCTTTGAAGTTAATACTGCTTAGTAGTTAATACTGCTTTGAAGTTAATACTGCTTTGAAGTTAATACTGCTTAGTAGTTAATACTGCTTTGAAGTTAATACTGCTTAGTAGTTACTACTGCTTAGTAGTTAATACTGCTTTGAAGTTAATACTGCTTAGTAGTTACTACTGCTTAGTAGTTAATACTGCTTAGTAGTTAATACTGCTTTGAAGTTAATACTGTTTTGAAGTTAATACTGCTTAGTAGTTAATACTGCTTTGAAGTTAATACTGCTTAGTAGTTACTACTGCTTAGTAGTTAATACTGCTTTGAAGTTAATACTGCTTAGTAGTTACTACTGCTTAGTAGTTAATACTGCTTGTGTAGTTAATACTGCTGTGTAGTTTATACTGCTCAGTCGTTAATACTGCTAAGTTGTTAATACTGCTTTTAAGGAAAATCAGGGCTAATACTGCTATAAATACTCTTTCAGCCCGCCAAAGTTCATAACGTCTCTTTGCATTAAATTTTTTTCTCTCTCTCGTTCTAAGCTTTTCTCCCTAGAATCTCTGTGTTTTCTATCCAAATCCTCAGGAAGAATGGCGACAATGGAGTTTGTCGATGAGCACAATGAGATTGCGATGCTTCAGAAGCCGAAGCAGGCCGAAGGATTTCATGAGATTGTGGATTTTCTCAAGTCCTCACACATCTCTCATGCCCTAACAGTGTGCCCAACCATATATATCGAGCATCAAAAGCAATTTTGGGAGAATGCCGCTGTTATTTTCGAAGATGGGCAGAAAATCATTCGAACAAGGGTTTGTGACAAACCCTTGAAGGTCACAGAGGAGGTTATTCGCATCACTCTTCACTTAGATGATGCCTCAGGTATAACCTATCTATCTAATGATGAACTTTTCTCGACCTTACAAAGAATGGGGTATGAAGGTCCCATTGGAGTTTTTAAATTCTACAAGTCAAAGTTCTTCACCCAATGGCGATTTCTTGTTCATACTCTTATGCACTGTATTTCAAAGAAAACAACTGGATGGAGTGAGTTTAGCAGTACCATTGCTTATGCCTTGGTCTGCTTAACCACTGCCAGAAAGTTCAATTTTTCAGCAATGATTTTTAATGATCTTGTGGCAAACCTAGAATCCAAAAAGAGATTTTACATGTATCCCAGGTTTGTCCAAGAAGTACTTAACCATGAATTGACGGATTTGCCTCAGTCTGATGAGGTATATGTGCCAAAACCCCCTAAAGGAAAGGTTTTCTCAAATATGAGAAGAATTCCTAGGGACTCGGAAGGAGTTGACACACCATTGTTCTCTACAATGATGGTTGTGTCCCACACCACTGAAGGTATGGCATCAGGGTCAAGGCCCCCATTAGACACACCCACTGATGGCCAATCCCAACCTTCCATCACCAAAGAAATCCCACAGTCCATTCTTTTAAGACCCAATCCCAAAATCACCAAGAAGTTTGAAAGAAGAAAGGTACACAAGGTTCCTTCCCTTGATGTACCTCCTAAAATCCCAAAGCCTTTAAGCCCTCTAGTGGAGCATTCTCCATTAGAGAATATCGAAAGGGAAACCACAGGGGTGTCTCCCAACCCCAAGAAGGTGCTCTCTAAGGAGAAGGATGAGCATGTGGGCTGCAAGGCTGCCACTACTTCTGCTAGCAAAGAGAAGGACAATGGTAACATCACTAAGACCTTCCCCACGGCAACTCAGAATGTGAAAACATTCAGAGGACCCAGGCGCCAAGAAACCATGGGAGTAGGCAGTGCTTTTGCTAGGCAAAAGACACCTACTAAAATTTCCAGTGATCCTTTAACGGAGGTAAACACTCCTAAACAGGGTGAGGATAGATATACTTATGAGGAATTGATGGAAACCATTGCCAACATCAACATTGATGTTATGAATCAGCAGAAGGAGATTGATGAGCTTAAAAAGGTGATTCTTTATCAACACACCAAGATAGAGAAAAATAAGAAGATGATCACCAAGCTGCTGCAAAGAAGAAAGAAAGCTCAGTATGTTCTGAGAAGGAGAAGATCAACCACTGATGCTTCCAAAAAGGGGGAGTTAGAAACTGAACTAAATATGGAGGATCCAAAGGTTGAGGGGGAGAATGAGCATAAAGTTGAGGGGGAGGCTGAGCAGGTTGCAGAAGTTGCAAAGGAAGCAGAAAGTGAGAAAGCAGCAGTAACTGAAGCAGCAGAAACCACAGAAAAAGCAGTAGAAACAGTTAATGCTGCAGTATCTGAGATTGAAGCAGCAGTAACTGATATTATACATAGTCTTGTTGATGCAGCAGTATCTGACAGTGAGAAGGAAGCAGTATCTGTATCTACAGTAACTAAATCTGAGATTGAAGCAGAGGTATTTGAGATGGTGAAAGCAGCAGTATCAAAGATTTTAAAAGAAGCAGTAACAGAAAGAGCAGCAGAAATGGTTAATGCTGCTAGTCAAAAAGCAGCAGAAACCATTCAAGCAGCAGAAATGGTTAATGTTGCTGAAAAACATAAGGCAGCAGAAACCATTCCTGAGGCAGCAGAAACCATTCCTGAAGCAGCAGAAACAAAGGAAACAGCTGAAACCATTCCTGAAGCTGTTAAAACACTCAAAAGAACCAAGATGATGTCAAACAAAAGACCAAGAACAAAGTCTATAGCTTCAAAGAAGAAAGTTGTAAAGAAGCCTAGGGTGAAACCCAGTGTAGAAGAAGCTAAGGAGGAAGTTGTGAAAGAGAAAGCTGATCATAAAGTTGATGAAGAAGAAGTGGCAACTCCATCAGGTCAACCAAGCAATGTACAATCACCAACAAATACTCAATGTGATATGTATATTACTGTGGTTGATTCTAGTCCTATCAAAGTTAAACCATTAGCTTCTATGGCTCCTGAAATCATCTTCTGGGATACTTTGAAAGATCAGAGAAAGGAGTATATTAGAGTAAAGAGAGCAGATGGGAAGTTTGAGGTCAGTTCTACATGGGGAAGACTTTTAAGGATGTGCTCTAGATCAGACTTGGAAGAGATGTTCAAGGTGGGAATGAAGCTTTATGGAAAATATGCTGACTGAGAATGGAATGTCCATCACCAAAATGGTACTTGAATATTTGTGTCTAATGTTCAATACAGAAGCAGTTAAGTATTTGACAGAAAGGCAATTTCAAACTGTTACCAACTGGATGCTTATTGAAAATTGTGGTGTGTATGTCATAACACTTGACTATGCATATCATGAGTATTATTTGGTGGATAAAATATACGAGCACAGCATGACAAGGTTGAAAGGAATGCTAAAAACTAAGTTGGTGAGTAACAAAGATTCTAAGATGGCAAGATACCTGGTAAGAAGGATCTTAAATCAAAGTTTGGGATTGAATCCTGACTTGTGTGTTCAAGACTAAGTTTTGGAAGCATCATCATCTGAAGAACTTGACTTCTCTTTCTAAAAGTCAAGTTAGGGGGAGATTGTTGGGAACTGAAGATTTGCCAAGTATGGTTAGTACTGCCAGAACAACATTAGTGCTGCCAGATCAAAGTTAGTACTGCTTATGCAATGGTTACTACTGCAAGACAAAGTTAATACTGCTAGATCATTGTTAGTACTGCTGATACATTAATGCTGCTGGAACAAGGTTAGTACTGCTAATCAAGTTAGTACTGCTGGATCAAGTTAATACTGCTAGATCATTGTTAGTACTGCTGATACATTAATGCTGCTGGAACAAGGTTAGTACTGCTAATCAAGTTAGTACTGCTGGAATGAGTTAATACTGCTGAAATGAATTAGTGCTGCTGGAGAATATTAGTACTGCTCATGCAGAATGAAGATTAATACTGCTGATGTGACAAGTTTGGAATGCGAAGATTTTGGAGATAAAAGTGGAATGAATGAAGATATGCTTAAAGAAGATTCAGAAGATCAATTTATTTTTGATAGTTATCTTGTACTTATTGTGTATAAATAGATGTTTATAGATAGCTATTCAATATACGAAAAATACACATTACGTATATGTGAGATACAGAATTCGATTATGTTTAGAGAGATTTTTAACCTCAAGGTTTAGAACCCTATTTCTAGAGAAGTAGAAGTCGTCTTGATTGAGCCTGTTCATCAAGATTGAGGTTTGGTTGTAATCTTGTGAGTCGAAGCATAGAATACAAACAGTTTGTGTTCTCTGATATTTTGTTCTTTGATTGTGTGAACTAAAGTTCTTTTCCGCAGATTCTTTAATTCTGAATTCTAAGTATTATTAGTCTTGTTAAGATTCGATCCTGACACTTAGTAACAGAAAGAGCTGAATATTAGATGTTGCTAACACTTTATATTTCTTTTTCTTTAGCATGAAATGTCCACTTTCAGCTCTTGCAAAACCTTCCAAGTCCAGAATACCGAGGTTACCCATGGTTTCTTCGATTTCTTGCAAGATAGGTGATCCACAAGGCAAAATCAAACCCACTTCAAAAGCCAATTCTACCCCTGTGGCCAAAGTTAGGCAAGTTGCTGCCAAGTATATGACAACACCAAGGAAAAAAAATTGTCTTCCCAATCCCAACTCCTTTCGAAGTGTTCAAAATCCAAAGACGACTAATGTTCATGTGCCTAAGAATCGAACAGTAGCAAAGGCACTAGTTTTTCGCTCCCCGAAAAAGGCCACCAGTCTAAAAAGTCCGTTGAATTGCAAACCCCTTTAAAAAGATTTGTAAAGGGATGAAGAGGCTTGAGATTGCAAGTCAAAAGAAGACGTTAAAGTGTACCAAAAGCAAGCCCAAGAAGCCAGAAACCGAAGATTCCTCAATAAGACCGTTAAAGATTTGCAAGGGTGATAAAATGTCTACCAAGACTCAGAAGAAGAAGGTCCCAACTAACAAAGTGGTCGAAAATGAGTCTGATTGTACCAAGAAGGAAGAGGATCTGCAACCGAAAGAAACTTACACTTCAAGTTCACATGTTTTGGGAGCTAAAATGGACAACTTGCCATATTTAGAAGATAAATAGAATATGGAAAGTGCTGATAGAATCTTTAATGCATATGTGCGGTGTTGCTACTGATGCAAACTCTAACTCAACAACCCCGACGAACAATGATTTAGGTTAATTTTTATTTTTATGTTTTCCAACTTATTACCGACTTTTGTATTTATTTAGGAAAAACGTTATCAATCTTTTAATTATTGAACTTATTCGTTATGTTTGGTTATTGGAGTTATTTGCCGATTCACACGAGTTTGTTTGTTTATGAGAGTTTGTAGAAAACATGCAAGTAAATAATTGCATCATGGTGCACAAAATGAGCGGTAATATTTTTTTTATATAAAACATCTTAGGCAACTTATCCATAAGTGTTGCCTAAGAGAAATATTTTTTTTAATCGTAGTTCAAAGGCAACATACGCAAATAGTATATGTTGTCTAAGTTGATATCTTAGGCAACATATGCATAAATCTAATGTTGCCTTAGTGTTTGTTTGGTGCAACATATGTTTTTCTCATAGGCAATATAACCAGTTGTGTGTTGCTTAAGGAGTCCGCTTAGGCAACATATGATGTTTGCTTATGTTGCCTAGGTTCTTATGTAACATTGAGAAGGCAACACTGCTTAGGCAACATAGGCATGTTGCCTAAGCCTTAGGCAACATATAAACCCCTCTTATGCAACATTTTTCATTTGTTGCCTAAGTGACATTTGGTGTAGTGTAAATAAGATTAGGATTGATTTTAATTTTTTATTTATCTTTTCTAGCTTAGTATTTATCTTTTTAGTAATTTAGATTATAAATAGGGTTGGTAGGTTTCATTGTTAATCAGTTAATTATTCAATAAAAGTGTTTCTTTTTTAGAGATGATTCTCTAGTTCTTTGAGTTTTACGTTCGTAATTCTCACCCATTAAAGGGTTTAGTTGCTTGTCGATCCTTCCGCGGAAAAAATGGGTATTTTGGTAAAATGGTTTAGAAAGTGGGTATTTTGGTAATTCAAAGTCAAACTTTGGGTATTTTAATTAATTTCCCTTTATTTTATATACTTTTTTTAGTACAGATAGTAATAAAATTAACATTGATTATGAAAAAAGGTAAATTATTGTTTCCATGAATTTGTAAATTAACATCAGATTTTAATTTTGGTAAATTAGTATTGCTTCCATGTTTGACCAATTCCATCATATTCCGTCGAAATTCGACAACCAAACGCACCCTAAGACACTGTAATTTATACGAGGGAATGTAATAAAACATGGCCAAGTCTTTTTTAGCTGATTACAAAACATAGAACATTAATTATACCTAGACCAATAATGGGAATGCCAAATTAGAAACATCATCTTGATCTTAATAATATTTTAACCACATATAATCCTTAATCATTCGCCTTCATAGAACAGTTACCAAAACAAGTTAATGATAAGAGTCTTTTATTAAGGTTGATTTTTTACAGACAAAATTTGTTGGGATAAGCCTGGGCATAACATAGGACACTCTTTCAAAAAAAAATACAAGAATAACTTTTGAAAGACGACAATTGTCCCATGATCCTTCCGTTAGATCATAACCAAAAACTTGGAGTCATGAACTAAAGGCGAAAGATTGTTGAGAAAAAGAAGCAAACGTGTTCATAAGATACTACATTGGATGGTTGATCAAGAAACAAGAATAGGATAAAGTGATCAAAGATAGCAATGTTCATCATAAGAGCACTTCAAATTTCGAACACAAGAACCAAGTGATTGAGGAGGAGCACACCACACCAGCGTTCAATGCAATCAACCAATTCAAGGATATAAGGCGAGACGACCGGAAGGCGGAAGAGTCTTTCATGAAATAAGAGGACGGTAAGATCCCAATAAGTGATGGGTTTAATTACCTTTGGTTCAATAAGAGGACGGTAAGAGGTTTTAACCTCTTATCAAAAATAAAAATAAAAATGGTCTTTTTTTCAACAAAATATGATTTTAATAAAAATAAAAATAACCTCTTATCTTAATATAGTCTAATGTCTCAGGCAGATGTAAAAGGTTAATAAGAGTTTTTTTTTTCAAAAAAAAAACAAATACCACCTAAATTTAAACATAATATGATTTTTATCAATCATTATAAACAAATTTTAGAAGAATATATTCTTACAAATATACAACATTACTTTATATAATCTATGTTTTAAATTGTTTGCCACAATAATTGTCATGGTGTGCCATTCGTTATAACTAAAACTTATGTATCACGTCACGTTTAGAATGTGATCACATATTGTGACCTAATATGTGGTTTATGTAACGTGTTATTTGATTTTTCTTGAATTTTTGATGTCTATCTTATTTTTTTAAATATATAAAGCCTAATTTATATTGTTTAGTACTATTGACTCATTGAAGAATACTAAAACATATATTTATATATACAATACTATATATGATATATTTTTTCTTCATAAGTCATGTACTAAAAAGAGTTTTGACCTCGTCATGGCTCCTAAGTTTTAGTGCGTTTGGTACACTGGACATGACTATACAGAACAGAAAAGGGATCACTGTCCCATGTTTGAATGGACTTTTATGTGAAACAGACAGAAACAGAGTGGAACAGACATGTTTCACTCCCACCCCATGGAACAAGGTGGAACAAACTTATGTTTTACCAATATAACATCAAAATAAAATCTAGTTCTTTTCTAAAACATCAAATACATGTTCTATTTTATGTTTTATTCACTTATTAAATTTTATTTATTGTATTTTAACTAATGTTATATGTTCTGTTCTGTCGAGTTCTGTTTACCAAACGCTGAACAACTATTCCATCATGTTCTGTTCTGTCTTGTCCCGTCCTGTTCTAATGTTCTATTATGTCTGCGTACCAAACGCATCCTAAATTTTGATCTCGTCACCATGTCATATCCCACCATTTAGAACATTGGACACGTTTTATATATAGGGGTAAGTTCGAATGAAAACCACATTTTCATTGTAAATGTGAGGACTAATCTTGACAATTGATCAAAATTTAGAAAACTAATCAATGGTTAAGACATAATAAGATTAACTGAGAAGTGATTAGAGACAAAAATGTAAACTTCAATTCACACATATTTTCTTTGACTTTTTATTTTCTTTTTTAATTAAAAAGACTTTTATCTCCTAAATTTTTAAACTAAATTATCTTAAAAATAACTAATATTCTAATCAAACAAATTATATCAAAAACGAGCATTTCATTCTCTCTCTTTTTTTTTGAAAGGCAACAAGGAACCAAAAATATAAAACCAACCAAAGAGTTTACAAACAAAACCAAACAGCCACCAAACGGAACCGCCGAAACAACCCAAAACCACAACCAAACAGAAAGCGAGACACAACAAAACGGCAAAAAAAACATCCACACCGAATAGAAGCAACCTGACGGGACCTACGAGCAAGAGAGGACAGTTGCACCACCACGGCAAACAAACAGAAGCAAACTAGGGTTGTTTGCAAGTTATAAACCGCCGCGTCTCGCCACTGCCCTCCCCGATACAGCCGCCTCCTCCTCAAGACAAAAAGAAACAGTCGCGACTAATACGAACTAGACGGGTCTACGAGCCAACTCTTCCAATCCATCGTAAATTCTTTCCAGCGTCTTTTAAACTATCCTTTGATATTCGAAGAGTTTATACCCCACTTTACTCTCATCTTTTTCAAACACCACTTTGTTTCGGTGGAAGCAAATTAAGTAAATTAAGGCCCACTTTACACCAATCCATGCGGAGGACTTTGATGTAACACTACCGGAATCCGACTCGTCTAGGAATAAATCTTTGATCGACTCTAAAATTATCTAAATTCTTGTTCCACCATTTCCCTACCAACTTCCAAAGCGTTTTAACCTCTGGACAATTTACAAGAGCATGATCCAACGATTCCGGTTTTTCTCCACATCTCGGGCAAAGGACAGAATCCAAATCTATGCCCATTTTATCAAGCACTGAGCGGCATGGAATCTGTCCTTTTTTGACCCGCCAAATAAGGATACAAAATTTTCTTGGTACAAACTTAAGCCACTTTGTGTGTTCCCCCGCCACGCTTGAAGTTGAAGGACCATCTTCAATTAGCTCCCGAAGTCTATTTACATTGAACAATTTGCCGCATCTAACTTCCATTCCACTTTAACATCGCGACCTCTTTCCGTTTGAAAGCCCTCTAGACAATTAAAAAGTTCCTCCAATTCTACCGTCTCTCTTCCCATCGGGGATCTCCGCCACTTCCATGTCCAACACCATTTTCCGTCAATCCACGCTCCTTGCTCTGCTACCTTCACATTTTGTTCGGTCTCGAGCCTAAACAACCTCGGGAATTTGGCTTCAAGAGTATCCGGTCCAATCAAATGATATTTCCAGAATTTTGTGTCTTCTCCATCGCCAATCTTCTTACCGAAAGATTTTGAAAACTCTATGCCCGAGTTGTCCAAATCCGCATCTAACCGCACAATATTCCTCTACGTCGAACCTGCCCATTAAGAACACAAGAATCTCCCACCAACCCTCCCTCTTCCCCGTAAATACTTTCGCAAATCTTCCAGATGTAGAGCACGCAGGGCTTTGAACCCAAATACATTACCTACAATGGAAGTAAACATGTTAGTAACAGAACCTTCTTCAAAAAGGTCTAATGGGTAAACTACATAAGCAATAAATTGATTTTCTTATCCAGGAACAGGCTCGATTTCATAGCATCGCCCTTTGTAACGATCAAGGCTCGTAAGTCCATCGGTCTACACAGTTGTCCATGTACCAGTAGAAGATTCGGCAGCTACTGCAGCCCCAACACGAACCCAAAAAGCATTTTTTTTTCAACTTTAAAACGCCACCACCATTTCTCCATTAACCCCCAATTTAGCGATTTCAAAGTACCAATATGAAGTTCCCCCTTTCAAAAACTCCTCACTAGTTTCCCATTTTACCCAACTCAACTTTTTTCTCTCATTCTCACCTGAACCCCCCACCCCTCCAAAAAAAATCGACTCCTCGCCCTTTCCATCTCTTTTAGCACACCACTCGGGGCACGAAACAAGGAAAAGAAGTACAATGGAAGGCTTCCTAGTACCGATTTTACCAAGGTTAACCGGCCACCAAACGAGATAAATCTAGTTTTCCATGACGCAAGCCTCTTATTTATTTGGTCAAGAGCCGGTTTCCAATTTTTCACTCTACTCATTAAAGCTCCAACCGGAAGGCCCAAATAAGTAAAAGGAAAAACTCCCGCGCTACACCTCACTCCTCTAGCCCAATCATGCACCTCCTCTATCGGGACTCCCACACCGTACATTTTACTTTTGCTCATATTTATTCTCAAACCGGACATCGCATGAAAACAATTGAAAATATTCAATGGGTTTTTAAGGTTACCAAGCGGCCACTTACCAAAGATGATTACATCATCCGCGTATTGTAAATGCGAGATTAGCACGTCCTTTGCTCCCACTTTTAAACCTTCGAAAAGACCCATTTTTACCGCTTCCTCCATAAGAACATGGAGACTTTCGGTCGCAATGAGAAAAAGGAAAAGGGCAAGGGGATCCCCTTGGCGCAAACCTTTCTCCATCACAAACTCTTTAGTCAGACTCCTGTTTATTAAAATTGACATTGAGGCGGACATGAGACACGTTTTAATCCAACGAACCCACTTACTATCGAAACCCATCTTTTCCATACAATCCAACAAGAAGTCCATTCCAAGCTATTGTAAGCTTTTTCGAAGTCCACCTTGAAAATCAAGCCTATTTTCTTCTTTTTCTTGATGACATCCACGACCTCGTTAGCAATAAGAACTTCATCCAATATTGACCTACCTTTAATGAAGGCACTTTATGTGTCACTTATAATCCTCCCCATCACCATTTTTAACCTTTCCGCCATCACTTTTGCAATTGTTTTGTACAAAATCCCGATTAGGCTAATCGGTCTAAACTCACCTAAACTTATCGAGTTTGGAACTTTAGGAATCAAGGTGAGGAAAGAAGAGTTACACCCCCCACTAATTTCACCCCTTTCACAGAACCATCGAACCGCCTTTACAATATCACTTTTTACTGTGCCCCAAAATTTCTTTACAAAACCAAAAGTAAATCCGTCCGGACCCAATCACTTATTATTGCCACATCGTCTTCTTCAAAAGGGCGTTCCAAAAGATCTGCTTCTTCCTTAGTTAACTTTTTGAACTTATCTCCACACATAATCGGGCCACCCTCCTTGTGCGATGAAAACTTGTCTTTGAAAAATTACAAGGCATGATTTTTTATTTCGCTTGCATCATCCGACCACCCCGGATTAGTTAATCAACCTATAATCGCATTTTTCCTTTCTCTATAATTTGTAGCCGCATGAAAATCTTTGAATTTTCATCTCCTTCCATGATCCACTTTAATTTCGCTTTTTGCCTCGCCATGCCCAATTTCTTGTCTTCCAGCTCTAACCATTTGCTTCTCGCTTGGATCCATCTATTTCTCCCTTCATCACTCCAACCGTGAGATTCCGCTTCCTTTTTTTCACGTCTCTTCCTTCATGGCTTCCAAATCTTTTTCTAAATTCCCAAACCCTGCTTTCCTCCAAACCTTTATCGAAACTTACTTGTTTGAATATCGCCTCCCCCTTGCTTATCTGATCACGCCCTTCTTGGTCTTTTTTTGCCGGGTCCTTCCATACCGATAGCCTCTCCAAACCTTCTGAGATATCTCTACATTTCAGTTCATTCGACATTGTAACCGTGTTCGCTGAAGAAGACCATTCTTTCCTTTTTGCCGACTTTTTATCTGAAGGGTCGCCCAGATTGATTTTACTGCTACTCTTCGAACTCCCTTTCTTGCCTCGCTAACTGCTTTCATGTGGAAACAGATTTCCCACGCCCATAATTTAAGGATTCCGCTTTTTCCTTTTATCGCCAATTGATCTCTTACTTCTTTCCCCAACCAATTTCTGAGTACTTTTACACCCCTGCTCCTAGAATTCAGCTCTTTATTTTTATTTTTATCACCTGACAAAGAAGAAGCTGCACTTGGGCCTTTCTCACCAAATTGGAAAAATAGGCCATCCTTAACTGAGATACAAGGTTCTGATTTATTGAAGATTTGATTGCGATGCTGATCAAAACCTTATCCCATGCCAAATTATCGGAAACCTCCATGTTACAATTCAGAGTTTTTATTACTTTTCCCCAATGCCCGGCTACCAACGTAAAAATGTCGCTATTCCAACAGGAACACCCATGATTTTCAATCAAGCGAGCCTTTCCGATAGATTGTCTATAACCTTCTGACCATTTACGCAAGCCATTGATCCAAAAATGAAAGCCATCAACTTTATTGTTCAGGATTTTTGCCATAGATTTTAACTCATCGAATTTAACCAGCACATGACGACTCCCTAGATACTTAACCTCCTTCGCCCCTATCGATTGATCGTTACACAACGCCTTGATCGCCTCCAGATTATCCAAAGACTTCACCTCCCCTACTAAGCACCTTCGAAGATACTCCTTCACCCCTTCTTCCGCTTTCCATTTTCCTAGCACTTCTTCTTCTTCATCTTTCCGTCCCCCAAGGAATCTTCGTCGTTTCCCCGAGAACCCTCCTTTAACACCTCTGCGTAAGATCACCTGCCTTTCTACACGAAGTCGAACCGGTCATCTCCTGGCCTATTTCTGCTGCTAAGACCGGCGCCTGCTACCTCCTCCTTACGACTGCTTTTAACACCCAAGTATCCATCCTTTCTTCTGTCTTCCACAGCAAGGAACACTCTCAGTCTAAACGTGCTGATCCAGATATTGTTCAACGCTTTCTCCATGCCACCCACATCCTGATTTCTTCTAAATCTAACGAAACCAAACCTTTTACCATTCCGTAACCTTTTTCTCGCCACATACAAATCTTCTAGCTCCCCATACCTCCTGAAGATTTTCCATAGCGGACCCACTTCCAAACTTTATGTACCTAAAATCTTCTAGCTCCCCATACCTCCTGAAGATTTTCCGTAACCTCTATGTCTTTGATTTAACATCCAACTCGATATAGTTTTTTTTCGTTTTTACCATTTTGTACGTAAAATGATATATTTACAACAACCCTTTAATATGCATCTCCTGGTATGATATTCATCATAAATATACAACTTAATATTACATTCATCATTAATAGTTATGTATTTTCAAGTATATTCAACAAATTATTCATCAAGCATATTTATATATGTCATGTTTATAAAACAACATTTCAACATTCATACATTAGTATGATATTCAACATGAATATATATACTATTCATCATGAATATTTATGTGTATTTTACATTTTCACTATAACAATCATCATGAAATATATATACTATTTATCATAAATATACATATTATTCGTGATGCATATTTTTATGTATGATTACATGTATACAATAATTCTCTATATTTATATTAGTATAATATTTATCATAAATATTAATTTTCACCATGACATTCAACATGCATATACATATTATTCATAATAAATATACTATAGTTTCAACTCTACATACTCTAGTTTTCTTTCTTTTTCTTTATTGGGTTTTTGATTGATCTGGATGAGTTCTAAGTTAGTCTCGATAGATTTTGCCGACCCATCTTGATAAAAGTTAAAAATGATAGATTATGGTTTTACACAAATAAACACATAATAAACTATTCAATAGGTTCACAATCAGTCTTGATGAATGTCTGATTCCATTTTGTTTTCTAATGTAAAGTCGTGATCACAATTAATGTATCTTATCAACTCCCATATATATATATATTTCAATCATAATTAATAAATTATGGTAATTATTCATAAATATCTCTATTATTTCTTAATATAAGTATTAACTATGTTTATATAGTATGTTTAGAATTAGATGACTTGTATCTATACATATAATAAATAAGTAACTAGCATGTCACGTGTCGTATTCTGGTGAGCCGACTTCAGTATTTTCCCACCTGAACATGTATCTGGACACAATTTACATTATAAGTTCAATTAGCACACCCACATTCACTCCTCCTTAAATCTCTCCTTAATTCAATTTTTTTAATTTATACGTTACATTTTACTACCCTTATAATTAGGTATGTAGTTTACTTTTAATCTCTAACTTTTTTATTTTTCATTTTAGACTCTTGTCATATTAACATAAATAATGTATATGAACTAAAATGCATTAAAAAACATTTCTATTTTTTACAAATTATATCATTGTAATCGCTTCGTCAATACCTTCAAAATGAGTCAAATATTGAATATTTTTGGATTTAATTATATTATTAAATATCATAAATATATACGAATTAATGTGTCATGATTAGTATGAGATTTGTTGAAATTAGTATGAGATTTGATACAAATAATCACTAATTTGTCGTGATTTTCTTTTTGTAATTTCATATCAATTTTTACTTCAAAGTCGAATTTCTTCGACGAATTACAATTCTATCAAATTTTATTCTGTCAACGAAACACCCTTAGAATTATCATAAGAGATTTAATTACTTGGAAAAAAATATCACTTATCAACTGACTTATGGATTATGAGTTCGAACCTTTTACAAAAATATAAATATGCAAATATTTTAGTATAGTATATTTAATTATTTATACTTTCTTAATCATGATTATATTATTTTCTCTAATTTTAATTTAACTACATAATATCAGTTATCAACAGATGGTTAGTTAATGATATTTTCAAAGTCAAATTGTTATGTTTCCCGTCAATTCACTTTATATTAATCTTTCATAATAGTTGATAAGTGTTCTGGCATGATTTAATTTTTTTAAATTACCCCGTGTATTACACGGGATAATTTAAAAAAAAATAAATCATGCCAGAAAACTTTTCTTACAGATATGAATGATCATCGAAAGTACGATGCTACTTTTTCAAGCTTTTTTCCGTTCAGAGTTGTTGTTTTTTGCAGCTGGCTACAAAATGTCCTTGTTTTAGGCAGTTTTCACAAATTATATTTTGCAAAAAGTTAATAAAAAATATGAATAAATATTAAGAATTTATAAAACAAAATTTATAATAGAACGTAAATGAAATAATGGAAAAGTACATAGTTAAAATATTAATAAAATAAGAATCATGTATCATAAATTACCAAATACTTCTTTATATACAACATTCTTTGTTCTATTGCTAATTATACCTTCATCATGTATAATTAATATTTTTAAACATTGCCTACTTTTTACTCTAGATAAAGCAACATACAACTGACCATGGGTGAAGACTGGTTGTCTCAGAAACAAACCAACCTTCGATAATGACTGTCCCTGGTTTTTATTTATGGTCATGGCAAAACATACAACAATTGGAACTCATATTTTTGAAAAAGGTTCGAACTCATAATCCAAAAGTCAGTTGATAAGTGATATTTTTTCCAAGTAATTAAATCTCTTATGATAATTCTAAGGGTGTTTCGTTGACAGAATGAAATTTGATAGAATTGTAATTCGTCGAAGAAATTCGACTTTGAAGTAAAAATTGATATGAAATTGCAAAAAGAAAATCACGACAATTTAGTGATTATTTGTATCAAATCTCATACTAATTTCAACAAATCTCATACTAATCACGACACATTAATTCGTATATATTTATGATATTTAATAATATAATTAAATCCAAAAATATTCAATATTGAGCTTATTTCGAAGGTATTGACGAAGCGATTACAATGATATAATTTGTAAAAAATAGAAATGTTTTTTAATGCATTTTAGTTCATATACATTATTTATGTTTATATGATAAGAGTCTAAAATGAAAAATAAATAAGTAAGAGATTAAAAATAAGCTACATACCTAATTATAAGGGTAGTAAATGTAACGTATAAATTAAAAAAATTGAATTAAGGAGAGATTTAAGGAGGAATAAATGTGGGTGTGTTAATTGAACTTATAATGTAAACTGCGTCCAGATACATATTTAGGCGGGAAAATACTGAAATCAGTTCACCAGAAGACGACACGTGGCATGCTAGTTACTTATTTATTATATGTATAGATATTAGTTCTTGTAACAATATCTGATCTTTAACCTATCGTTACTTTATACTATTAATAAACTTAAATTATGTATATTTAAAATTAATAAATAAAAAGAAAAACTTCATTCTTAGGTGGAATGGATGTGTGCGTAGACCATCCAACGAGGGGGTTCGAGTGGAATTTTAGTTGTAATTGTTAGGTAAATGCTCATAAATCCAAAAACACAAGTAATCCATTTGTTTAATTTCTTAACCTAAACAAATACCAATCAATCATCATCAATATATATATAAAAACAAAAACCAAGTATGATGACAATGGAGCCTTCTTAAGCCTAAAATCTCTTCTCTCTTTTTTCTCAAAATTTTGATTTTTTAAATGTTGAAATATGTTAAAGACATTTCCACCCCTATATGGAAAATGTGTAATTCATTATTAAGTTGGGTTTCTTGGTAATTTTACATACCTAAGTTTAACTTCCAACTTTTGATTTGCTTCTTCATTTCCATCAACATTGATTATCCATCATGTTTGCATTTAACATTGTTCTCTTCATTTTCCCTAACTCATCTTTATCTCTCAATCTATATATATATATATATATATATATATAAACCACCACTACAAGGAATGAGATGGAAGCTTTAAACATGATAATCACTACTTTTTTTTCTCAATCTATGATAGTTTTCCCATTTCCATCATTCTATGTCTTTTCCAATATGTATTTATAACTCTACATGTCCTTTCAAATGTTATCATACTTTGATTTACTTACTCTATGATAATAAGTTCAAAGGTCTTCACTAATTTTTCAAGGTGCAACATGTTGGTTCTTGACATACAATTGCAACCATTGTTGTCCATACTTCTTGACATACAAGATGCTTACTCTTCTCACACCGCTTAGTTTTTTAGCTTTCTGAGGTTAGTTATGTATAATAAAAATATATTTTGTAATAAATTAAGTTTGTTTTTCTATGTTGCAATAATAAACAAAGTGAAATTCTAAAACTTACTTTGGTGGAGAATGAAGAAGATGAGAGTTGAAAAAGATATGGAAGACTATAAAAAGGTATGTAGAAATTATATTTTTGAAAATTGTAAGTTTGTTATTACATATTTCTTCCTTTAGTGGAGGATGAAGAAGATGAAAGTTGAAGAAGATATGGAAGATTATAAACAAGAATGTAACAATTATATTCTGGAAAAAATGTGATATGTATTTCTTCTTTTCCATATTGTTGAATTTGTTGTTATCATAGCAAATTGTGTTTACGATTGAATTATATATATTTAAATAAATTTCGATATTTTGTGATTACAAGATTTGATAAAAAAAAATTCCCAAGTTTAAGCGTCATTGACGATAATCATATATATGTGATTGAATTGTGTTTTTTTTAACTATTTTAAGATTTTTTCTATTGACATTAACATTGTTATTGTTGTGAGAATTTTTATAGTGTCTATTACTTTATTCCCAAAAAAGCATCCTTAAATCTTAATGAAAAAACATTTCACTCTTAAAGGTTGAATTTATTTATTTTGTCGAAAAGTTTCATAAATTTGGTTTGTAACAACCTAACTTTTTTTACCTCTAGGTTTTCAATTTTTATTTACATGACAATCAATTTTAATAATCTTTTTATTCTCTTTTATTTTATTAGTTTAGCATTAATATGTATTTACCATTATTTTTTATTTACAAAACAATCAATATAATATAATTAAAAAAAGTTTTTTGTTTACGTTTTATTTTTTTATTTTATACGAGTCTATTTATATAAATTTTATAGTATTAGTTTGACAATTAATTTAATTAAAATATTTGAGCTTTATTTACTATATATTCATTTTCTATTTACATAACAATCAGCAAATTAATATCAATATGCTACTATGAAAAAAGTTAAGGAATGTGTGTAGGCATTTTGAGAATGATTGAATTATCGTTTTTTATTATTTATCGAGTTTTTAGTTTTTTAAATTTATATATATATATATATTATTAATCTAACATTTCATATTTCTTTGATTACCATAAATTAATACATACAAACGAAATAGTTATGACAATTTAATATATTTCAATATGATATTTACTATTTATTTTTTTATTTAAACAACAATCAATACATCAATATCGATATATTATTATAAAAGAAAGGCAAAAAAATGTATGTTGAAATTTTGTGAATGCTTGAATTGTTGTTTTCTATTATTTATTTTTTTAGTTTTTGAAACCTGTATATTTATATTGTATTAATTGATTAGATAATTCATGTATTTTTGTAACTATAATATATCAATATACCTCATTAATTGATCTAACTTTTCATATTCTTCTTTTAAGTATTATGAATGTATATACATAAATAAAATACTTATGATAATTTAATACATTTCAATATACATGATAAAAAAAGTTAATGAGTATGTGCACTCATATTTATATATTTGTTTTGTCATTTTGATTTATTTTTAATCTAAACTCAACACATTAATTTCTAAACCTTTCATTTACATTTTTTATTACATAACAATCAATATTAAAAAAAAGCCAATTTTATTACCCTTTATTTCGGTGACAATATATAATAAAAAACTATTAATGTTGTGATAAAACACATTTGAGATTATTTCTCTCATCAATTGAAGAAATCTATCATTAATTCAATAAAACATTGTGTTGATAATCTATCTATCTTTTTTTTATAAGGTGTAAGATTAGTTTTGATATGGTTTTAATTCACGAAAATGTGTTTTTTATATTACTTTATTCTTATGGTCATACCATCTATTAACAAAATTTGTTATGCTTATTATTTGATTGTTTTTTTGTTGTTGTTTAGGCACCGATGATACTCTGGTTCGAAAAAACTTGGCCATTAAGTTTCATCGTTTTGTTACAAGAAGGAAATTTATATATTTTGTAAATATATAAATTTTAGACCATTATTTCAACCATTTGTTTGTTTAGCTGTTTGAATTAGTGTAATCCATGTCAACTTTTAGGTCCTCTCCCATTTGAAGAGTAGACATACGTTTGGTCGGAAGTTATCGTATCATCTAAACGTGAATTTGTTCATTTTTAACAAATTGTTAGAGCTACCTCTCTTTCTAAAAGAAAAACATCGTGCAAAGGTATAAATTATACAAACAATGCAAAATTTATCCTCGAGCCCATCGTTAATGTTACTAATTTAATTTAGTTTACAAGTTATTTACTTAACTTATATATACATATATATATATATATATATATATATATATATATATATATTAAAATTCCACTAATTAAATTCTTCTAATTTTTACAAGTGATAATGTGATTTGTTTATAGTTATATTTACCAACTAAGATGTATCTGTATGTTTATCAACATATTACCACCCAAATTACCGACGCTACCGCGTAACACACGGTTTCCACACAATTACTATTAAAGATAATTTTTTTACCATCAATAAGCCCTTTATGATTTGAATATACAATACATTCTTATTGATATGCATAAAATAGAATTTCTTTAACATTTGTGGAAAAGGTAGGTTTTGTCGTCCATATTATTGATATTTAATGGATTGAATAAAGTTGAAATTTTTGGGAGCTAATGAATGTTGAGCGATTAAGGTAAAAGTTTACCGATTCTGAAGTCTTTGACTAAAAAAGACCAAGAATTAATTAGTTTGGATATAGTTCTTATTGAAATGGTATGCCCACTTTGTAATATAGATTGATTTATACCAACTTACTTCAGAGAACCCTAATAGCTACAGTATTATGGAAGATTTGGTGTCGAAGTTCAAGCAGTAGTTGAAGGAGGGTTTGGTGTATACCATGAAAATTTTCAGGTGGTTGCGAATTCTTGAGATATAGGGTTGTTAATTCAAATAACAAAATTGTACACTCTTTTAACAATAGTCAAGAAAGTAGAGGTCAAATGCACATTTGTATTAAATTTACATGATTTATGAATAGATTCGTGTATATGTTTGTTGAATGCGGTAGATAATTGCATTGTTGATGAATAACCTTTTAGTACTCAAAAACTATAACTTTACCATGTTGGTCATTTTAATTTTTATATTAAACTATGCTACTATTAAAAACAACATGTTTTCTGAATACCGCGCAACACGCGGTACATACCACTAGTTACTTTTAAAAATAAACTCCAACAGATTCTCTGTTTTAAAATTTTATATAAAATAATAATAGTTCAATCTTATTAGTGGGTATCAACAAAAAGATCATTTTTTCTTCACACATCAAGTTTTATGGTGCGATTGATTTGCAGACAGAATAAACATGATAGGACGAGGCATGATAGAACATGACAAGACATAATAGATGTTCAGCGTTTTGTAAAAAAGAACTAGACAAAACAGAACATATAACATGATGTCATGATCACCCCTAATAAGTAGTTTATATATTTTAATTAATTATTTAATTTATTAAATTATAATAAAATAAATATTTTTATGACAAAATATATTATTAAAAATTTTCTTCAAGACGAGTAGTAGGGATGAGCATCGAGGACCGTTTTCCCGAACCGAACTGGTACCGAACCCGAACCGGTACCATATATTCGGTCCGGTATTTGGTTCCAAACATTCCTCAAAATCGGTATTCGGTACTTCGGTATTCGGTACCGGGATTTTCCTGAAAAAACCGAACCGAAATTTTTAAAAGTAAAGTTTTTTTTAAATTTTTAATTATGCATATCATCTCCTAAATAAAGTTAATCTTGATTGTTGTTAACATTAATTATTATTGTCTCTAGTTGTATATATAGAGATTGAAGAGTTGATAACGAACAAAATGGAAAAATGAAAATCGTAAAAAAATACCGAAGTTTGTTGAACTTTTGTTTGGTTTTGAACTTTTTGTTATTGGTTTTGAAACACATTTAAAACATTATAAAAGCATTTTGGTTTGCGATTGTTTTGATACACATTTGATACATTTTAAAATTTTCGGTCTGAAGTGGTCCTAGTCATGGGCGGACCCAGCCTTGGGCATACGGTGGCACGTGCCACCGTATCGTTTATCCGGCGAAGGGTAAAATTTTGTAGCGGTATGAAGAGTGCAACCGTATTATTTTGGAGGGTGCAACCGTATCGTTTTAAAAGTTCTTCGAAATCGAGAAAAAAATTAAAAAAATTCTCAAAACAGTAAAATTAGGCTAAAACAACGTCGGACGATGTGGAAAAATTTTAGATTCGTCAAAGATGTCACCGTAAGAAAAAATTCCTGGATCCGCCCATGGTCCTAATACCGATTTTCCCGTCCCGAAACCGAAACCGAACCGGTATATACGGTTCCGTTTTCGGTACCAATTTTTAGTTCCAAAAAAATTCAGTACCAACCAGTTCGGTACCGGTCCGGTCCCAATTTCATCCCTAACAAGTAAAGTGACACCAAAATAAAAAGTTATTTAATTTCGTTAAAATTCTTAAAATACCGTCAGCACAAAATTGTTGAAGGCCTTCATGTTTAAGATCATATTCAGTGTGAATACGATGAATGCACATGGGAGACATACGCCCATACATCTACAACAACTAGCCGAAGTAAGACGATATATACGCACATGAAACGACTGACATATGCCATTATATTTTCAAAGAAGTAATAGACCATCAGTTGTACTTTTTAAGAGCCTGACTATTCATACACGTCTTGTAAGATCACATCTTAGGTCTTTCAAAAATTTTATATATTAAACAAGTGTATTTTTATTTAAACTAGTTAATTAATTGAGAATTTAATTAAAATACCCAAAGTTTAAATTTGACTTACCAAAATACCAATTTTTTTCGTTTTTACCAAAATATCCATTTTTTCCGCGATGGGGGTCCGCGATCGCGGGCAGGGACTAATTTTGAAATTTTTTTATTTCATATTTACACTTTCAGTCCCTGCCCGCGAAGGTGTCCCACGATGGAGACCAATTTTGAAAATTATATTTACACTTTCAGTCCCTGCCCGCGAAGGTGTCCCGCGATGGTATCCCGCAATGGGGACCAATTTTGAAAATTATATTTACACTTTCGGTCCCTGCCCGCGATCGCGGACTCCATCCCGAAAAAAATGGGTATTTTGGTAAAAACGAAAAAAATGGATATTTTGGTAAGTCAAATTCAAACTTTGGGTAATTTAATTAAATTCTCTAATTAATTTGTTTGTTTAAACATTAATTATTAATATGTTTATTAAATTTAATTCATTTAAACATTATTTTTCTTAATATTTTTATTAAAATCTTACCCACGCTTTATTTAAAAAAAAGTTATATTGTTATGCAATGTTTTTTATTTAAACTACTAAATTAAAATCACATTAATGTAAAAATTACGAAAATACAAATACTAATAGATAAAAGAAAACAAAAATAATTTATTGGTTATATTATAATTATAATTTATTAGTTTAGAAAGGAGTTTGGTCTTGCATGTACGTGGAAGATGTTATTGCAAAGATGACGTGACACTTTAGAAAGGAATATAATCTTGTATGTGTGTGTGTGTGTGGAGGGGAGGGTTGAATGGTCTAAACAAGTCATATATTGCAGCAACCCAACTTAGATTGATCATTAACACTTGATAATACACACACACATATATACATAATGAGTATATATATATATCTACTAATCCCTTTACATTATCTGCAAATGGCTGATCGAAGCAATGTACTCCTGCAAATTAGTAACATTATCACCTGCAATGTACTCCTGCAAATTAGTAACATTATCACCTCTAATCGAATGAATTTTGGTTCCAAATCGAATGTCAACGCTACAAAACAAATGACTTCTACCTACAAAATTCACCAGATAATTTTCTATTGGTGATCACTCAGCGATCGCCCAGAAAATACAAATGCATCCGTAGAATCCGATGTTTTTCGAGTAAATACTCATGGTTCACTCAGAGAATCCCTGGGTAATCAGTCACTGATTTGCATTATCCAACTTTTAGTAACAAATTTAGTAACAGATTTCCCAAAATTCTTAGCTAAAAATCTTTCACTGAAAATCTTTTTGGGCATATATAATATCAATATGCAAATGATGTTAGTTTAGTGTAAAGAAAATGTAAATCATCCACATTAAGATTACCTTCTGGGGAGTCTGTTTGATATCCAAAAACTGCTCAGCAACAGTCGGACAGGAGTCTGTTTGATATCCAAAAACTGCTCAGCAACAGTCGGACAAGTGGGGAATGTTTGAATACTGAAATCTTTGTGCCAAAAATCAATGGTATTTTAAATCTTGAGCTCAAATCTCCTTTAATTAAGAACTTTGGTTCATCCAAAATATTATTCGATCCAAGTGGCCGGGTTTATGATCAACGTGTTTACCAGTATCCAAATGCACATATCGATTAAGCACAAATCAATTCGCTTGAACAAATCCATTAATTAAGTAGTATATACACAGTGACTGTATTTTAACTCCGATACACGAATATGGGTCATGACAAAAGTCTCTCACAGATCATGATCAAAACAATCTAAATCAATTTGATTGCCTCAAACAAAGGGGTATGAATATGATTTGAGAAGCTAAAAGCAGGCGCCATTGCTATGAGATGGATGAGTTGGTGGCCTACTGTTGCTGCTTAATCCAAGATAGCTTCCATTTCTTCCAATGCTCAGTGAAGAACAAGAAGTTCTTGATGATGGCTTCTTGTTGAAAAGCTTTGAAGAAGAAGAACTTCTTGTTGGAGGTGGAAGAACTCTCGATAAAGCCACATAGCTTTTGCAAGATTTCATCTTCTTATTGAAAGGGTTTTCTGGCTTTGCAAGATCTTCTAAGCACATAACTTTTGATAGAGATGTGAAAGATTGTGATTTCCCTTGGAAGTGTTTCGATAACCCTCTTCTGTAAATTCATCAAACATAAATATAAGAACAAATTCAAGATCTTTGGATCAATCTAAGAGCACTGGCTATTTGGTTGGTTTTTCATTAAGTCCTCTATGGATAAAGTTGTCTGTATGAATTAATTTTTCCGTATAGATTAAAACGATTTTTGTTTGTGAGGGTTTTTTCACAGATGAAAAGAGCATGTTTTTAAATTGAAAAGACGGGTTTGAACAAAAATTGGTTTTCTGCATAAAGTTCCCTCCTAAACACTTACTTGATAACCCATTTTCTTTATTATTAAGCCACTAACAACCGGTAGGTCATGTATAGCAAACAGTAGATCAGCTATGCTAACAAACAAACCCTAAGCTAGCATGTTGTAACGATTTTTAAGTACGACTTACTTGGATGGAAGTTGCTGGAGGAGATCAGACATGTCACCCAAGGCATGTTCCACCGTCGTCGTCGGCGGCGGAGAATCACCGGCGGAGGAAGAGTTGCTATCTTCATCATCAGATTCATCATCTGAAGATACCAAACTCGAAACATCAGACGAGAACGAATCATCATCATCTTCTTCATGATGATCTTCATAGCGACTCATGATCTTAATCTTGTTTTCTTGATCTAAAGAAGAAGAACCCATCTCCATCATCACCATCATATCTGAATTCTGAAACTTGTATTGGTTTATAAAAGCTTGAATCTTTCCAACCAATATCCACTGTACAGCTTTTGAAAATTGAAGAACAAAGATTGGGTTTTAGGTATGAACACAGGCGCGTAATGCTTTTCTTTGCTTATGGGTACAGCTAGAAAGAGGGGAGTAATGGATTTAAAGGCATAAGATAAGAGGATAAGGGTACAAGTGGGATATGCATGATTATAGATACATGTATCGTTGTAAGCATTTATGGTTGTACTTTCGTGGGCATCGAAAAGATTCGGCGTTATCCACTTCTATATTTGGTGGGGGCCAACAATATTTGGTATGAATTCCACCACCTCAAATATTTTAATATACGGGGTTTGTTTATGCGGCATGAAGAATGGAGACTGTATAGTTTCATTTCGACCCCTCATCTTATGACCTTACGCCATTAACACCTTTTGTTTCTAAATATAGTCACTCATGCAAGACCACCATTTTGTTGGGTTTAACCAACTCATACTTACCTTCAAAAGAAGTATCGATTCTTTTTATATAACACATTCCAAAGAATGTCATATGAAAAACCTAATACGATGATTTGATTTTTGGTATTCAATTTTGTCTAGAGCCATGTTTTTTGCACGTTAGATATGAAAAGGATCATATAACTTCATTTTCATGAAAACCTGACACCCTTCTCCCAACACAACTCATAGATACATCATATACAGTATATACATGCATGATATATATATATCCAACACATAAACACATAATCTTCCTTAGTGAACTCGCATTCATCATAGTCTAATAAACACTTTGTCCCTACATAAAAGTGTCGACAAACTCGAAAAGCACCGATTAAGCTCAAGCTTTGGCTGAAAACCCGAATTAATTCTTTTCTTTTTCAGGGGCTAAAAGAGTCCGGGATTTTTTGTTTATTGAAAAACAGGCTTGGAAGACTCGGGGCTTGTGCGCATACATACAGGTGTTGGTGGGGTGTTTTGTCTATTAAACAATTAAGGGGGCAAGTATTGGTTATACATATAATTGAAGGGTGTAAATGAAAGTAAAGAAAATGGGGGCGGTGGCATGTGGAGTCGAAAAGCGCGTTGCGTTGATTATGGAGTCAAAGGAGAAAAATGGCCGAATTGGGTAATGTAAGCCTGTAAGGCCATCCGTAGCCCAGCGGCTTCGGGCCCGGGTTCGGAGGGCGGGTTGGCGGGCTCTGGGTACGACTTCGGCGGGTTCACGCGGGTACGGGTGGCGGGTAAGGGGCTCGGGTTCCCCAGCCCGCATACCCGACGAGTTTATTTTTTTTTTATAATTTTTTAATTCAAACGGCTATAATTCAAACGGCCATATTTTTTTTTATCAATTTTTTATTTTCCAATTTAAACCCTATAAATCATCCTCAAATCTCATTCATTTTTCACACCAAAATTTAAACACTCATCTCAATCCTTAAATATTTTCTTTCATTTCTTTCAATCCGATATAAACTTTATGGATTCGCCACCCGTTTCATCGTCCGGTTCTTCATCATCCATTGACACCGACGAGGAATTCGGTCAACTATTAAATCGTTATGCAGATTTGTTGCAACAAGCTGTAGCCTCATCGTCAAGAAGACCGAGGTCCGGGAACATAGAAAGAGGTCGGGTAGATGCTAACGACCGGCTTTTGCAGGACTACTTTGGCGAACATCCGACAATCATGCTAGAAGCGGTGGCCTCCCAAGATCTATGGTTCTGGCACGCATTCTTTGGTGTTGCCGGTTCCAACAACGACATCAATGTTCTCAATCAATCGCCCATCCTCAACGATGTCTACGACGGAAAAGCACCCGAGTGCCCTTTTGAGGTTAATGGAGTCACCTACAAGAACGGATATTATCTAACGGATGGGATATACCCGGAATGGGCAACTTTTGTAAAAGCGTTTACGTGCCCAAATGATGCTAAACGAATAAAGTTCAAGGCCGCACAAGAATCGGCACGTAAAGATGTTGAACGAGCTTTTGGCGTGCTTAAACAACGTTGGCATATACTTAAGTACCCGACACGCGGATGGCATAAGAATAAATTGGCGAATATTATGTACGCTTGTCTCATATTACACAATATGATACTCGAAGACGAAGGTCATGCCATTTGTGCCGATGGAAACGCCGTGGTAGCGGATGAAACACAAATCACTGAGGCACAACGCGCAACAAATGTTCGAGAAGTCAAAAACCGAGAGACTCATAATAACCTTCGGTCGGATTTGGTCGAACATATTTGGCATATCCGACTACCCAACAACGACGACGAGTAGATTTTTAATATTTTGTAATTTTTAATTTTATTTTGTAATTTTTAATTTTATTTTGTAATTTTATTTTTATTTTGTAATTTTATTTTTATTTTGTAATTTTTAATTTTATTTTGTAATTTTATTTTTATTTTTATGAATGTTATGATTTTTTATTAAAAAATTAGATGATGTGGCATGAGGGTTCAAAAGGTTCAAAAGGTTGGGGTACGGGATTAGAGGGTTCAAAAGGTTGAAGAGGGTTCAAAGTGGAAAACTGATGTGGAGCTGATGTGGCACTGAGGGTTCAAAAGGTTTGAACCTGGGGTACGGAAGGCCTAATCAACGTTAAAAAAACAGAAGATAAGGATGCTACATGGAAGGATATTAGTAGGCTTACCTATAAATGATACCCTCTCTCGCCAAAAAAACAAAAACATATTTCTATAAAATATTTAAAATAAATAAATATTGAAAATGTTTTTATTAAGCAATACAGTATTGTTTTTGAATAAAAACATTTTCCGACGATGACCTATAACCAGTTATTTACTTGAATACTGTAATTAAACTAGTTTGTAGTGATAATTTTGATACATAGATATCATTGGATTAGATTGAACACAGAATAAGTTTTTTTTTTAATATTATTTGATTAATTTATATATCATATAATAGTTTTAATTAACATAAATGAAGTAATTAATTTAAGTTATATATATATATATATATACACATATATGATAGTTTAAAAGTCAAATGAAAACTTTGATATAATTAATGGTAGTTAAAAAAAAACTCGATTCGTATAATAGAGAAATAATGTTTTATTTGGGTTGGAAAATCCTTGTCAATTGACGAAGGCACGGTGAAAATTGTTGCAACAACAATGGTTGTGGAGGTAGAGACATTGGTGATTGGTAGTGGTGATGGTTGATTGTATTCCTAGTGGCGAAGGGCGATGATGGTTGGCGGTTGACGACGGATGTGGAGGACGTGAAGATGGTAAATAGTAGCGGTGGGTGGTGGTCGACAGTGGTAGAGGAGGTAGTTGTGACCAATCTGGTGGAAGTGGTGGTGGTTAGGGTGGTGATGGCCAACGGTACTAATGGAGTTGGTGATGGGTGCTAGTGGTCGATAGTCGACGGTGGTGGTGGTAGTGGCGATGAACGTTGGTGGTCAGTGGTCGTCGGTAGCTATGGAGGTGGTGGAGGAGGTTATTACGGTAGAGGGGGGAGGTAGCCAACGATGGTGGTGGTGGTGGCGATGGACGGTGGTTGTAGAGGTGGTGGAGGAGGTTGGTGTGGTAGAGGATGAGGGGGAGGTGGCCAACGGTGGTGGTGATGGCAGAGGACGGTGGTGGTTGGTGGTTGAACGATGATTATGGAGGTGGCGGTGGTCGACGGTGGTGGAAGAGGTTGTTGTAGTGGAAGAGGAGGTGAAGGTGGCCAACGGTGGCAACCGGTGGTGGTGGCGGTCGCGACTAACGATGGTCACCACCAAAATGAATACCATATTAAAGTTATATATCAAACGAGGGTTAATTAGTAATATTTTAGTTTATATCTCATTTTGTCCATCTTGTTCCACCTATTTTGGTGGAAAAAGGAAGAAATCTTTTTTGTCATACATTGTCGCACCTTGTCTAAGTTCTTGTCTCTGTCATATATCGCACCAAACGTGGGACAACGAGTTCTTGTCATGTCCCATGCCGCGCCAAACATAACGTGAGACAGTGAGTTTTATCTCGTCACGGCTTGTTCTGTCTGTCGCATGTACCAAAAGCAGCCAAAAGGACTTGTCCGATTTTAATTAGCCCAAACTAGTTTTTTATTCTATATTCTTAAAATGCATATATGATATATGAATGTGTATGTATTATGCATGTAGGTGTGTATTAATATATGTGTAAATGCATGACATATACAATTATGTTAACATGTATAACACAGTATGATGTTTAAAATGCATTTGCGAATAATATTTAATATATTGTTAAAATAATACGATAACCTAGTTGATGATCAAGAATATAAAATTTTAAAGTCAAATGACAATTTTGCATTCTGGCAATGATATCTTTTAGTACATGACTTGAAATTTTGGTTTAGGTATCATGCTTGTATCCATGGTCCAAAAATGCAAATTTCGTGTTAATATAGGTTAGGGATAGGGCAGTGTGAGCAAGTTTCATGTTCTTAGTGACTTCGAAAGTTGCACGTTCAATCTTGTTTCTAATGTCATGGGAGTAGAACACAACGGAAAACTATCTTTCTAAACAAGCAAGCCCCCACAAGATGTCGCATATAAAGTCGCATCTGATGTATCGAGATCAGTTTCCCATGTATGTATGAAGTTCTAAGCAAGATAGTCTAAGGGTGGATTTGAAGTCATAGTGTACATAACATAAACAACATACCATAAGGGTGTGTGATCCCAAGATACAAGTAATATGCACAAGATCTATGATTCAATCCATTCATCTCATTAATCTTCAAAGATTGAATTACAATGTAGAGAGAAAAACTCACCGAGAGTGAATTAGAAATGATATGTGTAACGTGAAAGTGTACTTCAAAAACAAGGAGATCTAAGCCTTTTTCAATTTTCGTTTTACACTTTTATCGTATTAACATAATAATCATATATTAACTAATTGATTAAATCGTTTTAAATTATTCGTTTTAAAAAATACGTTTTAACATATCACATTAACATACATAATTACGTTAAAATATGTTAAGGAGTTCGATATATATATATATATATATATATATATATATATATATATATATAGAGAGAGAGAGAGAGAGAGAGAGAGCTTTAGGGGAAAACTTCAAATAAATGGAAAACTAAAAAACACTTTATCAACCGTTGTATTAGATAATCTCATGGATGTGATTAGATGGCCGGTTACAACAATATTAATTAAATTAAAAAACCTCACCCCCTATTTTTTATTCGAAAAAGACGAAAAATAAACAAAATCCGAATGAAATAATATACACCAAATAAACGATCATATTTTTCTCGTTAATTTGACATCCATATTGATATACTTTTTCCTCCATATTTTCGTAGTTTTTCGGTTTTCCAGTGTAATACCCCGGGTAAGTCAGTTAGATAAATTCCCTATCAGTTAAAATATTTAACCTTAAGATTTAATGTTTAGGGTAAGTTGGAGGTAAGTTATAAGTTTAAGGATGTTTGGGTTAAATTTGAGAAGTTCAAGGTCTATTTGGTAAGATATGGTTTGATATTACCCCTTAAGTCTTCAGATGGTTTTCTTATACTGAAATTAGAAAGTGTGTGTGTGTGCAGGAGTTTTGGAGGCGAAGAAAGCGAAAGAAGGAAAGTTACGGTTTGAGCATCAATCGATTGGGTTAGAAACGATTTTGAGGTTAGTCCCTTTATATTTTGTGTTGGTAATTTGTAATAGAAGATATCTATCGGTTTAGAAGTTATAATTTCAGTAATTGGTATAGATTTCAATCGATTTCTGAGAAATAGAACCGACTGTGTTCTTGAGAGTCCCGGGGAAGTCCCGGTAGACTCCCGGTGCTGTCGACTCCCGGTGTGATAGACTCCCGGTGCTGTCGACTCCCGGTGTGATAGACTCCCGGTGTAGTGAGTCCCGGTATAGCAGACTTCCGGTAGTGAGAGTTCCGGTAATGGGAACTCCCGGTATAGGAACTCCCGGTACTAAGAGTCCCGGTACTGTATAAGTCCCAGTACCCTGTAGTCCCGGTAGTGAGTTAAGCACAGTGTGTAATGAAATAATTGAGTATGGGAAATTGTTAGGCTTTATGTGTTTGGTCAGTAAAGCGATGTGTGTATCTTAACTTGTTTCAGATTCTGTGGAGTCGTGGTAAGAGATAGAATCGTTTTGAGAGAAGCTTGCGAACGTGTGTAATAACCAAAACAGGTGAGTTTTACTTTGAAAACGTTTTTAACTGGAATACGTATATGCGTGAATTGGGATTGAAATAGTTGATGACTATGTGTTTATATGTGAATTATAATATAGTGAGGTATTATATTTACATGAGTATTATAATGTGTTATAATACGTTGGTCGGGTTTAGGACCGGTGTGTTTGGCTATAGACTCCGTATAGCGTTGTTTGGCTGTAAATGTTGTACAGCGTTGTATATTATTAGTTGGCTTGCTACCACTAATATGGCCAGGAGGAATGAAAAGGGAAAGTATAAGATATGTGAGCTTATTTGGATGTATATGACTGTGTTGCGTGAATTATATGAATGAAGTTGATATAAATAGTTTTTTTTTTAACTAACAGGGATTTCTCACTTAGACCATCAGGTCTAACCCTCATTTTGTTTTAAAAATATGTATTCCAGGTGGTGGATCAAGTAAGAGCAAGTAACTAGAGTAACTGATGGATGGCTTGTGTGAAGAATTATAAGATGAAGATTTTGGCTTGTTTAGCAGTTGTACCATAATATTAAATGTTATGTATGTAAATAGTATAAAGATTGTAGTAGAATGGTTTTCTTTCGATTGTAAAAGACTACGGGACCGTACTTGTAATGTGGAGTTCGTTTGTTATATCTATGTTGTGTTACATTATGTGATATGTTGTGTATATGGGATTTGGGTTGTTACAAATGGTATCAGAGCCTTAGTTTAAGGGATTTAGGTATTTGTATCTGTACCTAGACTTAAACTGCATGTGAAGTAGGATGTCCTTATCATTATAGAACCTTGGGATGATGAAGTATAAAAAGGTAGAAGGAACTTCATGTAAGGTAATTTCATATTACACCTGGCCAGTGTAATTGTGATCTTACAGGTACAAGTTTGAACTGGAATACCTTGTTATATGGGGTATGTGCGTATGTGTATATTAATCTTGTTTAAATCTACAGAATGGCAAGCGGTACGCGAAATTCGAATCGAGGAGGAGGAAGAAATCCAAATAGAACTAATCCGCCAATAGGAACAGGAGACAAGGGAGGAAGAACAGGGGGCAGAGTCGGGGGTAGAGCTGGAGGTCGAGCCGGGGGCAGAGTCCAGCCAAATAGTACGGAATTCGTTACCAGGGCTGATCTAATGGAGGAAATGGGAAAAATGCAGGCTAACATACAAACAATGTTTGATCGAAGTCGTAATAATGAAGCTGATAGACCAGATCCGGAACATGAAGTCGAACTACCAATCACCCCTACGGTCTTACCGGTAATGAGAAAATGTGATTACAAGATGTTTCTTAGTTGCAGGCCTCCTACATTCTCAGGAGATCGGGATCCAGTGAAAGCAATGAGATGGATGAAGGAAATAGAAGCTATTTTCAAGACGAGTAAGTGCGCTGACGAAGATCGAGTATTGTATGGAGCGGCAATGTTAAAGGGGGATGCTTTGTATTGGTGGGAATCTTTTATTCATTCTAAAGGATCTGATGTTTATTCTACCCTCTCTTGGGAAGAATTTGTGATAGCCTACAAGAACGCATTTTGTCCCCAAGTAGCCGTCAAACAATTGGAAGGGGAATTTATGAACTTGCAACAAGGAAACTTATCCGTTCGAGACTACACCGCTAGCTTCTTGGAAAAGTCTCGGTTCGCAGAATACTACGTTGCTACGGAGGCGATGAAGACGGAAAGGTTTATCTTCGGGCTGAACTCAGAGGTTAGAAGACTAGTGACTGCAAAAGGACCCGATACCTTCTCAGCTGCAGTTGATGCCGCGGAGAATGTTGAACGAGATATGAGAAGAGATGATGGCGATAAAAGTATCGGGAAGAGAAAGTGGGAAGGACCACAATACGATCCGAAGAAGTCCCGATTTCAGAGGTATGATAACCGTCCGCCGTTTCGACCAGCGGAAAGACCATGTCAGAAGTGTAACCGTGTCCACCAAGGAAATTGCCGAGGTGATTTACGAGCATGTTATAAGTGTGGGAAGACCGGACATGTCATCAAAGATTGTAAGGTAACGCGGCTATGTTTCTTATGCAATTCACCAGATCACCTTCAGTCAGACTGTCCGAGGGGAAGGATACAGCAAGGCGGATCTTCAGGCAGGCCAGCGATTGTTAAACCAGTAATACCAAGACTGGAACCGCCAGTAACCAGGGGTCGCGCATTCCAAATGACTGAGAAAGAAGCGGAAGAAACTCCGGACGTGGTTACAAGTACATTTTTGATAAACTCTACACGTGCTAAGGTGTAATTTGATTCCGGTGCAAATCGATCGTTTGTGTCTCCTACATTTGCTGCTTGTCTGTGTTTGAAACCTAAAATGCTAGAACATGCTCTGTCAGTAGATACGGCAAATGATAATCAAGTGTCAGTTAAAGAAGTGTTTGATAACTGTGTGATAAATATAGAGGAGTGTAAAGTTCCGATACAATTGTTTCCTATGACTTTGATAGAGTTTGATGTCGTAGTGGGAATGGACTGGATAGCCGAGAATCAGGCTAACATAGTATGTGATAAGAAGTTAATAAATGTGGTATTACCTGATAAGGGACCAGTAGTGATATATGGTGATCGTAGGAATCATCAGTCTAGCCTAATATCTATGATAAAAGCCCGTAAATGTGTTAGCAAGGGTTGTCAGAGTTACTTAGCCTATGTGATAGATAGTAGGCCTGAAAGGAATAGGATGGAAGATATTCCTATTGTTAGTGAATTCCCTGAAGTTTTCCCTGAAGACTTGAATAGTCTTCCTCCGGTTAGACAAGTGGAATTTGGTATCGACTTAGTTCCTGGAGCCACTCCTACTGCTCGTGCACCTTATCGTCTGGCACCTCCAGAGATGAAAGAGATGATGGCACAATTACAAGACCTATCAGATAAAGGCTTCATCAGACCTAGTTCTTCGCCGTGGGGAGCCCCAGTGTTATTTGTGAAAAAGAAGGATGGTTCGATGAGAATGTGTATCGACTACCGAGAATTGAATAAGCGCACGATAAAGAACAAGTATCCGTTACCTCGAATTGATGACCTCTTCGATCAGTTAGTTGGAGCTTGCTATTTCTCCAAGATTGATCTAAGATCCGGTTATCACCAGTTGAAAGTTAAAGAAGAAGACGTTCTAAAGACTGCTTTTCGTACAAGGTATGGCCACTACGAATTCTTAGTAATGCCGTTTGGACTGACAAACGCTCCAGCTGCCTTTATGGATTTAATGAATCGGGTATGTAAGCCGTATCTTGATAAATTCGTTATTGTATTTATTGATGATATCCTTATCTATTCCCAATCCAAAGAGGATCACGCACAACATCTTCGTTTAGTTCTGGAGTTGCTGAAGAAAGAAAAGTTATACGCTAAGTTCTCTAAATGTGAATTCTGGTTGCGAGAAGTTCAGTTTCTGGGGCATGTCGTTTCTGAGAAGGGTATACAAGTTGATCCGATGAAAGTGGAAGCAGTTAAAAAGTGGGAACCGCCGAAGACAGCAACCGAAGTACGTAGTTTTCTGGGTTTAGCCGGCTACTATCGGAAATTTATAAAAGAATTCTCTCGTATCGCAACGCCTTTGACTAAGATGACCCGGAAGAACCTGAAGTTTGAGTGGAAAGCAGAACAAGACGAAGCATTCCGGATATTGAAAGAGAAACTGTGCAGCGCGCCGATTCTATCACTACCTGAAGGTACGGAAGACTTTGTTGTTTATAGTGATGCGTCTAAACTGGGATTGGGATGTGTGCTTATGCAGCGTGGGAAAGTTATTGCATATGCTTCTCGTTAATTAAAGGATCATGAAAGACAGTATCCTACGCATGACATGGAACTTGCAGCAGTCGTCATCGCGTTAAAGATTTGGAGACATTATCTGTATGGTTCCAAATGTCAGATTTATACTGATCACAAGAGTCTCCAACACCTCTTTGATCAAAAGGAACTGAATATGAGACAAAGAAGATGGCTAGAATTGCTGAATGATTACGACTGTGAAATCCTTTATCATCCGGGAAAGGCAAATGTGGTAGCTGATGCATTGAGTCGTCAAGAAAGGAGTGGGACAATAAAGGTTATTTCGCTACGAACTGAACTCCTACCCAGCATATTCGACGAATTGCAGAAGTGTCAAGTGGAGGCATATCAGGATGAACATTTGAAATCAGAACGGTTAGCGGGGATGTCAGCATTGTTAGTAAAAGATGATCGTGGGTTATTGTGTCTGGGAAACAGAGTGTGGGTACCTCGTTTGGGTGGGTTACGTGATCGTGTTCTACAAGAAGCCCATCAATCCCGTTTCTCTATTCACCCAGGTACAAACAAGATGTATAAAGACTTAAAGCAATTCTATTGGTGGCCGGGGTTAAAAAGAGGGATTGCACAGTATGTGGAAAGATGCGATACTTGTAAGAAAGTAAAGATCGAACACCAAAAGCCGTTTGGTCAACTACAACGGCTAGAAATACCTATGTGGAAGTGGGAGCAGATTACCACATATTTCATCACCAAACTACCAAGGACTCCTAAGGGATTTGATTCTATTTGGGTGATCGTCGACAGATTGACAAAGTCTGCACACTTTCTACCGATAAAGGAAACCGATTCGATGGAGCGATTGGCTAAGTTATACATTGATGAAATAGTAACTCGACATGGAGTTCCAATCTCTATCATTTTTGATCGCGATAGTCGTTTTACTTCAAGATTTTGGAGAAGTTTTCAATAGGAAATGGGCACACAGATAAAGTTGAGTACGGCGTATCATCCCCAAACATATGGGCAGAGTGAACGACCAATTCAGACCCTAGAAGATATGCTCCGGGCTTGCATTGTTGATTTTGGGGGATCGTGGGATAAGCATTTACCATTGATTGAATTCGCTTACAACAACAGTTATCATTCCAGCATACAAGCGGCACCGTTCGAAGTACTGTATGGTAGGAAATGCCGAACGCCTCTGTGTTGGAACGAAGTGGGAGAAAAACAGTTAGCGGGGCCGGAAATAGTTCAGTTAACCGCCGATAAGGTTACTCAGATTCGTGAACGGTTGAAAGTGGCTCAAGACAGACAGAAAAGCTACGCTGATCGACGCCGAAAGCCATTGGAATTTCAGGTTGGGGATTACGTAATGTTAAAGGTTTCGCCGTGGAAAGGAGTCATCAGATTTGGACGACAAGGTAAACTTAGCCCTAGGTATATTGGACTGTTTGCAATAACAGAAAGGATCGGTGAAGTCGCTTACTGATTAGATCTTCCGCCAGAATTGAGCAGAATCCATAATGCGTTTCATGTATCGAACTTCCGAAAGTGTTTGGTTACTCTAGACCAGGCAGTCTCTCTACCAGATATCCGAGTCGACGAAAAACTGAATTATGTGGAAGAGCCGGAAGCTATAATTGATCGTAAAGTTAAAGTGTTGCGGAGTAAGGAGATCAGGCAAGTGAAAGTTCAGTGGAGACATCATAGAGGTCAAGATGCTACGTGGGAATCAGAGACGGAAATGAGAGCCAAATACCCTCATCTTTTTACTTAACGGAATTCCGGGACGGAATTCTTTTAAAGGGGAGATGATGTAATACCCCGGGTAAGTCAGTTAGATAAATTCCCTATCAGTTAAAATATTTAACCTTAAGATTTAATGTTTAGGGTAAGTTGGAGGTAAGTTATAAGTTTAAGGATGTTTGGGTTAAATTTGAGAAGTTCAAGGTCTATTTGGTAAGATATGGTTTGATATTACCCCTTAAGTCTTCAGATGGTTTTCTTATACTGAAATTAGAAAGTGTGTGTGTGCGGGAGTTTTGGAGGCGAAGAAAGCGAAAGAAGGAAAGTTACGGTTTGAGCATCAATCGATTGGGTTAGAAACGATTTTGAGGTTAGTCCCTTTATATTTTGTGTTGGTAATTTGTAATAGAAGATATCTATCGGTTTAGAAGTTATAATTTCAGTAATTGGTATAGATTTCAATCGATTTCTGAGAAATGGAACCGACTGTGTTCTTGAGAGTCCCGGGGAAGTCCCGGTAGACTCCCGGTGCTGTCGACTCCCGGTGTGATAGACTCCCGGTGCTGTCGACTCCCGGTGTGATAGACTCCCGGTGTAGTGAGTCCCGGTATAGCAGACTTCCGGTAGTGAGAGTTTCGGTAATGGGAACTCCCGGTATAGGAACTCCCGGTACTAAGCGTCTCGGTACTGTATAAGTCCCGGTACCCTGTAGTCCCGGTAGTGAGTTAAGCACAGTGTGTAATGAAATAGTTGAGGATGGGAAATTGTTAGGCTTTATGTGTTTGGTCAGTAAAGCGATGTGTGTATCTTAACTTGTTTCAGATTCTGTGGAGTCGTGGTAAGAGATAGAATCGTTTTGAAAGAAGCTTGCGAACGTGTGTAATAACCAAAACAGGTGAGTTTTACTTTGAAAACGTTTTTAACTGGAATACGTATATGCGTGAATTGGGATTGAAATAGTTGATGACTATGTGTTTATATGTGAATTATAATATAGTGAGGTATTATATTTACATGAGTATTATAATGTGTTATAATACGTTGGTCGGGTTTAGGACCGGTGTGTTTGGCTATAGACTCCGTATAGCGTTGTTTGGCTGTAAATGTTGTACAGCGTTGTATATTATTAGTTGGCTTGCTACCACTAATATGGCCAGGAGGAATGAAAAGGGAAAGTATAAGATATGTGAGCTTATTTGGATGTATATGACTGTGTTGCGTGAATTATATGAATGAAGTTGATATAAATGGTTTTTTTTAAACTAACAGGGATTTCTCACTTAGACCATCAGGTCTAACCCTCATTTTGTTTTAAAAATATGTATTCCAGGTGGTGGATCAAGTAAGAGCAAGTAACTAGAGTAACTGATGGATGGCTTGTGTGAAGAATTATAAGATGAAGATTTTGGCTTGTTTAGCAGTTGTACCATAATATTAAATGTTATGTATGTAAATAGTATAAAGATTGTAGTAGAATGGTTTTCTTTCGAGTGTAAAAGACTACGGGACCGTACTTGTAATGTGAAGTTCGTTTGTTATATCTATGTTGTGTTACATTATGTGATATGTTGTGTATATGGGATTTGGGTTGTTACATCCAGTTATTTAGGGTTTTCTCTTGAACTGACCCTATATATATATAATCCAAATAATTTGACGATTTAATGAATTAGTTAATATATGATTATTATGTTAATGCGATAGGAGTGTAAAACAAAATTGAAAAAATAAGAGATGTACCATAAATTAAATAGGGAAATTAATTAAAATGCCACAAGTTTGACCCAATGTTACCGAAATGCCACAAAACTCTCCCATCTTACCGAAATGCCACAAAAAACCGCGGTGGGCCCCGCGATCGCGGGCCCCAGGCCCACGTGTCACCAAACTTCGCCCAAATAGCCCGTGTTGGTCCCTCAAGAATGCCCGCGACCCAGCTTTCCCCCCTCAAGAATGCCCGTGTTGGCAGTTTTGGTCCCTGCCCGCGTTGTGCCCCCGCGATCGCGGGCTAACCCGCCACGTGTCGGCCCAGGGTTAACCCTAATTTTTTTTTGAAGACTCAAACCCTAATTTTTACACTTTTGGTCCCTGAAAAATTACACTTTCAGCCCCTGTACTTGGACGAATCTTGCATGTTTTTACTGTTTTTTCCACAATTATTGTACTTTGAAGACCAATTTGTGGTTGAAATTCATTTGCATGTTTGAATCAATGTTAAATAAGTGTTTTTGGAATACCAGTTTGTGGATGAAATGAGAGATTGGTTGTCATCAATGTTGGTTGTTTCATTCATAAATAGATGTAAAATGCAATCCATAATCCACACACCGATTGCATACTTCTTTCTGCAATATTTTGTGTTTGAGATACTACTGAAAAAATGAGTTCATCTGTTGCAAAAGCTAAGCTATTTTTCTGTTACGATGGTGAATGGGTGGAAGACAACAATGAGTGGAATTTTGTTTATAAATCTAAGCATGGTGTAAAATTACCAGTAAAATTTTTTTATCAGAAGTTTGTTGCATACGCCATGCAAAAATGTGCAATCGACCCTTCTGATGTTTGCAAGTTAGTGTTTAAAAATGGTGATGGGTCATTTGTGGATTTATCCAACGATGGGGATATCTCTGGTTTTCTGCACTTTGCAGTCGATTCAGAAAGCCCTCCATTACTTTTTGTGTATCCCGGCGTATCCGACGAAAATGACGACGACGGTGACGACTAAAACCTCCAAATAGAGCAGCCTGATTCTCAATTTCAGGCGTCCAACGCCCCAACGGTTCCGAAGATGCAACAACAACAACCACAACCACACGAAGGGCGTACTGCTGGAGTTGCTGATGACGAAACCCACGTTTTCAGAACGGGTAATTCTGAAATAGACAGATCAGACACCGATAGTGATGATCAGACTCCTAGTAGAAAATCATGTAGTCAGATAGATGACTTTTTTGATATGCCCCCTATTCTTCCAGACTCCCATACCCAGACACAAACCTACGAACCTACACCTTATATTCGCAGTGAAATGTTACATGTAGGTCAGATATTCGAGTCGAAGGATCTCTTGGCAAGTCAGGTCGGACTTAAGTTCTTGGAAGAGGGTTTCGAAAGGTGCACGTCGAAATCTGACAAAACTAGATACATAGTTGAATGTGCCAGAAAAAACTGTGAGTGGAGGATGTACGTGATTGAAACGGGTGGCAAAGGAGGGGTGTTCATTATTAGAAAGTTGGACGACGTACACACTTGTACGAGGACGCAACTGAATCCCCACCACAAACAAGCCAACAAAAAGACTTTGGGTGCGATACTGAAAAAAAAATCTTGATGTTAGTAGGTCATTGTGTCCAAAGGACATCGTCCACGATGTTCACCAGCAGTTCGGCGTCACGATTGATTACCACCAAGCTTGGCGTGCGCGATGCCATGCGCTGTTTATGGTGAGAGGCACGTTCGAGGAGTCGTATAAACGACTCCCGGCATATTTATATAATTTGCAGCTGCAGAACCCTGGTACTGTCACACAGCTACGGACCGATTCACATCGACGGTTTGAGATGTGCTTCGTGGCCCTTGGACCCGCGGTACGTATTTTAACACGTCATATGTTTACACATTATAAACTATAACATTTACAAAGGAAAACCACCTATGTTTTTGCAGATCCGCACATTTGTGGCAAATCTACGTCGTGTCCTGATAATAGACACAACCCATTTAAAGGGCCGTTACTTGGGTATGATGTTCCTGGCGGTTGCCATGGACGGGGATAACTCCATCGTTCCAGTAACTTTCGGCGTAGGCAAGTCCGAAACTGGGGACGAGTGGACTTGGTTTCTGTCCATGTTGAGACAAGCTATCGGAGACCCGCAAGGGTTGGTGTTTATGTTCGACAGGGCTCCTTCCATAAGCGCCGCAATCTCTGCCATATACCCAAACGCCCTCACGCCATATGCTGTCGACATTTGGAGATGAACGCCAAATCCAAGGACAAACGTATTACGACCAACAAGAATGTCTATTGGGCGGCATGCAGAGCATATACGGATCGGGAGTTTAACAAGTACATGAATATGCTACGACATAGTGCCGACGAAGCAGCCAAAGTCTTTGACAATGCTGGACCGGAGAGGTGGTCCGCGGCCCATTTTCCTGGACAACGGTATGACATTCTGACCTCGAATAGTGCAGAGTCTGTGAATGCACTCTCCCGTTTTGCGCGTAGATGTCCGATTGTTAATCTTATGGACTACTTTAGGGCCTTTCAACAAGAGTTGTACCAAATTCGACGCCTAAAAGTAGTTGAGATGCAAAATGCACTCACACCAACGGCGGAGAAGATCGTTCAGTACAGGGCGCGTCGTGCGGCGACATGGCCGGTAAGAACAATCGGGTATGGGAAGTACGAGTTGCATGATGATTATCTTCACGCGATTGTGAATATGGAAGACCACCTTTGTTCGTGTCGCGAATGGGATAAATCTGGGTTACCGTGCGGCCATGCCATCGCTGCAGCAAGACATACGGGTCGTAGAGATTGCAGCGACTTGGCTGTTTGTTTCTTCACGTCCGAATATTACCGGAGAACTTACGTGGAGGTAATAAACACAGCTAGTTTGTAAATGATATATATATATATTCATATTATATATACACACATACATATGCTTCTAAATGAACATTGATAACACAGCTAGTTTGTAAATGATATATATATTCATATTATATATACACACATACATATGCTTCTAAATGAACATTGATAACACAGCTAGTTTGTAAATAATATATATATTCATATTATATATATACACACATACATATGCTTCTAAATGAACATTGATAACATAACTAGTTTGTAAATGATATATATATTCATATTATATATACACACATACATATGCTTCTAAATGAACATTGATAACACAACTAGTTTGTAAATGATATATATATATATTCATATTATATATATATACACACATACATATGCTTCTAAATGAACATTGATAACACAGCTAGTTTGTAAATGATATATATATTCATATTATATATATACACATACATATGCTTCTAAATGAACATTGATAACACAGCTAGTTTGTAAATGATATATATATATATATATATATTCATATTATATATACACACATACATATGCTTCTAAATAAACATTGATTAAACAGCTAGTTTGTAAATGATATATATATATATATATATATATATATATTCATATTATATATACACACATACATATGCTTCTAAATGAACATTGATAACACAGCTAGTTTGTAAATGATATATATATATATATATATATATATATATATATATATTCATATTATATATACACACATACATATGCTTCTAAATGAACATTGATAACACAGCTAGTTTGTAAATGATATATATATATATATATATATATATTCATATTATATATATATATACACACATACATATGCTTCTAAATGAACATTGATAACACAGCTAGTTTGTATTCCATCCAATAGGCTTTTCATCTTCAATCTTTCTGACCCTTTTTCAACGGCTTCTGCTTTTGCAACCACGTATGGCCATTGTGTACCACAACCCGGACACACTTTAGCAAATGAGTTGAGGATTGTCATATATTCTACAAGAGGAGTGGGCCCACGTGGATAGAGTACGGCTACCAAAATCTAGCATCATTAACAAAAAAACCCCATGTTTGTTTATCCGAATGAGGTAACCTCTGACTTGACCTTGCATGATGTAAAAAAACAACAAAAAAATACAAAACAACAACACAGTAAAAAAATACAAACAACAACACAGTAAAAAAATACAAAACAAGAAAAAAAATACAAAACAACTAAAACAACCACCACCTACATAAAAATTGATTTAGTTTCATCAATCCAAGCTTGCTTTTCGTTTACCTTCACTTGTATAATTGCGAAGTCTTGTAGAATATGGTGAATTGCTTCTTGTTCTCGACGAACACGAGCCTCCCTAGCTTTTATATCCCCTTTCATCCTTTTGATCTCCCTGTCTTCCTCTTCGATCTTTCTCAAATGGACTGCCTTTATGTCCATAATTTTTTTCCACTCTTCTGTTAGTTCATCTATCTCCTTTTCCTTTTTTGCTATGGCGACCTCGATTTGAGGTGGCATTTTTTCAGGAGTAGACTTAGGGTTTGATGACGATGCCATTTGTGGATGAAATGAGAGAAGAGAAATCAAGAGAGAAATCAATTCAAAGAAAGAAAGCAAGAGAGAAATCAAGAAAGAAAGCAAGAGGAAGTGTGAATTGTGAATTGCATCTTACTGGTATTTATGAATGAAATCTCAAACATGCAAATGAATTTCAACCACAAATTTGTCTTCAAAGTACAATAATTGTGGAAAAAAACAGTAAAAGCATGCAAGATTCGTCCAAGTACAGGGGATGAAAGTGTAATTTTTCAGGGACCAAAAGTGTAAAATTTGGCCCATCGCGGGCCATCGTGGGCAGGGACTGAACTTGCCAACACGGGCAAAGTTGGGGGGCTCTGTGGGGCTTTTGGCCGAAACAGTTTGCCATGTGAGCATGGGGCCCGCGATCGCGGGGCCCATCGCGGGCTTTTGTGGCATTTTGGTAAACCTGGAGAGATTTGTGACATTTTGGTAACTTGAGGTCAAACTTGTGGCATTTTAATTAATTTCCCAATTAAATAATTAACTATAAGGGTATGAATTGTAAATATTAAAAATATTTTTATGTAGTATATATGATATATAATAAAATAAATAAATCCAAAAATATTCAATATTGGGCTCATTTCGAAGGTATCGAAGAGACGAGTACAATTGTGTAACTTGTTAAAATTAAAACGTATTTTTAACGTATTTTAGTTAATAATACGATTATATGTGTTAATTATGATGAAGGTGTAAAATTAAAATTAGGAAAGTAAAGGTATAAAGTAAAATAAGTAAATAAGTATAGGGGTTGAAAGTGTAAATATCAAATGAAATTCACAAAGTTGAGGTGTAGGCGCGGGACTCATCCCACCATAGCGGGATCGACATTTTCAGAAAACACCCTATCCCGCGATCGCAGAACATATCGCGGAAAAAATTGGTATTTTGGCAAAAGTTGAAAAAAATTGGGTATTTTGGTAAGTAAAAGTCAAACTTTAAGTATTTTAATTAAATTCCCTATAAAAAAACTAATATGATATAATTCTAAAAAAAATTAGAAATGAAAAAAAAAGACACACAAAAGGGATAAATGATCAAATACCTTTGAGTTAATAACTCGAAGTTAACTTTGTTAGAGCATCTCCAACATATTTTCTATAAATTCTCTAAAATAGAGAACTAAAAGTCAAAATTTCTAAATTAAATTATATTTCACTCTAATAAATTCTTTATTTTATAGATTTCAACATTAATTATATTATTAAAATATTATAAATTTTATTATCCCAATGCACTTTTTTAAAAATTATATAAAATGATGATAGTTTAATCTTATTGGCTGAAATCAATAAAATAATAATTTCTCTCATCTCCCATCAAGTTTTAGAAAATTTTCTAAACTTGAGTTTTTTTTTGTTTTCTCTATTTTAGAGAACAAGATAGAGAAGTTGTTGGAGACAAATAGAGAACAAAATCTCCATTTTCTCAATTTTAGAGAAGTTGTTGGAGATGCTCTTAGTAGCAAGAACCTAGCTCGAAACAAAATACAAATAATAGTAGGGGTGAGCAAAACCCGACCGACCCGAAACCCGATGTACCCGAACTTGAGTCACCCGATTAACAAATAAATAATAATATATATATATATATTTTTGTTTATATATATATATATATGGGTGTCAATTTTATACCGAGACAAACCAACCAATTTTCATACCAACCGTACCAATTTAGTTGGTACCGACCTAATTGGTTGGTATATCGTACCAACTATTTAAACTTGGTTGGTACGTGGTATTAGGAGTCGTGTACCATGGTAATTTACCATTGTATAAATTATATCATTGTATTTATTTTTTATAATAAGGTCCGACATAGCTAGGTTTTTTCCCATAATAATTTACCTTCGACAAAAATTATGATTTTGATTTGATATTTATACTTTCAACCCATATACTTATTTACTTACTTTACTTTATACCTTTTACTTTCATAATTTAAAATTTACATTTAACACATAATCGTTTATTAACTAAAATACGTTAAAAAAATACGTTTTAATTTTAACAAGTTACAACATTATAATCGTCTCTTCGATACGGTCGAAATGAGCCTAATATTGAATTTTTTTTATTTATATATTTTTAAAAATATATAAAATATTTTTAATTTTTTGATTTATATATTTTTAAAATATACACCAAAGCATCTCCTATTATTATCGCCACCACCACCACCGTACTTATCTTGTGGTTTCCAAACATCCTTTTATTAGGCACCAATGCCGTCGAAGGTAGGGAGGTCGGTGATGACGACACAACCGGCGACGGTATTTCGGGTCGGGTGCATTTCGGAAGTGGGAACCCGCATAAAACCGGGTTGTTCGAAAATACGGATTCGGGGAACCCGATAAACTTTCCGGTATTTCGCCCATAATGTTGTTCATAGACATATTAAAATCCCGTAAATTCGGTAAATTCAGAAACTGAATTTTTCCAGAAAACTGATTGTAACATCCTGAATTTTCAGTTATAGTATTTAATGAGAATTGGGATGTATTTGTATTTTGTGTAAAACCTTGGATTATATAGAGTGTCATAATTCATTAGGGTTAAAATACAAGAGATAAAAGTTTGGTGTTACTTTTGGAAATAATGAAACTAAAAGGTGTGTTTTGTTATTAAGTTAGTGTGTAAAGATAAGAGGTGAAACCTGAGATTTTATCTCAGATTTGTTGTTGGAGTCGGCAGAAGAGAAAAAGTGAGAAAGAAGAGAAGAGGAAGAAACCAAGAGTTTGTCTTCATTTTTGGTAAGAAGTTTGTGTTGATTTTGATAAAAATTTGTTGTGAATGTTAGATTATGAACGAATCTATGTTTGGATTAAATTACAGAATCAGTAACAACAGATTTGGAGTAGAGATTTGTGCAGAAAGTGGGTTTTACAAACCTAAGGTGAGTTCATTTGTACTTTGCTTAAATCAGTGTTCTTATGTTAAATTGAACCGTGAAATAGTTGTATAAAGTGATTATGAACTGTATGGTTGTACTGGGAATGAGCTGAATCGAACAGGTATCGAATTAGATCGAATTTTAGGATGCAGACCCGACTTTTCCGGATGAATCGTCGTATCCGGAAAACCCCAATGATGAATGTTTCCGGACGCAGGAAGTATCCGGGTAGGTTTTATGTATTACAAGAATCCGGATGAAGTAAGTACCGGATGGTATCCGGATGACTATAGAGTCCGGATGTTGTCCGGATTTGAATATTATCCGGAAAAGTAGGAATTTACCGGAAAGGATGTGTTGTCCGGGTGTTGGGATTGTCCGGGGAAATTATGGTATCCGGAAAATGGAAACGTCCGGATAAGATGGGTTATCCGGAAACTTTGGGTTGTCCGGACACTTTGTGCAGACTGGGCAATTTTCAGTTCTGTTAATTGCGAATCGTTGTGATTTAGTGATTGAGACATAATTAGTTTAGCATGAACATACGTACATTCGAAGGGTAGTATGTTAGGCTTGATGACTGTGCCAGTTTGATACTAGGCAGGTGTTTGGTATAGGTTAAGGAGATTGGCTCATACTGTATGCTATGAGGGAGGAATCTAGGAGGTATAAATATGATTTGCTCATACTTATTGTATGAGGAATCTATATTAAATAAATACCGGTACGTTAGTAAAGTGTAATGGATCCATAGGCACTAGTGTTTGGTAATCACATGGAATAGGCGTGTGGTAATAATCGTTATTCCAGTGATGTGTGTAGTACTAATGGTTATGTGCACGTGGTATAGATGAAGTTAGTCATTATTCTGATGTGTGTAGTACTAATGGTTATGTACACGTAGAATAGATGAAGATTAATCATTATTCTGATGTGTGTGAGAAATCATGGAATAAACGTAATTCCTGTATTCTAAGGAAAAGAAGAGATTGGCATGTGTATATTGTAATCACTATTTCCTTCTCTAAGAAATAGGCATGTGTATATTGTTATTTCTTAGATGTGTACAGAGATGGGCATGTGTATATTGCGGTTTCTGGAATAGATGTGTACGGAACTGGGCATGTGTATATTGCGATTTCCGGAATATAAACATTACTCTAGAATCAGTACAGATTCGTAGGGTAGCTCTGAGACATGATATGCTGATGGATTTGTTGTCAATCATAGTCATGGGAATGGATGAAATTGTGTAATGGAATAGAGTTATACGTACGGTAAGAAAAGGAGTAACCAGGTTTGTTATAATATGTGTACATTGATTTTTGCAAATGTTATTATTGAAACGAATGTTCTCACTAGGCGTTGGCCTAATCGTTTCATATGATGTTTTCTTACCAGGTGCAGGCTCAGGCAAATAAAGGGTTGTGGGACGAGTGTTTTGGAATAGCAGAAATGGCAATTAACAAATAAGAGATCTTTGAAGGATAGCTTAGATAACGCAATTAATCTGATTATAGTGTCATGATTAGATTAATAGGTTGTTCGAAGTATCCTGTATTGTAAATACACTCTTGATGGTTAATTCCTTTGCTATCTATATAAGTTGTAATTTTATTGTCATAACCTGTTGTAACTTGAGGTTTAAATTGGCCCGGATTTTGGGGCGTTACAATATGGTATCAGAGCACTAGTTTAAGCGAACTAAGTATGCTGATGAGATACTTAGACTTAAGCTGAGATGTAGTAGGTTATGATATGTTCACAATTTCAATTAGCTACTGTTATTATGGATATATTGTTACACGAGCATGTCTATTTCTGAATTGTTACAGTGACTAACGATCGGTAAAGTATGTTTTGTATGTATGTAAGTGCATAACCATTTCTCGTGGTTATCCCTGTAAGTTATAGTAGAGTGATGGTGAATACGCCACCAAGGTCCTTTAGAGGACAGAGCAGTAAATGATTGGGGGTTGGAAGGACAACCTGGAATTGGCGGGATTCATGAAAGTCCGCCAAGGCAACCTTTAATAGGTGATTTGATATGTGCAGAGATAGAGTATGAGATGATTGATTAAGACGGAATTAGTATGACATGGTCGAGTATGGGGGCCATGGAATGCATGTATAGCAATTATTATAAGGCCGAGAGGGCGACCTCTGGTCGGAAGTAGAGTGTCAATGATAACTTACGTAAGTAAAACGATTGACCTTGTTTGAGTAAGTAGCCTTCATTGCGAGTAAGTTTTATGCATGGTGTTTTAGTGTGTGTTACATAAGTTTTCTTGATTTCAAACCAAATGCATAAATAACAGTTTTATTCAAGGATGAATTAGTATGTGCAAGTATGTATTTAAAGAAAAAGGGTAATTTCAATTACGCTGCCTAACGAAATTTTGGAGCTTAGCAACTTGCAAAATACTTCATACTTTGCATAAAAAGTTGTATGATAGCAAATAGGTCAAGAAAGTGTTGATCAGTAAACTTAACAAAGGTATTAATTTGATGATATCATATAAATGAGTGTGAGAAACGACTAGTTTACTTTGTGTCAGTAAATTTTAAACTTTTGTCGTATGAAAAGATCTTCATTTAAGATATTACTGTTGTAACAACATCTTTTGGTTGAGAAAGATTGAGTTTTACGGAAATTTATATACAAACGATTTTTGAGATCGTTGTGTAGTATATGGGAGTTATGAAAATGATTGGGGTTGTGTGTGCCCACGTTGTTCCGAATGTTGTTTAATTTAAATGAGAAAAGTGTGGATTGAGTTATTTATTATATTGTCATGCATGAAGGCTATGAACTCGCTAGGTCGTAGAGTAGTACGTTATAAGCTAAGAAAGAACTCCAAGAGTGGAGAGGTGTTGGATAAACCTTGGGAGAAAGTTTGTAGTTTTGGTAATTGTGTTCAAATGAGAGATAAACAGTGTGAGAGTCGAAAGTGGACTTTAGTGTCGGTTGCATGAGAGTTTCTACCCTTGTTCGCTGACTAGGAATACAGTTGCCGAGGGACGGTTGTGTCCGGAGGAAGAATTAGGTTCAGTTAAGGACCTTAAAGTTAAGGAAGCGTCGACATGTCAAATACTGACTTTGAAGTTGATAGTTGTGTAAGGTGTATGAGACCTTTCGTCCGTCGTTGGGTGCGGTCTGGGTGCGTCCCGCGTATGCCTGTGCGGACAGGAACAAAACCGTGAGCGGTACCGGTATGCTGTTATGCAGAGGGTATGCGCAAAGCAAATTTTATCGTGTACGACATAGTTAAAGATTTTAAGTAATTGACGAATAAATTACTAATGAAAGAAGTTTCGAGTTATTGTTGCGCAAGCGAAATATATGTAGTCAAAACACGCTTTTAATGTTTATTGTGGATGTGCAATATTTATGATGTTTTACGTTTTAAAAATGTGAACATGTGGGTTGGGGGATTTTGGTAAATCTGACCATGTAAAGTTTTAAGAGTGGTAAACCTTTGTTTTGGGGCCGATGGCCAATTAAGGGATTAAAAAGGGTAAAGAATTTGGGTATCAATGTATTTTGGTTTACGTAATCGTGTGAGTGACACATGTTTAACCAAACGTTTATTTTGGCCTTAAAGGCCTGATTTATATTCAAATGAGTCTTTTGAATGTTTGTCAGTTTTAGTGACTCGAGATGGAGTATTGGATGTGTTATATGCTTAACTGCATTGTATTTGAACCAGTGACGGTTTAAGTGTTGGTCTTAGGTGTGAAGACTGTTTGATATTTTACTTGTTCGTAGTATCTTTGGAACTAATGAACCTGGGCGTATTATATACATTGTGGAGTATGAAAAGAGTTGCATTTACGTGTACTTGCAAATGAATTGACTTCATTGGGAAAGTAGCAATGAAGGGGTCGTAAGATTATCACGCCTCGGAGCGTATGTTGCATAATGTGAGTTAGATGTATTTAAATTGCGTGAGTTGATATTGATAAATAATCTTTAGATCCTTTGAGTAGATGACTCGGTTTTGGACTCAGTTAAGTCTTAAGAACTTTGACCCGATTTGATAAGCTTGACGTAGGCTTGGGGTTGAACTTGCATGAACGGTATTGTAAATTGAAGTTTATATGACGTGAATGCATTGGTTATCCTTTTGGGATCATGTATGAATGTTAAGTTTAAATCAGAAGCTTAAAAGTTGAAGGATCACTTTGTGGGATTGTTAGAACAGTGAAGGACTGTTGCTTTTAGATAAGTGTTTACTTACGATGTGGAAGATTTATAAAAGATGAAATTCTAGAGATGAACAAAGGGGGTGTATAGATTGTGTTGATCTGTGAGGAATTGTACCATGTCTATGCAATGTATTGGAATCACAAAGAGCTAGTAAGAACGAATAAGTTCAAGTTAAATAGAAAATCGTGAGTGGTAGTTCAACTAAAGTTGGGGAGGAGATATTTAGTGATATAGACTCGGGTATTTGGGCGAGAAAACAGGATTATAAAATTAATTATGTACGAATGACTATGAGAGACATGGTTTGTGGTAAATGTTATGGGTGGAGAATGTACGAACGAGTAGTGGCATTAATTGCCAAGATACATGTGTCATCTAGTATGAGACGTGATGTTAGAAAGAGGAAGTATCCGAATGGAAGTTTCGGGAATTCCGGTTGGAAAGTACTATTTGTCAATAAAGTTAATGGAGCATGTGGTTTGTAAGATAACTTGGTAATATGGCTTATATCGGAATAGAATGTCGGAGCAGTGGTGAGTGTTTATCCAAAGAGATGTTGGTTGTGTGAGTCGCTAGATAAGTTTATGTTCTTGAATCGTTGGAAGTTAACGAAGATGATGGTTATGTTAGTCAAAATGTGATATAAAAGATGCAAAATCCTTAAGAAAGATGAGTTGCTTCTTATGTGTGAAAGGATTGTCCGAGAAAGTATTAGTTGCAGATTAAAGAATGTGTAGTAACTTGGGACGGTATGTCGTTTCAAGATAACTTAGTTGATTGCCTTAAGTTAGAATTTCGATACAACTGTTTGGTTATGTATAGTTATGAGAAAATGTTATCAGTATGTGGGAAAAGTTGGAAGAAAGAGACAAGTAATGTTTGGAGGGTAGTACTCCATGCTAACGTGGGAGGAGATGATAAAAAGATCAGACCTAAGAATGTAGTTATACTACAGGTCCAATGGAATTATCACCCTTGATATACAACACTTTAGGGTTTGGTTGCAATATGGTCGCATAATGCGATAGTGGTGTGAGGAAATGGTAGCACATTGTACTAAAGAAACGTGTGAGTCATGGATGTAACAGAGGTTTGTCGTATTTATCGGAGTATTTAAAAGTGGTGAGTATACTCAATTTAAGGTGAGTATAGATTTTCAAGCAGTAGATGGTAATGTTATTTTGAGACCCGGAGATCGAGTTACGGTTAATGTCGGTATGGTAGACCAAGAAATAGTCGGGTAAAGATTTGGTGATGAACAGTGACTCTAAGGAGGTTTGCAAATCCAAGTTGGGGAGCGGATGCTAATGAAAGAGTTAAGGTTCAGAAAGTATGAAAGGATGAATTCTTGTTCTTTCTGGACTTTTAATTGTGGTTAAGTATGTAAGACTTAAAGGGAAGAGATGTACAAAATATTTCGGGTTGGTATAATGTGATTTCTTTTACTAAAGTAAGTGTGGATGAGAAGAATTGTTGTGTGGAAGAACCAGAGGCAATTTTGGAAAGATCGGTTAGAAAGCTACGTAATGGCAAGGAAGTAGCTATGTTGAAAGTACAGTGGAAACACCATCAAGGTGCTAATGTGACTTTAGAGTCGGAAGAGAATATGAAGGATAGGTATCCCCATCTGTTTACCTGATCTTGATTTCGGGGACGAAATCATTTTCAAGTTGGGGAGTATTGTAACATCCTGAATTTTCAGTTATAGTATTTAATGAGAATTGGGATGTATTTGTATTTTGTGTAAAACCTTGGATTATATAGAGTGTCATAATTCATTAGGGTTAAAATACAAGAGATAAAAGTTTGGTGTTACTTTTGGAAATAATGAAACTAAAAGGTGTGTTTTGTTATTAAGTTATAGTGTGTAAAGATAAGAGGTGAAACCTGAGATTTTATCTCAGATTTGTTGTTGGAGTCGGCAGAAGAGAAAAAGAGAGAAAAAGTGAGAAAGAAGAGAAGAGGAAGAAACTAAGAGTTTGTCTTCATTTTTGTTAAGAAGTTTGTGTTGATTTTGATAAAAATTTGTTGTGAATGTTAGATTATGAACGAATCTATGTTTGGATTAAATTACAGAATCAGTAACAACAGATTTGGAGTAGAGATTTGTGCAGAAAGTGGGTTTTACAAACCTAAGGTGAGTTCATTTGTACTTTGCTTAAATCAGTGTTCTTATGTTAAATTGAACCGTGAAATAGCTGTATAAAGTGATTATGAACTGTATGGTTGTACTGGGAATGAGCTGAATCGAACAGGTATCGAATTAGATCGAATTTTAGGATGCAGACCCGACTTTTCCGGATGAATCGTCGTATCCGAAAAACCCCAATGATGAATGTTTCCGGACGCAGGAAGTATCTGGGTAGGTTTTATGTATTACAAGAATCCGGATGACTATAGAGTCCGGATGTTGTCCGGATTTGAATATTATCCGGAAAAGTAGGAATTTACCGGAAAGGATGTGTTGTCCGGGTGTTGGGATTGTCCGGGGAAATTATGGTATCCGGAAAATGGAAACGTCCGGATAAGATGGGTTATCCGGAAACTTTGGGTTGTCCGGACACTTTGTGCAGACTGGGCAATTTTCAGTTCTGTTAATTGCGAATCGTTGTGATTTAGTGATTGAGACATAATTAGTTTAGCATGAACATACGTACATTCGAAGGGTAGTATGTTAGGCTTGATGACTGTGCCAGTTTGATACTAGGCAGGTGTTTGGTATAGGTAAAGGAGATTGGCTCATACTGTATGCTATGAGGGAGGAATCTAGGAGGTATAAATATGATTTGCTCATACTTATTGTATGAGGAATCTATATTAAATAAATACCGGTACGTTAGTAAAGTGTAATGGATCCATAGGCACTAGTGTTTGGTAATCACATGAAATAGGCGTGTGGTAATAATCGTTATTCCAGTGATGTGTGTAGTACTAATGGTTATGTGCACGTGGTATAGATGAAGTTAGTCATTATTCTGATGTGTGTAGTACTAATGGTTATGTACACGTAGAATAGATGAAGATTAATCATTATTCTGATGTGTGTGAGAAATCATGGAATAAACGTAATTCCTGTATTCTAAGGAAAAGAAGAGATTGGCATGTGTATATTGTAATCACTATTTCCTTCTCTAAGAAATAGGCATGTGTATATTGTTATTTCTTAGATGTGTACAGAGATGGGCATGTGTATATTGCGGTTTCTGGAATAGATGTGTACGGAACTGGGCATGTGTATATTGCGATTTCCGGAATATAAACATTACTCTAGAATCAGTACAGATTCGTAGGGTAGCTCTGAGACATGATATGCTGATGGATTTGTTGTCAGTCATAGTCATGGGAATGGATGAAATTGTGTAATGGAATAGAGTTATACGTACGGTAAGAAAAGGAGTAACCAGGTTTGTTATAACATGTGTACATTGATTTTTGCAAATGTTATTATTGAAACGAATGTTCTCACTAGGCGTTGGCCTAATCGTTTCATATGATGTTTTCTTACTAGGTGCAGGCTCAGGCAAATAAAGGGTTGTGGGACGAGTGTTTTGGAATAGCAGAAATGGCAATTAACAAAGAAGAGATCTTTGAAGGATAGCTTAGATAACGCAATTAATCTGATTATAGTGTCATGATTAGATTAATAGGTTGTTCGAAGTATCCTGTATTGTAAATACACTCTTGATGGTTAATTCCTTTGCTATCTATATAAGTTGTAATTTTATTGTCATAACCTGTTGTAACTTGAGGTTTAAATTGGCCCGGATTTTGGGGCGTTACACTGATTTTCCTCTAGACGTAAAGTCAATAATTGCGATAACCGGTTGATCGTCGGCGGGATATTGCCGGAGAGGTTGTTATACGACAGATCGAGACGGAATAAAGAAGGTAACGACATTGGAAACTCGCCGGAGATTTGATTGTAAGATAGAAAAACTAATTTGAGAGAGGTGAGATTAGAGAGATCAGGAATGGGGCCCACGAGGCGGTTACGTTTTAAAGAGAGGAGACGGAGTTTTACGAGTGGGGCGAGTGAGTCGAATCGGCCGTGTAGATTGAGTCCTTCTAGAACGAGTGAGGTGACTCGGTTGTGGAGGCATGAGACGCCGTAGAAGAGACGATTATAATGGTGTAACTTGTTAAAATTAAAACGTATTTTTTTAACGTATTTTAGTTAATAAACGATTATATGTGTTAAATGTAAATTTTAAATTATGAAAGTAAAAAGTATAAAGTAAAGTAAGTAAATAAGTATAGAGGTTAAAAGTATAAATATCAAATCAAAATCACAATTTTTGTCGAAAAGGCCTAGGGCCTATAAAGGGAGTAAATTATTATGGGAAAAAGTCTAGCTATGTCTGACCTTATTATAAAAAATAAATAGAATGATATAATTTATAAAAAGAATATAAATATATATATATATATATAAAACAAAAAAGAATAACTATAACTATATATATATATATTTCTATATTTCTAAGTCGGTACGGTACGGTATTATCGTGGTACACGACTTCTAATACCACGTACCAACCAAGTTTAAATATTTGGTACGATATACCAACCAATTAGGTCGGTACCAACTAAATTGTTACCAATTAAATTGGTACGGTTAGTATGAGAATTGGTTGGTTTGTCTCGGTATAAAATTGACACCCCTATATATATAAACAAAAAGAATAATAATATATATATATATGTCAAATAATATATATATTAGGGAAATTAATTAAAATACCCTAAGTCAAACCATGTTTTACTGAAATACCCCAAATCTCTTCTATGTTACAAAAATACCCCAAAAATCCGCGATAGAGCCCGCGATCGCGGGCTCCAGGCCACGTGTCACCAAAGTTTGCCCACTTTGCCCGCGTTGGTCCCTCAAGAATGCCCGCGGTCCAGCTTTCCCCCCTCAAGAATGCCCGCGTGTGCAGTTTTGGTCCCTGCCCGCGTTTGACTCTCGTTGACCCCCGCGATCGCGGGCTACACGTGTCCAAAGTTTGCCCACTTTGCCCGCGTTGGTCCCTCAAGAATGCCCGCGATCCAGCTTTCCCCCCTCAAGAATGCCCGCGTGTGCAGTTTTGGTCCCTGCCCGCGTTTGACTTTCTTTGACCCCCCGCGATCGCGGGCAAAAGTGCCACGTGTCAGCACAGGGTTAACCCTAAAATCCCTTTGACGAACCAAACCCTAAATTTGTTCTTCGGCCGCACTATATAAGGGGGGGGACCAAAAACCGGCCACTCTCATTTTTTTAATAACTCTCTCAATTTTTAATCAAACTCTCTCAATTTTCTCCCACTCTCTCAATTTTTTCGTGTGGAATACGCGTTCGGGTTTTGTGAAGATGTCTCGTATTACCTCTGTGGTATGTTTTCCTTATGTTTTTTGTTATTTTTTGTATGTTATTTTAAGTTAAGATATATGATTTGTAGGTTGTTATAGTGTTTATAACTTATGTTTGAATATGTTCTATGTTTAACATGATATGTATGGTTTTATGTTTGAATGTGATATTTGTATGTTATAATGTGTATGTTGTTATAGTGTGTTTTTTTATAAAAAAATTGTTAAGAGTGTTTTTTTATAAAAAAATTGTTAAAAATGTGTTTTTTTTTTTATAAAAACACACTCTTAACAATTTTTTTTATAAAAACACACCCTTAACAATTTTTTATAAAAACAATTTTTTTATAAAAAATTGTTAAGAGTGTTTTTATAAAAAATTGTTATAGTTTTATGGTTTTATGTTTGAATGTGATATTTGTATGTTATAATGTGTATGTTGTTATAGTGTGTTTTTTCATAAAAAAATTGTTAAGAGTGTTTTTTTATAAAAACACACTCTTAACAATTTTTTTATAAAAACACACCCTTAACAATTTTTTATAAAAACAGTTTTTTTATAAAAAATTGTTAAGAGTGTGTTTTTATAAAAAAATGTTATAGTTTTATGGTTTTATGTTTGAATGTGATATTTGTATGTTATAATGTGTATGTTGTTATAGTGTGTTTTTTCATAAAAAAATTGTTAAGAGGGTTTTTTTTATAAAAAAATTGTTAAGAGTGTGTTATTATAAAAAAATTGTTAAAAATGTGTTTTTTTTTATAAAAACACACTCTTAACAATTTTTTTATAAAAACACACCCTTAACAATTTTTTATAAAAACAGTTTTTTTATAATTACAGTTGTTAAGAGTGTGTTTTTATAAAAAATTGTTAAGGGTGTGTTTTTATAAAAAAACACATTTTTAACAATTTTTTTATAAAAACACACTTTTAACAATTTTTTATAAAAAAACACTCTTAACAATTTTTATATGAAAAAACACACTATAACAACATACACATTATAACATACAAATATCACATTCAAACATAAAACCATAAAACTATAACAATTTTTTTATAAAAACACACTCTTAACAATTTTTTATAAAAAAACTGTTTTTATAAAAAAATTGTTAAGAATGTGTTTTTTAAGAATGACAACTTAGGTCCCTACGGTTTTAAGAATGACAACTTAGGTCCCTAAACTTTTAAGAATGCCAATTAGGTCCTAAACTTTTAAGAATGACAACTAGGGTTCCTAAACCGCACTTTATCTATACATAACAATATGATACGTTGAAATAAAATAAACCGCACTTTATCTATATATAACACTATTATACGTTGAAATAAAATACCACCACACTTTATCTATATATAACACTATTATACGTTGAAATAAAATACCACCGCACTTTATCTATATATAACACTATTATAAGTTGAAATAAAATACCACCGCACTTTATCTATATATAACAATATGATACGTTGAAATAAAATAAACCGCACTTTATCTATATATAACACTATTATACGTTGAAATAAAATTCCACCACACTTTATCTATATATAACACTATTATACGTTAAAATAAAATATCACCGCACTTTATCTATATATAACAATATGATACGTTGAAATAAAATAAACCGCACTTTATCTATATATAACACTATTATACGTTGAAATAAAATACCACCGCACTTTATCTATATATAACAATATGATACGTTGAAATAAAATAAACCGCACTTTATCTATATATAACACTATTATACGTTGAAATAAAATACCACCACACTTTATCTATATATAACACTATTATACGTTGAAATAAAATACCACCGCACTTTATCTATATATAACAATATGATACGTTGAAATAAAATAAACCGCAACATCTATATAAAATAAAATAAACCGCAGCATCTATATATAACACTAACTATAACATCTGTGAATGACTATGTAGAAGGATTTCTTTAACATCGACTTGACGCTAAGGTGCAAAGTTTCCTACATCGAGGAATTAGGAACGCTCTTTAGGGGATTAGGTGATCGCGCGGATACCCTTGAGACCATCTATAGAGGGACACCGTTCGGGCCATGGATGGATGTGTCTTACTCTGGTGGCGACCCTACGCTAGTACACATGTTTCTACAGTTGGAGGTCGAGGACGCCAACGCTGAGCCGGAGGAGATGCATTTTGATTTCTTCGGCTCTCAATTGCATTTTGGGCGTCGTGAGTTCTGTCTAATTACAGGACTACGTTTTGGAGAGGCTCCCCCCCTTCCTCCCTTAGAAGACTGCTCCTTCGTTCCTAGGGTTTGGGGCATTTCAGCATCTCGTTTGAAGCTGAAGGCAGCCCGGTACATGATGAAAGAGGGCCTTAGTGCCCTAACCGACGACGATGCTGTCCGTGTATGCTTGGTGGTGATCGTGGATATGGGCTTCCTGGGCCGTGAGTATAGCCAGTATGCTTCCGAGACGGTCCTTAGGGCCGTCGAGGACCTTGAGCTGTTTAACAGCTACCCGTGGGGTAGCCATATTTGGACACATTGCTACTCTATTCTGCACCGAGCCATAGCCAGACGCGTTGATCGACATGCAAAGATGAATCTTTGTGGTTTTACATACGCCTTCAAGGTTAGATACGTAGTATAACAATTGTTAATAATACATACAAACTGTTTGGCTTTTCTTTTTACGTACTTGCTCTTCTTGTCTAATTCCGGATATGGATCTTGGAGATGTTTCCCGCATCAATCCGATATTTCGTCAAGCGCGACGATCGAGTACTTAGGGGAACCCGTTGGGACAAGCGTGTTACCCTAAGTAGGTCGCTTTGGTTTCAGTTCTTCAATGCGTCTAGAAATGTAAGTTCTTTTACTATGTTTACAATTTGCATACGTTAGTCCCGCTTATTAATTTCTTTTGTGTTTTATCATATATTTAGCAGCCACTCTTGCCTTTCGATCGCCTTGTGCCTACTGTCGACGAGATGGGCACAGATTGGTATAGAGACAGTGTGGCCTTTATTGACGCAGAGGCGGAAAGGGCTCGACGTCCCCCTACTTCCGAAGATGAGGAAGACGACGACAGGCCCCCTTCCGGTGGATACCAGCCGCCCCCTTCCTCCTCCTACCAGCCGGCCCGTTCCTCCTCCTACCAGCCGGCCCGTTCCTCCTCCTACCAGCCGCCCCATTCCTCCTCCTACAATCCATATGAGGCGGCCCCTTCCTACGAGCCACAGCGTGGCTCTCATGAGCACCTGTGGGACTACGTCCACGGGCCGCTAGAGTCACGTGTACAACTTCTGGAGGGATTCTACAGACAGTTTAGCGCTGTCAATGTTAGTGTTTAACTTAATTTGTTGGCCACGTTTATTTAGTTTGTATATTAATATTACGTTCTAAATTTGTTTTAGCTGTCGAGTACGACACCGATCCCCGCTCCGTTCGGACAGGGGGCACAGGCGACGTTTGCCACCACATCCTATCCGTCATTCCCTGAAAATGTAAGTGACATTGAGTAACCATTATAGTTATATGTTTGTTCCTAAGTTTGTAACTCTTATAATGATCAATGTCACGCAGGCCGGGATGTCGGGGGCCGGGATGTCCCAAACGCCGTTCACCACCACATCCTATTCTACTATCCCGGAGAGTGTAAGTGACACTGAGTAACCATTATAGTTATATGTTTGTTCCTAATTTTGTAACTATTTTAATGATCAATGTCACGCAGGTCGGGATGTCGGGGGCCGGGATGTCCCAAACGCCGTTCGTGGCCACATCCTATTCTACTATCCCGGAGAGTGTAAGTGACACTGAGTAACCATTATAGTTATATGTTTGTTCCTAATTTTGTAACTATTTTAATGATCAATGCCACGCAGGCCGGGATGTCGGGGGCATACACAAACATCTTTGGCGGTTCGGCCGATGACTATTACAGGCCGGAAATGCATACTGTAAGTTATTTTGGTAGTTTTGGTTTAATTGTGAACATTTCCTAAATTGTACTTAAAACATTGAGTAACGTAATTTTCAGACGGGGTCTCCTATTATCCAGGATCACTTCCCGGAGCACTTCTTGGAGCCTGACGATGACTCGATGGATGTTGTAGATCCACCACCACAGGTGACCCCGCTCCCTCAAAAGCGGTCGCATAAAATTTCACAATGGTTTCGTCACCCGTTTGGCCAACAAGGATCTACGACACCACCGGCCGCTAAAAAACAAGCAAAGAAAGCGGGGGGAAATAAGGGAGGAAAGAAAAAGGGAAAGGTCCCTTCACCGGAGCCTCAACCGGCATCGGAAATATAGAGGATGTGTCGGACTGGTCGCCTCTCCCCCATGATATTCGTCCCTTACTTGAGCATGGAAATCACCCCCCGCTTTTTCCAAGTATTGCTGGCGGATGACCCTTTGGAGTCTGAGTTACAGGATGTGGTTAGTATGAAGTTTAACTATAGTCATATAATCAAATATATTTATAATACATGTCTAACCATCTATTTTTTATGTATAGCACATCGATTGTTGGGTCTCGCTGCTGCAAAGACATCGTGGAACAGACACGAGGTGGACCATAATGTATAGTATTTTCTTTCCCTACCTGTTGCTCCCCCATCAAGGTCCCGTCTCCGTGGCCAACTCATGCAACGGCGTGGAAGGGGTTTCTTGGGCTCTCCTCGATGTGGTATGTAAATCGTTTTACTCTTATTTTATTTAAGTTGTTTTGTTGCTAACTAAGTTGTCTAATATTGTAATATTTCAGGTGTACATCCCAATATGCATTCATCCCAAACATTGGCTGCTCGGAGTGTTTGAGCTTGACGCTATGACCATGACCATATATGACAGCGATAGTGCCAGTCTCTTCAGAGACCAATTGGAAGACCAGATGAGAATGTTTAAAGATGTGCTATTTGACTTCTTTTGTCGGGTCAAGGACACGAGGCGTCGCGATAGGTCAGAGCTCTTTCGCCATAAGTTCGCCAAGAATACACCCCAGCAGGGCGGGATGAATGCGGATTGCGGTGTCTGGGTATGTCGTAATGCCAGCATCTTGATAAATAACGATGTGGTATTTGTACACCCTGACCAGACCGAGGCCGAGGCCAAGGCATTTCGCATACATATGGCGGAGTCCATTTATGCGCATTGTCAAATAAATCAAACTTAGGTTGTTTATGTAACATTAAATAATTGTTATTTTTAGTATTAACTTATTTTGTTAAAGTATTGTGATTGACTTACTGTTTACTTCATTTGGTTTTTGCTAATTTCATCCATTTACTCAACTTTGAGTATCGATATCTCTTTCACACATACTCTATTTTGGACGCATTATATATCATTTCGAAGATCTCATATAGAAGAACATAAACCTACTAAAAGTTAGTTATATATAACACATATATATAAATTTAAATGCGTCCAAAGTTTAGTAAAACCCATATTTCCAACACCTAGTAAGTAGGTTTATGAAACTTGCGATAATCCTAATACAGAGATTATTGGGGTATTGGTTCTTGTTGTCTAGAAGTGATTCATATGATGCAAAAATTGGTATCATGTAATGTAGAACAATATCTATATTATAGAAACTTGCATTTGATAGTACCATATAAATCTGATCTAAATTCTCATTAATTAGCTATGTAGTGTATAACTGTATATGATATATATTAAAATATATAAATCCAAAAAAATTCAAAATTGGGCTCATTTCGAACGTATCGAAGAGACGATTATAATGGTGTAATTTGTTAAAATTAAAACGTATTTTTTTAACGTATTTTAGTTAATAAACGATTATATGTGTTAAATGTAAAATTAAAATAATGAAAGTAAAAGGTATAAAGTAAATTTAGTAAATAAGTATAGGGGTTGAAAGTGTAACATTCCAATTCAAATTCATCAAATTGGACGAAAGCGGGGTGAACAGTGTCAAACGCGGGTGAATTTTTCATAAATGGTCCCTGGAATTTTTCAAAAATGGTTCCTTGCAATTGAAAAGTCACAAAATAATCCCATCGCGGGATTCCTTCGCGATCACGGGATGCCATTTTTCAAAAATGGTCCCTGCAAGTTTAAAAAAGTGTCAGAAATGGTCCCTGGCCCGCGATCGCGGGCTCCCATCGCGGAAAAAATGGTATTTTTGCAAAGTGGGAGAGATTTAGGGTATTTCGGTAACAGTTTGTCAAACTTGGGGTATTTTAATTAATTTCCCTAATATAAATATATATTATATATATATATATATTTAAATCAAAAAATGATTGTTTATAAAAACAATGCAATCATTTTGGTGTCATTAGCCTCCCTTTTTTTTTAGGGTTTGGCTATTTGCACCAAAAAAAATGGCTATTTGCACCAAAAAGTCAAAAAGCATGCCTTGTTTTTTGTGCTTAATCATTATTTGTTTTATATAATATAATATATATATATATATTATTTATTTGTTTTATATATATATATATATATATATATATATATATTATTTGTTTTATATAATATATATATATATTATTTATTTGTTTTATATATATATTAGAAATATAGATATATATATATATTATTCTTTTTGTTTATATATATAGGGGTGTCAATTATATAATTATAAAAATAAAACATAAACATTGCGATTTAACATATAAATAGAACATAAAATAATCTATATTACATTCGATTATTCTAAAATAACATTATCCGTAGTACAATTAACACGTAAAAGTCTCTCGTACTTCTGTATTCGATCTGAATACGGAGTAGCCCATCCTACAGCACACTGATAACTGTAGTGGGCAAAATGTTGTGTAATACGAGGGAACGGGTATCCTTCTGCCATATCTAATTTCACATAATGGTTACCATTAACGTACCCAATTGTAAAAGCAACATGTTGATACCACGGTGGCGGAGTGGACCTAAGCGGCAAGTACGTCAAACAGCCTGCCATATTTAAAACGTGTAATATCACATTATATCTTGAAGCAATCAAGACACCTATTTCAGGCATTGTCATCCAGTGTTCAACCGGTGCACCTCGATCTGATTGAAAGAAGTTTAAAGTGTTGTAAACAATCTTCCAATATTGACCTCCAAAAGCTTGCCAGTATTCTGCCTTGTGTGTGTCTAACTCTTCCATCAAATTAGACCGAATTGTGGGCCATGCATCTTCATGAAGACCCAGCCAGACAGCTATTGCTCGGAATCCACAATTTCCATCACCTTTCACATCATGTACATGCGTAATGTAAGGGTGAAACATCTTTGGAATCCAAAATAATGGTGTAACTTGTTAAAATTAAAACGTATTTTTTTAACGTATTTTAGTTAATAAACGATTATATGTGTTAAATGTAAAATTTAAATTATGAAACTAAAAGGTATAAAGTAAAGTTAGTAAATAAGTATAGGGGTTGAAAGTGTAAATATCAAAATTATTATCACAATTTTGTCTGAAAAGGGGCTAGGGGCTAGGGGCTAGGGGAGAGACATTTGATTGATTTATTTGGCCAAATGAAATAGTGCATGCATGTGAACCTACATCTCCTACATTTGATTCTATAAATGTGATGAAAATGGTGTACATCGAGAGATAACAGCGAGAGAAAGAAAATCGTGGAAAAGGGGAAAATGAAGAGGATTTTAGTCACGGAATGTTTGTATTTTTCTTGATTTTAGTCACTGCAATCTCATTACATTCTTACCAAAAAATATATATATATTATATAAAACAAATAAATATATAAATAATATATAAAACAAATAAATAATATATATATATATTATATAAAACAAATAAATATATAAATAATATATAAAACAAATAAATAATATATATATATATATTATATAAAACAAATAAATAATATATATTTATTATATAAAACAAATAAATAATATATATATATATATTATATAAAACAAATAAATATCAAATAAATATTATATATATATATATTTAAATAAAAAATGATTGGTTATGAAAACAATGTAATCATATACCAATCATTTTTGTACCTTTTTTTGATGTAAATTGACTTTTTTGGTGCATATAGCACCCTTTTTTTAATGTCATGCAGGCTTTTAACGGCATTTTTATTGATATCTTGTAGTAATTATAGTTTCGAGACGACTTTTGTTAATTATTTAAAATTAAATTTAATAAAATATTTTAAAGTCAAATTTAATTAATTAAAATTTGAATTAAATAGTAAATGGCCGCAAGGGTATTGGATTAGATAAGGGCGGCCTTGGCGATTACCAGTTTGCCCTTTCTCATTTCCAATAAAGCCGGCTTCCCGCTTTCTCAAAGGCCAAAACCAAAGACCATTGCACCAAATAAAAAATTAAAAGTAAATTACAGATTTGGTCCCTACGATTTACTGAATTTTACAGATTTCGTCCCTGAACTTAACTTATTGTAGATCTGGTGCATGTGGTATGCAATTTCTGTTGGTTCTAGTCCCTGGACCAGACGACCACCCAACAGGTTCGGTAAAGTCAAGGGCATCAAAGTCTTTTTGCATTTATCATTTTCTTAAACATTTTTTAATTAACCTTTATAAATAAGGAAGAAAATGTAAATAATAAAACTCAAAGGGCCAAACACAAAAAGGTCCCCTTTGTCTCCTACCATCCTTCCAATCGATGTCCTTCCGGCAAACAATTTTTTGGGCAAGAACCTTTATCCGGCGAGACCATTTTTCCGGCGAAAACCCCTCTCCTTCCATCTCATTCACCATCACCGACGAACTCTTTCCTCCTTGCTACATCCAGGGTCGTCTTTGGAGGAGGGCGGGCCGGGCGTACGCCCAGGACCCAATGAAAATAGGGGCCCAAATTTTTTAATTATGTATTATATAGTAGTAGTTAGAAAAAGTTGTAAATAAAAAAGTCAAAAAATTTAGTATATAATAGAACCCAAAAAACAATTTAGCATTATATTAAGGGCCCAAACATGTATTAATTAATTACATTAGACAATACATTTTCTAAAAAGTTAATTGGTCTTTCATTTGCTCATTATTTCTATAAGTGTTTTTTTTAATCTAGTACTAATATCTAAAAGGGAAATTAATTGTTTTACCCTTAGTTGACCAACCTTTCATCCATTTGCCCTATCTTTCTCTCAATTAACCAAAATACCCCGAAAATCCATGGCCTAATCCGTGGCTTAATCCGTGGCCCACGGATTATGTTTAGAAATTTTTATAAAAAGACGGACTTGTTTTCATCGGTGGCCACGGAGCCCCCATTATGTTTAGAAACAAGAAAACAAATTTTTATAATTTTTTTTTGAGTAAATTACATAAATCGTCCCTGTGGTATGGTCACTTTTTGGATATAGTCCCTAAAACGAAAAAATTACACTGAGCGTCCCTGTGGTTCGACTAACCGCACGCAGAGGGTCCCTCCCTCTAACGTCGTCTGTTAACCCAGTTAACCCAAGGCGTATTTTTGTCTTTTTACATCTGTTTTTTGTCTTTATCCTAAAAGAAAACTAAAAAACAAATTAAAAAATACCCCACCCCCCTCCTCCTCCTTCTTCTTCCTCACGACACCCCCACCCCCCTTCCTCACCTTTCTTCTTCCCCACCTCCAGCCACCACCTCCGGCCACCACCTACAATATATCCTCCTCCTCCTCTCTCGCTCAACCATCTCCACTTCTTGATTTTCTACATGCTTTGTAGACACAACCACCAAGCAAACAGGCGAAAAACACCGCACAAACACCGCCAACAACAGATCCCACAACCACCCTAGTATTCAAACTCTTGCCACCACCACCACCGTCGCCGCCATTAGGGGCGGTTCGACCACCGGGTGAACCGCCAGAAGGTGAAATCGGGTCACACTAGGACCATCTTTTCCTATATCAAGATTCCCTTCGGTTTCCACCTTAACATGCTCCCTAAAACTTGGAATTCGACCATAAAGATGATTGTTTGAAACATCTATCTCAATTAAATTAGGCAAATCTTTAAGTTGTTCAAGTATAGTTACAGTGAGATTAAAAATTGTTGATTTCCACCTTTTTTTGGGGAGTTGGATTGGAGGACCATTAACAATTCACATTTTTTTCTTCTCAACAAACTCTTGATTGGCAGGCATATTGTCAAATATAGAAAGAAGGCAAAAGGGAAGTATAGAAAAAATCCTGTGGATATCATTCTGGGTGCACTTGCATTGCATTGCATTGATGCGTGAACTTAATTAAATCATATGATAGTTTAAAGACTAAGTTTGAAAATGTTTTTGGAGGTCTATGGTTGGTGGGGCTTGGGCGCTCCCGACATGTCGATAACGTTTTTCTCTCGAAAATCATACTTTGCTTCCTTCTTCTGCAAAAAGGAATAAATATTAGGGAAATATTTATTTTAGCAAATAAGATAGCAATGCTGTTGGAGAAGAATAGCAAACAAAGACTCATTTTTTTTATTTTTAACAATGTTGTTGAAGATGCTCTTATATTGTATGGTACATGTATTAATTGATATCTGCAAGAAAATAAATTGATAGTTCCACTGCTTAAATAAAAGAAAAACAAAATATAAAAATGGGGGTTGAGATTTCAGAAAGGGAAAATCTTCAAGTACAAAACTACATAATTAAGGTGAGATTACACCATTTGATTATTGATACCCCTTGTATGATTACTTTATATTATAAGTGAAATTATATTAATTCGATTACAAGGAGTCAATAATAACATTTAATACTTGGTTTTGGTTTGGATTTATTTATAATGCCTTAAAGACTTAGGGGTCGTTTACCTAATCACTTACCAGGGTAAGTGCTTACCGGTAAAATTCAACACTATCACTTAATTCCCCGGTAAGATTTTAGTCCACCAAAATGGCATCGTATGCAACAATTTAGCCGGTAAGCGCTAACCGTGGTAAGAGCCGTCACACTCACTTATCGGGTAAGACTCTTGGTCCTTGCTTTCGACTTTCGGTCTTTGCTTCCGCTCTTACCTGGTAAGATTCTTAGTCCTTGACATATTGGTAAGCAGTGGCGGATCCATAATTTTTTTTCTAATGTGGGGATCTTTTAAAGATTAAATGCCCGTAACATTGTCCGTATTTTTAGCCTAAATCCACCGTTTCAAATGATTTTTAAGTTTTTCTAGTTGATTTCAATGAACTTTAAGTTTTTTTGTCGATTTGGAAAGACTTTTTCAGTTTTTTAGTTTATTTCAAAAGTGTTTTTTAGTTTTTTGGTTGGTTTCGATACACTTTTTTTAGTTGATGGGGTCCCAAACGAAAAATTACTGGAGGGAAATCTAAGGTAGAAAGCTAAAAAAATAAGTGTTTTTACCTAAGAAATTTAACATTTTTCCCTTTTTAATGGGGTCCCATCCCCCACTCCTTATACTCTAGATCCGCCCCTGTTGGTAAGCACTTACTTTGGTAAGCGTTTTGTAAACGGTCCCTTGGTTTACAGAGATAAAACCATCAACTATTTGCAACTTGTAAGCAAAACTTGTAAAGATCATTGATAGATATATTTATCTTATATTTATTGTAAAACAAATTGCATAAAACATGTAACATCCTGAATTTTCAGTTATAGTATTTTAATGAGAATTGAGATTGTTTGTATTCTTTTTAGTTTTAACTTTGGATTATGTTGTGATTTATAATTCAAAATGGGGTTAAAATGTTAGTGGTAAAAGTTAAGTGTCATTGTTGGAAGGTTGAAACTTGGAGGTGTGTTTGGTCACAATTGGAAAGTGTGTGTAGATAAGGTAGCTGAAATCAGATTTTATCTGATTTCTTATGCTTAGGGTCGATTTGGAGAATCAAAAAGATGGAGAGAAGGAGAAAAGAGAAAAGAGGAAGAAAACAAGATTTGTTCATCAAATTGGTAAGGAAATCTGATTATGTTTTTTATTAGCTTGTTGTGAATGAATGATGATGGACGAATCTGTGTATTGGATTGATTTACATAATCATTTACAACAGATTGGGGGAATCAGATTTGTGCAGAAAGTGGGTGCAAACTTAAGGTGAGTTCATTTGTTCTTTGCTTAAATCAGTGTTTTCATGTTAAATTAAACCTTGTAATAGCTGTATAAATTAGTTATGAACTGTATGGAATGGTCTGGAATGGGCTGAATCGAACAGATATGTATCTAGATCGAATTTTAGGCTGCAGGTCGAAGGTGTCCGGATAAAACCTCGTATCCGGAAAACTGTGGTGATGAAGGTGTCCGGACATGATTAAGTATCCGGTAAGTTCATTTTATTGTAGTTTCCGGATAGCATTAGTTACCGGATGGTATCCGGATTTCTTTAGTTTCCGGGTGTCGTCCGGATTAAATAGGTATCCGGAAAGTAGGATTTACCCGGGAAAGTAGTGGTATCCGGAAAGTATGGTTTACCCGGAAAGTTGTAGTTATCCGGAAAAGTTCAGTTGTCCTAAAACCCCGGTTGTCCGGACACTTTTAAGAAACTGAAAAAGGTTGGATGCAGTTCTGGATGTTTTGTCTGGTTAAGTTTTCTAAAAAAATTCTAGGGGCGTTGCCCCCATACCCCGCAAGGGCGTTGCCCCTTGACCCCATCCGCTAACCGGGTAGCGGAACCCCCGTGCTAAGTGGCCGAAGGGGGGCATTTGAGGATGAAGATACGATAGGTTATCTAGTATTCTTAGATTTGAGAATATGATATGAGCTATAATATGTTGTTATGCATATACGTTAGTAAAGTGTAATGGATCCATAGGCACTAGTGGTTATGTACACGTAGAATAGATGAAGATTAATCATTATTCTGATGTGTGTGAGAAATCATGGAATAAACGTAATTCCTGATTTCTAAGGAAAAGAAGAGATTGGCATGTGTATATTGTAATCACTATTTCCTTCTCTAAGAAATAGGCATGTGTATATTGTTATTTCTTAGATGTGTACAGAAATGAGCATGTGTATATTGCGGTTTCTGGAATAGATGTGTACGGAACTGGGCATGTGTATATTGCGATTTCCGGAATAGAAACATTACTCTAGAATCAGTACAGATTCGTAGGGTAGCTCTGAGACATGATATGATGATGGAATGTGTGTCAGGCATATTCATGGAATTGGGTAAAATCGTGCTAACGGAATAGAGTTACACGTATGGTAAGAAAAGGAGTAATCAGGTTGGTTGTAACTTGCTTACTGTAACGTCCCAAAAATTACAAGGAATTTAAAATTTTTAAAGTAACATTTCATTAATAAAAACTCATTTAATAATTCAGTCATTTCATTTGCAAACTCATAATTAATATTCTCACGAACAATAAACAGCGGAATAAATGTCTAAAATTAAAATCATAAAAGTAATCAACTCTTCCCACGCGCCAGTGTGTACTCGTCACGCCTTGGAGCCACTCGTACCTGAAACCACAATTTATTGGGAAAGGGTAAGCACGAAGCTTAGTGAATTCAGACACCATAAATAACACAGTTATTCCCACACCACCTCTAAACAGATAATTGCACATAAACAGCATACAAGTCTACGAACAAATCATAAACATGCATACCTACACCATCCCACCCAAAGGCATAAGCTGGTCCACCCGACCACACGATAACCGTGCAAGCATTACCCGGCTCCCCCGGGTTCCTACGCCACCCGCGTATACAACCTTCGGTCCCACCGAGTTACTACGCCACCCGCGTATACAAACCTCGGCCCCACCGAGTTACTACGCCACTCGCGTATATAAACCTCGGCCCCACCGAACTCCTACGCCACCCGCGTAGTCATAACAATAAGGGTCCGACTAGACACCCCACTATTTAGTCCCGCATCACAAACAATTAAAACTACCACACACGTACAAATCGTAATGTAAAAATAACCGACATTAGTTATAGTGAGAGAACTCACCTCGTAAGCGCGCCTAGCTCACAAACAATAATTCAAGCTCCACAAATCCAAGATCACTTCCCGACACCTAAACGAACGTTAAAACGTATCAATACGAGGCCCGGACCCTAAAACACGACGCACCCTTAAATCGTCACTAAAACGACTTTTCGGTCTAACCAAACAGGTCTGTTCGGGACCTGTCCCGACCTCCATAAACCCAGAAAATCCTCAATTAAATTACATAACCAGAAAGTGCTCAGAGTTAGGGTTCCAAGGACATATTATACACCTCCTAACGATTTTTCTACAATTTATTATGGATTTTACAAAACTGGTTAACTGCACAGCGAAAAAAAGCACCTTTCGATATAAAACAGCAGTTTGACACTAGCTACGGTCCGAACTGGCTTTTCCGCAAAACATAAGAAGCTTACTAGACTCAAAATGGAAACTTTTGGCACTGGTTTCATCCCAATCCGACATTCCTAGCAGAAGTTATGCTCGATATAAAACAAGGACAAAAACTAAATAACTCACATGAAATGATAACTAGTGATCACAATTCTAATAAGTTAAGGCTTAACCCAAACAGCCCCGGGAAGCCTAAAACTTACTGGAACAGATCCTACCAAGGTGTAACGACAGCCGTGCACCACCCCCTTTGCCGCCTCCGGCGGCGGTGGTGGTCGGCGGCGATCACGCACACACACACACACTCATATCACCGACCCTCTCAAACGATCGCTCTACGCGAACCCACCCGCACACACAACCACACATGACCACGACCGCCCACGCACGGCCACCACAGTGGCGGCGTACGGCGGCGGTTGCCTCGCCGGAAAAGAAAAGAAAAGGAAAAGGAGATGAGAACTTACCTTGCGACAAAACGACGACGTTCTCAAGCCCTCTCTCACTCTCGCCTTCCTTCCTCGACTCCGGCGTAACCCCGGCGGCGGCAGCGGTGGTCGGCAGCAGCAGTGGTGTCGGTGGTTCTTCTCCTCTCCCCTCGCCGGCGACTACTCCCTCTTCGATTCCCTTCTCTCTCTCGGTTCTTCACGACGGCCGGCCACAAGGAACAAAGGCCGTAGGGTTTATGTGATGTCTTTCTTTTTTTTTGCTTATTCCTCACGGCAACAACACCAAAACAAATAACATGGGTCTCGACAGGTTTCTGCATGGGCCGAAACCCAATGAGGGTTTTTGGCCCTTTGACACCATTCGCCCCTCAACTTACACTCCTCTCGCAACTAGCCAAAAATTCCGATACTTTAACGATTTGACCCAACTCGACTAACCCCGTTAACGGAAACCACAATAATTCAAACTTAAAAGGAAAGAAATAATAAAAAAAATTACACACCGGGGTACGGGATTTACACTTACATTGATTTTGCAAATGTTATTATTGAAACGAATGTTCTCACTAGGCGTTGGCCTAATCGTTTCATATGATGTTTTCTTACCAGGTACCAGCTCGGGAAGGTAAAGGGTTGTGGGACGAGCGTTTTTGGAATAGCAAAGGTATCAATTAACAAGAGGAGATTTTGATGGATTGCTTAGATAACTTAGTTAATCTGATTATAATGATATGATTAGATTGATAGGTTATTTGAAGGATCATGTATTGTAAATATACTCCTAATGGTTAATTCACTTGCTATATATCTATAAGTTGAAGTTTATGTTATCATAACTTGTGGAAAATTGAGGTTTAAATTAGCCCTGATTTTAGGGTATTACAAAACATGATTTCATTCACTTTCTATTTTTTTGGAGCATGTTTTAAGAAAACACATTTGAGAATTTGTAGTTTAAAATGTCTGGTTAGAGCATCCACAATCATGGACCTCTTAAGAGGTTAATGGTTGTGCCACATCAGCTTTCTCTCTCTGCCATATCAGTTTTCTTTTTCCTACATATTTCATAAACCTTTCACACTCAATCATGAACCGGTCGATGATTAATTTAATAAAAACATTAATAATATAAAATTATAATGATAAAAGACAATAATTAAAAATATATAATAATTAAAAGACAATAATAATTAATAAAAATAATAAAAATCACAATAATTAAAAGGAAAAGTTCAAAAAAACCCAATGAACTATCCATTTTTAAATGATTAAGTTCTTAAACCATTTTTTGGATGATTAAAAATTACAATAATTGAAAGTTACAACAAGTTAAATAATAAAAACAGTTTTTTATGAAATTTGATAAGTATAAATTTGGTTTGATAATAAAAGAAATTAAAAGAAAAAACCAAAAATCAAGTTTTTATTATTATTTAATAGTTGGGTCCCACTTTTTTTTTAAGATGAACTGGTTCCTCTGCAAGGACCGATTCATCTATGTGGCAAAAAACCTCTTTGTTCTCAATGGGGGGTTAAAATTAGGAACCGGTCCATGGAGGTCATGGACTTCCAGCAAAGCACCGCTGCGGATGCTCTTAGTCCAATGCAAATGGGACGCTGGAAATATATGGCGTGTTTGTTAAAGATTAATTTAATTTTAATTTCTTGAGATTTTGAATTTAAATTCTTCATTTTACTGAAATCTTAAAAAAACCTATTGAAAATAATTTAATATGCCACCTCATGATTAAGGTGGCGTTTGTTTTTAAAGAGATTTGATGTCTGAAGTCTTATTTCACTTCTGATTAATAAGAGGTGGTGCTTTAAGAGGTTATAAGACATTAAGGGGTTGTTTGTTTTAAAAAAACAAGTACTTAATTGTCTCTTATCACCTTTTCGGTAAGAGGTTGAGTAATTAAGAGTTTTTTTTCATTAAATAAGACCCACTTATCACTTTTATGTGTCTGACCGAAAAAGTGAAAGCCCAACCACTTTTTCTTACTTATTTCTCAGTTCTCTACTCTCTCCAAAATCCAAAATCGTGCGACTCATCTCCATCTCCCAGACATCTACATCTCCAAATCAATCTCATCTTCAGATCAATTTCATCTCCATCTCCGAATAGGTATGTGATTTTTTTGCTTTCCTCCGTCGATTTTGCTGTCAAGAGTTTTGTTTTGACTCGATTTTGCTTCTGTTTCTATATGTCGATGTGTGATGCAGGTTGTAATAAAATTATGTTCTATATGTTGTCCTGTTTCTATATGTCGATTTTGCTTTCCTATTTCGATTTTGCTTCTGAGGTGTATCTATTGCTTCTGAGGTGTATGTATATATATATATATATATATCTATATGTCGGTTTTGCTTTCCTATTGTATGTGTATGTATATATATATATATATATTATAAAGAGTTTTATAATGTTTTAACACTATTTATGTTTCTGAGGTGTATGTAACTATGTATTGTTTATGTGGTTGTGTATATATAATATTCCGAGGTGCATGTTCTTGTATGTGTATATATATATATAGTATATAGAATTTTATAATGTTTTTACATAATTTATATATAATATAATGAGGTGCATGTTCTTGTATGTGTATATATATAGTATATAGAATTTTATAATGTTTTTACATAATTTATATATAATATAATGAGGTGCAGGTTGTATATATACATAATATTCTTCATATTCTGAGGTGAAGGTTCTTGTATGTGTATGTATATATAGAATTTTATAATGTTTTAACACAATTTTGTTTGTATAACTGGTGATTGTTGTTGGATCTTTGTTTTGCTTGTACTAGAACAAATGGTAATGTAAATATGTAATTCCAAATAGATCCCTTAAGCTCACTTCTCATTTAGAATAAAAGAGGGCGTTCTGTAATGATGCTTCAATCACTACGAATTAAAATTTGTGTTTTCTAACAAAATATTTGTGTTTTCGAAGTACCAAATCAAGGAGATGATGGCGGTGATGAGGCCGAAGGGGTTCACTTGCATGGGAGTAGCGTTGACCAAACATATATGGCTACTTTAAGGGAAGAAATTACGATACAATTGATGCAAAACAGAGATTGATTTTAGTTGTTATGAGACGTTGTCCATGTTTTTTATTGCTTTTGAACCAATTAACGTATTTCAGTTGTTATGAATATTGATTTTAGTAGGATAATTTAATTTAATTCAATATTATCACATTTTCAGAGATAAAATGGACAATAATACGTATTCAGATGTTTTCAGATTCAGCTTACAAAAACAAATAGTCTTTTTAATTCAGATTTCAGACTTCAGCGCCACCACTTAAAAATCAGAAGTGAAATCAGTCTTCAGACTTCAGCAACACTTAAAAAACAAACGCCACCTAAGTTACCTGTTCTAAGTTCAGACGTATTTCAGACTTAAGAACCTCTGAAATCTGGAAAAAAAAACAAACGGTCTGAACGCAAAAACGTCTGACCGATTCAGACTTCAGAGGTATTAAGAGTTTTTTTTAAACAAACAACCCTTAAGTTTCCAAAAATAAAGTTTAAATGATGATATATGGCATGTAAACGTATCTAATCTAAAAACCAATATTCCACATAATATGATGCACTGCAAATCAATTTAAAATGTCTTTGATGTTTTCAAAATATCAATTGAATGAAAATATCTTCATATTTTATATAGTTTGCCTTTTATTAAACTATAACTAGATATTTGAAACTTTGCTACTAATAACATGTATGTGGTTCAATCCTTAAAAGAAGTGTGGACGAGTTTGGACGTGCGTCCGAGTTGATTATTGTTTTAAAGTTATAATGATTAATTTAAGCTATATTTGGGAAACTAACTGATAAACTATTTGTTAACTAATAAACTAATTAGGAGGTGTTTGAATGTGCGTCCGAGTTGATTATTGTTTTAAAGTTATAATAATTAATTTAAGCTATATTTGGGAAACTAACTAAGAAACTATTTGTTAACTAATAATCAACTAGTTAGCTTATTAGTTAACAAATAGTTTCTTAGTTAGTTTCCCAAGTATAACTTAAATTAATTATTATAACTTTAAAACAATAATCACCTTGGACGCACATCCAAACACCGGTAAGAAAATAACTGATAAACAAACTATTAGTTGATAAGTTTTGATAACCGATAAACTAATTGTTAGTTGATATGCCAATTAGTACATAATAAACTAGTTGATCAATAATTTATTTTTGACAAAAACGAGTTAATAAGTTAATTGAAAATTGTAAAACGACAAAAAACAAATGTTAAAAATTTATAACATAATTAAGACAAATTAAAATTAAGTTTATCAATCGGACACATATGTATTGCTCTCCATATTTGCACAACTATGTTCTAGGCGAAGAGCAACAACATTGAGAAATATTATGATGTTACATTCTTTTGCTTGTTGTTCGTCTTGATCTTTGACTGAGGTGACGACCTGGTCTCAATTTTCTTTATGTCTTCACGTTTGCTTGTATTTATGGATAACTGGTATATATATATATATACTACATATATAAGCATTTAAGCAAAATGTCTTAAAGACAATCTTTAAAGCATAATGTACAAGCTTTTAATGCACAAAAATAGAAAATCTCTTAAATACAAGGTTTAATGCATGATGTACAACTCCAAACTCTTTTTGCTTACACACGAAAAAAAATCGACAGCCTCACTACCTCACCATACCCACCACAATGCTACTTCTACCTCTACACCATACGTCCATACCCATAGTACAACCATACCCTCTACACCATGTCCATAGTACAGCCATTCCTCTCTTCTGATAAGTACTCTAAGACCATACCTTACTTTCTGAAATGGATGCTTTCACACGCTTCCTTTTCCATGGCTTGGTTATATATAAACTGTGTGAGACGGAGAAAGAATTAAGACACCGAAGATCAGATCAATCTCCATACCTAAAATCAAATTGGGCGACCTATTATGCTTCTCCAATCTCTATCGGTTCCTCACTGCATAATTTAGGTATGTTCTTCATCAATCTTCCCCTATTTTTCCCTTATTTGTCATGGTTTGATATTCAATTCAAGGACTCATCTTCTTTTCCAGAATGCATCATAAGTTTTTACCATCCAGGACTGAGAAAAACCCAACTAAACTTGGGGAATCATCTGTTTACATATTTCTACGGCTAAAGAAGGTGTTTAAATGACATGTTTGATTGTATTATATGACTCATTATTGGCTTTTTGTTTGATTTCCAAGGCTGATCTTTCTGGTTCCAAGTTGAAGGTTACGAAATTGAGCAGACACAATTGGGAGCTTTGAATTCTTCCCAATATATCTTGTACAAAGTTCACAATGCACATCAAGATGTATTTCAAGTATTCATAATTACTTAGAAATGTTATTTTAAGCAAATAAAAATTCCTATTTGGTTTGCATTCCAGTCAGGGTTGCCTTTACCAAAAAAATCTAAGGGTTTATTCTGCTAGGATGGTTTCAGCTCATATGACTGCTTTCTGAGTTATTGGCATCAGATGGAATAATGGCTACTGTTTGTTCAAGTTGCTGCATATGTGTCCAACAGTAAAGTTGTTTTCATTGTTCAGTTGTATTGGAGCTTTGTTGTAAGCCCTCTTTATTTATGTTATGGATGATTATAACAATGCAATTTTTTATTTGTTTTGATCCAAGAATATTCAACTTCTAGGTTTATTTGCTCAAGGAGGGAAGTGGGATCACTTCTGTGGTCAAACATGTGTTACTAAAGATTCTCTTGTGATTTTCTTTGAGGTGAAATTTATTATTTGTGATATTCTTTGACGTGAAATTTATTATTTGTGATTTTCAGGAGGAGTTGGTTGTCTATCAATTCTAAATTTTGTGTTTACCATCACTGTTGGTGTTCTTGCATTGAGAGGAGATTTTCTCAGTTGAGAGTTGTCTTCTTGATTGAGAGGAGATTTTCTCAATGAGGTTTTATCTTCTTTTTAATTAAGCTATGTCTTGAATTCATGTTTTGCAAAAAACGGTTTGATCTGGTCAAAATTTTTTGGTTACCTTGAAGAAGTGAAAGAGAGGTTTAAGGGGTTGTTTACCAAATCTTTACCCGACAAGTGCTTACCGGAGTCAAGACTTTAACTTAACTCACCAGTTAAGAGTTTCTGAAAGGTAACCCATAATCTATTTACTGAAGATTTGTAGTTTCTGAAATTTTGTCCTAAATGTACTTTAATCGTATATTCCTATCCGCTGCATGCCTACTATTAGATTTGGGGTCCTTGCCATAATCATTCGGTGAGGTAATGTGACTTGGTAAGGGCTTACCTGTGTAAGCATTTGGTAAACGACCCACAAATATCACTCATAGGTAGTTCTGAGGGTAGGATGTGCACATATCTTGCCTCTACTTCAAGAGATAGAGTGACTGATTATATGAAAGTTATCCTTATGTGGTTATGGGTGTGAAAAATGCTATATTTATGTGGGTGGACGCACACAATGGCTCTGCTATGCTGTTTATGGTAGGTAACCAAGTTTAATTCTTCTCTTTGCATATATATTTTTAGTTAGTTCACGTTGGTATAATGATCTGTAGGTTTGGTGTTCTTCGTGCAATTTGTATTTGGATGCACAAGTTATACTTCCTCTTCGCCCACTTCATGAAACTGTTTACGTGTTTGAACTTCTTACATTAGTTTTAGTTTTTCTAATATTTTTATTGTCTTTTTGATATGGACGATTATTCAAATTGTAATATTTTCGTCTTCTCACACGCCTTTCTCTCAGACCGCTCTCCTATATATAGGAATCGAATCAGCCACGTTCCCCGGGTACTCTCACAAATACAATCCCTCACAAGTTGAATATGTTATTTCCTCTGTTCGTTTCAGGAAATCTCACGTTCTTCACGTTCTTCAAGTACAATTCAGTCATTCTAATGATACTTTATGTTCCAAATATTTTAGCAGCAAAAATCTGATTTTACACAATTTTACTTTTAAAGTGAAAGCCTCTTTGGGATGAATGAGGAGTAGGCAATATCTACATGTAACATCCCAAACATACAACACGACATGAATAGCATTAACTCCTTAACATTACAATCCGGGGTCCTAAAATTTCTCATTACATCCATCTACACTTAGGTTGGCGGAAACAACCTATACACAACTGAGAATAATCCAGCTTCTACAAGTGGCACTTGCATTGTCTCTAGTTGCATCTGTGCTTTATCATGCTCTTGATCACTTACCTGAGTCTCCTACTATTTGCTTACCTGAAAAGGGTTTTAGTTTTGAAAAGCGAGGGTTAGACCATGAGGTCTAGTGAGTTCCCTCCATACACAATGTACATCAACATTATAAAATCATTTTTATAAAACAGTTCACATTCTTCACATAAACATCATTCATGGTACTGCACAGTGTTTAAGGATCACATCGTTAACCACGATCGGGGCCCAAGCAGACTCCCCTCTCGCCATGATCGGGGCCCAAGCAGACTCCCCTCTACCCGAATAGGAAGGAAACGAATTCCTTCCTACAAGCTTCTCATAACAGCCCAAGGGATCATCGGATCCCGAGGTCTACAGATCCCACTGTGCAGACCGACTCCACATAACATACACATAGCTCATCATAATCATAAAACATGAAGTCCGTATAACACTTTACAATTCATTTTATCTTGCTGAACAATCTTTTCAGTAGAGCATACTTTTCATGGGAAAACGTTCATAAAAGCTTGTAAATAAATCATGCTCATAAACAATACCATGATCAGTAAAATATTAAACTTTCATTTACGTAAAAATCATGTAAAATAACAGGGCATTTCCACATAATCGCTTTCTTTGGAAAACACGTAAGATCACGTATTTTTAGTTAGAAAAATTCACATGACTTGCTCGCTCCAAAACTTCTCACTTTCTCTTCCGATCTCTAGGCGATACACCTATTATATAGAAAACGTACGTCATAACTTTTTCATCGATCACTCGAGCTTGCTCCTGTACTTAACCCAAAATTCCTACTTCGATAAATTACCCTTCTAGTCCCGAATTGGATTCGGCTACCGACGCAAGACGTAATTATCGGATTCCCAAATAATTATCTTCATCCGATCCCTAATTAATTACATACCGAATCAATCACTAGGTGATAGACCCAACCGATTTCCAATTATTAAATATGGATTAGGGTCCAACACTTTTATTCTAGATTTAAATTTCTAAGATGGATTGTCAATTAAATAGGAATGCCGGATCCCATAGCTTACAAACGGATTAGCCCAAATTAAATGAATTGCATTGGTCTACTTACTACCTAAATCCATTTAGTAATTGACTGGCCTAACAGTAAAATAACAAGGCCACATGACTTCCGGTAATTACTTCCACACTTTCCTGCCCAAAATGAAAATTAATTCTGGTCCAACACTAGTGGGCCCCGGGTTTCCAAGCCAATCAAAAACTACCGAAATTTCTTGAGGTTCACGGCCCAATCTAAAAAGGGATTTGGGTCACGTGACTTGGCTAAGATTTCGGCCCATACAAAAACAAGTCCCGGTACCCCTTTTAAACAGCAAGTCCCGGTACTATAAAATTAAGTCCCGGTACTCACTTCTTCCGGTAACCACCGGTCCCGGTAGCCACAGTCCCGGTACCCACAATCCCGGTATTTGGCGATTACGAACATACTCGATTTCCTTAATTTAAATTACACCAGTCGATTTCGCCAAGGCATTTTTCTTTCACTAACAAGATGTTTTACTCTCTAATTTCCTGCGTTTACTTACAAATCTCATTTATCCAAAAACAGTCCGATTTTAGCGGAACAAACTTCCAGGATGCTTTTGCTCCATTATTCCACAACTTAAAACAACGAGATAACACGGAACTTAATTACTTAGTTATCTATTTCATAAATTAACATAGGGAGGGATTTATTACATACCGATGAAGTCTCTTCACGAATTCTTAGCCAAGCTCTCTATCCATTTCTTTCCCAATCGTCTTCTCGGCCGCCACAACAAAACTAGGTAAATATTTAATACTGAAACCTAGGGATTTGAATGATTTTATACCTTTCTAGAATTGCACAAAAGTCCCTTAACTCAAGTTTTCATTTCTTATACTTTAGACACCAAACTTTCGATACATAACGGAAATTCGGGTTATTACACTACATTATTCATTATTTGCGGAGACAAAACAATTTGAGCTCCTCTATAACGAAAGTATAAAGAAATAATTATGTCAACAATAAGACGATATCTATTCATTCAATATTTTCATTTGATGTTTATATAGACCGGAGGGCAGATGGCTTAACTGAACTGTAATACGGTTGCTTGCCGGTAGTTTTTGTTGTTTTGGGCTACTTTTTTATTACGTGCTAGAAAGGTTGTTCATCGTTTCACTCTGTTTGCTCCTGTCATCGCCTTTTCACTTCAGTTTTTAAAAACTTTCTTTTCGCTTAGTTTTTGGATTGGAGGATCTCTATGGTGTGTGATTTATGTTGGTAGTTTAATTTAGGTCGGGCTTTTTCGTGGAGCCGAAAGCAATTAAGAAAACCACTATATAAATTGTCCGAAAAAGTGCAATATTTGTTTAAGCAAAAGTCTATATCCAAGTTTATTGTTTCTTCTAAATTGCAAATTGATGCATCTCTGTTCTCCATGTGCAGGTTAAATAGAAAAGAAACAGCAGAAAGACTTATGGAATAAATTCCTTGCAAAATCATTATTTGAATTGCAATTCGATTTTTTCAAGTAACCATTTTATGTAAGTTGTTAACTTCTCTGATTATTTGTTTTCCTACCAAGTGATTCTTATTCCTGTTCAGATTTCAGTATTTACCTTGTGTTATTAGGATTTTTAGGTTTAACTAACTACGACTCTTTTATTCTTTTTTTAGATGTGTGAATCGGAATGCCTCCTATCAATGTTTTGGTTCATGACTATAAGACAGAATTACGGGGAAGGGGTGAAATAATCTCCATTTCCAATCTATCTTGGTATCTATTTGCCAAACTGTGCATCTTAGGGGATATTTACCAAACGCTTACCCGGGTAAGCTCTTACCAACTCACATTACCTTACCGGATGAATATGGCAAGGACCAAGTGTCTTACCCTGTAAGTGAGGGTGAAGACTCTTGTCACGGTTAGCACTTACCGGGAAAATTGTTGTATACGATACCGTTTTGGTGTACTAAAATCTTACTCGGTAAGCAAGTGATAGTACCGGTAAGTGCTTATCCGGGTAAGCGTTTGGTAAACGACCCCTTATGCTTGTTTTGAATGAGGATTCTACGATGAAAAGTTATGATGTTTGTAACAAATAGGCTCTCAAAATAACACATGCATTCATTGATATTTGAATATAAGGCTTTCACAATAACAATTATTCAAGTTCAACAAGTTGCTTTCTTTCTTTAGTAAGATGATCTTACAATGGCTAGCAGGTAAGGCAATACATCAAGCTAATCTTGGTGAACATAAGATATTTCTTTTGTATGCCATTGATTTATTAATCATATAATGTAGTTGAGTGTTGACCTTGATTGCATATTCTTGCGGTTGAAACAAATTTTGCAATCAGGAGCCCACTACAAGTATGAGGTGCTTATATATTGTCCTTGCGAAGGTTTATAGAAAGTTTATTTCATCAAAGTTAAATGTCACATTCATCTAGCAATAGTGGCAGGTTTTTATTTACAACCTCTTGAAATTCCACCAAGAAGGTCTACAAAACAAAAACAATAATGAGAATAGCAGCAACAGTTTATCTCTTTTATTCTCTAATCTCCATCTCCTTTGCCATATTTTTATCATTACACAACTCCATGTCTTCCACTATCACTGGAGAACCAAGAAAGGTGTCTATGATGTCATCCAACTGTATCAAGTGAAACTTCATTGGAACAAGTTTCCCTCATCATTTGTAGATGATCCTGATTTCCTGAAACGTACAAATCCTTTTTTCACAAGCAATGGAGTTCACTAATCTATCACAAATTGTAGTATTTTCAGAAGCTTCAACTTTGACATGAACATTAACAGTGTGCAACATCTTTGTTGAACATGACTGAATCATCATGGTCCGTAAACTTTTTATTAGCAGGCATAGTCATGGTCCGTAAACTCAATGAAATCATAACTTTGGGGGCCAATTATTAAAAGCTTACCGGGTCACTTACCTCACCCGGTGCATTGCACGGGTACACTGCTAGTATATATATATATATATATATATATATATATATGGGCTTAATCATCTGAGTACTTCAAAATTTGTGAGACCTGCGATAACTTTTATGTTAAGATAATGTTTCACATGATTTTTTTCCATCTAAGGCTAGCATTTAATGTATCCATGAACATATATTTGTTTTATAATGTGTTTGTTTCATATGTATTTTATTCATAACGTGAAACTTTTTTATGTATAACTTTTGTTTCACAGACATTTTAAAAATGTTCACATTATGAAACAAATACATGTAAAAACAAATATATGTTAATTAATGTTCTAAATGCTAGTATTGGATGGAAAAAAAATCATAATCATCTAAATGCTAGTGTTTTGTGTGGTTATCACGTATTCATGGGTTCTTAAAAGAAGGCCCATGAAACAATTAACCAAATTCACTTTCTGGTCAGTGGGTCCGTAAAACTCACTAGGATAAGCGGTATGTTAAACCACACAAAACACTAAACTCCACGCCACTTGTATATTTAAAGCATATTCAGAAGTTTCTTTAAAATAAAGAAAATTGATATTTTGTGCAATTATGTATTTGATCCATTAAGATATTATAGTGTTGAATATATATATATATATATATATATATATATATATATATGTATATGTATATATACTAGTAGTGTACCCAAATTGAATATATATATATATATACTAGTAGTGTACCCAAACATATTCCCAAATCCACTAATCCAACCTTATTATTTCTTTAAACAAGTTGCCAGAAATTGCATCATTAAAACTTGATCCCAATAGGTTGTGATCAACAGGAAAGAAAACAGAAGCATGTGAAAGCCAATAGCAAGATCAGAAAGAGATTATATATATGTGTCAAGAATAAATGGTTAAATAAATTGAATAATATGTTAAAACACAAATGAGACACAAACTCATGAGATTTGTAGTCGTTTTCTTTCAATCTCTTAATCTCGTCTTGAAGTTTCCAACTCCTTTATTTACTCAATTGCATATCCAACTATGGAAGCTCTATCCATCTGCTTTCAAGATTTCAGATCATAAACCTAGAAAGATATTAAACTGTGACATAAGAGTCTCTATCAATGAATATAACATGATTTTCCAAAGCCAACACATGATATAAATCGAATAAATTCCAACGGTTGATAACCATTTCTCACGCATCTCACCAAATTTGGCACTTCTCACCGGAACCCAACCTATATTATATATATATATAAAGATGATTTCAAAATCGAATTAATAACAGATTCCGAAAAGACGTAAATCAATGACACACGAAATCGAAAGTGGCAAAAACTAAATTTGAACTTACAAATTCCAGGGGTTCTTGAACCGGGAACAAAAATGGAGGATGGTGAAGAAAGTATGAGTGAAATGGAGATTCAATCAATATTCAATACGGGCTGAGAATAGGTGAAGAAATCTTCAGAAAGCGATATGGTGCAGCGTACTATCGGTATGGGTTTTGACGTGTAGAGGCAGAAGAAGAAAGGTACTCTCGGTATGGTCTGATCTGAGAGGTGGAAGGGGTGGAAGGGATCCGGCCATGGAGATCATGTAGATGAGATGCATTAAAAACTTGTACATTATGCATAAAAATGGTAATTAAGAGATTTTAAGATTTTATGCTTTAAAAAGCAGTATCTTGTGTTTCTTGGGTTGTATTTTAAGACTTTTAAGATTTTGTGTTTGAAAGTGTTGTACTTTGTTGGTCCCGAAAGGCTTAAACAAGTTTGTAGAAGGGGGGGGGGGGGGGGGGGGGTTGAATACAAACACACTATTTTACTTTTCTAAATTGTTTATTGATAAATCATTAACAATTTACAGCTTGTTGCGGAAACAAGATTAAGGATAAACCTAAATCTAAACAAGTTGGAACACTAAGGTTTTCTTGCACTAAGAAAGATAAGGAGATTACTAATAAAATCCTATCTTGAGAGATTTGAACTTGTCCAGAGTTAGCAAGTTACTTCAAATGAAGTGAGTTCATCTCTTTATATACTGCATGCATTTAATGCAATCCAGTATATACTTTACACGTGTCATTAGCGGATTGGTTGCATGTCATTGACCTTTGATGACAACCTTAGTAGCCGCATGAATGAACAGTGTAGTGTCAGAGTGGTTGTACGATTTCAGATTTTCGGAGGTTCTTTTCTGACATTTCGTACGGTGGCGTGCAAGGGAGGTTAAGACAAAAGTACTTTGTACGGAGGACTTCATGATCAGCTTTCGTTGATTCAGCGATTATCATTTACTATTCAGCAGATGATAAAGTTCAGCGATAGCTGAAGTCTTGTACTTGATACTTCACGTTGAGTGGACAAATCTGAGTCTTCGCTGATCCGCATCAGTTCATTAGGAGACTTGTCGCTGGTTCTTGAGCTTGATCTTCGACTTCAGCGTAGAACCTTTGTTGACGTGAATCTTGTCTTCAGGGATCATAAATAAACAACTAACTTATCAGCGATCACCATAAGGACTGAACAGACTCAGCGATATGGTGAACAGTGTTCGCTGAATGTTTAATCTAAAAGTGTGAGAGTTCCTATCAGCAGTACTGTAAGATCTTAGTACTTATCAGCGATAGTGAAACTCTGATACATATTGTTTACTTACAATTTTCACTAAGTATTTAAGATAGGGTCATTATCAAATCACTGAGGGTTTGGATCAACAATCTCCCCCTATTTGATTATGACATAGCAACAGAGAAAATTGCTATTTAATGAAAACATAAGGATAAAAAGAACTCATAAAAATATTTGTCCCTTTTACTGTTTTCTGGGATCTTTTCAGTACTGATGGAGTAAAGTACATTCGCTGAAATCTTTCTTTAAATCTTTGAATCAGGTTACAATATGAATAAGAAAGATTACAAGTACAAGCGAAATAAATTACAAGTACTGAAGGATGACTGATACAATAGAGAAAATGGTGATTGTTGTCAGCCTTCAAAGGGTTCTTCCTTAATGAGAAGTTCATCAAGGGTTGTCTTTTCAGTTGGAATCATCCAGTCAGGAACCTTTTCTCCTTTATTCTTTAGCTTCAGAGCAGCTTCAAAAATCAAGGGTTTTAGGTGTCGTGCCTGAATGTCTTTTCTGAAGTCGCACCAGTAGATGAGATCTTTGAGCTGTTCGATTGGAGTGATTGGAAGCTCAGCGATCCGTTGAAAGCATTTACGTCCGTCGTAGTCAAGAAAGAATATTCCATAAGGATTACTGATGACTTTACCAGGGACGAAAAGTTCACATGGTGGCAAAGAGACATCAAGGGCAGATAGATCAGGATCAGGACCAAGTACTTCAGCGCGAGAGAAACCAATTCCAGTTTCATTTCGTATGACAGGACCTGAGTTTGAATCTTGACGTTTCTTCCTTGGAGAGTCCTTTTTTCTTTTCGGCTTTAGATCAGGAACAGGAGGAATATCCACACAAGAAGATATCAAATCGATCTGTCTGTTTATCAGCTTTTCGAAATGATCCTTGTACTTAGATTTTGACGGTTGGATAGCTAACCTCATCTCCAGCCATTCAGAGAGACCATACCTTTTTACAGTGTCAGCACGAAAGGTTTCAGATGAGTCATCTTCTCTGAACAGTTTGATGTCAACAATAGGTACTCCGACGGAGGTTCTTCCAGAGATGAATACCTTGTTGATCTTCGCTGGACGATATCTGAAGTGGATTTTCTCTTTACACCAGATCAGGGTGGTCTGAGAAACTTCAGCTTTCTTTTCCACGATCTTCTGGGCTTGTTCCCAAAGCTTTCGTTGGATTTGAATGGGAATACGCTTCAGCTTGGGGTCTTTGACAGATTCTTGAGTGAGCTTGATGGCGTATTCTCTGTCTTTATCTTCAGCTTCCTTCCTTTCAGCGATGAGGCGTTCAGCTCTGAGATGATCTTGGTATTCAGCTTTTGAAATTCTGAACTTAGGAGGAACTGAAGGTAGTTGATCGCGCCTTAGGATGATTCGCTGATCCTCGAATCGCTTTATCATTTCTTCTCTCCTCTTTTGATCTTCTTCACTCAGCCTTTGAGCAACTGAGGAAGGTCTGTTTCTGTGCGAGAGAGGTTGTTCTTCTGGTTCATCAGTCTCAGAGATTAAATCTAAGACTGGGATTATGTCTTCAGCGTTAGCTGGAATTATTGGTGAAGTCGCAACAGATCTTTCAGCGATATCCTCAAACAGGGGAGGGGACTAGCTGAAACGCAGCGATCTTACAGATAAGAACTGGGTAGAAGAACTTGGGTAGAAAAGATAGAAAAAAAATGTGGATGTGTATGGTGTTTGTGGAATGGATAACTGATTTTTCATAGATGATCAGGGAAGGAAAAATAAGTTTAGTGTACCTGACAAATCGGCTTTGCAAGTAGGATCGCCAGATTATCATCTTCAGCGATGCCTTTGTCTTTGCTTTTCTCAGCGCCAGAGGCTGAGTGCTTTGTCTTTGTCTTCTCCCCTGAAGGTTCTTTTATTGAAATACCTTTAAGAGCTTTGGTTCGAGGAGCAGGTTTGACAACAAAGAAATCATCGTCATCTTCATCATCATCATCATCGTTCCTTGGAGAGGAGGATGGTTCAGCTTCAGGGATGTCGAAGTCTTCGTCTTCTTCTGCTTCAGATTCCTCAGCATCTTCATCGAGTTGCTCCCCCTCAGATATAGAGGCGAGGTTCTCGGTTCCCTCAGGGTTTTCATCTCCCTGAGGTCCAGTAATCCGATCTTCATTACCCTCTCCCCTGATAGATTCATCATGGGAAAGGTCTTCAGCGCTCTTCTCCTGTTCAGCGCTCTTCTCCCCCTCTTTCTCATGATGGGCGGGGGAGGAATGGGTAGATTCAGCATTGGTGTTGTCTCTGTCTTCTGGGCCAGAGATTTTCACACAACCTTCAAGCTTAGCTATTCTGTCTTCTAGGCCAGAAATACAGGCGTGATTTTCTTCAGCTCTTGGCGATCCTCTGCGGTGAATGAGTCCAAAACAGGTGCAGGGGCCGGAGCAGGAGCTGGATTATTTGCCTTGTTCACCAGCGTCTCGATCATTGTCTTGACGGAACCAAGGTCGGTCTTCACTGAGCCCAAGTCGGTCTTGACCACTGACATATCACCTTCGAGTGTACCAACCGATTTCTTCAGCGTTGTAACTTCGCTGGAAATGGTGGAAACTGATGATTTGAGGTTGGTGTAGTCAGTGTAGATGTCGGAGAGCACTTTGGCAAAGTCGGCGAGAGTTTTATCAAGATCTTTGATGTCATCAGAGGAGGCCTTCTTTTCCACCACAGTAGTCAGCTTCGTCAGATTCTCTCCAGCGTTTGTTACAGCTGTAGAGTTATTTGATAGACCGGTGGTGAGATCCGTAAGTTTCATCTCCATAGACTTCAGAGACTGGTTGATGTCTCCCAAAAAAGGACCTGTAACATATAAGTACTTGTGAACAAAGGAAAGCTCAGAAGTTTCAGGTTTAGTTACAGTGTTTAAGGTGGGATCTGTACCTGCAGGAGCGTTGACGAACTCATCAAAGTTTCGAGTCCCTCCATAGTGTTCCATATCTCCCTCAAAAGTTCCGTGAGGAATGGAGATCTCTGCATGTCCTTTCTTCGTCATTCGCTGAGAAGCTTCAACGGCTTCTTGAATGATGGCATCTCCAGTTTTGACTGGAGGAGTGTCCAAAGAAGTAGAGGGAGGAGCGAAGGATAAGAATTGGGGTTGGGGTTCAAGTTCAGCGTTGGATTCGCTGAGAAGTACTTCATCAGTCTTTTGAGAGACTGACGAAGGTTGGGTAGATTCCAAAGTTCTAACCTCAGCGTTTAGGGACGCTGAAGTAGGTTTAGAAGGGATGGCTTGAATTGGTGTGGCAGAGCGTACCACGGAACTTTCCTTCAGCTCTTCAGAATGAGCTGAGGAGTCTTCAGCATGCAACTGCTGGGGTTGCTCCTTGGTTTTCTTGATCCTTTTGGAATCAAGAGGGGTAAGAGATTGTTTCCTTTTCTTAGAAGGAATGAATTTTGTGGCCGGGGTATCAGCGATGGGTATTGTCGCTGAAGGAGCCACAGAAAGCGGAGAGTTAAGAAGAGTGAGAAGAGTAGAGAGACGTACCTCGTTGGCGACAGGCTTGAAGTCGAGAACTTTAGGGCCAATCTGAGAGAGTTTCAGATCACCCTCTTCAGGATAGCTGTCCTTCAGGCCAAATTGAAAGATGGCGCTGATGAATCGCGGGTAAGGAACCCATGCTGGTCGGTCAGCGGCAGAATCAAGACGTTGAATGAGGTCTTCATAGATGATGGAGGCCCAGTCAATGTTGAGACCTTTCAGCAGTGCGTAACCCATGGCCTGCTGAGGTTGAGCGGCTTGATCAGAAGATCCGGATTTCGCTGTCATGCAGCTGATCAGGTGAGCGAAGATGAAGTTCATCTCGCTGGGCATCTTGGATTTCTTTATCAGCGTCAGCTTCTTCTCAGGTAGCTTGTCTCTTCCAGTCTCCCAGATGTAACCCATCGCATCAAGGAAAGCAATGATTTCTTCCCTGTCAGCGTGCTTCTTGTGGTCAGGAAATGGAATGAAAGGATTTTCTGAGGTAGCGTTAGGGAATTTCAGAGCTTTACGGATTATTGCGGGGGTTATCTTGATGGTGCCATACTCAGTATCGCTGAGTATGCAGTCGATGGTTTTAGATGGATCTTTGGCTGAGGGTAGGTTGGTGTGTCTGGCAGAGTACCAGAATTGGGATAATAGACGCTGACTGGCAGGAGGTGTGATTGTCAGTGCTGTGTATATGGGGCTATTCTTCAAAAAAATCACAGCGTCGTCTAGATGGGATACCTGCTTCCGAGGAGGAAACTCGAGAAGCGCTGAAAGGTTGTTTGCCTTTGTCCAGTCTAGTTGATCCAGCTCAAACTTAACCTGAGGAGCTTTGGTGATTTCCAGTTCCTCAGAATCACTGGAGATGGACTCAGCGGTAACATTCAGCTTTGAAGTTGCCATTTCACTGTATTATCAGTTCAACCAAAGATGTTAACAAATAAGAAATATCTTAATGTGGAAAGAGAATTTCCATTAAGATTTTTCGAATTTTGTCCATTTCATTCAGACAAAAAAGTCTTAATGAAGATTAGGGTTTTTCTTGTTTTTTTAAAAAAAACGAATATAACACCTATAAGCCTTGTATTCCAGTTTTTAAAAAAATGGATACGAAAGAAGAACAAGTTTAAGATTTTAGATTTAAAACTTGAAGAACAACCATGAAATGGTTGTGTTTATAAAACCATGAAAGAAAATGATTTTATTTTTGAGTTCTTTTGTTTGATCTTGTGTAAAACAATGATAAGATCGAAAACAAGTTATTTGCATTTGATAAAAGATAAGAACATATTGACCTTGAGTTTGATGAAGAAGATGATGAACAGTTCTTGAAGATCGAGAGCACAAAATGCAACAGTGTTCTTTTCTTGCGGAGAAAGATTGATTCGCATAAAAGACAAATATAAACTTTGAGAGAGTTTATATAGGAAGAGAGTAGAGAGAGAAAAACTTGAGCGGGAAAGTTTTTCATCATGACACGGACACGTGTTTGCATTTGATTGGATAGACAACGAAACGTGCAAACGTGTGTCAGAAAAAGAAACGTGCCTGGTGTTATCCGTTGCAATGACGTCACAACTGTCCTTTCACATTCTTTCGTTGTCTCTGAGGTTTTGAAAGAAAAACTCAGGGACTCTTTGGAAAATATGAAGCACTGAATAGAAATATCAGTGAGGGTTTTAAGAAATTTCAAAATATTATTCAGCGATGAAAGAATTTGAAATCTTGCATTTTCATGCGTTTTGTCAGAGAAAACATACCTTGATATCAGTTTAACCCAATTTATTCAGAGAGAAGATGATGAAATGGATTGTACTAGTTTATTTTATCCAGAGCCTATACAAGAATGTATAAACGTATCGCTGATTAAATGTGAACCGCTGAAGATTTATCCTTCAAAGTTCAGCATTCCAAGCTCGCTGATGAGAAAGTTGAATCTTGTCTCATCAAGAGGTTTGGTAAACAAATCAGCTAACTGATAATCAGTTGGGATAAAATGAAGTTCTATATCACCATTCATCACATGATCTCTGATAAAATGATATCTGATTTCTATGTGTTTTGTCTTTGAGTGTAGCACTGGATTGTTTGCTATAGCGATGGCACTTGTGCTGTCGCAATAGATTGGAATTTTGGAGAGCTGAAGATCATAGTCTAGTAGTTGATTTCTCATCCACAAGACTTGAGAACAGCAGCTTCCAGCGGCTACATACTCAGCTTCAGCTGTGGAAGTGGACACCGAGTTTTGCTTCTTACTTGTCCAACTTACCAGCTTTCCACCCAGGAGCTGACATCCTCCTGTGGTGCTTTTCCTATCCATTTTGCAACCTGCAAAATCACTGTCTGAATAGGCGGTTAGATCGAATCCTGAATCTTTGGGATACCAAAGACCTAGATTCGCTGTACCCTTAAGATATCGAAAGATTCGCTTTACAGCTTTCATATGAGATATCTTAGGTTCAGCTTGATATCGTGCGCACAGACAAGTTGCAAACATAATATCGGGTCGGCTAGCTGTAAGATACAGTAGTGAGCCGATCATCCCACGGTACAGCGTGACATTGACAGGAACACCCTTTGTGTCCTTATCAAGTATCAGCGGTGGTGCCATAGGGGTTTTCATAGCTGAACTTTCAGTTAAGTCGAATTTTTTCAGCATATCTTTAACATACTTTCCCTGATTTATAAAAGTTCCTTTTTCAGTTTGCTTAATCTGAAGACCAAGGAAATATGTTAGTTCACCCATCATACTCATTTTATACTCATCTTTCATTCTATCAGCGAAACGAGTACAAAGCTCAGGGTTAGTAGAACCAAATATAATGTCATCAACATATATTTGAACTAAAATGATATGACCTTTTATTTTTCTAAAAAACAAAGTTTTGTCAATCTTACCTCTCTCAAATTTTTCAAGGTGGAGATACGTAGAAAGAGTGTCATACCATGCACGAGGAGCTTGCTTCAAGCCATAAAGTGCCTTATCCAGCTTATAAACATAACCTGGACGCTTAGGATCTGAGAATCCTGGAGGTTGTTCCACATAAACTTCTTCATTCAGCTTTCCATTTAGAAACGCTGACTTAACATCCATTTGATGTACAGTGAAGTTTTTGTGTACAGCATATGCTAAGAAAAGACGAATAGATTCAAGTCTTGCTACAGGAGCAAAGGTTTCGTCATAATCTATACCTTCCTCTTGTCTGTATCCCTGAGCAACAAGACGAGCTTTGTTGCGAGTTACAGTACCATGTTCGTCCAACTTGTTTCGATAGACCCACTTAGTGCCTATCACTGTTTTGTCAGTTGGTCTCCGAACAAGTTTCCAAACTTTGTTTCTTTCGAATTCAGTCAGCTCTTCTTGCATAGCGCTGACCCAGTTTGGATCTCTGAGGGCATCATCTATTTTCTTTGGTTCAGTTAGAGAAATAAAGTTAACAAATAAACAAATATTACCTGCACTTCTACGAGTCTGAATACCAGCGTTGGGATCACCAAGAATTTGATCGATTGGGTGATTTACAGTCCATCGCTGAGCCGGAGCATGCGTCGCTGACGCAGTCTGAACTGAAGAAACTGAAGATGAGGCTTCAGCTACTTCTGGATAATCAGCTAAGAGAGGAATGCTTGCATCTGTCACTTCATTCACTGATTGTTGAGAAATAGATGGAATTTCTGAGACATTTGGATCAACTGCGGGTATAGTATTTATAGGAACAGCTGAGACCCAAGATGTTTCAGCTTCACTATTCTGCATATTGGGAATGATAGTAGGACCATCATTTTCAGTTGTATGAGTATGAGTAGTGGGAACATCTTCTGAATCACCAAGATGAGAAAACATCCATTGATTCAGTTCTTCTGTATCAGCGTTCGGTTTAGAGTTCGCTGAACGGGATTCGTCAAACGTGACGTGAATAGTTTCTTCTACAGTTTGTCTTCTTCGGTTGAAGACTCTGAAGGCTTTGGAAACTGAGGAGTATCCAAGAAAGATTCCATCATCAGCCTTAGGATCAAACTTTCCAAGGGCATCTCTGTTGTTCAGTATGAAACACTGACAACCAAAGATGTGAAGAAAGCTGATTGAAGGCTTTCTCCCATGAAAGAGTTCATAGGCTGTCTTTTTGAATCTTTTGACTATCAGCGACCTGTTTTGCGTAAAACAAGCCGTGTTGACAGCTTCTGCCCAAAACTGAGTAGGCATGTGAGAATCGCTGAGCATTGAACGTGCAGCTTCAATAATTGTTCTATTTCTTCTTTCAGCGACTCCGTTTTGTTGTGGTGTTCTCACTGACGAAAAGTTATGAGAAATACCCTTGCTCTCAAGGAAGGAATCAAGAGAACTGTTTTTGAATTCAGTTCCATGATCACTCCTTATTGAGCGAACAGTCATATTGTTCAGAGTTTCCATCTTCCGAACAAAGGTGATGAGTTCTTCAGGGGTGTCACTCTTAGAACGGAGAAACATTACCCATGTATAACGAGAGAATTCATCAACTATGACCAGCGTATATTTCTTTCCAGCGATGGATTGTTTGTTAACGGGGCCAAACAAATCCATATGGAGTAGTTGAAGAGGAGATGACACTGAGGAAACTTGCTTGGACTTAAAGCTTGCCTTGGTCTGCTTCCCTTTTTCACACGCTGAACATAAGGATTCTTTGGCGTATGAATGTTGAGGTAGACCAGTGACTAACTCTTTGGATGAAAGAGTATTCAGTGTCTTGAAGTTGAGATGTGAGAGTCTCTTGTGCCATAGCCAGTTGACATCAGAAGATGCCTTTGAGAAGAAATAGGAGTTCTCAGTGGTTGTTGAGTCCATGTTTATAACGTAAACATTTTCCAAACGATAACCGCTGAGAGCTATCTTCTCCTTTTTGTCAGAGACAAAGCAGGATTCCTTGGTGAAAATCACTTTGTTATCCATGTCGCAAAGCTGACTGATGCTCAGAAGATTATGCTTCAGCCCTTCAACATATGCGACTCTTCTGAAGGATGTTGTACCATTTGAAAGTACACCATACCCTCGAGTGTGTCCTTTTCCATTTCCACCGAAAGTTACAGAGGGACCCTTCTCTTCCTTGTATTCAGCGAGCAGGCTTTTCTTTCCAGTCATGTGTCTAGAGCATCCGCTATCGAGATACCAGATACCCTTCTTAACCTGCAATACAAAGGAAGATTAGTTTTGCTTGGGTACCCACTTCACCATGTATACGTGTTTGTCAGTGGAAGTGGTTGGAATGGGTTCAGCAGTCTTCGCAGCATTTGAAGATTCAGCTTTGTCTTTCTTCACTTTGGTCAATTTCTTGACCTCAGCGGTATGAGTCACCTTGACCTGACTTGCAACTGGTTTGGTCTTCTTTGGTGCTATCTTCACCTTAGCTATCTTATCAGCTTTGGTGGCTGTGGGACACTTACTTGCAATATGATCGGTAAGTCCACAGTGATAACATTTCCTATAACTAAAATTAGTTCTAGGACCACTTGTGTGCTGAGCTTTTAATTTGGAATTAGAAGTGCCAGCACCAAGTACACTATTGGTTTTTGAAATAGGACGAACATTCAGTTCTTCAGATTTCTTACCAAGGACATCTACTCTGAGTCTAGGAGTAGGTCGCTGAACTGATCCAGAGGTCTGATTTCTAGAACCAGATGAATGAATCACTAAGGCTTTGGAAGCATTCAGCTTAGGTACTAAAGTACCCTTCTGAGGATTTTGATAAATTACAATTCCTTTACCTTTATCTTTAGAGACAGAGGTAGGTTTTGAATAAACCATTTTCTCCTTACCTTTTGAGGAGGTAGGAGTTTCCTCAGGGATTGGTGTAATCGACGAGGAGTACTGAGATGAAGAAGTGTCAGCTACTGAGGATACGAACGTTCCAAATTTAAGCATTGAACGTTCAGTGGTTGGTATTGGAGTATCATATTTATAACCCAGACCACGTTTATCACTCAGAGGAATCTGAGCCTTAATTATCTCAGTGATCTTTGTTGAAGAATTACACCATCCTTCAACAGTAGCTTGTTCAGCTTTTAATGCAGCGATAGCTTCCGCTCGTTCAATTTTGACTAGCTGATTTAAATGGACTTGATCTTTAAAATCTTCTTCAAATTTAGAAAGCTTTTCTATTTGAAGGTGGCAATTTTTAAGCTTTTCAGCGAGATCAAGATTTTGGTTTTCAACCACAGCTTTGCCGTTCATGGCTTCGTATAAGCTTCTAGTCAGTAGTTCGATTTTACGGAGACTATCAGCTTCATCAATATTTACAATATTGGTAAAGAAGGAAGGTGATACCTGAATGGCAGATGTTGAAGTGGAGGGTATGTCTGAACTTTCTTCCTCTTCTTCAATCTTGGCCATGAGACATTGATTTGCTTCATCATCTTCAGAATCAGATGATGAGGCTTCTTCATCAGAAGCAGCCCAATCATAGTCAGCCATTAGGCCTTTTCCCTTCTTCTTAAAGCTTTTCAGCTTTGCATACTTCTCCTCCAGCTTTAAGTATTTGTCGTCTTTATTCCTTGGAACAAAGGATTTCTTTGTAAAGGCTGAAGGTCTCATGATTTTCTTTGACCTGCACTCGTTAGCGAAATGACCTGTCTTTTCGCAGTTAAAACAAGTAGCAGTAGCCTTATCAACAAAAGCTGATGACTTAGGCTTGTCAGTTATAGAAAGAGTTTTGTTCTTTCTAAACATTTTCTTCTTGGCGAATCTCCTGAACTTTTTAGTTAGGAGAGCCAAGGATTCATCATCTGAAGAATCAGAATCTGATGATCTTTCAGAGTTACTTTCTAACTCAGTGATAGTGACCACGGGTCGCTGAGTAGAAGGTTCCTCTGAGATTAAAGCAACAGGGGTGCTTTTGGAATCTTTTACAAGATTCTTCTTAAGATGGCTAGATTGCTCATGATTCAGCAATGTGCCATATAAGGTAGCGAGTGTCATTGATCTTAGATCTTTTGACAGCTTGAGACACATGGAATAATTGTCCCAGCTTTCAGGTAAACATTCTAAAAACTTTGTCAGAACTTCAAAGTTAGAATATTCCTTACCAACCGTTTTAAGATCTATAATTAAGCAGTTAAAACGTTGATGTACTTCAGAGAGAGTTTCATTCTTACCAGAGATGAAACTTTCGTATTGTCTTACCAGGTTGATCTTTCTTGAATCCTGGACTTCAGACGTTCCTTCATACTGAACACATATTGTGTCCCACATGGCCTTCGAGGATTTCAGGTTCATGACGGAATGGTAGACTTCGTCAGGAAGGGCCATGGATAGTATGGATCTGGCTTTTGTATCTATAGCCACTTTCTTCTTGTCTTCATCGGTCCAATGATGGATTTCCTTTGGAATCAGCCTTTCTGGAATAGCAGCTCTAGTTGCAGTGGCTGGAACGGCAGGATCAATCGTTACAGGGATGTGTGGACCGTTTTCAAGATAGTAAGGTATAGTAGGGTCTACACCTTCTAAGAAGAGTGTCATCCTATTTTTCCATAAGTTGAAGTTGTCTCTGGAAAATCTAGGGGGTTTTGCAAGAGAACCATTGTCGATATAGTGAGTGTTTGTGTTTGAGTTGGCCATTTTCAGATAATAGCAAGGAAGAGAAAATATCTTAGATTAGATCTTGTTTATGAGATTAAACAAATCTGCTCTGATACCACTTGTTGGTCCCGAAAGGCTTAAACAAGTTTGTAGAAGGGGGGGTTGAATACAAACACACTATTTTACTTTTCTAAATTGTTTATTGATAAATCATTAACAATTTACAGCTTGTTGCGGAAACAAGATTAAGGATAAACCTAAATCTAAACAAGTTGGAACACTAAGGTTTTCTTGCACTAAGAAAGATAAGGAGATTACTAATAAAATCCTATCTTGAGAGATTTGAACTTGTCCAGAGTTAGCAAGTTACTTCAAATGAAGTGAGTTCATCTCTTTATATACTGCATGCATTTAATGCAATCCAGTATATACTTTACACGTGTCATTAGCGGATTGGTTGCATGTCATTGACCTTTGATGACAACCTTAGTAGCCGCATGAATGAACAGTGTAGTGTCAGAGTGGTTGTACGATTTCAGATTTTCGGAGGTTCTTTTCTGACATTTCGTACGGTGGCGTGCAAGGGAGGTTAAGACAAAAGTACTTTGTACGGAGGACTTCATGATCAGCTTTCGTTGATTCAGCGATTATCATTTACTATTCAGCAGATGATAAAGTTCAGCGATAGCTGAAGTCTTGTACTTGATACTTCACGTTGAGTGGACAAATCTGAGTCTTCGCTGATCCGCATCAGTTCATTAGGAGACTTGTCGCTGGTTCTTGAGCTTGATCTTCGACTTCAGCGTAGAACCTTTGTTGACGTGAATCTTGTCTTCAGGGATCATAAATAAACAACTAACTTATCAGCGATCACCATAAGGACTGAACAGACTCAGCGATATGGTGAACAGTGTTCGCTGAATGTTTAATCTAAAAGTGCGAGAGTTCCTATCAGCAGTACTGTAAGATCTTAGTACTTATCAGCGATAGTGAAACTCTGATACATATTGTTTACTTACAATTTTCACTAAGTATTTAAGATAGGGTCATTATCAAATCACTGAGGGTTTGGATCAACATACTTAGTGCATCAAACCTTGTTTATTAAACGTATTTTAGTTAATAAACGATTATATGTGTTAAATGTAAAATTAAAATTATGAAAGTAAAAGGTATAAAGTAAAGTAAGTAAATAAGTATAGGGGTTGAAAGTGTAACATTTCAATCAAAAGTCATCAAATTTGAAGGAATTGGCACCACTACGGGACACTCCCCCGCGATCGCGGGTGAAAAGTTTCAAAAGTGTCAAAAATGGTCCCTGTCCGCGATCAAAGACCCCCTTCGCGGAAAAAATGAGTATTTTGGCAAATTAATGAGAGAAATGAGTATTTTGGCAAATTAATGAGAGAAATGAGTATTTTGGTAAGTCAAAGTCAAATTTTGGGTATTTTAATTAAATTCCCAAATAATTAAATCAAAAAATATTCAATATTTGGCTCATTTCGAACGTATCGAAAAGACAATTATAATGGTGTAATTTGTTAAGATTAAAACGTATTTTTTTAACGTATTTTAGCTAATATACGATTTTATGTGTTAATATGATAAAGGTGTAAAATGAAAATTAGAAAAGTAAAAGGTATAAAGTAAACTAATTAAATAATTTTAGGGGTATAAAATGTAAATGTCTAATTGGATCTTGTGAGAGGAAAGGGGGGGAGGGGGCGACAATGTGCAGGGGTATACAAACTTGCAGGGGTAGCCTTAGCAACCCCCAAGAATATTTTGGGGAAGGCTATTTGCACCCCAAAATTGGCTAATTGCATCCAATGATTAAAACCATGATTTTGTTTTTTTTTTGTTTTTTGTTGTTTTTTCTTTTTCTATTTTATTTATTTATTTGTATTATATATTTTTATTTATTTGTATTATATAGTTTAAAATTTTTTTTTCCTTTACTTTTTGATTTTATTTAAAAATAAATAAATATTTATAAATATAAATATTACTAATTTTTTATAATTATATAATTATAAAAATAAAACATAAACATTGCGATTTAACATATAAATAGAACATAAAATAATCTATATTACATTCGATTATTCTAAAATAACGTTATCCGTAGTACAATTAACACGTAAAAGTCGCTGGTACTTTTGTATTCGATCTGAATACTGGGTAGCCCATCCTGCAGCACACGGATAACCGTAGTGGAAAAAATGTTGAGTTATAGTAGGGAACGAGTATCCTTCTGCCATATCTAATTTCACATAATGGTTACCATTAAGGTACCCAATTGTAAAAGCAACATGTTGATACCACGTTGGCGGAGTGGACCTAAGCGGCAAGTACGTCAGACAGTCTGCCATATTTATAACGTGTAATATCACATTATACTTTGAAGCAATCAAGACACCTATTTCAGGCATTGTCATCCAGTGTTCAACTGGTGCACCTCGATCTGATTGAAAGAAGTTTAAAGTGTTGTAAACAATATTCCAATATTGACCTCCAAAAACGTTGATGTATTCTGTCTTGTGTGTATCTAACTCTTCCATCAAGTTAAACCGAATTGTAGGCCATGCATCTTCATGAAGACCGAGACAGACAGCTATTGCTCTGAATCCACAATTTCCATCACCTCTCACATCATGTACATGCATAATGTAAGGGTGAAACATCTTTGGAAATTGATTAATGTATGGATGTGCATTATAGTTTTTGCCCATGAAAGAACTGTGTCTCGGTGGTTCCTGGTAACTCAGTTTTTCCAAGTCAACAAATGTTGACGCGTTCGAACTACTACGTCTAAGGGGTCTTTCACTTGTAAAAGACGGGTCAACATGAGTTACAAATGAGGGATCAACATGAGTTTTTCTGGAAAGCTTATCCTTCAACGAGGGCCGTCCACGAGTAGTCTTGTTAACAACAGGTTCATGAAACCACACAATTGTTGGAAGTGTGGTATGCGGTGACGATGTTTCGTGACACTTTTGCTCATTTGAATACTTGCTTTAATTTCTGTATCTTGTGACTGAATGATTTGATTGATCTTGCTCATAAATGTCGGTAGACTTGATTGTGCTGAATCCAAGTAAGTTTTCAACTTGGAATGTTGACTCTCCACTCTGTTACTTGTCTGATTTCCAAAGTGGAGAAATTTGTCAGTCCATGCATTGTAAAAGGAACCCCATACATGATTTGATGTTATTACTGTTTTACAGTTTCTCATAATACTTTGGTAGATGTGCCATCTACAAAGTAATCTTTTAGCATCAGGAAATACAATACTGCATGCTTTCATCAGTGCCAACTCTCTGTCTGTGACGATCACACGTGGATAAAGACATCCCTCCATCAATGACTGTAGACAATTCAATGCCCAAGTATAATTGGATTCCTTTTCCCTGTGCATAAAGACAAATGCTACACAGAATGTCTTATTAGTTGAAGTTACACCAACAATTTCAAGGAGAGGCATCTCAAACATGTTCGTTTTATAGATGGCATCCATCAACAACTGTAAGATCCCACATTGGTTGGGGAGGGGAACAAAGGTTGCCTTATAAGAGGGACTTGATACCTCCCCTATCAGACGCGTTTTAAAACCGTGAGTCCAGGTGTGTGGACAAAGCGGACAATATCTGGTACGGTTGGTCTGGGATGTTACAGATGGTATCAGAGTCGGGAACCGAACTGGTGTGCCAGCGAGGACGCTGGGCTCCCAAGGGGGGTGGATTGTAAGATCCCACATTGGTTGGGGAGGGGAACAAAGGTTGCCTTATAAGAGGGACTTGATACCTCCCCTATCAGACGCGTTTTAAAACCGTGAGTCCAGGTGTGTGGACAAAGCGGACAATATCTGGTACGGTTGGTCTGGGATGTTACAACAACACGTGTGGAAATGCACGCCATATCTCCAGTGATCTTGGATGAGCAAAGAATAAATCTTCCAACTGATTAGTCGAGTTGTTTGCACGATCATAAAAAACGTAGCCTTCTTCTTGTAAAAATGACATCACAACTTGCATTGGCGTTCTACATGCATAATACAAACAATTAAAAATTTATAATACAAATAAATAAAATAGAAAAAGAAAAGACAACAAAAAGACAAAAAAAAATCATTGGAGTTCTACCTGCATTCTTCTGAAGTCTAATTTTCTGGCATTGATTGTATATAGTTTTTTTTGTAGACACATTATCTGGATATTGCTGCTTTATTGTTGATAAAATATTTCTAGGATTCACATTGTTTGTTGACAAATCTTCCACCAATCGAGCTTCATTTTCAGACAATCGTCTTGCATATGCATGTCCCTCCAAATGTAATGCAAAATCATGATTATGTGCATCACATATCATAGTTAAAGTCCAACAATCATTACCCAAATGATTCCCTACCAAGTGAAATGGACAATTTGTTTTTCTTGTGCCATTATGTTTACTAGAGGGTTTTTTACTCCTGTGCGTACCACCACAATCACATTGAAATTCTACTTTATCATCTTTGATTCTTGTGATTCCTTGAGTTTTCACCACTTTTCCTTTATAATGAGTTTTCATGGGTTTTGGCTTAATAAATCGATTTAAGGGGTTACAAGTGGATTAAGTGGGTGTTTGGGGTTGGTGGATGAACCCTTATAGTTGTCTAACCAAACTAATGGCTTAAATCGGAGTATTAATCGGTTTTAGAAATTCTAAGTTCGAACAACAGCGTTTTCCGGACACCAGTGTTTGAAGGTGTCCGGATATGTTGAAGGTGTCCGGATATGTTGAGGATGTCCGGATAAGTCTGGCGTCCGGATAAGTCTAGCGTCCGGATAAGCCTGGCGTCCGGATAAGCCTGGCGTCCGGATAAGCCTGGCGTCCGGATAAGTCTGACGTCCGGATAAGTGTAGTGTCCGGATCAGTGCTGTGTCCGGGAAAGGGATATTCGGACAGTAGAACTGGGATATTTTCTGATGTGGATCTTTTGCCTTAGGTGTTCTGTGAGTGTAGCTTGAAGGTGTTTAGGGAGTGCACTGTGCAACAATCAAGGTGAGTTCCCTAAACCTCTTTTACGACGTAACTGTTAAATGATTCTTTTACTGATTATGGTTTTAACAAGCATGAAATGATTATGAACTTATATGCATGAAAGAAATGTTTGATATGTTGAAATGATGCGCATGATTTATGAAAGGGTCAAATGCTTTTATGAAACGTATGTGCATGCTATGTGATGTCGGTCTGTACTGTGGGATCAATGAGCCTCGGGATCTGATGATCCCTTGGGTATGTTTGACGAGACGGTAGATTGGAATTCGTTTCCTCCTAGGCGGGTATCGGGGAGTCTGCTTGGGCCCCGATACGAGAAGGGCGAAAGGGGAGTCTGCTTGGGCCCCGATCGCGTATGGTTAAAGGATCCATTACACAGTGCAGTACCATATGTGATGATTTATGATGCATTTTAACGAAAGGATTTCATATTGTTTATGCATGATCTGTTACGGAGGGAATTCACTAGACCTTTTGGTCTAACCCTCGCTTTTCAAAACTAAACCATTTTCAGGTAAGCGTTCCGCAAGTTCCTCGGGGAGGAAATAGGAGGGACATAGCACATTTGGAGATTTGAGCGACTCCAAGACTTAGACTATTGATTTAGATAGAGCTCGGCTGTGGACTTTTGTAGACTTCCGCTGTCATTTTTGTTAAGCTCGTTATTGATGTATTGAACAAGTTAAACTTTGTACTGTAAAACGCTCAGTTTTGTGATTTAATGCTTAGTAAGTTTTGGGGATGTTACAAATGGTATCCGAGCCATAGTTTAAGGGATTTAGGTTGCCTTTAGGGCCTAAACTTAAACTGTAAGACGAAGATCACAGCCGAGACATAGGATTGCCTTTAGGAACGATCACTATAATGCGCTTAGGAATAAGGTGCCAAGGACAAACGTGTAAGGTAAGTTTTAGATTACACCTGGCCAGTGTAATTACGAACTTACAGGTACATGTACGTGCTTACAATACCTTATATAGCATTTTATGATGTCATGTCTAGCAAAGGTTAATTACTGCTTTCTTTCAGTATTCGTGAATGGCTGGGAGAAATTTGAGAAGTAAGTCGGTACCTGCTGCACCAAGAAATCAGGAGGAAGAGATCCTCGAGAACGGACCGGCTAACCGCGGAAGAGGTCGCGGGAGGGGCCGTGGAAGAGGCCGTGGAAGAGGTCGTGGGAGGACAAGGAGTGTGGAAATTCCTGTAAATCGAGAGGACTCTGTTCAGGAAAGTTCTGCCACCGTAAGGAGAGGGAACCCGACTAGGGGACGTGGTCGAGGCCGGGGTTCCACATTTGTCACTCGGGAGAATTTGGCTGCCGAACTGGGAAAAATTCAAGAAACCTTGCAGACTCTTCTTACTAAACAGAACGAGTCGGTTTCGGTGAGCAAAGAGCCGACTGAGAACAAGGAGAGCGCAGATGTGACAAGCCCGGTAGAGACTGGTACTGGGGGACACTCAAAAGCTTTATCCTTGGTGGTGAATGAGTCAGCAGCTAAGGGTTGTAACTTCAAAGTCTTTGCGTCATGCAAGCCCCCTACGTTCGAGGGTGAATGTGATCTGGTTCTGGCAATGAAGTGGGTGAAGGAAATGGAGCTGGTTTTCGATACTTGTAAATGTGCTGATGGAGACAGGGTGATGTTTGCCTTGTCTACGTTGAAGTCTGATGCAGTGTACTGGTGGGAAGCCGAAACTAGGGGAAAGGGTTCAGCGATGGCCAAGGGTATGTTGTGGGAATCGTTTGTTGACAGGTTTAAAGAACAGTTCTGCCCACTCGCGGCAGTGAAAAGGCTGGAGGACGAGTTTATGGGTTTAGAACAAGGAGGGATGACGGTACGGGAGTACACTTCTAAGTTTATTGAGAAGTCCCGTTTTGCGGACTTGTATGTACCAACGGAAGGGCGAAAGGTGAACCACTTTATCCATGGTCTGAGGAGTAACATTCGGGAGCTGGTACTGACGAGAAACCCCACTACTTTTCAAGCGGCCATCAATACGGCCGAGCTGATCGAGATGGAAAAGAACCGTCAGACTTCTGAAAGGGGTGGCGACAAGCGTAAATGGGATGGGTCGGGCAGTGACTACAGGAAGGGGAAGGTGTTCCGACCAGATAACCGTGCAAGTAAGGATACTGTGGTAAAACCGTGTACGAAATGCAACAAGGTGCACCGGGGTGATTGCATGGCAGGTTCAAACTCATGCTACCGGTGCGGCTTGCCTGGTCACGTGTCAAGGGACTGCCCCAAAGGGAAATCATGCTTTCAATGTGGAACTACTGGTCACACCAAGTATGATTGCCCGCAATTAAAGAAAGGAGGATCAACTCAGTATGGGGAACGTCATGGAGGAAAGAGCAGTGATAAAGGAGCAGAGCCGACGCGTCCGAAGGGACGTGCTTTCCGCATGACTGCGGATGAGGTGGAGGAAACTCCAGATGTTGTGGCAGGTACGTTTCTAGTGAACTCTCTATGTGCCAAGGTGTTATTTGATTCAGGAGCAAACCGCTCTTTTGTATCGCAAAAATTTATGAAATGTTTGGGGGTGAGGCCTAGGCGTTTAGAGAGAGCTCTAGAGGTGGAGACTGCCAACGATGGTTTGGTGTTTGTTAAGGAGGTGGTAGAGGATTGTGTCATTGATATAGAAGGAAGATTGGTACCTATGAAATTATATCCCATGGCAATGGGAGAGTTCGATGTGGTGTTAGGTATGGACTGGTTGGCCGCGAATGATGCAAACATCGTTTGCAACAAAAAGCTGATCAGAATTAGATCGCCGAATGGGGATCCCATAGTGATTTATGGGGACCGTCGTAATAGAAAGAATAGCCTGATCTCCATGATTAGGGCTACTAAGTGCTTGAAGAAAGGTTGCAAGGGATACTTGGCGTACGTGTTGGATGCCAAGAAAGAGAAGCGTGTGATGGGCGGTGTACGGGTAGTAAACGAGTACCCGAAAGTATTTCCGGACGACTTGACCAGTCTACCCCCGGATTGTCAGATCGAGTTCAGAATCGATTTGATGCCCGGAGCTGCACCGATTGCCCGCGCACCTTATAGATTGGCACCGTCCGAGATGAAGGAAATGATGACGCAGCTGCAAGAATTGTTAGACAAGGGATTCGTCCGACCAAGTACATCACCATGGGGAGCACCTGTGCTCTTCGTGAAGAAGAAGGATGGTACTATGCGGATGTGTATTGATTACCGAGAACTCAACAAGGTCACGATCAAGAACAAGTACCCGATACCTAGGATTGACGACCTGTTCGATCAGTTGCAAGGAGCCAATTACTTTTCCAAGATAGACTTGAGGTCAGGATATCATCAGCTCAAGGTGCGGGAGGAGGATGTGCCGAAGACTGCCTTCAGAACCAGATATGGACACTACGAATTTCTGGTGATGCCGTTTGGATTAACCAACGCCCCGGCAGCATTCATGGACTTAATGAATAGGGTATGCCAACCCTATTTGGATCAGTTCGTGATAGTGTTCATAGATGACATCCTGATATTTTCTAGATCGGAAGAGGAGCACGAGAGCCACCTTTGTACAATCCTCGAGCTATTGAAGCAAGAGAAGTTGTATGCGAAGTTTTCCAAGTGCGAGTTTTGGCTAAGGGAAGTGCAGTTCCTCGGGCACGTGGTGTCTGAGAAGGGGATCATGGTCGATCCGGCTAAGATTAAAGCCATTCGAGACTCGGAGCAACCCAAGAACCCGTCAGAAGTTCGAAGTTTCCTCGGTCTGGCAGGTTACTATCGGAAGTTCATCAAGGACTTTTCGCTTATCGCCACGCCACTGACCTCTCTAACCAAGAAGAATGTCAAGTTCACTTGGTTGGAGAAACAGGAGGAAGCCTTTCGAAAGCTAAAGGAGATGTTGAGCAGCGCTCCGGTGTTGTCATTACCTGACGGTACGGATGACTTCGTAGTTTTCAGTGACGCATCGAAGCTCGGTTTGGGTTGCGTTCTAATGCAGCGGGGAAAGGTGATCGCATATGCCTCGCGGCAATTGAAGGATCATGAAGTTCGGTACCCCACTCACGATCTAGAACTGGCGGCAATGGTCTTCGCTCTAAAGATTTGGCGACATTACCTGTATGGGACGAAGTGCCAGATCTTCACGGACCACAAAAGCTTATGCCATCTTTTTGACCAAAAAGAATTGAATATGCGCCAAAGAAGGTGGATTGAATTGTTGACTGACTACGACTGTAAGATCGAATATCATCCGGGGAAGGCAAACGTGGTGGCGGACGCTTTGAGCCGTAAGGAACAAAGTGAAACCCCCAGGATTGTGGCCATGAGGTCCGAGGTCACGTTCAACCTGTTAGCGGAAATAAAGAAATGTCAAGCTGAGGCGCTCGAGACTGAAAATCTTAAGAAGGAGAGAATGGTGGGGCAAGCGTCCTTTTTAGTGGAAAATAATCGAGGGGTGAAGTGTCTGAAAGGGAGGATATGGGTTCCGAAACTCGGAGGGCTCCGAAAGATGATTCTCGAAGAAGCTCACAAATCGAAGTACACGATTCACCCCGGAACCAACAAGATGTACGGAGACCTACGACGAGACTACTGGTGGCCCGGATTGAAGAAAGACGTGGCTCACCTTGTAGAAACCTGTATGACGTGTTCGCGTGTGAAGATCGAACATCAAAGACCGTTCGGGAAGCTCCAGTCGTTAGAGATACCGACATGGAAGTGGGATCAGATCACGATGGATTTCGTGACCCATTTGCCTAGAACTCCGAGGGGTTATGACGCTATTTGGGTGATCGTGGATCGACTCACAAAGTCAGCCCACTTTTTGCCTATACGAGAGTCTTACTCGATGGAGTAGCTAGCCAAGTTATACGTTGACGAGATCGTAACCCTCCATGGCGTGCCTTCGTCGATAATTTCCGACCGAGATAGCAGGTTTACATCTAACTTTTGGAGAAGCTTCCAAGGAGAAATGGGTTCACAGATCAAGATGAGTACCGCTTATCACCCTCAGACCGACGGGCAGAGTGAGCGTACGATCCAAACATTGGAAGACATGTTGAGAGCATGTGCTTTAGATTTCCAAGGCTCTTGGGAAAAGCACCTACCATTGATCGAATTCGCTTATAATAACAGCTACCATTCGAGCATCAAGGCCGCGCCGTTTGAGGCACTCTATGGTAGAAAATGTCGGACACCTTTGTGCTGGAACGAAGTAGGTGAAAGGCAGTTAGCCGGACCAGAACTGGTACAGCTGACTTCGGACAAGATACACTACACCAAATGTCGCCTTAGACAACATAGGCTAATTGCCTATGTTTCTTAAGATAAGCTTAGGCAACAAAGGCTAATATATGTTGCCTAAGTTTCCTCTTAGGCAACATATCGTTATATGTTGCCTAAGTGAGACCTTATGCAACATATGAATAATTATATGTTGCATCAAGTATCTTAAGCAACATCTTCCATTATGTTGCATTAGTTGTGTAATCTTAGGCAACATATTTTCTTGTTTCTATGTTGCCTAAGGTAAAAAATTAAATAAATATATAAGTAGTTGAAAACTTAATAACTCGTGTACGGATGATTTAAGGTTGGCACATATGTTTACTTAGGCAACATATAATCTGTTGTATTTGTTGCGTAAGATCTCGCTTAGGCAACATATTTTCTTGTTTCTATGTTGCCTAAGGTAAAAAATTAAATAAATATATAGGTAGTTGAAGACTTAATAACTCATGTACGGATGATTTAAGGTTGGCACATATGTTTACTTAGGCAACATATAATCTATTTTATTTGTTGCGTAAGATCTCACTTAGGCAACATATTTTCTGTTTCTATGTTGCCTAAGATCACAGTTATTAATATATATTGATAGTTCCCCCATTTCCAACATTTCATCTTCCATTCCAACATTTTTCTCCATTTCAAAAAAATCGTTTTTCCAAAGAATTTGGACGCGATTTTGACTACTTTTGGCTTCCAACAAACGTTTTTTCATCATCAAATGTCATTTAAAGATTATTAGGTAAGTATTATTTTATTTTGTCTAATTTATAGTTATTTCACGTTTATATCATTTAAATTTGGAACGTGATTTGGAGCGATTCTTGCTTCCAATAAACGCTTTCATCGTCAAAAGACATTTAGACTTTTTTAGGTAATTATAATCCAATTTGTATATAATCTTTTGCATTTGTTGCGTAAGTTATGTTTTTTTTAATTCAATGAAAGTTATCTTAGGCAACATATTTTCTTGTTTCTATGTTGCCTAAGGTAAAAAATTAAATAAATATATAGGTAGTTGAAGACTTAATAACTCATGTACGGATGATTTAAGGTTGGCACATATGTTTACTTAGGCAACATATAATCTATTTTATTTGTTGCGTAAGATCTCACTTAGGCAACATATTTTCTGTTTCTATGTTGCCTAAGATCACAGTTATTAATATATATTGATAGTTCCCCCATTTCCAACATTTCATCTTCCATTCCAACATTTTTCTCCATTTCAAAAAAATCGTTTTTCCAAAGAATTTGGACGCGATTTTGACTACTTTTGGCTTCCAACAAATGTTTTTTCATCATCAAATGTCATTTAAAGATTATTAGGTAAGTATTATTTTATTTTGTCTAATTTATAGTTATTTCACGTTTATATCATTTAAATTTGGAACGTGATTTGGAGCGATTCTTGCTTCCAATAAACGCTTTCATCGTCAAAAGACATTTAGACCTTTTTAGGTAATTATAATCCTATTTGTATATAATCTTTTGCATTTGTTGCGTAAGTTATGTTTTTTTTTAATTCAATGAAAGTTATCTTAGGCAACATATTTTCTTGTTTCTATGTTGCCTAAGGTAAAAAATTAAATAAATATATAGGTAGTTGAAGACTTAATAACTCATGTACGGATGATTTAAGGTTGGCACATATGTTTACTTAGGCAACATATAATCTATTTTATTTGTTGCGTAAGATCTCACTTAGGCAACATATTTTCTGTTTCTATGTTGCCTAAGATCACAGTTATTAATATATATTGATAGTTCCCCCATTTCCAACATTTCATCTTCCATTCCAACATTTTTCTCCATTTCAAAAAAATCGTTTTTCCAAAGAATTTGGACGCGATTTTGACGACTTTTGGCTTCCAACAAACGTTGTTTTCATCATCACATATTTTCTTGTTTCTATGTTGCCTAAGGTAAAAAATTAAATAAATATATAGGTAGTTGATGTATTGAGACACCCAGCGGATGGTGAAGCATGGAAATATTTTAGGACATGAGATCGATACGGGGAAGAGTACTTTATGATGAAAGCTGCGGTGATGTGGACCATTAGTGATTTTCCGGGGTTGGATGTAATGCACATTGAGAAGAATGTATGTGACAACATTATTGGTACTATTCTTGGGTTTGATGGAAAATCTAAGGACGACCTTAAAGCCCGCAAAACTCTTGAAGATATAAAGATACGCAAGCATCTTTGGCCGAAGAAACCCCGAGGCACTTCGGGAAAGACAACATTACCTTATGCTAATTACACAGTGAAACCTCAATTTCGCCTCGAGGTACTTGATCAAATTGTTGCGGTTCAGTATCCCAGCGGTTATGCTGGTAGCTTAAAGAACAAGGTAAACATAAATGACAAGAAGTTTTATGGTTTGAAGACTCATGACTGCCACGTGTTGCTCCAACGCATTCTTCCTGTGGTCATACGACGCTATGTGGCCAATCATGTTGCTGACGCAATTTGTGATTTGAAGTCAGATTCATCTCGATGTAGCTTATCAGTCGTGTCTGATTATGTTATCCCGAATAGTCGCCTCTGGAACACCACTTTGACTAGAGAAGAAATGGAACGTGAACGGTGTTAGAATGTACAACAAGAACTAGAGATACTATCACGTGGCCCTCAACAAATCGCTGTATACCTACAGTGTAACGTGAACGGTGTTAGATTTGTATGTGAACAGCGATATGAGAGTCGTAAGACACAAAATAGCGGGGTGATGATAGTGGCAGACGGCGTGTCGTACTATGGGGTTCTACTACAAGTTGTAGAGCTAAAGTATCCCGAAGCAATGCCGGTCGTGTTTTTTCTATTTAGTTAACAGTTTAATTTAATTAAAAAAGTTGTACTAACTTGTAATAATTACTAACTTGCATTAATATAATTTTAGAGGCGGGTTCAAACGAGAAGCGTACCAATTTAATGAAATTGTTTATTTTAATTAAAGTGTTTCATATCATTTAGTTCAATCATATATTTGTATTTTTGTTTCATGAAATTGTAATTATTTTTAATTAATAAAACAAAACCAAAAAATTTGATTTGAAAACAAATTAATAAAACAAAATTTTCGTTTAATGAAATTGTATATTATTAATGAAATTGTAATAATTTTTAATTAATGAAATTTTCGTTTAATTAATAAAACAAAACCAAAATTTTCGTTTAATGAAATTTTCGTTTAATGAAATTGTATATTATTAAACAAAAAAGTTCAATCTACCCGCCCACCCTTCCCTCTTTTTCCTCTCTAATTTTTCATCTCCCTCCCACTCTTCCCCCTTTCTCCTAGGTTAAATTCGGAATTGGAATTCAGACAATCAGCCGAGCATCGCCATCCACCAACAGCCATCGAGAGCCACCAACAGCCATCGACAGCCATCGAGAGCCACCAACAGCCATCGACAGCCATCGAGACCCACCACCGTCGCCATCTTCATCTAGACCCACCAACGTTCGGGAGCAGGTAACATTTTAGGGTTAGAACATCTCTGCTGAATTGATTTCTGTGTGTACAAAGCTAACATCGATTTGGGTTTCTCAAAGCTAAATTTGTTTGCAAATGGGTTTCTCATGAATGGATTTATGTTTGTACAAAGCTAAATTTGTTTGCAAATGGGTTTCTCATGAACGATTTCCGATTCGGGTTTCTCAATTTGATTGTTGATATCTTGGTTCTAAATTTGTTTGCAAATGGTGCTACCGTTCCTTATGTGTTTGTCAAAGTTTCATGGAATAGAATACTTTTAGACAAACATATTGCATATAGGCTCATTGTTAAACAATATGGTGATACAATCAAAGCTGCACCAACCTTACACAAACTAGATATATACACAAACCTGATAAGCTGTTATATAAGCTGCAAACCTGGTAAATAACCTGATGCATAAGTTGGTTTATGCAATATATCCAAAAATTGGTTTAAACCAATAAATCGAGATCTGTCCAAAAGGTATGTCATAACTAATTTTTAAGGATTGCTATCACTTACACAACTCTTGTACTGAAAACTTACACAACTAATTTTTAAGGATTGCTATCACTTACACAACTAATTTTTAAGGAGTAATTGTGGGTTTCAGGACCAAATATGTCTGATGAATTTGAGTCATTTATAACAGTTTATTAACAACTAGTCTTTGGCTCGCCCGTTGTGCAACAATCAAATTTGGGTTTCTCAGGTCGATTTCAGGTACGAAACGAACTGCTCAGGTTCTGCCATCGAAGAAGGTAACATTTTTATACTCTCTCAAATCAAGTTCTGTCATTTCCCATTTCTTGATTTCGAACCTTAGACAAACGGGAACCACATCCTAGGACCTTAACCAGTCATAAACCATGTGGTTATCCAGGTGGTTTTGTTCATGTAAATGTTTATATGATACAAGTAGAAATTATTGACTCTTAGTGGTTGCAGCAGTTTTAGTAGCAGCAAAAAATGTACTTTCTGCTGTAGTAGTAATTATTGACTCTTAGTTCACTACAACAAAAATGGGTTTATAGGACCTTCAATAGTGTCATAATAGGGTACTTAATAGGACCAAAAGTTTATAGGACTATTTGTAACATAGTCATCATTTTGTTTCAAAAAGTTAAGAAACAAAATGGAACCTAAAATTGTCAACTTATTTGTAACAAGAAGCCTTTATCCCAACCTGGTTGCAGCAAACTAAAATGAAATCTATTAGCCTTCTGAGTTCCCTGAATCGTTCTCTGGCATTGATGTAATTCACTCACATACTGCATATCTTTATATTATCAATATTTGAAGTAAAAAATACAACTACAATAAATTAAGAATGAAAAAAACTCACACAACATAACCTGTATCGTGATTGTTTAGTACGCGCGCCACACAAAAGGTTGGGGACCGGAAGTTGTATACTTTTTACAACTGATTACATTCCTATTGGAGCCAAATTGGGAATATTTTTTTGGTCTTTACAGTGTCCCATGGAAACCAAGAAGTCACTTTGAAATTTGATCGTATCACACCAATTCACTGTAATCTAACAAGTTAAATACAGTGTACTGAATGCCTCTTCATTTTCACATATTTCGTTTAAATAGTACTGTAAACTACCATGGATTAACTACTGTCTAAATTTCATGGCTACTACTACTGCCAATGAAGACAACATATTGCTAAAAGTAATGGTGCACAAACAGGAAAACAAAGTGTCTTATTAGCTTTTAAACTCAAATATGACAATCTAAAGTGTCCTATTAGTTTTAAACTCTAATACGACAATCAAAAGTGTCATATTAAGGTATGTTAATAAGACATAAAAATTAAGAGTCCTATTAGATTAAATCAAATAGGACACATAAACTAATGTGTCGTATTAGCCATTTTAAAGGACCCGTTCCGAAAAGTGTCCTAAAAAGTGTCCTATAAACCTCTTTTTGTTGTAGTGGTTGTTACGACTTCCTTTACTATTGAGTTGAGACATAAGTCTATTTCTACGAAAGAACAGACTTAAATTCATTGAGACCTGTTTCCTGCTTGCAAGTAAGACATCTTTTTTTCCTGGACCAGGTAATACCACCAGCTGTTCTTTGGGTTCTAAATATCAAATTGTTACCTTGTATTTTGGGAGCAGTCCTTCACATTTTAACAATTGACCTCCACATTTGTAAGAATATCGTTTCTTGCCTACATCTTTAAGAATAGTGTTTCTTACTTCATTGCTTCAACATACAAAATTGCCTGCTAAAATTTGTTATTCGTTCTGTCCCATGGAAATTGAACTAACTTTACTTGGTTATACAAAAATGCTTTACTCTCTGTAAATGTCTTAGTTGCCCTGCTAAAATTTGCTAAAATTTGTTATTCGGTCTGTTATTCGTTGATTTGGTTTATTTCTCTTTAGTGTTTGGGCTGCTATTTGGGTATTATTTGTAAAGGTTGTTGTATTTATATATATTTGTAAAGGTTGTTGTACTTATATATATTTGCAAACTGTTTCCTTGGCTGTTTGTGGGTGTTTGCTAATTGTTGATGTTAATTTGTAGATTGATATGCCTCCAAAAAGAAGTAAAGCTTTCAATTTAGCAAAGGCATCGGCCTTGGAGAGGACTACCACACGTTCAGAGGGCGATTCGGTGGATGTCTCGTTAGAGGTGACACCTTTTGTTTCCGTCCAACGCCGATTGTATCCTCCGACTTCGGGGTCACCCTCTACACCGGTGTCACCAACTACAGATGTGACACATCCCGACATCGAGGCGAGCACTTCTACTAGTGGGCCACCGGCTTTAGATATACGTATTAATTGTCGCCGCACCCGCATCCATGTTGAACCGACGGAAGAGTCGGTGACAAAGAAGGCAAGACGGGGGATTATCACGGGAAAGGCGATCAAGAGAGACATCGCAAACAATGAGAATAAACGTCTCCCACTCAAGTGGAGCATGGATAAAGAGTTGCCCGACATAAACGGTGTCACTAGGATCGCAAAGCAAATTGGGAGCATTGTTCGGGAACATATTCCGATGTTGACCGAATATTATTTTAATCTCAAGGAAGATGATTTTAAGATTGTAGTTGATCAACTTAGCGTAAGTACATTTTGATTGTTATTTCTTAATTTTATTCTATGATTTATACCTCTTAATAATAATGATTAACTTTTTATTTCATATTGATTTGTATTTGCTTTTTAGGTTTTTTTTTAGATTGATTTGGATGGACCTCCGGGTGAAGCCTTATTTGAGTGGATCCACGCAACTGCGCGTCACGCATACAATAGGTGGAGAACCGATTGTCACACGTTATACAAGCATCAAGGTCGTTTTCCCATTCCGAAAAACTTTGTACATCGGCCAAATCAGTGGGACTTTTTGTGCACGCTTTTTGAAGAAGAAACATGGAAGGTATTTAACTAGTATATAATTAAATATACAAATTATTGTTGAATTTAGATTGTAAAATAAGTGTTTCTCATGTTGTAGAATAAATCAAAGAGGATGTCGGAAGCAAGATTGTCTAAAAATAGGGTCGAGCATAAATCGGGACCGATTTTGTTCAAGTTTAGGGCTAATAAACTTGAAGCTAACGGACACGTGGCTCCTTATCTCGGTACAATTGCCGAGACCACTAAAAGCGAAGACCGTAAAGTAAGTACTTATAGTATATGATGATTCGTAAAGAACTTTTTATCCATATTTAGGTTGCACACTTGCACTAATTATAATTAAAAGCAATGTCATTTATAGTTTTAAATATATTAATAATTGTTTGAATCGTATTTATAGAGACTTGTTGAGGAAGCGATTGAGAAGATAAAGAATGATTCCGGCGACATTTCAGATTCTACCGTTCCTCCAATGCGTTGCCCAATTGAAAAAGAAATATCAATAATTGAGGAAATAGTTGGTCCTTCGGTTGGGACGGTTGTTCGAGGTATGGGTTGCTTGGCGGTTAGAGCTCCGAGGATGAGAGGTCCGACGAAGGGAACCTCTGTGCCCGTTGATGATTTGTGGCGAAAACTTGCCGAACGTGACGAGGAGATTCTCTTATTAAAAGAGGCACAAGAGGAAGCAAAAAAGGAAACCGCCGAACAAAAAAAAATGATATTATCTTTGATGCAAATTTGCGGTGTTGCTAGCGATGCAAACTCTAACTCAACAACCTCGACAAGCAAGGCTTTAGGTTAATATTTATTTTTATGTTTTCGTACTTGTTGCCGACTTTTGGACTTGTTTAGGAAAAACATTATCGTTCAATTATAGAATTTATTAGTTTTATTTGGTTATTGGAGTTGTTTGTCGATTCACACGAGTTTGTTTGTTTATGGGTGTTTGTAGAAAACATGCGAGTAGAAAATCATCATGGTGCACAAAATGTGCAATAATATTTTTTTTTTATATAAAACATCTTAGGCAACATATGCAAATAGTATATGTTGTATAAGTTGATATCTTAGGCAACATATGCAAATAGTATATGTTGTATAAGTTGATATCTTAGGCAACATATACAAATAGTATATGTTGTCTAAGTTGATATCTTAGTCAACATATGCAAATAGTATATGTTGTCTAAGTTGATATCTTAGGCAACATATGCAAATAGTATATGTTGTCTAAGTTGATATCTTAGGCAACATATGCAAATAGTATATGTTGTTTAAGTTGATATCTTAGGCAACATATGTTTTTATCATAGGCAACATAACCAATTGTGTGTTGCTTAAGGAGTCCGCTTAGGCAACATATGTTGTTTGCTTATGTTGCCTAGGTTCTTATGCAACATTGAGAAGGCAACACTTCTTAGGCAACATAGGCATGTTGCCTAAGCCTTAGGCAACATATAAACCCCTCTTAGGCAACATTTTTCATTTGTTGCCCAAGTGAGATTTGGTGTAGTGATAGTCCAAGTGCATGAAAGGCTGAAGGTCGCTCGCGACCGCCAAAAGAGTTATGCGGATAGAAGACGAAAGGACATAGAATTCCAGGTCGGAGATTTTGTTTTATTGAAGGTGTCCCCGTGGAAGGGAGTGGTACGGTTTGGGAAACGGGGAAAGCTAAGCCCGCGGTACATCGGACCATTCGAGATCACGGAGCGGATTGGGGAAGTGGCGTATAGGTTGGATCTACTAGAAGAACTGCGCAGCATCCATAATGCGTTTCACGTGTCTAATCTAAGAAAATGTCTAGCCGACGTGGCTAAGGCAATTCCGTTAAATGACATTAAGGTGGACGAAAGATTGAATTTTGTAGAAGAACTCGAAGCTATCACAGATGTTAAGGTAAGGAAGTCACGGAGCAAGGAGACTAAGCTGGTTAGGGTGCAATGGCGACACCACAAGGGCCCGGAGGCTACGTGGGAGCTGGAATCGGAAATGAAGTTGAAGTACCCACATCTCTTTCAATGAGGAATTTCGGGGACGAAATTCTTTTAAGAGGGGAGTGTTGTAACAACCGGGTTTTATTTTGAGAAGAATAGGAGTTTAGTGTTTGCCATGCTAAAATTTCAAAGCTAAGTTAAGGGGACCATCTTGGTTGCTATTGAAAGTTTAGTGCTATTTGTCTAATAAATGGAAGTTTGCTTGGAGGGGCCAAAATGGAAACTTTGTGAGAAGGTATTTAAGGGCACATATTCCTAGGGTTGATTGGGAAAATCAGTATTTGGGTTGGCATTTGGCGGCTAAGAGAATAGAAGAAAGGAAGAAGGGTTTGGGCAAGGAATCAAGAGAAAAGGGAGAATCAAAGAGGAAATTGCAAGGTATTACATCCTAAATTCGTCTCCTAATTATTGTAGTACTTCTCTTCTTGTGGTTATGGATTTCTAAGAGCTGATTCTTGTGATTCCTTGAGTTTTCACCACTTTTCCTTTATAATGAGTTTTCATGGGTTTTGGCTTAATAAATCGATTTAAGGGGTTACAAATGGATTAAGTGGGTGTTTGGGGTTGGTGGATGAACCCTTATAGTTGTCTAACCAAACTAATGGCTTAAATCGGAGTATTAATCGGTTTTAGAAATTCTAAGTTCGAACAGCAGCGTTTTCCGGACACCAGTGTTTGAAGGTGTCCGGATATGTTGAAGGTGTCCGGATATGTTGAGGATGTCCGGATAAGTCTGGCGTCCGGATAAGCCTGGCGTCCGGATAAGCCTGGCGTCCGGATAAGTCTGACGTCCGGATAAGTGTAGTGTCCGGATCAGTGCTGTGTCCGGGAAAGGGATATTCGGACAGTAGAACTGGGATATTTTCTGATGTGGATCTTTTGCCTTAGGTGTTATGTGAGTGTAGCTTGAAGGTGTTTAGGGAGTGCACTGTGAAACAATCAAGGTGAGTTCCCTAAACCTCTTTTACGACGTAACTGTTAAATGATTCTTTTACTGATTATGGTTTTAACAAGCATGAAATGATTATGAACTTATATGCATGAAAGAAATGTTTGATATGTTGAAATGATGCGCATGATTTATGAAAGGGTCAAATGCTTTTATGAAACGTATGTGCATGCTATGTGATGTCGGTCTGTACTGTGGGATCAATGAGCCTCGGGATCTGATGATCCCTTGGGTATGTTTGACGAGACGGTAGGTTGGAATTCGTTTCCTCCTAGGCGGGTATCAGGGAGTCTGCTTGGGCCCCGATACGAGAAGGGCGAAAGGGGAGTCTGCTTGGGCCCCGATCGCGTATGGTTAAAGGATCCATTACACAGTGCAGTACCATATGTGATGATTTATGATGCATTTTAACGAAAGGATTTCATATTGTTTATGCATGATCTGTTACGGAGGGAATTCACTAGACCTTTTGGTCTAACCCTCGCTTTTCAAAACTAAACCATTTTCAGGTAAGCGTTCCGCAAGTTCCTCGGGGAGGAAATAGGAGGGACATAGCACATTTGGAGATTTGAGCGACTCCAAGACTTAGACTATTGATTTAGATAGAGCTCGGCTGTGGACTTTTGTAGACTTCCGCTGTCATTTTTGTTAAGCTCGTTATTGATGTATTGAACAAGTTAAACTTTGTACTGTAAAACGCTCAGTTTTGTGATTTAATGCTTAGTAAGTTTTGGGGATGTTACATCACATACTGTTTCATCATTACCAAATTGTTTCATTGCCAAATTGTTTCATCTCATACGGTTTCCTTAACAAACATTTTCACAAAACAGTTTCATCACATAAATGTTTCATTAACTAATAGTTTCCTTGCCAAATTGTTTCATCTCATACGGTTTCCTCAACAAACATTTTCACAAAACAGTTTCATCACATAAAGAAACATTTTCATTTACCAAAATATTCCATTGTAAAGGTCTAATTAACAACCTATTTCATTGTTTGGGCCGTTAAGGGTAAATCGATATCTTGATTTGGTTCCTGAAATCACGCACACAATAGAATCTTAGTTAATTTTACTTAATTTCCATTATTAAATTATATGAAAAATTACCCATTTACCCTTTTTTGGTTTTACGGTTAATTAAAATTATTTTCTTAATTTCATTATTACTATATTTAGACCACTTTAATCTAAGCCGTTGATTATACTAATCTATGGTGATAAGGTGGGTTTCATAGATTGCAAATTAAGAGTGGTTTGCAAATGAAACCACCTCTCTCTCTCTCTCTCTCTCTCTCTCTCTCTCTCTATATATATATATATATATATATATATACATATATAGTAGTGGATGAAATACCTCATTATTTGAATTAGGATACCATTGAAAATCTTCACCCCAATTCGCCATAACTTAAGCTGTTGGATGTTGCTGAGTGCTGCTATAACTTAACAACCAAAAAACTATGCGTCGAACTTCTCTGTTCTTTCTCTCGCTGTTCTCTCTCTCTCGATGTACACACCAGGAAATGTATGTTCACATGCATTCTCATCACCATTTTATAGAACATATTATATATTTACATTTTTGGTCCCTGTAATTAGTTATTATATTACTTTTAATCCCTTACTTTATCATTTTTCATTTTATACCCTTATCATATTAACATAAATAATCGTATATAAACTAAAATATATTAAAAATACATTTTTTATTACAAATTATATCATTGTATTCGTCTCGTCAATATCTTCGAAATGAGCCTAATATTGAATATTTTTTTATTTAATCATATTGGACTCATATTTTTTGACGAGACGAATACAAACGTGTAATTGGAAAAATGGTATTTAAATTTACTCAAATGGGATAGTTAATTTATGCTATTATTATTATTACAATCTTTTACATCATTATGTAGATACCCTAGAGTAGTAGAAAACAAAACCCATATAAGTCTGTGATTTGCACTGGATTATATCCATGTTTCATTGGCCCCGCTCATCATCTTATCAAATCAAATGTCCCTTCCTCCCTCTCCTTTTTTTAATAATTAGATACGTACTCGCGCGTGATGCGGCGCGAAGTATCTTGAATCTAAAGCCGAGAATTTGAAAAAAATAATTTTGTTTTATGTTCATATTTATTTGCTTTTAGATCGCATATCAGATGTATAAAATTAAAAGTCAATATGGTTAATTGGTCAAAAAACTTGAAAAATATTCGTTCGATAGTGGGGTCTTCAAACCTATAACATTTGTGCTCATTTTGAAGGTTTTGATGAACGGTTATAATGGTATAATTTATAAAAAAAGAAAACATATTTGTTTGATGTATTTTAGTTTATGTATGTTGATATGATAAGGATGTAACATAAAAATGAAAGAAGAAGAGATAAAGTAAATTAAATAACTAATTATAATGGTATAAAATGTAATTTAAAAATAAAAAATAATTTTATTTTTAATTATCATGTACACGATGAATGTTGGAGGTTTTAAAACTTTTAAACTTGTACACGATGTATTAAGATTTGTACTCCTTAAAAATTCAAAAATAAACGTAAATAAAATTATTTTTAAAGAAGTATATTAGATAAATATAGATAAGAACGTAAAATGTACAAAAAAAGAATAACTATATATATATAGTTATTTCTATATTTCTAATATATATATATATAACAAAAAAAATAACAATATATATATATAAACAAAAAGAATAACAATATATATATATATATATTTCTAATATATATATATATATAAAACAAATAAATAACAATATATATATAACAAATAATATATATATATATATATATTATTTGTAGCTTTAAATTATTTACAACAAAATACCATATTCCTTAACATAAAATAAAAAATACTTTTATTTTATGGTTATTAAGTAATTAAATAATAATAATAATATTATAATAAAATAAAATATTTAAAGACCATTCGACATTTCCAAAGTTAAATTTTTAATTATATTTTTACTTTTTAAATAATAAACCCTAAAAAGTAACTAGTAGATTAGGTAGTGGGTGTGTTTGACCTATTGGGTAGGGTGCAAATATCTCAACCCTATTTAAATAAAAAAATGATTAATGATGAAAACAATGCAATCAATACCCTAAAAAATGATTGGTGAAGAAAACAATGCATTCAACACCTTCTTTTTGAGGTGCCATTAGCACTCCCCAATATTTTTCACCTCTAAGACCATCCACACACGTGCAATTCATTTACACTTTCAATTGGTCCCCACTATAACATTTATTAATTACTTTATAAATTATTATATATATTTTAATTATTTTTTATTAATAAATATATTATATAATAATATAAAGTAAGAGTTTGATCCCACCACATTCACTTGCAAACACAATTGCAATATATGCAATTGCTTTCCTACGTGGATTGCAATTTTTGACTATTTATGGGACCCACTTGCACTTGCAATTCAATTTGCAATTCGTGTGTGGATGCCCAAAGGCTATCAGCATCCATCCCTCACTAACCCACACTTTTTCACTGCCATATCAGTGTCGCATCATTTTTCTCTTCTAACCCATTCTAACCCACAAACCCCCACATCCATCCCACACCACCATCCCATCTTTTATTTATTTTTATTTTTATTTTTGTTACAAGTATATTAATTTAAATAATTTAAATTTTATAAATAATTTATAATTTAATATAAGATAAAACAATTAATAAAATATTTCATAAATTGAAACTACAATTTTAACCTTACATAACCAAATTAAAAACATAAAAAAATACATAATTTCAAATTAAAAAACTACAAATTTCACCAACCATATAGTTGTCGAATCAACTCTTTGTGGGCTAAAACCGCATTTAACTCGCTACACGTGAGATGATCATGTGGTTTGATGTAAAACTTGAGATCTTTCCGCATTTCTCTTTGTTTCAAAGCTTCCGCTTTTGTCTTTGCCGCCTCGGCTTTGTCCCTCGCGGTTTTCAACTTTTCCTCCTCCACGGTTAGTATTTTGTTATTTGCAACGTTGAACTTCTCGACATACTCCATAAGATCCTTCAACACCTCGTCCTTTTCCGCCGTCTTTGTGGAGGATGACGCGGCACGTTTACCTTTATCTCTCCCCGTCGGTCGTGTCGGTTCTTGTACGAGGACATCCTCCTCCTCATGGCTTTCTTCGTTAAGGTTGAACCGAACACGTGCGTCAGAAGACGTCGTGTTTGGGTTTGAATCCGACGTGGACTTGCTCCGTTTTGAGGGCCTTGGGTTATCGTCCATGAAATGTACGATCTTCCACTTAGGGTGGTCTTTCACAATTCTCCAAGCCGCCTCGTGGGATAAAGGCTTTTGTTTATTATCTGCCCGATACATCGTGTGTGCCATCTCCATGAACTCCGCGTCACCCCATCCGGATTTATATTGGGCCCTTAGATTATTGTAGATCCCGTTAAACTTCATCATTTTTTTGTTCATGTCAAGCCATTTGGAGTTTACTTGGTCTTTATTGCGATGATATTGGCGACTTGAGTTGAAATAATCGAGTACTTTTCCCCAAAAATGTCCTACAAAAATAAATATATATATGAATACGTATATATAATAAAGATAAATACATTAATAAATTTATATGAATACGTATATATAAATAATTTAATAAATTTCTTTATCCATTATGAATTTTTTGAAGAAAGAAATAATATTGAGAGAGTAGAATGAAGTGGGGAAGATGGGAGAGATTGAGAGAAAATTTGTTTGTGTGAAAAAATAAGTGGGTTAAGATAAGTATTTATAGGATAGAAAAAATAAAAATAAAAAATTTAAAAACTTTGCAACGTCTAGATTTCAAAAAAGAAAAGAAAAAAAATTAATGTGAACCAGCCACTGGTTTGCAAACCAGTGCTGGCTCGGACCAGCTGCAACCCGCGTGGGTGCGATGGTGTTCCAGCATCGACCAGCGCGAACCAGCGCCAACCCACACCACCGATGCGGATGGTCTAATGGGTACCATCATCTTTTTGGCTGTCTGATTCAATAAAGTTTGGCTTCTGATGTGATGTTTGTTCACCATGGTACCACACTAACTGACCTAAAAATCATGTGTATTAAACAACCATTTGCAGAACTTGTCCAAATAAATGATAAACAAAATATTTACTAACCTAACTACCAACAAACAGATTACAAATTAGGAATCCATGGAATTACATGTTGGAGATAAGGCACGAATATGTAAAATTAAAAAGTTGTACTTAAGACATTTTGCTAGCATATATATATATATATATGTAGTATATATATATGTAGTATATATATATATATTTATATATATGTGTGTGTGTGTATAATTTCACATATTCATGCATCATCGTTACGAAATTAAATCTAAATTATAAAATTAACATTCATTTAAAATAATACATTTAATAATATATTCAAATTATATAAATTTAAATTTGAAAGTCACCTGATTATAGTAAATCTTTTTATTATAATTCAAGTAAATCAATCAAGAGAAATGATGTATTAAGATTAATTCATTGAGAACAATAAGAGCAATAAGAGGTTGAGTTACCTCTTACATAAAAGGACAATAAGACATAAGTGCCTTTGAAAATTTGGAAAAAAACAAATAATGTAAATGACCCTATCTCTTAACGAATTAAAGATAAAAGGTTTTTTATAAAAAAAACAAGCAAGGTATTAATGTTCTTCATGCTCTTTTTGAAGGGTCTATAATAATTTGACATATCGGGAAAACCTTTTTGAAGGGTCTATAATAAGTTCTTAGACATTCTAAAATTTGTTAAATAAACCATTGGACTTTTGGAAACCTGTTAAATACATCCTTAAAATTGTAATAAAGATGTATTTAACAGGTTTCCAAAAGTCCAATGGTTTATTTAACAAATTTTAGAATGTCTAAGACTTATTTGTTCCAAAAAATTGTTCAAATATTTTTTCCTGTTTAAGAATTGTTTTTGGATATAAAAAGAAATGAATTAGAAAACATTTTTTTAGAAAAACATTACACTTCACATTCGTATATATCAAAAAATACGTTTTTTACAAGTCAAACCATTATAATTGTCTCGTCAATACGTTCAAATGAGCCCAATATTGAATATTTTTTATTTAATCTTATATCATCAAATATCATAAATATGTACGAATTATTTGTAATAATTACACTTTATATCCTTTAAGGTCATTTATTTATTAATATAAGATTAATCTGTAATTATAGGGTATAAAGTGTAAGTATTAAAAATAATACTTACAATTGTTTAAAACTCTACGCAGCTTGAATAACAGGTAAACTACAAATTAAAAAAAATAATGCGTACAATTGTTTAAAATGTTTATTTTGAATTGGTACTACATCTTTACAGTAATGCTTTTATTTAGTGATATCATTTTGTTTTAATTTGTAATCGTGATGAAGTCATTATTCCTATTCACAAAATGGCATCTGACTGCAGTGATGATCTTAACCATGTTATAAGCGACAATTCAAGTGAACATATGTCTGATTGTTTATCTTTAGACCTTTTGGTGCAACTGTTGGCATTTCTTTATGCAACTTTTGGTATATTTTGGTTCAATTTTGGTAAATTATGTCTAACTTTTATGTACATCTATTTATGCGTTGGATACAACTTTTATATGTTTTGGGAAGAGTAATGAAAAATGGTATATTCGTTTCGCTTTATAAACTTTATTTTTTTCCGTTCAAAAAATGTATAAGTACTTAATAGTTTAAAGTATGTAGCTTTGTTTGGTTTTTTCATATTTTTTTTAATTATTTTTAACACATTAACCAATTTTATAAGTCATAAGGATGTATGTAACAGGTTTTAGAAAGTCCAATGGTTTATTTAACAGGTTATGAAAAGTGCAATGGTTTATTTCTTCCAAAAAATTGTCCAATGACTTAATCATTCATAATACTAAAGTCCATTGGGTTTTATTGAACTTTTTCCTTTTATTTTTTTTAGCGTTATCATTTATTTATGTTGAATTATTATTGCCTTAAAAGGGAAAGTTAGGGGTTGTTTGTTTACCTCTTAATGGTTCCATTAAGAGGCAACCTCTGAATCGCTAAGAGGTAAATCCTGTTTGGCAAAAAAAATGTTTGTCTCTTAATGGTTCCAAAACCCTCTGAATGATTTAGCATCAAGGGCCTCCCTTAACCATTCAACACTTTGATTTCATTCTAAACAATTACCAAACAACCATATTTCATTTTGCACTATATCATAAAAGTCTCTTAATCATTCTGACCACTTAATCATTTTGCACTAAATCATTCAGTAACTGCCAAACAACCCCTTATTATCGTCCACGTATTTAGGCTAGTCGACGGAGGTAACTGTACTACTGAATAAGATATCATATATGGTTGATCCTAAATCTTTGGTCAGTAATACATCATAATGAATAGGGAAAATTGCATCTAAATGGAACAAACTTTGATCCAATTCCTATTTTAGGGAATTGATTTTTAAAACTTTCATTTTAGGGTCTGTGACAAACTTTTCATATATTTAAGGGTCCCGTTTACCTAATGACCTGATACTTATGAGATGTTTCAGGTAAAAGCCAACTAAGATGCCATGTCATATTTAAAATATATATCATATTTGATCATTATTCATTATTTTAACAAAACCTTCTCTCTCGGTCAACTTCTCCCAAAACACCACATCTTTTTCAAAAACATAAGAATTTGCAGGGTTTTTTTGTTTAATTCCTTTCAAAAAAATTATAAAGATCACTCATGGATCGTCAAAACAAGCCAAAGAACGAGAGTTTAATCCCTTAAAAAACCCAATCAAATGCAACGCATCATATATATCTCGTCGGAGATGGATGTCGTGAGTTAGTGGTCTGGAGAAGAATATATCGTCGAAGATGAAGACCCACTTGGTTAGGGGCGCCGGAGATGGAGACCCACCTGTGTGTTTGGAGGCAGACCCGTTCCTGACATTTTTTGGGCCCGGGGCGATTTGTAAATTTTAGGCCCTTAACATGTATAAAAAAACTTAAATTAATGTTTTTTATTATTAAAAACAAGCTTTCATACAGTAAATACTAATAATTCATACAAAACAACTTTATCAAGCATTTATGGACATGAAATCATCAATAATAGCATCTATTTCATACAAAACAACTTCTTCAAGCATTTTTTGATGCAAAATCATTAATAATAGTGATGCTTGATGAGCTTACCAGTTTACGTTCATTCGCTCCAACAACACCCATTATGGGACAGACAGTGCATTACAGACGTATGATCATTACACTTCAACCGGGTTATTCTATTCCACCTCTTAGAAAGAAAAGAACTTAAATCAAAATACTTAATAGCATGGCGATACATTTATACGAAACTTCTACCCTGAGCACACGTAATGGAACCGTAGACAGTCAAGTGAAATACAATCCACTAAATAATTTGATCTATGGACAACATCATTGTGGTGAAGGTCGTCGAGGTATGTTATACTTTCATTTCCTACTCCTAAGTTAAATGAAATAACTATTCACACCCTTGACTCCTAACTCAAATGGATATTCCCTATTTATATCAAATAGTTCTTTCCACAATCTGGAGTATGTGCAACATTCAACCAAGGTATAGTCAAGAAGATATAACCGGAAAAAATATAGTCCTAAAATCCTAAATATAGATATAAATTGAGACATATCTTATTTTCTTGTTATTCTTTATCTTCCCCTCATCATGGTAGTTGTTTTCAAAAGGTATGAGTGTTCTTAGTTTATAGCAAGAAATCTATTATATTTTAACACAAAATAAAATTTATGCGGATGAAATATTCAAAAGAGTACGTGGAAGGTTAGTAATGGAATATATATCAAGGTTTATAGGCAAAAATAATTTTTAGACATTAGTATTAGATAAAAAAAAACTTAGGGAAACAATAAGCAATACTATAAAATGAAAGACCAATTAAGTTTTTTAAAATTTTGTTATCCAATGTAATTAATTAATACATCTTTGGGACCTTAACATAATACTAAATTGTTTTTTAGTCCTATTATATGCTATTTTTGTTTTTTTTATTACAATTTTTTAACTACTACTACTATATAGTATATACTCAGGCCCGACCCTGGGCCATGGCAAGTGTGGCTTGGGCCATGGGCCCCAGGTCCAGCAGAGGCATCACAAAATCCTAGGGCTTTTATATATATATAACATCAATTTTGGGTCCAAACCATATTATCGTTTGATTTACTTACAGCCAGCCGAGAGTTTAATTGTCGATGGATTGAAATCGAGAAGACACCTGCGTGCGAATAGGAAGAGTCAAGAGACAAGAGTGATGCGTGCTGGCTTGCTGCCCTAGTGCCCTCCCTAAATCAGAACATAAGTGTTGCTGTTGGATTTAACTAAGAATAACTTGGATTGCTTGATTTGCTTCTGCCCTAAATCAGGTGTTTTCTATCCTTTTTTAAACTTTGAAGTTTGAACTTGTTGTGGACTGTGGTTTGTTTCATTGTTGCTATTTGGCTGCCTTATATTTGCTTGCATACTTGTTTAGTTATTTGATTGTTGTCTTTCAATTTATTAGATAATAGAGTAATAGACATGTTTCCAAGATCACAACCTTCAGGTGCTCAAAAGAGGAAAAGGAAAAAACAACAGGAAGAAATTGAAAATTCGATGCTAGAATCTCTGAATAAATTTCTTGTTAAACCATCAAACATTTCTGAAAATCCGGTTGAAAATCCTATTGAGAATCCGGTTGAAAATCCTATTGAGCATCCGGTTGATGATAATGAAAACATTGAGCATCCGGTTGATGATAATGAAAACATTGAACATCCGATTGATGATAATGCTTGTAACGATGATAACATTGGTGTGAATATATTTGATCTTAGAGTTTTGGGATGGGTTAAATTCAAAAATGAGAGACTTACTTGCTGAAAAAGGGCCTATAAGGGAAACTAACATCATATTTCCAAAAGATAATGTAGGTAGGCATTTCTCTTCCGAATACTATTTTTGTTTCTTTTAATAAAGACCCGGTGTGGGGATGAGCCGCCTAGCTTGACTAGGTTCCAAACCCCGTTAAATTGTTTTTCGTTCTCGTAATATAGGGGCATTTTTTTGTCTTTCACCATGGGCATCCGAAATCTCAGGACCGGCCTTGTATATACTTAAAAAGTTTGGGCCTAGGCGTGCACCCGACCCGCCCGACCCCAAGGACGACACTGTTTGGAGGGTGTCGGAGAAGAAGAACTCGCCATAGATGAAGAACCACTTTAAATAGGAATCCAACAAAGTAGGTGGAAGAACTGGAATGAGGATCTGTAAGACTGTAATGTAGAATATGGGTTTGAAAAGGAGGATTGAAGTAGAGGAAATGGAAGGCTTGTGAGGCGGCGGGAGCATGGTAGGGTTTTGTTTGGTTTTGACCTTGAAGATGAATTAGTTTTTTCTTTTATGTTTTTTTTTTGTATTTTAAATTAATGATGAGGTGGACTTTTTAATATCCAAGTAAGTTTTTCTAATATTGCCACGTTATATAAGGTAACCGGTTACCTGCTAAATAGGTAAACCATACCCTTAAATATATGAAAAGTTTGAGTCGGACCCTTAAATGAGAGTTTTAAAAGTTGATTCTCTAAAACAGGAATTTTGTGAAAGTTTGTTCCATTTTGATACAATTTTCCCTAATCAATATACATGATTTTGAACCACATTTTTGATTTATAGGCATGTGGCTTATAGATTTTGATAATGACATGATATAGATCATATATATATATATATATATATATATATATATATTACAGGGATAATAATTTGTAAACCTCTAAATATGTGTAAACTTTATAAACTTTGGATTTCATAGGTTTTCTTGATGAAATTGTTTAGTTTGATGAAAGTGTTTTATATCATTCATTTCTTGATGAAATTGTTTCATATATTTGTGTTTTTTTATGTAAAAACGAAAAGTTTTCATCAAACTGAGAAAATATATATGAAACAGTTTCATAGGAATGAAAAAAATATATGACACTACATAAAAAACACAAATATATGAAACAATTTCATCAAGAAATAAATGATATGAAACAATTTCATCAAAATAAACAATTTCATGAAACAATTTCATCAACAAAACCTATGAAATCCAAAGTTTACACGAAAAAAAGTTTACAAAATAATGGGCCTCATATTATATTATATAATATGGTTGGGTTCTGGTGAGAAGTTCAGGTTAATTTGAGTAGTATGAGAAGTGGTTATCAACAGTTGGATGAGAAATGTATGCCACATTAAGATGAGATGCACTGAGATAAGATGCACTAAAATGCACCGAACCAGTTCCTTTCTAAGCCGTAATTCATGGGAGGGCATTTGATTAAAAGTTATCAACGGTTCACATCCGCTTCTCACGTTAACCTCCACTTCTCTCTCTCTCTCTCTCTCTCTATATATATATATATATATATATATAGAGAGAGAGAGAGAGAGAGAGAATGAAGAAGAAGAAAGTTCGAATGAGAACGCTAATTATTTAAGAAAACACGAAAACAAAAAATCATGTGCAAAATCACATGTGATTTTATAATAACGGCAAAAAATTGGACATATGCGACTTTGTCCGCAACTTAAGTCACGAGGCAAATTTCCATGAATCATATATGATTTTGTACGTGAATGGTGTATGATTTTGTACATTAACGGTCGTTCTCGTGTTTCTTAAATAGTTAGTGTTCTCGTTTGAACCCAACTCTATATATGTGATATATAGACGAAAGATTGAGTGAGAAGTTAAGGTCAACGTGAGAAGTGGATCTGAACCGCTTAAGTCGCTTCTAATCAAATGCCTTCCCATGAATTGCGGTTTAGAAGGGCATTGATCTGGTGCATATCGGTGCATCTCATTCTAATGTGCGTTCATTTATCATCCAACGCTTGATAACCACTTCTCGTGTTAACCTCAACTTCTCACCCGAACCCGAACCCGAACCCTACACACACACACACACATATATATACACACACACACACACACACACACACACACACACACATATATATATATATATATATATATATATATATATATATATATATATATATATTCGGGATCGTTATCTATACTTAGGGGCCGTTTACCAACTCTTTCCGAGTAAGTGCTGTCCGGGTAAGAGTGTTGTCTTAGGTAAGTGTTGTCTTAGGTAAGTGTTGTCCCCGATAAGTGCTGTCCGAATAAGAGTGTTTACCACGTGTTTTTTGGTAAGTGCTTACCGACAAAAAAATGACAATTTTAACCCTTGTGTAATTATATGCTAAATTAAATATAATTATTTTTATTATAAAATCATTTAATGTAAAAAAGTATTATTAAATTTAAAAATCTTAACATTTTTTTATAAATATAGTATACAGATATAATACATGATTATAATAAAAAAGAATTTTAAAAATGCATTTGTCCCATTCTATTATAGAAGTCGTAATTAAACGGATAGACACAATCCTAGAGAGAGAAAAAGTCTTTTAGGGTTCTTTTCAATTCAGGGATTCGTCTCCTCGAGTTTCCCATTGATTTCCCCCCTTTTTTCTCCAATGTTGCTAAAAAACATGTGAATTCATGGCTTGATTATGTGTTTGATTGGTTCGTGTTCGATTCTTCGTAGAAGTTATTATACTTGTAGTTTTTTTAGAGATTTAAGTTTTGAGAATTCGTTCGATTTTGTGGCGTTTTCGTTGGATGAAAATTAGGGATTGGTTTGTGATAATTTCTTCTAATTGAGGTTCTCTTCTGAAGAGTAGGTGGGGTTTTGGTGAATTTGCATTTGTAGATATGTATATTGAGGAACTGAAAGAGGGTGGCGATGGTGATGGTGGTTGTGGTTGTGGTCGGTATGTGGATGGTGAATTTTCCGGCGATGGTGCAGTGGTGGTCTCCAATATGAAAATGGTGCATGTGGGTCGGAGCAGGTGCTCGTGCTCTGTTTTATCCAACGTTGTTGTACAATGCTGTTAGAAACAAGATTCAGAATGAGTTCCGGTGGAGGGATATCATGGTGAAAACCCTAATCGCAAGTGGAAGGGCAACGAGAGAAAGTTAGAAATTGACCCGGGTAAGCAAGAATTTAGTGCGGTCTCGGACATATTTCGGTCACCAGCTCGGTCAGTTTTCGGTCAGACCCGTAATTTGGTAAACACACTGACAGCTGATCGAGTCAGATTTGCTGACCGAAGTCAGCCTGGTCAGTAGCTAGTAAACAGCCCCTTCAACTCTACATCAACAATGTACGATTGCAATTAACAATTTAATATGGCTATACAGTAATATAGACATGTTACCTTATATTCATGTAGTTTAGCCGTAGCATAATCTCGATAACTGAACAACACATTAATTATTTTGATGTTTTCATTAACACGTCCTTAAAACGTGTAGAATGTTTTGAGAAACGAGATTAAGGGGCCGTTTACTAAACACTTAATCGGGTAAACACTTACCAAGTCACATTACTTACATGATTGATATGTCAAGGACCAAAAATCTTACCCGGTAAGAGCGAATGAAAGGACCGAGAGTCTTACCCCGGTAAGTGATGGCGACGACTCTTACCACGGTTAGCGCTTACCGGGTGAATTGTTGCATATGAAACCGATTTGGCGGACTAAAATCTTACCTGTTAAGTAAGTGATAGTGTTAAATTTGACTGGTAAGCACTTACCCGAGTAAGCATTTAGTAAACGATCCCTAAACTAGTGGTGGCCAAATCGACCCGACCCGACAGGCTAAACCGACCCGAAACCGGCCAAGAACCGGTTCTGACCCGGCCCGGTCAGGAACCGGTTTCAAGCCCGAAAGCCGGGACCGGTTCGCATATATAGTAATTTCCTCGGCCCGACCCGGGACCGGTTCGTGGCCCGGTTCTTGGCCCGACCCGAAATTATTTCAAAAAAATAGCCGTTTTTTCTAGCCGTTTATAGCCGCTTGGAATGCTTTGTGACCGTTTTTTGGCTCAAAAATACCCCCTCCAACCCCATATAAATACTAGGGATGTTATGGAGTGATTCACCACTTACAATTGCTTACAAAACGCAAAAAACGCTTACAATTCTCATTTCTCGGCTCTCGCTATATTCGTTTCTCGCAAAAAACGCATACAATTCTCTAGTCTCAACTCTCAAAAAAATGGCCGAACAAAATTACACCGTTGTTGCCGACCATGGACGAAAAGCACCGGTTTGGGAGCATTTCAACTTGGTGAAGTTTTCCGACGATACAAAAAAGCGCAATGCAATCGGTGGAGTGTTGCATATGTCTGAAGGATTACTTGGATGGAGAAGACCGCATTCAAAATCAAACGAACCTGGAGAATGATCTCGACGACGTGGAAGAAAACTTAGCCGAAAACGAAGCCGGTGAAAATCTAAGTACGCCGGGAACCGTTTCCGACAATTCTGATGTTAGTAGTGTCGGTGACGTCTCCCGATATGACGATGATGAAGAACTAGACACCGACCGCCTTGACGATCGGACGGCTATTACACTACTGCAGAAGTACAATACTCTTGAAGATTACAATCCAGATCATAATCCATACTACGTTCCATACAATTCATTCAATTACAATCCATACGGATGGGGTGATACTGATGGGGGTGGGAGTTCGGGAGCGGGACCTTCGGGTGTTTAGAATTTATGTATTGTAACAATGTAACTTGTAAGTTTGTAACTTAAAATTATATATAAATTATAAAACGTAAAAAGTGTATTTTAGTGATATATATTATAAATAAAACGTATTTTTAAAGTGTATTTTAGTGATCCAATCCAATTTTTTACTTTTTAAAGTTTATTAATTAATTTATTATACAAAGAAAGTAAAAGAAAAAAAATCGAAGGCCCGATCAAGAACCGGTTTTGGGTCCGACCCGGTTTTATAGAAACCGGGGTTATATACAATTAAACGGGTCAGGGGTTTTCGGGTTAAACCTGGCCCGACCCGACCCGATTTTCGGCAAAACCGTTTTTTGCATTTACTGTTTGGGCCCGGTTTTTCCCCCGGCCCGGCCCGACCCGACCCGAAACCGAAATTTGGCCACCACTACCCTAAAGTGTTGAAAAGGAGCTTTCTTTATTGATTTCAATATACAATATATATATATATACTAGTTGTGTACCCCTTGCAATGCGGCGGGGTGTAAATGTTCTATCAAGATACATTTAACATTCAAATATCAAACTTTCACAATTTGTCTTTGAAATATTTGGTCGTTCACATGTTGTATCAAGATTTTTCATAACGCAACACGATGCATCGTAAATCCAAAAATGAAAGTTTAATGCAATTTCTTACTCAAAAGTCTAAAATTTATGTTTAAACAAAATAAAAATTACAATCATCCTTTCAACCAACTCTAAACTCTAATGCTAAGAAAGCAAAACTTTTCACAATGACATCCATGAGGATTTATGTGGAACGATCTTCTAAATCTGTCGGAAGACAATCAGGAATCAGAGTATAACAGAGATTTCAAATTTTACAGGAAGGGTAGGAATAATTAAGAAATTTTACCATGTAATTTACAAACATGTTTTGAAGACATTAGCATGCCTGCACATGACAAAGCCTACATTTTTATTAAAAAAAACAGTGCAATATGCAACGTTAGTAAAATCAAGATAGAAAGAACAATAAACAAACCAAAATAAACTTATCGAGCTTCGTACAATCAAGACACCCGACTACTACTTGTCTTGATGGATATGCCAAAGGAAGTTACCACCACAACATGATTATAACCATCGAGAATGAATATTGCTTAACACTGCCTTTATTGTTTAATCAAGTACCAATAACTTTCTTATGAATCATAACAACTTAGAAAGCCCAGAGGAAAGGCACTTTGTACCCTTGTAAACTCTAATAACTTTGCATAAAAATCATAAGGTAGAATACTCTCTCCACTATGGTGCATTAAAATCACAAGGCACCACTATTTTGGACTTTCAGTCCATAAAGTTCAGCTTTATCAGCTATCACTTAGTATTAAGAGCAAAAGTTGTTGCATGAGTTAAGCAATTATCGTAAGAGGAAGTAGACTCACAATATATACATTCTCAAATTATTAGCAGAAGTTACACAACCCAGAAGTAGACTCACAATATATACATTCTCAAATTATTAGCAGAAGTTACACTCATATTACCACTTTACTCCCTCAAATACCCTTCAATTAGTTCCATAAGCTTACGAACTTTATACAATTAAAACATTAATTCCTTCTGTAAATATGTAAATATAGTAAATGAAACGCAATGTTTAAAATGTAAACAAACAGTATGGTGTATAGTACATGAACTAACTTACTGCTATGTTTGTAGTTGTGGTGTAGATTTTTGCTTCCTTAAAATATCGTTTACTTTTCATCCAAGGTACTTGAAGCATTGGCTTGGAAAACCAAGAATGGAATATTTTAAATTACGCTATTTTTTCCTTATGCAAAACAACAACCATTGGAACACTAAAATTTGAACATATCTAGACTCTCACAAACCACCTTTGCATTCTACAAACATTGAAAAAACAAATATAAAATTCCCATGTTTAATGCAATAACAAACATATTGATGTCCACGATGCATGACCACAATAACCAGAAAACCAACTAAGAAGCTGGTATATAAATACAGGCGTGTATTGTAGAAAGCTTTTGACTGAAAACTGTTAGAACTTGTTGTAACAATTGTGCAGAACCGATATAAGAAGTTGTAAGAACCAAAAAAATGTACCTTCATGGATTCCCAGGGGAATAGACACTATCCACAGATGAATAGACTTTTGCTACTTCTGTCCAAATGATTAATGGAGTACCACTGAATGAAGCTGCACGACCCTCACCTTGAATGTTCCTACAAAATCAACCATAAGATTTAGCCATATGGTTGCTCATATTGGATTGAAATAAGATGTTAGGCACTAATTCTACATTGGTACCAACATTACCCTATATAGCATGATTAACATTAACATTAGTCTATTTTGGACCTGAACCATGGCTTTTGATGATTTGATCAACCGGATTTAAAACCACAAACTTATCAAATACCTTAAGGGCAGGTTCATCATAGCATAAAAAATGGACCATAAAAGTGCACCTCTGAGCAAAGAAGCTAACTTCTTAGAATCTGAATCTACAAAAGTGAAAATGATTGTTGACTGGATTCTAAACAGTTAAAGAAAAATGTATTGAGAATCTAACCCACGGTGATCAGAAATAGTTGGGCTTTATTCTATAAATTTATGGAGTAATGAAGTGATGTAGTGATGAAGATATGTTTATAATTTAATCTATAGATTTTAAGTTCACAACACAACCAAAGTCATTCCGCCCCTTTTCCAACTAAGCTACACACTTAAGGCTAAATAATATAATAAATAAGGACATATAATGTGGGTCAGCAGTTTAGCCATTTAGGCAGTGGTGGTGTACACATATATTATGATGAAAATAATTAACAAAGAGATATAAAATGTAGTTTTTGATACTCCTAGTTTTGGGTGGACAAAGCTGTTAACCCAATATTAAATTGCAAATATTAAACCAAAACCAAGACTGAAATCAAATTGGCAGGTGTTAACTTGGCGAGTGGCCATTGCCAGCCAATTCTGAAACCAAAAAACCATAAGAGACCAAAATTGAGAACCAAAATGCACCATAGAAAGAAATAGCTGCTCTAACAGCCAATAAACTAAACGTAACTCAATATTGGAAACATTTAGACCTAATTTATCGATTTGGGGCATCAAAGATTGAGATTAGAAACCCTAAAACATATCTAATTTACAGGAAAGGAGTACCTGATTAGTGATTGTTGTTGGCTTTCTGGATAGCAACGAAACCCTCAATTTGAATTCGCACACGATGAAACCCGGACAGAAGATGGAGAAGTCAGTTTTCTCTGAAACCATGCTCTTGATTTATATGCAAGATGGCGTGCAAGATGGACTGAAGGTATGGTGAAGAAGTATGACTGGTGGAAGAAATCAGATTTTGGCGTGTGAAGCCTCCCAAACTGGTACATTCGCAAGAGTGAAAGCGTGAAAGAGTTGTTGGGCTGTCTTGTGAGGAAGGAAAAGGTAGAAGGGTTTGGTCAAAAAGCATGGGCTTAGCATGTACTCTCTCAATTGGTCTGATCTTCAAGTTCTTGCATAAGATAGTTGTACATTAAGCTTTTCAAGTTGTCTTTAAGAGTTTTTTGAATTTGATGCTTTAAAGTGTGGTACATTGTGCTTTAAAATTTGTCTTTAAGACATTTGATGTAAATGCTTATATATGTAGTATATATATATATATAAATATATAAGTTATATCTAACTTTCCATGATATCAACAACCATCTTAATCTATCTATTGTTAACAATGATTATCCATCTACAACAAAGATAAAAATTGACTAAGCATTCGATATCATCTATTATGCCCCCGCAAGAGCATGTATGTAACATCTCGATTTTTATAATGGATTATGTTTGGTTTATTAAATAATTTGAGTATAATTATTTGATAAGTTATGACTGGTTATTTGATAGATTAATTTCAGAGTTTATCCCCGATAAGTTACGTTTATTGTTTTGTGGAGTTATAAGTTACGGGGTAAGATTTAATTTTAATTTATAAGTTTGAGGGTGGAAATTGTAATTCGATGAAAGTTGAGGGGACTGTTTGGGTTAAAATGGTGAAACCATTTACACTTCCACCGCCTCATGTGAATAAGAGGGGTGAGGTGTCATTCTATTAGGATTTTTGTGTCTTAATTGTGTGTGTGTGTATTGTGTACGGCAAAAAGAGAGAAACAAGAGAAAGATAGAGAGAACCGAGAAAAGAAAGAAGGAGAAGAAGAAACATATTTCAGCTGGAAAATCTAGAGTACAATCTGAGGAATCAAAGGTAAACATCTCACAATAATCCTTCCTCTTTTGTAGTTAAAGTTTTAGATGGGTTTAAAAATGGGTTTTGGTGTTTTTGATGAATATGAGAAATTTGGGCTGATGATAATGTTCTATTAGTAGTATTAAGCATATCTGCAAGTTTGTGGAAATTATTATGGCTTAAAAGTGTTAGTTTTGGGTTAATTACGTTTTCCAGCTAGTTGAGACAATTATGAGTATCGCAAACAGTTAGTTGCGATACTTATGAGGATTGCGATAGTTATGAATGTCGCAACCTTGGGTTGCGACAAGCTTGATGGTATAGCAACAGTTGGTTGCGACAAGTTGAGTATCGCAACAGTTGATTGCGATAAGATGAGTATCGCAACAGTGGGTTGCGATAAAATACTGTGTCGCAAGTAGAAGATTGAGACAAGGGTTATCGCCACTAGTTGGTTGCGATAAGAGTCGAGAATTTTGGGATATTTGAGATTCTTAAGTGTTTAAGGGTCCTGTACAGTAGATTAATATCAGTACAATACGTATATGGGTATTTCAGATTTCTGTGAAGTTGGTGACGGACATTCATACGATTATAAGAAAGTAAAATAAGAGTGATGCGACTACCTATCAAGTGAGTTCATTCTTACCTTACCTTTTTATAACGTTTTTAAATTATGGTAAGGGTACTTTTATGATGAACTGTTTGGGTGGATTTTGGGAAGAATGATTTTATAAAGTAAAATCTATTATTCTAAATTGATGGTTTTGCTTAAGTTCATTTATGATAGTTGAGAAATGATTGATAGCAATAACCTGTATGAGTATGAATAGCTGATATGGATCCATAGGCACTAGTGTTTCGTAATCACATGGAATAGGCGTGTGGCATTAATCGTTATTCCAGTGTGTGTGGGAAATCGTGGAATAGGCGTGTGGCACTAATCGTTGTTTCCGATTTCTAAGGAAGAAAAATGGAGTGGCATGTGTAATTGTAATCTCTACTTCCTTTTCAAGAATTGGGCATGTGTAATTGTGATTTCTTGGATATGAGCATTAATCTAGAATCCATGGAGATTCGTAGTACGGCTCTGGAATATGATAAGAGCATTAATCTAGAATCCGTGGAGGTTCGTAGTGTGGGCTCTGGGACATGATATAATGACTGACTTGGTGTCAGTTCTATTCATGGAATCGGGTTTAACCCCGTCATCGAAAGATGGTTACGCATGTGGTAAGAAAAAGGGTAAACCATGTTTGTTATGCCTTGTTTACATTGATTTTACAAATATTATTTTGAAACCGAATGTTCTTACTAGGCGTTAGCCTAATCGTTTCAAATGATGTTTTCTTACCAGGTACTAGCTCGGGAAAATAAAGGGATGTGGGACGAGAGCTTTTGGATTAGCGGAGAAGATAATGAACATTGAGGTTTTGATGGATTGCTTAGATAACCTAGTTAATCTGATTATAGTGACATGATTAGATTATTTGAAGAATTCGGTATTTGTAAATATGACCTCATAGATATTTCTCTGCTCAGATATAAAGTTGGAAGTTTATGTTTAAATCTTGTTATAAATTGAGGTTTAAATTAGCCCTGAATTTTAGGGTGTTACAATGTCACCATCGAGAACATGCATCTTGTGCCTCAAATCAGCATGTTGACGAGAGGAAAGCGGTTTAGTAAGTGCATCTGCAATTTGGTCATGTGTTGAAATGTGAACGACTTGTAATTTCCCTTCTTGAACCAATTGTCTAACAAAATGATAATCCAGGGCAATGTGCTTCATGCGAGTGTGAAAGACCGGGTTCTTACAGAGATAGGTCGCACCAAGGTTGTCGCAAAATAGTGTCGGGGTTTCTTTGAAAGGCAGGTGTAATTCAGACAACAGGTTATGCAACCGCTGTAATTCTGTAGATGTGGTTGCAAAAGAACGATATTCGGCCTTCGTCGAGGACCGTGCAACTGTACGTTGTCGCTTTATAATGCCATGAGACGGGATTGCCACCAAAGTAAACAATATAGGCAGATGTAGATGTCTTGTCATCAAAATTACCTGCCCAATTAGCATTACTGTATGCGTGAAGAGGTAACGGGATGTCACTGAAAAGCTGCAAAGCCAACTGTTTTGGTTTGTGAAGTTGTAGACCAAAATTGATTGTCCCTTTAAGGTATCGATAAATTCGCTTCAGTTGTTGTAAATGAGTGACGGTTGGTGCATGTGAAAACGGAGCAAGTTTATTGATTTCAAAAGGAGCTTGCTTTATTGATTTCAATATACAATATATATATATATATATATATATATATATACACACAAGTTATAACTAACTTTCCATGATATCAACAACCATCTTAATCTATCTATTGTTAACAATAATTATCCATCTACAACAAAGATAAACATTGACTAAGTATTCGATATCATCTATTAGAGACTCCAAAATGTATAATCAATATCGGGGGAACATATAATATTTCATTTATAAAGGTGATTCTAAACATACCTCATAATCACCTCTATTTGCTAAATAAACTATCTATCATTTCTACACTTATATACATCAATATTAATTTTTGTATTTTACATTTTCAATGCATGAATAGTCTCTATCTGAATCAAAATATAGTTCATTTAGTTTTAATGTTATACATGAAATATGGTTTAAATACATGAAATGTCTCGATTAAAGTTATGCTTTTAGTTTTTAGTTTTAATGTTTTATAGTTTTATTCTATAACTATTTGAATTCACTAAACGTTAAGCCTAACACTTTTTGTTAAACGATATGTATATCTGGATAGCTTAGCAGTGGAACTCCTAAGGTTTGCGTGGAGCGACGTTGCCAGTATAGGCATTTTTTGGTTATCATCTTTTGGAAAACAATTGTGGAGTTACTTTGACAATATTCTTTAGGGATTGCAGCGACACCCGATTGTAAGCTGAATCTAGAACTGGTTTAGATTAATAGGTTGTTAGCTATCGTCCATCCTTTTTTGTGAACTCTATAACTATTTCCCTTTTATTGGGTGCTTTATATCCGTTTGATTTCGACAATTTAAAGTGTCTCCTATTTTAGGGTGTTACTCCTTAGACAAACGTTAAGGGCCTTATCGTAACGTCGGGAGACGTGTCTTACGCCATGACACGTCTTTTTGAACATTGTATGGACCCTAATGGCAACATCAAACATAACTTTAGAACAAAGAGAATCAGTAACATTAAAAGAAATATATATGTTATAAACAATCTTGCTACTATTAAATGGACCTACATGTTGCATCTTTACCATCCATAACACATTTAATATGTGGTTGATTCTAAGACACTAAATCTGAATTTAAAAGAACTTCAATCCCTCAATAGTTTTTTTATTTGATAAGGTTCTAAATCCATCAAAATTAAAAAATTATTACAAGTAACTAAAAAAATAGCCTAAAAAAGTTCAATGGTTCTAAATCTGTCATGGCGAACTCTTTTGATATGGTGGTTGAGGTACTGCAACACTGTAGTGTTCAATGTTGTCAAGACAATCTTGTCGACATATAACGGTATGGGAGATTTTTTAAATTACACGAGGGTGTAAAGAGAATTATGGAGATTTAAGGTTTTATTGGGTAGGGAAAAGTGACTTGAGCTCGATTCGTGAACCGAAATGCAAGAACCATTACCAAAGATTACAAAATGTATAGGACTAACATTGACTAAGCGGGCGAGATAACCCTATTTTGCAATTATGTGAAATGAAGCATCAATGTCCATGTACCATTGAGAATAATCAGATGGATTCAATGTGATTGCTTGAAAAACATCACAAAGATCGCCAACCATGCCTGGAGTTGTTGACGATTGTCGTAACAACTAAAATTTAGAGGAGGAGAAATAGTTTAAACTTTGATACCATATTAGACATATAATTTATTCCTGAAACAATCTAAAATGTTACACTAACTTATATAAGTACATTATAATCCCATAAATTAAGGAAGGGATATCTATTTTAAATTAGGACATAACTATCAAAGGATAGCATCTATACAAATCTATAAATTACAAGCAATATTGATTCCTATTATATATATTGATTGACTCCTTTCATCAAAGTTCGTTAATACATAAGACAGTTCAAAATATGAAAATAGATTATTAGAGAAATCAGGCTGAAAGATGTGTATTCGTTGCCATAGTTCTTTGATATGCAACTTAAGATATTAAAATAGTTATGCAAATATATCACCACAGAATCAATTGTGCCATGACATGGGAGGCAAGATGTTGGAATGTTCTTACACCACCTCCTCCATAAAACTTCATCCAAACTTTTCCTACATACAAATGATATCAAGATAACACATAAAAAGTTATGCTAAAATAATTCATGATGTAATTAAGATTACGTTGGGAATAATCGGGAGATCTATGAAGGGATACCATACCTTCCCAAACGGTTCGTTAGAAGGAGAAAACAAGAGTAATAAAGAGCACAACAATGAAAAAAGAGATGAAACCACAACCTACTAAATAGGTATAGAAATGAGACCAACACCATTAAAAAAATCCGATATATCTGTCCGACCAGGGTTGATAGTATCATATATAATTCAAGAACAAAACAAACATCTATGCACAAAATCAACAACAAAGAATAAAGAATGGAAATCAAGGCACAAAGCTAAAGCTTTGACTAGCAGAAATCACCTTGTTAGTTTATGAGAACAATAATAAACCCTCTTAAACCACAGGGGTTGTAGTGTACTAGTTAATGCCATGGGGATCTGGTGGAATATCTGCTCATGGTTCTAATCCATCCGTACATAACAATTGTGACCACTGAGGTTTAATCAGGGCTGATGTCTTAAAGTTATAATTTGCTAAGGGATCAGTCTAGGCTTAGCCTAGGACACCCTTCCCAAAAAAAAAATAAACCCTCTTGTAATAATAATAATAAAAAGAGTGAAACCGTTTTATACTTAACCCTCTTGAGTCTTGAATATTATGAAATGGGCTCATTAGGTAAAATAAATATGGGCCAAGTCCATGAGAACATAAAGAGGCCCATTTATGTGGACTACATCAACGTCCCGGAAGATCGATTTTAAGGGTTTTGGGAATTTTCCGGCGACCCGGAACACACAATGGAGGCAATCAACGATCGTAATAACCAGACCGCCAAGAGAAAGCGAGACGGCAATTACGACGGCGACGATTCATCCGCCGGTGCAAACGGTGGCGTCGACCTCTCTCTCTTAGAGGAAATCGAGAAGTCACAACACTCCGTCGAAGTTGTCGACGTTAAAACCCTAAAAAAGCTTGTTCTATCGTTCGAGCGTCGGCTTCGCGACAACATTGCCGCCCGCCTCAAGTACCCTGACCAGCCCGAGAAGTTTGCCGACTCCGAAATCGAGCTCCACGAAGAGATCGAGAAGCTCAAAATCCTCGCCGGAGCTCCGGAACTCTACCCTGACCTAGTTAACCTCAACACGATTCCAGCTATTCTCGACCTGCTAACTCACGATAATACTGATATAGCCGTCGACGTTGTCGGTCTTCTCCAAGACCTTACCGATGAAGATGTATTAGACGAAAATGATGAACCTGCTCAGATTCTAGTTGATTGTTTAATTGAAAACAACGTGCTTGAATCGTTAGTACAGAATTTGTTGCGTTTATCGGAGTCGGATCCGGATGAGGTGGCGGCGGTTTATAGTACGCTTTCGACGATTGAGAATTTGATTGAGGTGAAGCCTGCGGTGGCTGAGATGGTGTGCGAAAGGACTAAGTTATTACGGTGGATTATAGGGAAGATAAAGGTTAGAGAGTTCGATAGCAATAAGCAATATGCTTCCGAGATACTGGCGATTTTGCTTCAAAGCAGTGTGGCAAATCAAAAGAGGTTAGGCCAAATGAACGGTGTAGATGTGGTGTTGCAGGCTGTTGCAATGTACAAGTCGAGGGACCCACGGAGTTTGGATGAGGAGGAGATGGTTGAGAATCTCTTTGATTGCCTGTGTTGTTTGTTGATGCCATTGGAGAACAAGGAGAGGTTTTTGAAGGCTGAAGGGGTTGAGTTAATGATTATTATTATGAATCAGAAAAAACTGTGTTATGGGTCGGCGATCAGGGCTCTTGATTTTGCAATGACGAATTATCCGCCTGCTTGTGAACGCTTCGTGGATGTTATGGGGCTTAAGACTGCTTTTCCTGCTTTCATGGGTAAGGCAAGTTCAGTTCTCTCCCTAATATCAAATCAACATTGATTTTTCTAATCTTCAATTTGCTGCAAGATTATCTATTGGAAGCCTTTCTTCTTTAGTTTTTCTTATTCATAAGAGTTAGGTGCTCCATTACATATACATTTCCAGCAGATTGTAGAACTTGTTGTAGGGATTACTTCGGATCTGAGATCACTTTGCTTGTATTTGATGACTTATATGATTTATATTAGATCATCTGCTATATGCTGCATGCTTTAGTTGATTGTTTTTAAGGTGCAAATTTCAATTCCTCAAAGTTCAAATATCAGAGATCATAACATGAGTTGATTTAACTTCAGATTCCGACGCTCAAAAACAAGAAAAAGAGATCCAAAGAAGAATTTGAAGAGCGTCTTATATCATTAGTTGCATCACTTTTTGGTAAGAAGGCAAGTGAACCTTGATCTTGTATATTTATATATTAGTTACATTTTTTTCTGTGTGACCATCATTCTTTAACATCCTTGGAAATGTGAAATTGGTGATCATTGCTTTATTTTATTTAAGAAATAAGGAAGCCGGATTATTTACTTGTACTGTTGTACACAATGATATGGGCCCATCAATGGAAAAAAAATTATTTTTTCCTTTCGATTGCAGTTGCAGCTGGTGGATATCTTCCATTCAGTTTTGGGTTTTATTTTCTTTTCATATTCTAAGGTTTTCAGGGCCGTATAGAGGTTGTTCGAATATGTGGGTAGATTGGAATAGCAGGAGTTTTGTAGACAAGAATTTTGAGTTTTGTGGATATAAAACATAAAGTAAGGATAAAATCTTGGCCTCTGATTTGGGAAATGTTCACTTTGTGTTGAAAAATAGGTGGAATTTTGAGGGGTTCAAGAAGGGAAAGATTATTGAGTAAGTTTGTGGAAAATGAGTACGAAAAGATAGACCGGCTTATGGAGCTTTATATGAGGTAATTGAAGTCCATTTCTCTTGTCTTCAGCAACATTTATGTTCTTCAGAGAAACCCCAATTGTCAAAAGCATATCTTTTCGGGATCTGTATACATTTTTTTACCTTTTTTATTACTTTCTCTTGTGCAGATACTCAAACAGAGTGAAAGAAGAATCTGAAAGGTTGAATGCACTTGAACTTGACGATCTAGAGGTTTAATAATATCCTAGTTCATTCTTTTATTTGCAATTATTCTCCACTTAAAACTAATTTCAAGATTACCTTCTCTTTGGAATTGATGATCATTTTACTTTTGCAGATGGATGAAGATGAAAAATACAATAGAAAGCTAGAATCCGGACTCTATTCTCTACAGGTAAGTGGTAACAAGCTTACCTTGTTGTCGCATTCATCGTTTTAATGACTTCCCGGCATCTCTCTTTCCCTTTTCACAATTGATGTTCTAAGCTCTTTCTTTTATGATCTTTCAGTTGATTGCAGTTATTTTAGGTCATCTTTGGACCTCCGAGTAAGTTGGTACCAACTTATATATTTTATTTTTTTCCTGTTCTTTATTTGGTTATCTATCTGCTAAAGCTTTTGTCATTTTCAACGGCAATATTGCAGGCTTCCTCGGATTAGAGCAAGAATTGAGTTACTTCTTAAACAGCAAAAACTGACTAAACAGGATGTCAAGAATGTACTACAGGTATATTTTACACGGATAGTGATAATTATCTACTTTCAATGGTATTATAAATGTCACTGGATTAAGATATGAGACTTGGGTAACATATTGGGTTGGTACAGAAGTAAGTTTCAGGGAGTTTTTTAAATTGCGAAGTAGAGTCTAATCATTAACGTTGTGTTATCAAATTTGGGGAGAAAAGAAAAGAAATGGAAGGAAAAGTTTTTTTTTATTTGTGTTCTCAAGAGGGGAGGAAAAGGAAGGAAAGAAAATAGTTTTTCATGTTTTTGGATAGGAGAGAAAGGAAAGGAAGGAAAGATGTCAACTTTACATTTATACCCTTTAAAAATGTATACTTTAGAATGAAAGGCCTGGTAGTTTTGTAATATTAATAATTTTTTCATGGGGTTTTAGTTTCTTTTCTTCCCTTCCCTTTCCTCCACATTTGGGAGGAAAGTTTTGGAAGGAAACTTGTCATATTTTTCTTCCGTTTTTTTTTTCTCTCTTTAAAAAGTTTCAAGAACACGAGTTGTTTTTTATTTTCCTCCCCTTTCCTTTCTTTGGTAATAAAGGTTTCAAGAACACAATGTAATAGTCTTAAGAGCATCTCCAACAGCTACTCCTCTCTAAAATAAAGAACCAGAAGTTAAAATCTCTAAACTCTCTATTTTAGGGACAGTTTATTAAACGCTCACCGGGTAAGCGCTTATTGGGTCAATTACCTTACTGGGTGAGCATGACAAGGATTGAGAATCTTACCCGGAAGAGGCATGGCAACAACAGAGGTTCTTATCTGGTAAGTGAGTTGGTTAACTCTTACCATGTAAGATCCCATATTGGTTGGGGAGGGGAACAAATGTTGCCTTATAAGAGGGACTTGATACCTCCTCTATCAGACGCGTTTTAAAACCGTGAGTCCAGGTGTGTGGACAAGGCGGACAATATCTGGTACGGTTGTCCTGGGATGTTACAGATGGTATCAGAGCCGGGAACCGGACTGGCGTGCCTTGTCCTGGGCTCCTAAGGGGGGTGGATTGTAAGATCTCACATTGGTTGGGGAGGGGAACAAATGTTGCCTTATAAGAGGGACTTGATACCTCCTCTATCAGACGCGTTTTAAAACCGTGAGTCCAGGTGTGTGGACAAGGCGGACAATATCTGGTACGGTTGTCCTGGGATGTTACATACCGGGTAAGAGACGCTTAGAAACAATCTATCTAGAATGTTACCTGACTTAGTAAACCGGCGCTTAGTGTAGTTGTTTGAGCAAAATGATCTCCAAAATCTCCATTTTAGAGTAGCTTTTGGAGATGCTCTAAGAAGCTTAAATAAAAAAATAAGGTTAACACATGTAAATACTTTTTGGAGGACAAAAACTAATATTACAATGCCATTGTTTTTTGACCTTTTTGCAAAAGTTAAAATCTCAAAAAAAGAAGTTATTATATGTTGTATAACTGTATTATTATCTATTTCATGCAATTTTGAATTGTTTATTCCTGAAATAGAAGTTGTTGAGTCATGTAGTTACATTGATAGGAAGAAAGAAATATAAACCATATCCTATCTGAAATCATTGAATTGTATTATATGTTTTCTTTTATCAATCTCATCTCATCCATCTGAAATCATCAACTCAAAGGATAGGCTTATTTTATTTTACCTTTTTAGAGCAAAGAAAGCAACAAATAGGTCTTTAGAGAAAGATTTGCATACATTCTATCCCTTTCAAACCCTAATATATTGGGTATGTTTGGTTTTAGAGTAACAAATAGGTGGGGAGTTGCTGAGCAATTGAAGTGTGCTTGTTTTGCTTTGCTACTCATTTGTATTTTGTTCCCCTGTACGAAAGCGGTGTCATATGATACCCACACCTACGTAGTGATATATATATATATATATATATATATAGAGAGAGAGAGAGAGACTTGGGATCATGTGAAAATAACAATTATGAGAACACTTCTAAGGCCTGTGGTTGAGTTGCTGAGTTGAGCTTTTGATCTCAACTACCTTCATCTTCACTTTCACATACATTTAATTAATTATTTATATACACACACATATATATATATAGAGGGAGGTTCGGGGGAAAATCTCAAAAAACGAAAAACTGATGAAGAACACCCTGGTGGCCATTCATCCGGACGGTATGCACTTGTACATACAGATAAATTATGTTGTTTTTTTGGTTTTTATGCACTATGCATGTATGCATGTTACAAATTACTTGTATGCACAAGTGCATCCCGTCCAGATAAAGGCTTACCAGGGTGTTCATCAATTTTCTGTTTTTTTAGATTTTCCCTTGAACCTGATCTTCTATATATATATATAGAGGCTCCGTAAAATGCAAACCTTGCATTTGTTGCACACCTTACAAACCACAGTTGTGCACAACCAGTGTGCATATGCATACGTGCAAGAATATACATATAATGAACATTAATTCATATCGGATACTGCATATATGCATATCAGATTATGCATATATGCACACATTGGTTTGTAAGGGGTGCAACAAGTACATGGTTTGTATTTGATTTGTACCCTATATATATAGCTTTTCGAATGCTTGTTCTCTTGCGAATGCTTGATCCAATGATTGAATGAATGTGTATGTTGGGATGATTTTATAGGAATATCACGACAACATCGGGGATCTGGAGGGGCCAGATGAGAAAGAGAAAGCACAGGCCAAGATCCAGAGATTCATAGCAGCTTTGTGAGTTGAAATCAAGAATGATGATACCTTTTATGTATGGATGGATGATTATGGACCAAAATTTTGTTGTAACGATTCTTTCTTAACGTCGATTAGAATTTGTGTAGAAGCTAAATATGATTATAGTCGGAGTCAAAATTTACTTTCGGTCGTCTTACGTGATCTTTTCTCTCAGAATATGGCTCATGCATGAGCACCTTCTCAAACATAACCTGGTCGAGGAATAACTGAAACCCGGTCCGATCTATAATCGGTTAAGTAGGGATTGGTTTCATGGTTTGTAACAGCTCATGCCCAACCAAAACCCAAATTGGTCTCGTCTTACACCCGGATCAATGCAACTGGTTACGGCTCTAAAGGGCAAAGGCTGGGCCTAGTAGGACCGGTTAGTTGGTTTAGGGCATGTTTGTCGTAGCTTAATGAGCTTAATGTGACTCACATCTTAGTTGGTCAGTTATATATAGTGGTTTGGTAGTGGCTTAATGATTTAGAAAGTGGCTTATTCAGTAAACTTTTAGAGGGTGTTTGGGAGTGCTTTTTTAGTCCAAAAGTGCTTTTGGCTAAAAGTGCTTATTGACTTATTGCTTTTGGAAAAGAAGTTTTTAAAAAAGTGTTTGGATTAGCTTTTGAGATAGGAAAGTGTAAAATGACCAATAAGTCAATAAGTCAGGAAAGTGTGACTTCTTGAAAATCACGTTTCCAAGACAAACCAAAAAGCTGTTTTAAAAGTCCTTTTGCATTTGCCAAACAAGCTTTTTAACTTATTGACTTTTTGAAAAGCCAATAAGTCAATAAGCAGATTTAAAACACACTCCCAAACACCCTCTTAGAGAGTTTTATGAAGAAAACCGTTTTTTTTCTTTTAATAAATCCTCTTCTAACTATCCTCATTCCAAACAAAAATCTTCCCAATCTGTACAGATTAATTGAAACCAATAGTTTTATTCGTACATGGCATAATAGAAGGCAACCAAAACACTTGATATAATTATATAAAATATAAAAAAAGCTCAATTTTGTATTTACTTCTTATTTGTTTTTTTTGGGAAGAGTGTTCTAGGCTATGTCTAGACTAATTCTTTGACAAATTATGACTGTAAGACATCAGCCCTGATTAAACCTCAGTGGCCACAAATGTTGTGTATGCTTGGATTCGAACCCTGGACAGAACAGATGAGATATTCCATCACATCCCCATGGCCTTAATCAGTACGCTACAACCCTTGTGGTTTGCTTCTATTTGTCTTTTATTCGTTTGTTATTCACGAAAATGATTATTCTACATTTTGGATAGAATTTAGGTATGTGTACATTTACCATTAAGGCTCCACCTCTATGTGTGACAAATACTGACCGAATAACCCATAGAATTTGGTTTATTTGGTTTTTATAAAAGTGAATTATTAACCAAATAAGACAATACATAATTTCTTTTTTATATTTTATATTTATAAACTCTTTTAAAATTTAAATAATATTCATATTGTGACCCATTTGTAACCACTTTCATCTTTCTTAACTTTGTCCAAGAGAATCGTAACTATTTCACATAAGAAATTCGTGGAAAAACAAACAAACAAACAAACAAATGTTATTAATTTATAAAACTTTTGTTTAGTTTATCTGATAACTGAACCGAATATCTTGAAACCGATGAAACCGACCCTTATTTGGTTTGGTTACCAGATAGCTTGAGAAACGTTGAAACCAATTAAACCGAAAATCAACTAACCAACCGAATAATACCTTCACGATCACTTGGATCAAGCTCTCGACGTTCCCCATTATAGGACCATCCTGGATATGGAATATTTTGAACTCACATTCTTTGAATGATCCACTTTAATCAAAAAGAATTTCTTTTGACAAGACCTTGCAAAATCGTATCAAAATTTGTTTACAATGTCGATTATATACTACAAAAAAAAATCTTGAGAACATATTCGATTAAACTAAAGAAAGTTTGATGTTTTTGATGCAACTACAAAAAGGGCTGGTGATACGCATGCAATGGAAGGGAAAGCTACAAGTCCTGAGAATACAAGGAAATCTACAAGATCTTCAAAAGTCCCTGTTTGGCATGGAGATTATGTGATTGGATAACAATTAGTCAATTAAGTTAAGTTATTGATTTTTTAGTAGGAAAATAAGTATTAAGTTAGGGTGTGTTTATCCTTATCGCTAGTTTTTAGGAGTAAGAGTTTTGATAGGATTCCATGAGTGCTAGTATTTATACTTTCAAGTTCATTGAATTGAAGTTAAGTTTGGTTAACAACTCTCTTCTTCTCTGTGTTTTTCTTCTTGCATTATTGGAGTCGGTACTCGCTCGAAGAGTACGGTTGGATACAACTTTTGATCGTATCAGCTGGCTTGGGCTCGTGTTTGGTAAATATACTTTATTTTCATTAATAAGGGGCTGTTTGTTTACCTCTTAATAGTTCCATTAATAGGCAACATCTGAATCGCTAAAAGGTGAATCTTGTTTGGCAAAAAAAACAAGTCTGCCTCTTAATGGTTCTAAAACACTCTGAATGATTTTGTATCTTGGCTCTCCCTTAACCATTAAGAGCCCTAGTTTCATTCTAAACAATTACCAAACAACCATATTTCATTTTGTATTATATCATAAGAGCCTCTTAATCATTCAGCACCAAACCATTCAGTAACATCCCCTAAATATGAGTTACATCTAAACTTTAGAGGTGTTGTTAGTTTAAGGTATAATTTGTAAATATGTTAAAGTGAAAGTACCAATTTAGACATTATGTAAATCCCATGGCCTTTCCAGCAATTTACCTATAAAGCTGATAAGGCTACACAAAAGCTAGCGGATCTGAGAAACGATACCGTTTCAAATCATCTTCTCGAAGTTTCCAGATACCGGAGGAAAATGGCCGGAATAGTTGAGTTGTTACCGAAAGAATTCGGATTCGTAGTTCTCACCATCATTGCCTACTGTTTTCTCAACGCATTTATGCAGTTTCAAGTCGGCAGAGCCCGGAAGAAGTAATCCTTTTCAGCTCTCTTTTTTGTGCTTTTTATTCTTTTGAATTCTGCCAAGTGAATCGTGTATGACAAAATTGGATCAAATTCTTTGTTTTATGTTCGATTTTGCACTAAATCTCGAATTTACCGATTGTTTTTTCGTGTTGAAGGTACAATGTGCCATATCCTATTTTGTATGCTACTGAAACTGATAGCAAGGATTACAAAATATACAACTGTATTCAGGTTTGTTGAGTTTGTTCATCAATTTTATTGGAATGTGAAAAGTAATGGCTCTAATTTGTTTAGGTTTTAAGTGATTTTTGGGGATTTGTTGTTTGTTGCAATGCAGAGAGGGCATCAGAATTCGCTAGAGGCTCTGCCGATTTTCTTCGTACTGATGGTTTTGGGAGGGCTTAAGTTCCCAATTACATGTTCGGTGCTGGGAGTAGTTTATATAGTCAGCCGGTTCTTCTATTTCACCGGATATGCCTCCGGTGATCCCAAGGGGCGTCTTCCTATTGGGTATGTGAATTTATTTTTTATCTGATTGAACCCTAATTTGTACGGAATGGTGTGTGTAACCCAAGCAATTTGGGGCTGTTTGGCAGTTGGTGAATGGTTTAGTACAGAATGATTAAGTGGTCAGAGGCTTTTACGATGTAGTGCAAAATGAAACATGGTTGTTTGGTAATTATTTAGAATGAAATCAGGGTGCTGAATGGTTAAGGGAGACCCTAGATGCTAAATCATTAAGAGGGTTTTAGAACCATTAAGAGGCATACATTTTTTTTTGCCAAACAGGATTTACCTCTTAGCGATTCAGAGGTTGCCTCTTAATGGAACCATTAAGAGGTAAACAAACAGCCCCTTAATGAATAATGAATGTGCTGATCTAGTATTTGGCAGTCATTTACTAAACTCTTATGGTATAAGAGTCGTCACCTTTTTGACTCCTACATACATAAACATATATGACTCATGAACCTTTGGGATTGTTGTATAAATTTATCTATGAATCAATTGATTGAGTATGCTTTTTTCTATTTTCTGGTTTTGATTATATGGGTCAAATCAATGTGCAGGAAGTATAATATTGTCGCGATATTTGGGCTTATGTTTATCAACATCTGGTTCGGAGTGACTCTTCTGATGGCATAATCTACTAGGATTTTTCGACTTAAAATACTTGTTGTTTGGCTCTTGTTTGTTGTGGTTCCGTCCTCTTGGATTGGAGCAAGAAAGCGGTTGGTTGTATGTGAAAAGAAGTATGGTTTTGTTCATGTAACTTGGAATTGTAGTTTTAACTACTTTCTCCAAAGTGTATGTAGGTGATCCTATTAATGCATGCCTAGTATAGTAATTCATTTTGCAATCGATCCAATTACAATTGGATATCCAATCAAGATCGGTCGGTTTTAATTGGATCAGTTGACTTTCTGCATATCCCTAAGCATGCATGTTGGTGAAGCTCCTTCCTTCTTACAGCTTGGTTCAATGATGGTATGACTTGAATATGTGTTTCATGAACGAACTAACCCTAGTTGAATCAAAACTCACCTTGATGTAGTGATCTAGATGCTGGAAGACGATTGATTGTTTTGGAGAAGGTCGATTATTTTGAAGAAGAAGACCATCATCAATACTTTCTTTTTTTGGGAAGGGTGTCCTAGGCTATGCCTAGACTAATCCCTTGACAAATTATGACCGTAAGACATCAGCCCTGATTAAACCTCAGTGGCCATAATTGTTGTGTATGCCTGGATTAGAACCCTGGGCAGATGGGATATCTCACCACATCCTCAGGCCTTAACCAGGACGCCACAACCCTTGTGGTTCCATCATCAATACTTTGGAGAAAATAATTGAAGAATCCCAATTATTCCTATAGTTGCCTAATTTTATGTAGGGATTTAAAAAAAGGACGTGGATAATCTAACTTTCATTTTTCCATAAATGCCCATCCAACAAGCTTAATGAGGTTTGAAACGTTCCTTAATTTTGCTAATATTTACCACCATGCCATCAAAATCTTGTCCCTTTATTTTTTCTTTCTAAGGCCATCCGTAGCCCAGCGGGATGGAGGGCGGGATGGAGCGGGGTGGGCTACGGCATCTGCGGGATCGGCGGGAAGGGATGGGATGCGGGATCCCCATCCCGTTTCATCCCGAAGAAAATGTGAGGAGGAGAGGTGGGTCCCAGGTGAGAAATGAGAGGGAGTGGGTTAGGGAATGGGGTACGGATGTTTAGGGATTGTTAGGGATTGAGTGAGGGATGAGAGAAAAGCTGATGTGGCGCTGATGTGGAGTGGAATATTTGAAAGATTCCCTCCATGGGGTACTGATGGCCTAATGCTTGTTAAAGTGTTTTCCGGTTTTCATTTACTTGTGGTTTTCCTTTGAATCTCTCTCTCTCTAGATATATATATGTGTGTGTAGAATAATTGCAATATTTATGTAATATGTATTTGGGAATTGGGCGTGTTGAAACTTTCTACTTTTTTTGGACCACGGCCACATCATCTTTAATTTTATAATGAAATGTTAATTTAATGATGACTGGATTGGGGCATAAAGTATGTTAGATACAAACAATCTATAACCCTTCATATTTTTTTTGGAAAGGGTTCCTGGGCCTTCGGCCCGGTACATCCCTGGCAAACAATCGACCGCGAAGTAATGCAGTCCTGAGAAAATCCCAGTGGCCACAAGTGTTGTGGGTGGGGCTCGAACCCGGGCAAGCGCTATGAACTCCCCATGTCTTACCACCACACCACATCCCTTCATATTTTGTGGTGCAGTTATTTGCTATTTGAGGTATACAATTTGCAATTTAAAAAAAATGCTCAAACTGTATATGCGATGCGTTTTCGATCCTTAAATGCGTTTTAGATAAAATTATAGGGGGAAGTGAATTTCTGACATCGAAGACACGTGGATCTTTGAAGTTACCCACTGTCCTGATCGCAATCCCCCCTTCCCCCTCCCCCCGGTTCTCGGCTAATTGAACCCTAATTGCCCTCTCCTCGGGCTCCTCGTTGTTGTGCACTCTCACCACGGAGTTCGTAGTTTATCGTTCGGTCGTTGTGCATCTTGCCACATTGGAGTTCGATTTTGTGCATCTCGTTCGCTGAAAGGTACATCGTCGGATTTTGTGCGATTTAGCTGCAACTTTCATTGATTGATTTGGAATTTGAACTTTTATTTTGTTCAAATTGCTTATTCTTAATGTTTAGTAGCTAATTGCTTGATGCTTAGTTGATTTTGTTCATCGATTGATTATGAAATTATTTTTGCATCCCCAATTTTAAGAAAACAGAACTCTCCATTCTTAGAGCATCTTCAAGAGCTATAATTTTTTCTATAATAGAGGAGAAAAAATGTAAATCTGTAAAAAAAAGTTATATCCATATCCAACATCTACTTTATTTTTGCAATTTTAACATTAATTTATTTAATAAAATAACCAATACATTTAATAAAATACTGTTTCTCTCTCCTAAAAAATTTGTCGGTGTAAAAATATTACTATATTATTTCTCTCTCTTCTATAAAGTTTTAGAGATTTCTCTAAATTTAGATATTTTTACAATATCTTTCCCTATTTTTCTACTTTAGCATACAATATAGCATACTTATTGGAGCAAAAAAAATGTTAAAATCCATATTCTCTCTATTTTAGCATAACTGTTGGAGTCTTGGAGATGCTCTTAGTTGCTTAATGTTGGCTGTAGTTTCTTAATTGCTTAATGCTTAGGGGGTGTTTGGGATTGCTTATTTAGATGACTTATCTGCTTATTTCATTTTGTCATCGCATAAGTGTTTATTACTAGTGTTTGGATTGGGAAAAATAAGAACTGTTTATGACTTTTTGTCACCGCAAATAAGTTGTTTTTACTAAGAATAAAAATACTAAGTTATGATCTAAATAAAAAATATGGGTATAAAATTGTAAAGTTAACAAATATAAAGATATTATTGAAAGTTTAATAAATTAATATAAAAATAATTCGGTGTAAAAAATAATGTTATCCATTGAAGAAGATTTACTATTAATACTAAATTTTACACTACTTTTTATATTATTTATAATGTTTAATATAAAATATAGTACGACCGATTGAAAATGTCCTCTAATAATGAACGGGTGTTTGAGATTGTTTTTAAAGAAAAAAAAGCAATCCCTAACGCCCCATTAATCATCACCGCTTTACATCCTATACCTTTCAGACTCAACTTTTCCCACGATTGCCCTCGTCTCTCTCCAGTCTCCACCCTTCATCCTCTCGATTCCCTCCTCGTTTGTCTCGTACGGTACTGCTATCTCTAATACGGTAACCTCTATTGCTCGTCTCTTCTTCATGCCCTCTGTTGCTCTCTCGTCTCTTCCTCGCTGGTCTCTCGATTTTTCTTGTGTTGATGTTTTTCCTTATGTGGCTTTTCTTCTTATGCTGGTTTTTCATCTAGAATTTATATGAAGCTATGTTTTTGTCACATAAAAGGGTTATATCCATGACATTTTTTTGGTTTTATGGCCATTGGTACTAGTTGATTTTTTCGGTGTATAAAGTCTTTGGAAATAGGCCATCCTACTTTGATTCGTTCATTACAGTACTGGGAATTTTCTTGTCTCCATGGTTGCAATCCTTGATGGGTTATATAAGTAATTGTTTAGCATTCATGATTTACATAAATGATTATGGTTTTCTTTTATGAGCACCAACTGTTTGATAAAATTCGTTAATGAACAACACATGTTCAATTTGAAGTAGAACGTGTGATGGAAGCCTGATTGAGATTGAAATGCTTCTGCTACCCCCTTCAAGATGACCCATCCCCTTCATCTCCCTTTCTTGGTGTCTTTGGGTGCTTCTAATTTCGATTGACAACCCAAGGAACCAAGATTCTGGTTAGGTTAGTAGTTATTAAATAATTGGAAACCATCCTTAAATAAGCGAAAATTTGGTGCCTTTTTATGTTAATGGCCTACGATGATTACCGGTCACATGAGTGAAGATCAAGTGGGGATAAGGAATAAAAAGAAAGATATGTTCTACTTGATGGATAGCAGATTTGTGTACACAACAGATTTGTTGTGGCTTTATTCTGAATATAGAGCAGCAGTCATGCTCTGCAATGAATTGAATTTATATGTAAATGGATGTTGGCATTCAAATCCCACTTCGCTTACTTGGAACTTAGGTACTCTACATTTTTCTTGTAATATTTGATGACCAATGAGCCATGAATTTGCTGGTGGTGACTCGTATGGTAATCTTCTTCTTTCCATAATCGACTTACCTTCTATTTTTCATTTAGAAATTCTATTTAGAACTTTTGTCAAATGTTAATTTTCATTCAACATAAGACGGGATAAAATGGTAAATTTATGTCATTCAGAGTTTTGATTCAGAACAAATCCAAACAATCATTTTTTATCTGACACTAAATCATACAAAGTCTCCTAACCATTCTGACCACTTAATCATTCTGCCCCTAAGTCTGATTTCAGCTCTGATTTTTAAGAGGTGGTGCTGAAGTCTGAAATATGAGTCAACAAGACCGTTTGTTTTTGTAAACTGACAAATGTCTGAATATGAATAATGGTCTATTTTATCCTTAAAAAATTCAACTTAAATACGGCAATTGAAGTGACCATCGATGATCGAAGGATGGAACATGAAGAATAAATAAAAGAAGGATGCTGGCAGATTTGAGAGGCTGTGGCGTTTTAATCATATATCACACACCGAATCCCCGATTTAAGCGATTCAAGATGTTCTGGAAAGCCAACACACAAATCTACAATCTTCGTGTTTTGCGTTTTCGCAAATTCCGGGTGAATCTGGGCTAACCGACATTGAAATCGAAAGAATGGTGTTGGACGGAAATAAGATGAGATTTAAGAGATAGGGTTACCACTTTTTTGTCCACCATATTAAGAGATAAGAGACTCTAAAAATAATAAAAAGCAAACGGTCTGAATTATAAAATGTCGAACGAATCAGGCATAAATGGTAATTAAGAGCATAAAATGAAAAACAAACAAGGCCTTAATGTTTGCTTCTGTTTCTAAGTTGCTAACTGCTTGATGCTTAATGTTTCTTAGTTGCTAAATGGCTAAATGCTAATTGCTTATGCTTAATTTTTCTTAGTCTCTAAATAGCTAAATGCTAATTTCTGTTGCTTAGTTTCATGCTTAGTTGCTTTCCATTTGCCCATTTGAAACAGTATTCTCCATTCAGTCTTGGTTGCTGTCGTTCGCCCATTTGTTAAAATGGAAAGATTTTTGAAAGTAAAAGTATCAACTGGATCCGGATCTGATGCTGGTGGACCTTCTTCTACTAGAAATGCCTCTAATATTATAGTTGATTTGAAAGATTTTTCTTTCAGATCCACCTACAAATGTCACCAATAAAGACTCAGTCGCGAACAATCATAGGAGTTATTTTTTTTTTCATTTTTGTGAAACCATACTTTATGTAGTTAATCTTTGTTTTATTTCATATAATGTTTATTAGGTGCCACTTTGGAAACAATTCCTGGGTCCGTCTCTGAACCAAGGAAAGGTTACCAATTGCAAACCCCAGTGGAATAAGTAGAGAAGTTCTTTAGTAAGGAGCCATATGAGTCACTAAGACTGTAAATGTTTTGAGGCTACTTATGCTTTACCAAAGTCTTGTACATCTTCCCTCGACCCCTGGTCTTGTATCAGTTTCCTCTTTCGTAGTATCTGTTTCTTACTCATGTTACAGTTGCATATTAAATTTTGTTTCTGGAGGTTTAAATATATAACTATTAAGGTGTTTAAATGTGTAGTTATTCACAACATTTCAAATTATTGGTGGACAAGCGTAACGAAATCTTAATAGAAAAAACATGGAGAAATGGGTAGAGAAGATGACGAACCATGGTCTCAATGGCATATCTGTCATTGTACTCCCAATGCTTGCAAACATAGGAAAGAACTCACTTTTCACATACAAACCAAAAAGGGGTTTGTTGGTTTGATTTGAAGTTTCAATGGCACTATGCACTTTGGCATATCAAACCCTTTTTGAAGATATTCTCTCATCTTCTTTCAGTTTTTCTTTATTCTATTTCCTTTTGCAGAAGACTATAGAGAAGTCAAAGATAAGATGAATAACCCTTCAGTGGGACCCTCATCCAAAGTGAGAGTTGGTTCATCCCAGCCGTCAGAAACCTCATTCAAGCGCAAACGAGGAGTTTTTCAGAAAGATTGTGAGTGAGCTTACCTTTCTCACTGAAAGTTCTATCTTCCATTTCCTGTATGTAACCTTAACTTTGTCTTATTTTTTTTCTCTTTTGTTTGTCATTTTGTTGGAGGGAACAGTGCAGCATATGATGTATGGTTTTGGAGATGATCCTAATGTAAGCATCTTCCATGTCACATAATCTTTTATACCATTTGTTTTCAGTTGAAAGAAATAGTTTGACGATGTTTTCTTTTCGGTGTTGCAGCCATTACCAGAGACTGTTGCTCTTGTGGAGGACATAGTCGTGGAGTATGTGACAGACATGGTAAAGATATTCATTTTAATTATCGATCTGTTTGACTTGTTAGTCAACTTTGTTCAACCTATTACGTTCTAAACTTTTAAAAAGTTATGGATTGAATTGGCTTGTTTTATTTTAAGTAGTTTGATTTTTCTCGTCTGATGTAGTTGAAGTTGTGTCTGTGTGTAACTGTAGGTACATAAAGCTCAAGATATTGCATCAAAGAGGGGAAAGCTTTTGACCGAGGATTTCTTGTTTTTGATTCGGAAGGTATTGTCTTTCCTTTGTAGACAATCTTTTGTTCAAAACAGCTTTTGGTTAAGCTTTCTGGATCATTAACTAATTTTCCATTAAAACGTCTTAATAGGACTTGCCAAAGCTGAACCGCTGTACAGAATTGCTGTCGATGAATGAAGAACTTAAACAAGCCAGGAAAGCTTTTGATGTGGATGAAGATAAGCTGGCACAAGCAGAGTAATTGTTTTTTTTCATTTTATTATATGGTTTTGTGTTGCATTTTGTGTTTTTAGAGATGAACGCATGTTCATTTACAAATTGGTAGTTATTTCTGCTGAAACGAAGTACATGTTTGTACACAACCTTCATTCAGATAGCCCAACTCTTTATTTTGATATATGGTTTTACTTGTCTTGTAATGCGAATGTGAAATCAAGATTTTTCCAACAAGTGCATTTTAGCTTAGCAAACTAGGCAAAAGACAATTTTACCCGCTTTTTTGGTTTCCGCATTACATCTCTTCACCGGTATATTATATATATATATATATAACTGGCAAAGGATCGTGTGACGGTGTGAGAAGTTGAGGTTAACGTGAGAAGCGTGAGAAGTGGATCTGAACCGTTATCACTTTTAATCAAATGCCCTTCCATGAATTACGCCTTAGAAGGGAATTGATCCAGTACATCCATTTCTCATCCAGTGGTTGATAACCACTTCTCACGCTACTCACCTTAACCTCAAGTTCTCACCGGAACCCAACCCTATATATATATATATATAATATACACACATGACACATCGTGTGAGAATAGGAGTTAAGGTGAGAAGTGTAAAAAGGGATTTGGACCCTTGATCACTTTTAATTAGTTTTGATCTAATGGTTCAGATTAAGTACCAAAGTAACCCATTAATTAGCTTAGAAGGTATTTCAGTTGATCTTCAATTAGGATTGATCCAAGGGTGGAGATCCCTTCTCACGATAACAACTATTTCTACCTGAAACCAACTCTATATGTATAGCAGTGGGTTTTCAGTCAATCCTGTTGACTATAGTTGCAACACATTACACACACATGATACATTGAAACTGCTATTTTTTTATGGTATTCATAGGAGTGGTTTAAGCTTATGACACCATGAATTGAGTGACCTTCCATCCCCTTAATTAACAACCATTTTGCCCAGAATCTTAGGGCGCGTTTGGTTTACGGGAATGGATTGGAATTGAAAGGATTTGGATTTCAAATCCAATTCAATCTTATGTTTGTTTTGAAGGAATGGAATGTATTGACTTTTCTAAAATCCTTTGACTTGTTTAAAATCCCTCACCTAGTGGATTTGGAAATCCTTTGAGAAAAGTTGGGATTTGAAATCCAAGTTTGTGGGATTTGAAATCCAATCCATTCCAGCAAACCAAACGTGCCCTTAGTGTTTTCACTCACTATTGAATTTGCTCTAAATTCCTATCAATTATGCATATAAAATCCTCTGAAACTAAACAACTCATAGATAGAGATGGCTTAAATGAAAACTAAGATCTTTATTATTATCTCAAATATATGTATATATATAAAGTCTATGGTACAATGATCTAAACATATATGAATCTATCCCAATATAGAGAAGGGAAGAATACAATCCTCCACTTTCTCTTCAATCTCAAACCAATAAATAGGATAACAAAACAATAATACAAAAAAAAAATCTAAAGAATTATAATTTAAACTTAAAACTGCAGCTACTATCCCTGATCCTAATAACATTATCTGCAGATAAGGTATTCACATTCACCCTACACCTCACCAATGGCTTCCACTTTGGCAACTTCAACTTTCCCAATTTAATCCTCACCGGAACTTTAGCTCGCAGAACCAGCGGCACAGTTCCAGTCTGTTGCTGTGCCTGTAACGAACCCAATAAACCCGTAGCATCCTCAGTTTGTCCGGTTAAAGGGACGTTTAACACCGTTGTATTCCGGTGTCCCTGATAGAATTTCGGCCATGATCCTTCACAGAGTTTTGTTCCCATGTAAATAACAGTCAACCGGGACCCACCCTCATAGAATATTCCGATTTTGGTGTTTGGATTTCTTGCAGTAATGTTGACGTTAAACTGAGCAGACAAGCTGTTGTCGTTGTTGAAGTTGAATTGGGTGATGGTCATTCCGTCAACCGAGTATTTTGGCAGTTTTGGATCAAACCCAAAATACACGATTGCGGCTAAGATGCCGATGACGAGGATAAGTATAAAGAGTAGGCAAAAAGTGCAACATAGGAACCGTCGGCAACAATTTCGCTTTTTTGGTGGTTTGGAGTATTGGAGTGGGATTGTACGGTGGTATGGTGGTGGTGGTTCTGTAGGGGTGCCATTTTCAGACCTGGATGAGCCTCTGGGGACCAGCGGTGCGGTGGGTTTTTGCTGCGATTCGAGGTCGGTTGCTGGTGCGATCGGGTCGGGGTGGATTCTCTGGTGGTCTGCCATTGCAATTAGAAAATGATCTTGATTCTTGAAGAAGTATATAAAGTTTTCAAGAGTTTGTTATTTGCCTCAAGAAGCAAGCAAAGTGGGAAAAGCTTCTTATTATACAAGACTTGTGAAGAACAAAAGTAGTAGAAAAAGTCTTTATGGAAATAAGGTTTACAAAAATAGCCCTTGTACTACCAAATGACATGTTTAGCCCTTTCACTTTTAAGTTTTGCACTTAGGTCAAAAATATTCCTGACATTCAATCCAACACAACAAAACAATATCACAAAGCGATATCGGTCTATTCAGTGGTTCATAATTAATCCAAATTCAAATAAAAAACCTTGTAATTGTTTTTTCAAATAATGAGTGAAAAATCTGTTGTTCGTGAGTATAATGGCATGGTCCTGAAAGTGGCATCGTATACGTTTTTACACGACTAGAAGATACCAAGTATGAAGGGTTTTCATCTTGTGTAACGTAACGGAGTTGGTGTAATTTTAGGGCCAACCAAATAAGCATGTGAATTTTAGTAGTTTGGACCAAATATGGCATTGATGCATAATAGAAGGACGAGTTTTGTAATATAGTGAAAGTGTGACGATTGGAAGGTTCTTTATTTGACTTTATATATGAAATTAGTTGTTGAACGGTCCCTATCTTTGTAGATCTTTTACACACGGTTCCGCCGATGTTTACATTCGGGAACTCGATGATTGCATTTGGCACTTGTACTGTACAAATCAGTAATGCATGGTATGAATAAGGTTAGCTACCCTTGAAGACTTGGTGATGTTTTTACGCATTTAATGTCAAATATTGACGCGTTGCTTTACTTTCTTTTCGTATAAAAAAACATTAGGTTTTTTATTAGATTTTTGTTTTTTTGTATGTTTTATAGACGGATATGAATCAGGGGCGGACCCACTAACACTTGGGAGGGGCCCCGTGTACCCGCTCAACCAAAAAATCATTTGGTTCAATTTAAAGGTGCACCCGTTCGGGAAAAATCTTGCTGGATATGATTAAAAGTTAATTCATTTATTAACTATTTTATCTTGTAATGGTATAAACCGAGTTTTTTCAAGCTGTTGCGGAACTGTACGAATTCAAGACTCGTCTATTGAAGATGCCCCTATAATTATAAAGATACGTCGTTAGAGCATTTGCATTATCGTTGATTATGATGAAACTGTCAATGGTAATCGAGTCTATTATTTTTTTCTTGACAAAAATATGTATAAGAATATTCCCCATTCCCATTTTAGAGAATTCAACATTAAATATATTATTAAAATATTCAAAACATTATTAACTTTAACAAATTTTTAAAAGGAAAATAATAAAATATGATTTCTCTCACTTGATAATGATTTTTGGCCATATTTGGAGAAAATGACATTCTCTCTCCTACTTTCTCCAAAATGGGGATGGTTTTAGGGAAGCTGTTGGAGTATATTTTAGGATCAAAATCCCCATATTCCCTATTTTCTTCAAAATGTGAAAGCTGATGGAGATGCTCTTATAATATTCAATATTTCTCCCTACCAAAAATTAAATTTTAATGCTTCTTATGCATGGAAAATAATTAAATTATTGTTTCTTTATCTTAAATATTAAGCTATAGAGATTTTTCAAATTTCATTAGTGTATTTGCATTCTTGTCATTCGTTTTGTGCCAACACCAGATCGTAACAGCGGAGACGCGCCTTACGCCCATGTCGCGTCATGATGCCCTTATGGGTAGCAACTCGGTAAGAAACTGTGTTTGCTCCCTAGTGGTCAATATTTAGAGCACCAGAAGTTTGTCTGAATGTTAACTTCAGAGACCCAGTGACATTAGTTGAGGTACGTTTAAACTGACACAGACACCCATGTTTAAGATTCTACGTAATAACACTCCTTCAAATTTACAAGAGAGAATTTTGTCATGGATGTGTCAAAGTTTTACCTGCACCATCTTCAAGTAAAAAGTCCCTTGAGGAAACCAGCTGCTCCACGTTGCTTTGCCTAAAACATCATTGATAAATAAAATGCAATTATCATTGTATATGCCAAATGCTATCCCAACACACCAAATACTCAGAAAATTGGGTTTATAAAGTTGTGTAATTGTCCCAGTAGACTGATTTATAGGACCAAACGTTAAAATGCTCTGTCTATAGGTGTTGCAGTAGGTTTTTAGGACACTTTTAAAATAAAGCATTGTATTAGCAATTTATTGGACACTTTTGAGAAGTGTTCTATAAACACATCGATTTATAGGACAGTTTTTATAAGGCATTTTTTCAAATAGTATCCTATAAAATAGCTAATACGACGCTTTACTTTAAAAGTGTTCTAAAAAACTTGTTAAGAAGCCTAAAAACGTCCTTTAAGCTAAGAAATATACCTGAGCATTGTTAAATAGATCTTCTGAAACGGCCTCTCTCTGCTTACGCTTCTTTTCTTCCTTTACAGACTCGGCTACTTCCTCATTCTCATATTCGGAACCTCTGCCACAAAGTTGACCGGTCAATATGACAATTGTTCCATAAATTCGTTGTAATTTAGAAAAATGAAAGCGGGATAGAAGATATCATCGTACTTGTATGGATGCTTCGAAAAAGGAACAAAATTGTAGAAATTGTTTCCTGATTCAGTCTCCATCTACAATTGCAAAAAACAAGGTCAAATGTTTGACAAATTCGCCCCTCAAATAATATAACAAAGAAAAACCACATTTTCATTTAAGGGGTTGGGTTCCGGTGAGAGGTTGATGTTAACGTGAGAAGTGGTTATCAACCGTTGGATGAGAAATGGATGCACATTAGGATGAGATGCAGTGAGATGCACCAGATCAATTCCCTTCTAAGGTGCAATTCATGGGAGCGCATTTGATTAAAAAGTGATCAACGGTTCAGATCCACTTCTCACACAATCCTTCACCCATTTTAAGATGTGTAAAGAAAAAATTAAATCATTATAGTTTTGGAAACCGACCTTTCTGAAGCGTTTAAAGTTGACAACTTGATTTTTCGTTGAAGGTGGTAGCGTGTTGGCATCTCGGATGATCAAATCTTGGCTGAAAATTACATCTGAATTCCCAATTTCAGCACCATCGTCAGTCTTACGGTCTCGAGTCGAGATTCCTTCATCTGTGGTTGTATTCCCGTGATCTTCGAGTTTTATTGGATCTATTGAACGAACACTCGTCTCCACTTCATTGTCATATTGAACGGATTCCACATTATGAACAAACGTCTTATCTTTTTCATCTTCAACCGATTCTATTTTGCGGATTGCAGCAGATGTATGAACGGATGTGATTTCTACTTCAGGGTCGGAATCCGCTACCACAGTCTCGTCTGTGGAGCATGAAGATGTGACAAGAACTGCAATTCGAAATTAAATAGATAAACCCATTAAATTTTTCTTGATATATTTATTAGTAACGTAAATGAAAAGGTTTTATAAGAAACATTACCGGGTGGTGATACAAAAACAGCAGGATCAAGGCGGCCGGATAAAGTAGCACAAATCAAGTTTATTTCACTCACTTTAGGTAGAGAAGTAAGATTACGTGAGCACTCGGAGCCATTTCCTTCTCCAACAGAGCTTACGTGCACAACATGATTATTTTCATCGTCCTCCAAACCCTAAATGAATTTATTTCCATAATTATAAGCAACTAAAACACGATAAATATTTTATAGTTACTAAGAAACATCCTTTTTTCTGCTTGTTCATTTAATAAAGCTTCTAAGTAAAAATGAAGAGATCAAAACCTGGCTATGGGGAATAAATTCTTCAACAGGAATGACTTTTGCACCAAAGGCTTCCAGTAACAGCTGAAACTTTTCCTTTAGTTTATACTGAAAAACAGAAAACAAATGTAAGGGGCCTTTTACTAAACGCTTACCCGGTAAGTGCTTACCGGCTCACTCTACCTTATCGGATGAACATGAAAAGAATTGAGAATCTTACCTGGTAAGAGTGATACAAGGACTGAGAGTGACGACTCTTACCGGACAAAAATGTTGCATAAGATGCCATTTTAATGTACTAAAATCTTACCCGGTAAGTTAAGTGAAAGTGTTGACTATTACCGGTAAGCGCTTACCGGGTAAGTGTTAGGTAAACGGCCCCTAAGTCACTACACATTAATAAGAGAAACGGAATGCATCAAACTAAAAACACGCTGCATACATTGAAATGAAAGAAAGGTTTAACAATATGTAGAATAGCCTATTGAGACGATTTAAAGCAGAAACACTACTGTTAGGTGCCGTTTACCCAAACGCTTACCCGGTAAGCGCTTACATGTAAGATTCAACACTTTAACTTACTTTACCGGGTAAAGATTGTAGTCCCACAAAACAGTATCATATGCAATAACTTACCCGGTAAGTGCTTACCGGGTAAGATTGTAGTCCATCAAAACATCAGCTTACAGAAAGAGAATATACTCTAAAATCTTACCATGACTGATGACTCCAGTAGAAAAGTGTATCCACTTAAACAATTTTCTCGAGATTCAGGGTCAGCAACTTTAACAGAGACCCCTTGCAACGTTAAGGTAGGAGCATAGCTGTCGGGAAAGTGAGTAGAAATATCTTTTATGATCAAAGCATAAGAAATCATATAAATGTTCATGGGGAAGTCAATTATTTATGACACATATATAAGCCAATACTTACGAACTGCAGCTGGGAATTTCAGTGCCAATACATTTCTCTGCAAGCAACTAAATACCATTGAACAGATTAAAATGCAATATAACTGCATAGAAATAATTCATGGGAAAAAAAAAGTTACCTCTATCCATTTAAAACTAACAAAATGTCTTTTAGACACTAGAGCATCAACTAAATCAGCATTCATTGATGCATTATCATCAAGAAAAACATGTGTGCAATTTGGGCTCCATTTATTAGTCATAGAAGCACCTGCAAACCATATTGTAGTAGTATCGTTCATTAAAAAGTATTTGGTGCAAATAACGATAAAGAAAATGAACATTAAAGATAAAATCATAGCGAATAATATCATATATTTAAACTTCAGGTGAGATGAAGAAAACTGCTAACCAATGGATGATAGCTTCTCTTGAAGTTCTTTGGATCGGGCAGGTTCCAACCCACAAAGAAAAAACACAAGGGGAACATAATTAAACCTGCAGGTCGCAATTTCTATCAAGATACCCACGAAAAAAGAAAAAAAAACAAACGAAAATGACTTTTTTTTTTGTAAAATATACTTGGTATACCTGTAAGTAGCAGTACCAGTTCCAAAAGAAATAAGGTCAGCGTCATCCAATGTTGTCTCCTTATTTGGAAGTTCGTTGACCTTTTCTTTTGACCCAAGGGGTTTCTTAATAAATGTTCCGTACTTTGAGCAATCCTTTATCCTAATTTTGGAGGATTTAGCGGATAATTTCTTGTTCATATTGTCCATGGAAACCATTGCATCAATGACTATTTCGGCATGGACCCGCGAAACTCCTTTATCTTTATTAACGATTATATCGCATCCTATAGAACAAAGAATGGAACCTTAGCAATCTTGTGATTCGTTATGTAATTAATCAAGTTATGTAAGAGTCTTACCCGATAAGTGAAGGTGATGACTCTTGCCCGGTAAGAGGGAAGGCAAAGTGAAGGTGATGACTCTTACCCGGTAAGAGGGAAGGCAAGGATCAAGAGTCTTACCCAGTAAGTGAGGGTGATGACTCTTACCCGGTATGTGTTTACCGGGTTATAAACGCTTACCATCCATCCATTTTGATGGTCAGGAATGTTATCCCAAAAGGTAAATGAGAGTGGTGACTCTTTCCGATAAGTGCTTACCGGGTAAGCATCCACTTAGGGGAACTACTCAACTCTCACACACGGACACGGGGCTCGGTGGGCATAGTGGAAAGTATATTGCAGGCAATACAACAGCAACAGAAGACCAAACATTGTTTATCCTAAATTAGCCAGAAGTGGACATCTATGATGTAAAAATCACAAAGATGCAGCTAGACAAAAGCAAATGAATCAACGATCAAATTACCTTTTCGTCCCACTTTATATGTCCCTTTGCTGAAGAGGTAATAACTTTCTTCCCCTGCAAATGAAGGTATCAGATAACCTTGAACATTGTCCACAAGAAAATAAAGATTATTGGACTATTCATGTGTTTTCTCATCCATACTATAAAACCATTTAAGTTAACGGTATGGTATTGGTACATTATGCATCAAATTTCGAGGTGTGTGATTCGATATTACTTCCTCTTTAATTCTATGCTAATGGGAATATGAAAACCTTAACAAGGTTAGCGCTTACGGGTAAGAGTCACCACCAGACTCTTACTGGGTAAGATTACCGACCATCAATAAGAAATCTAACAAATCTAAGGGCTTTATGTGCCTGAATTTCTAATGAAGTTACCTTCAATAGCTCTCGTTTGTACAACTAATTCAAGTGTAACCGAGTCATATGCCATAAACAAACGACATAGTTGGTTATTTTGTTTCTGAAACATATATGATCAAGAAAAACCACGATTTCTGCAGTATAAAAATCGCCCAGTAAAACAAAGAAGCACCCAGTAAGGTTTTTGGCATTATACTGTATCCTACGAAATGCACATTCGACAAAATTCCAGAACGAAATACACTGCTTGAGTTCTTGTGGTTTAGGATGGATTGGCAATATGAAGAAAAAGAATGAAGAAGAAAAGTTTAACCTGAAAGGGGATCGGCGGGAAAGAGGCCCCAAACCATGTATACCGTCGTTGGCCGGAGATTATTTGCACCCTCGGCGGTTGGGAGGATGAATACTTTGCACACTCGTTCAAACGTATACACCGGAATACAACTCCATAAAAATATAGGGCAAATATGCAAAATCCCCCTTTTGGAAACCTTTATTTAAAACTTTTAATTTAAATAAAATTGTTGGTTTTATTTTAATTCTTGCAATAATCTATACTATCTTATAAAGCATTTAGGATGAAAGTCTTAAAGTCTTAAAAACAATTTTTAATGCACAATGTACTATCTTTTAAAGCATAAAGTCTTAAAGTCTTAAAAAATTAATTTTATTTTTAAAAACTAAGCTGGCGATTTTAGTGTTAATAGTTATCTCTAATCTTATTTTACCCTGGATATATGCATACATACCCTGGATAACAGATTTTCTATACTATCTTATAAAGCATTTAGGATGAAAGTCTTAAAGTCTTAAAAACAATTTTTAATGCACAATGTACTATCTTTTAAAGCATAAAGTCTTAAAGTCTTAAAAAATTAATTTTATTTTTAAAAACTAAGCTGGCGATTTTAGTGTTAATAGTTATCTCTAATCTTATTTTACCCTGGATATATGCATACATACCCTGGATAACAGATTTTAGAATTTAAAAACTTAATAGTTATCTCTAATCTTATTTTACCTCTTATATAATTCGCTGCTCCATTCACAGTTTTGCATCCCTGCTGCAAAAATAATTCTCTCCACTGGTAAGCTCTCTGCTGCTTCGTTTCCTGTGTGAATAATGCATTACCGGTCAGAAAGCTTTTTTCAATTGCCATTGGTTTATCATGGATTGTCGTTTGTCAAATTTGTTTTTGGAGCCAAAATTATTGATTTTTGGTTGAAATTCTTAAAGTCTAAAAAAATTAATTTTAATTTTAAAAACTAAGCTGGCGATTTTAGTGTTAATAGTTATCTCTAATCTTATTTTACCCTGGATATATGCATACATACTCTGGATAACAGATTTTAGAATTTAAAAACTTAATAGTTATCTCTAATCTTATTTTACCTCTTATATAATTCTCTGCTCCTTTCACATTTTTGCATCCCTGCTGCAAAAATAATTCTCTCCACTGGTAAGCTCTCTGCTGCTTCGTTTCCTGTGTGAATAATGCATTACCGGTCAGAAAGCTTTTTTCAATTGCCATTGGTTTATCATGCATGTACACATCAGATTCATTACTGTATCCATCCTGTTGTTTGATTAACCTAACAATAATGATATCTTAATGCTATTTTGTTACTTTTTGTGGCTTACAGTCGATAATGTTACCATAAGTTCATAACTGCTATTTGCTAAGATGTGCTTTTTTTTGTTTCTAAGCATTTCTTGTAATCATTTTATATGCATGATGGTCTGGTCTTCGTAATTTTGCAATCTTCTTTTATCTATAATGATTTTTAAAACTCTAGAGCAATGTTTGATTGTTCCCATATACTTTATATTAGTGCAAACTGCACTAATCTTCTTCTTTTTTGACAATTGGATCAAATGTTTCAATTAATTGTTTATTGAATTGTCTATCACATTGTTTAATTAAAAAAAATATGTATTACAGAATAATGGATGGGAAGAATATTACTCTTATTAACCACCTTGATATACAAGAAGATGATTTTACTGTCAATGTTATAATCATCCGTTTGTGGAATCAACCGCTGTTCAAGAATCCTGAACAAATTTATTCCATTGAGATGATATTAATGGATGAAGAGGTAAAAAATTACTTGTATTTGAATTTTTAGCTTCCTATTCATCATATCTTCTTATTTTTCAACAATTCAGATTTTTCTATATCCATTTTTTCAGGGCACTAAAATCCATGCTAATGTTCTACAAAAATGGGTGCCAAAGTTTAAAGATTTGCTTAAAGAAGGGGCTGCCATATTCATAAAAAATCCTACAATTGCTCGACATGCCTCAAAATACAAGTTAATTGATAATACAAACAAGTTAAGTTTGTATTACAAAACTTCGGTGTCTAGATGCTTGGATTTTAATGGTTCCCTATTTGGTTTTTCATTTGTCAAATATCAAAGTGTGATATCAAAGATGATTCCAGAAGATACAGCAGTTGGTTAGTTAATTAATTATTTTAAATTTACTAAATTTTTTAATATATGTTCATCATTATTTTATACTAATTTTTTTAATCATTATATAGATGTCATTGGTGAGGTTGTAGCATGTGAGACAATGGTGAACTTTCAAGATGGCAAAGGAAAAACGAAGAGACGACTACAAATTGAAATAAAGGACTTGGAGTCGGTATTTTTATTTTAATTGACAAACGTTAATATTGACACTTCTAACATTATTCCTTTGTTAAACTTTTTTTAGAGGGCTTAAACTGCATGTCACATTGTGGGATGATTTTGCTGAGCAATTCAATAAATATGTTTCAATTCATAAAGACGAGGGTCTTGTCGTTGTTGTAATTCAATTAGCAATGGTCAAGATTTTCCGAGGTTTGTCTAACTTATAAAATATGTATTTCGTTTAAGCAACAATATATTAACTTCAAATATTAATTCTTTTTCAGAAAAACCTTCTCTTTCAAATTCATTTAATGGTACGAGGTTGTTCATCAATTCTGAAATTGATGAAATCAAGGATTTCAGAAATAGGTTAGTAAAGTTTATTTCTTAATATATATCTTATGTGTTCTTATTTTTTAATTTACATTGATCCGTAATTATATTTCCTATTAAACAGTCTGCTTGGGTTGAGTGGCGAATCTAAATCGTCACAACAACTTACAATGCTTTCTGGATTGTCTTATTCATATCGTGAAGATTTTCTAGACAACAACAGTAAAGCAAATATTGCTGAAATTAGCGAAACTGTTGAGGTACTTATTATTTAATATCATTTTCATTTATTCAATCATTCCATTATATCAATAATGCACTACTTTATACAGGCGAAGTCCTTGATTATTTTAGGCATAGTTAAGGCATTTAGCAAAGACATTCATTGGTTCTACATGGGTTGCAAAAGGTGTAGTAGAAAGGTTCGACCTACGTACATTGTCACAGACAAAAATGATGGTTCAGGTCTGGTTGAAGAGACAGAAGAATTTCAATGTGATTCTGAAAAATGCAAAGGGCAAGACACTGATGTTTTGCCAAAGTAAGTATTATTTACCTTAAAATGTTTATCTATATCTTTTATATTATTATATTGATGTTAAAATTTAAAATTATTTAGATTCAAAATTCCTTTGAGAGTTCAAGATGATACTGGAATTGTATCGTTGACATTGTTTGATCGGGAGGCCAACAAAGTTTTTAATAAATCTGCGATAGAACTATATGAAAAGATTAAAGAGGTAATTTTATTTATCTTAACTATTTACGTTAATTTTAAAATATTATGAATAATGTTTATTAATGTAAAAGTTATATTTATTTTTTTCAGCATGGTGATTTGGAGATGTTTCCAGATGATTTGAATGTTTTGTTTGATAGAAAGTTTGCCATAAAGATTGAAGTTAATAACTACAACATCAAAAACAGTTGTTTTGTTTACGGTATTTCAAAATTAATTGATGATGAGAACATCTTGAATGAGCTGGAAATGAGGTTTAGTGCTCAACGGGTAATAATTATCATTACCCGAAACTAAATTTCAATTGAGCTGCATATTTTTGGTTGTCTAACATTTTTTTATAATTAATTATGTAGCCTGCTGAATCCGATTCTGTAAACATTCTTTCAACAGATTTTGGTTCTGTGGAAAAGTTAAAGGTATTATAGATAACTTTTAATGTAGCTGTTAAATTTATTCATTATTAAGGAGTTTCTAAAATAACACATGTCACTATTATCTTATTTGAAGGATGCTGTTTCATTTACGGGTGAGAATGCAACTCCAAACAATGTAGATAACAGCACGGCAGATAGTTCGGTATCACAAGAAAAAACGTATCAGAAAAGGATATGTAAAGGTGTCGATCTGAAGCGTGATTTTGATGAAGTTTATGATGTCGATGATGCAATGAAAGGGTCAACAACAAAATCTCCTAAAACATGCATTCCTTCAAATGAGAAAGAAGAAGTCATTACAGATTTGATAATCCCCAAACTTGAGAAGTAATTTGTTTTTTCATGATGGAAAACTTTTCTAATTGTTTTGTTTACGATTTTTAGCGGTTTTCATTTTGTTTGAATTGTTTTTTTAAGACAAATTTCTAAATTATTATGGTTATTTGGTTATTTACTTTGTTTCATCTTTTATTTGGATTATATTAATATATTATATATTTGTTGGGAACTGAAGATATGCTAAGTATGGTTAGTACTGCCAGAACAAAGATACTACTGCTAGATCAAGTGTAGTTACTACTGTCCGTGAAGAGTTACTACTGCCAGTGTTCTAGCCATTAATACTGCCATGTAGTTAATATTGCCATGTAGTTAATACTGCAGGTGTGGTTAATACTGCTTTGTAGTTAATACTGCAGGTGTGGTTAATACTGCTTTGTAGTTAATACTGCCCTTGTAGTTAATACTGCAGGTGTGGTTAATACTGCTTTGTAGTTAATACTGCTTTGTAGTTAATACTGCTTTGTAGTTAATACTGCTTTGTAGTTAATACTGCTGTGCAGTTAATACTGCAGGTGTGGTTAATACTGCTTTGTAGTTAATACTGCTTTGTAGTTAATACTGCTTTGTAGTTAATACTGCTTTGTAGTTAATACTGCTTTGTAGTTAATACTGCTTTGTAGTTAATACTGCTTTGTAGTTTATACTGCTGTGCAGTTAATACTGCTTCGTAAAGCTCAGTTTGTTCTGAAAAGGCGAAGCTCAACCACTGATGCTTCCAAAAAGGGGGAGTCAGAATCTGATATAAACATGGAGGATGCAAAAATTGAGGGGGAGTATGAATATAAGGTTGAGGAGGAGGATGAGCAGGGTACATAAGTTGAAAAGGAAGCTGAAAGTGAGAAAGCAACAGAAACGGAAACAGCAGCAGAAACGGTTACTGCTGCTAATATTACAAAGGAAGCAGAAACGGAAACAGCAGCAGAAACGGTTACTACTGCTAATATTACAAAGGAAGCAGAAACAGAACCAGCAGCAGAAACGGTTACTGCTGCTGAGGTTGCAAAAGAAGTAGAAACAATTGATGCAGCAGTTTCTGAAAGAGAGAAGGAGGCAGTACCTGCAACTAAAACCGAGATTGATGCAGAGATATTTTGGATTGTGAAGGAGAGTGTTGAAGCAGCAGCATTAAAGGTTATAAAAGAAGCAGTAACAGCTATAGCAGCAGAAATGGTTATTGCTGCTGAAAAACATAAGGCAGCAGAAATCATCCCTGAAGCAGCAGAAACTAAGGAAACAACTGAAACCACTCCTGAAGCTGCTAAATCACTCAAAAGAACCAAAATGGTGTCAAGCAAAAGACCAAGAACAAAGTCCATAGCTTCAAAGAAGAAATTTGTAAAGAAGCCCAGAGTGGAACCCATCATAGAAGAAGCTAAGGAGGAAGTTGTGAAAGAGAAAGATGATCAAAAGGCTGCTGAAGAAGAAGTGGCAACCTCATCAGGTCAACCAAGCAATGTACAATCACAATCAAATGCACAATGTGATATGTATATTATTGTGGTTGATACTAATCCAATTAAAGTTAAACCATTAGCTTCTATGGCTCCTGAGATCATCTTCTGGGACACATTGAAAGAAGGGAGAAAGGAGTACATTAGAATAAAGAGAGCAGATGGAAAGTTTGAAGTCTGTTCTACATGGGGAAGACTCATCAGAACATGCTCAAGATCTGACATAGAAGAGATGTTCAAGGTTGGAATGAGGCTATATGGAAACATGCTGACAGAGCAAGGTATGTCTATCACCAAGATGGTTCTTGAATACTTGTGCTTAATGTTCAAACCAGAAGCAGTTCAGTATTTGATAGCAAGGAATTTTCAAGTCATTACCAACTGGATGCTCATTGAGAATTGTGGAGTGTATGTCATCACTCTTGATCATACATTTCATGAATATTATTTGGTAGATGTAGTATACAAACACAGCATGAAAAGGTTGACTGGAATGCTGCATGCTAAGTTGGTAAGTGACAAAGATTCTGAGATGGCAAGATATCTGGTAAGAAGAACTCTCAATCAAAGTCTGGGATTGAATCCTGATCTAGGCATGCATGATTAGGTTTTGGAAGCATCATCTGAAGAACTTGACTTCTCTTTCTAAAAGTCAAGTTAGGGGGAGATTGTTGGGAACTGAAGATATGCTAAGTATGGTTAGTACTGCCAGAACTACATTAATACTGCCAGATCAACGTTAGTACTGCCAGAACAAAGATACTACTGCTAGATCAAGGTTAGTACTGCTGAGACATTAATGCTGCTGGAACAATGTTAGTACTGCTGGTGTCTTACGAAAACTGTTAGTGCTGCTTATGCATATCGAAGTTAATACTGCTGGAACTTCATTAGTACTGCTTGAGAAGATTGAAGTTAATACTGCTTGTGATCAGAACATGGAATGCGAGATTGAAGGAGATAAAGATGGAATGATTGAAGATATACTTAAAAGAATATTCTGAAGATCAATTTTATTTTGATAGTTATCTTGTATTTATTTTGTATAAATAGTTGTTGATAGATAGCTATTAAAGTGATACGAAATACAATTAGAATACGTGAGAGTTTTCAGAGAGAATTAACCTCAAGGTTACGAACCCTATTTCTAGAGAAGTAGAAGTCGTCTTGATTGAGCCTGTTCATCAAGATTGAGGTTTGGTTGTAATCTTGTGAGTCGAAGCAGTGAATACAAACATCTGTGTATTTTCTGATTTATTGTTCTATTGATTGTGTGAATTAAAGTTCTATTCCGCAGATTCTTTAATTCTGAATTCTAAGTATTAGTAATCTTGTTAAGATTCGATCCTGACAGTATTATTACTTTGTTCAATCTGAGTTGGTGTTGTTAAATAGTATATTATCAATTTAAGCATTTTAAACCGGGTAAATATATAAGTTGGTTTGGTAATTAAATCATTTTAAGTTTCTTTTGGTTAAATTCGCATTTCTTAAATATAAAATAGTCCTATTATGTTTGGGACCAATGTTCCATGTATTGCTACGATTACACTAACAGAAGTGGATATTATGATATATTGGATATTATGATATATTGTTTTCTTTAATTTGAAAAGAAATTATTGGTCTTTGTACCATTTATATTTTTTTACAAGCAATGATAATCATCTTTTTTGTTTGTTTTTCGTGTTAATAATTTTGTTTGTATCAATTAACGGAAGCCAGTTGAATTGTTTTGTGTCAACTATAAATACAAATGTGGACATTTATTTTCGGACGGAGGGGGTATTTATCAGTAATGTACTTACGCAATTTCTGTGCAATTGAAGCAGCCTCAGCAACACGGCTGTCATCAGAGAATAGAGGGGAAAGTTCCATCAGGTCGCCAGGGCTACTGTTGAATTCCATCAGGTACTAGAATACAGAATCAACAATAGGGTGTTAAAACATTGCAAAGAAAAAAATCCACGATCCCTTCCCAAACCAAACATGAATCGTTTTATTCATTTGGTTCCCATGCTCAATGTAAATTCACATATCAAAGTAACTAGAAAGATTGGCTGTTTGGCAGTTGCTGAATGGTGTGGTGCAGAATGATTAAGTGGTCAGAATGATTAAGAGGATCTTATGATATAGTACAATATGAAATAGGATCGTTTTGTAATTGTTTAGAATGAAATTAGAGTGCTAAATGGTTAAGGGATGTAACACCCCAAAATAGGGGTTAACAAAAACTCCCATAAAACGGAAGAGTGGTACTCAAAACTAGAGTATAAGTATACATAAATCATTACATATCCAATAAAACGAAGATCTAGTAAATCAAAATAGGCCACTAGCTTATTTGATCACTACTATAGTGACCAATATCAAAAGAGTGCCGGAAAGTTTTATCATCAATCTTCCAATCTTTATCTCTCTACCAATGATTCCATGCTCACAACCCCGTTCTAGACCTTCTTGTCCGGAACCACTAAAATCTGTAACACATAAAACACACAACAAGTGTTAGGCTTTTAAAGCCTAAGTGAGATTTACACATAGCACATAGAGCATAATCATAGCATGCAGGAATAACAATTCGATACATTCACCAATTGGATTCCATGGAGAAGGCCCACATCGCTACCAGTTACATCATAATCGAAGATATCCAATGATCGCTACCCCACGGTAGAGTCACAAGACATAACACAACGGAAAAAACCCACGGTATCCGAAGGTATGAATCCATTACATTTACCCCACGGTATGTAAGGATATATCCTCCTATGCATACTAGGTGCTCCTCCAATTATGTGAATACTAAATATGTTAATCCTAATAATATTCAAGCGTATTCAGCATATAATAATGGTCCAACCATTTTAACATAACAATGGTCCAACCATTTAAATATAACAATGGTCCAACCATTTAGACATAGCAATGGTCCAACCATTTAGAGATAACAATGGTCCAACCATTTAATATAACAATTCTACTTCCATGTAGTTCAAATACATCCATATGTAATAAATCATACTCTATATGATATCAAGCATATTTAACACATATCAATGGTCTAACCATTTAACCCAATCAATACTACTCCCATGCAGTTCATATACAACCATATGTATCTAATCACGTTCTATATGACATCTAAAATAAACATCCATGTTTACAATTTAATAATAAGTCCATTTTGACCATTAAGCCATCCATTCATCATTAAGACATCTATTAAGCCCTCATCAAAATCACATCCTATTGATGTATAATCAAAGTCAAACTCTTAGCATCAACATTTAACATGACATACTAAGCCATAAATACAATTAAGCCACCATGACTTACTTGAAATCTTCTTGTTTCCCTCTCAACCCTTAAGAGCTTATTCATCAAGAATTCTCATTAATCATACCAAATCAAGATAAAGAATGGTAGATAAGTATAATACAATCAATTATATAGATGTTACTCACCTTAATTCTTCAATTGGTATAACCCTAACTTGAAGACTTGAACCCAAATACTCCAAATCGAGAAGATGAAGAAAGCAAAGTCCTAAATGAACTTTGATTGTTAAGATTCAACCACTAATTGCTTGAATTGATGATTGAGGGATGTGAATTTACCTTATGCTGGATGAAAATCGCCTGAGAAGGAGGAGAAAACCCTGATTCCCGAACTCCAAATGAAATGAAATAAGACTAAGGCTAAGAGGTGGGTTTTAACCCCGTCAGGTCCATCGGCGCCAGCTTCTGTTTGCTAGCACTCTCGATTTCTACTGATTTAGCCGTAACTTCTTCGTTAAAACTCCGATTTCATCCTGGAAAGTACCGTTGGACTCGTAATCAAATTACCCATCCAACTAATCCATAAAATCTACTATTTAACTTCATCATCTATTTTTCATTAATTTCCTTACGAAATAAACTTACTGATTTCTATCGGGAATTATCAAACATCCCGTAAAATCACGGAAATTTCTTAGGAACTCAATTATAATCTAAGAAGTCAAAATATAAAGAAATATTAAGACTAATATTACTTCCAAGGATTTTCCGGGTGTTACAATTCTCCCCAACTTGAAAATGATTTCGTCCCCGAAATCTATACTCTTTACAACCCAAAGTCAACCAACTCACTGTCGACCACGATTCAATAATTCCTAACGGAATTTCGAGTTCTATCCACACGGCCTATACAGACAATCCTTTGAACAATTGCTTAATAACACAGCCTCTACACACACATTGTACTCATGTAAAAATAAACGTTACAACCATAGAGAAGCTCCCAACCATATGACTTCAGTCATCTTTCAACCTTAAAATGTTCTATATAACTTGATTTCAGATTCAAACTCTAAATCAAATTAAGGTACAATTAATACTGAGACCAACCGAATTTCTAATTTCAATTGTCCCTATCATTAATGGCCATTTACACCCAATGAGCCCCAATAGACTTCAAAATCCATTTCAATAATTAATTCATCAAACGGACAGGTTTATTAACCAATCTCACACATGAGTTCCATTCTCAAATAAAGTCTAAAAGGAACAAGGATTTATCTTTCATATTTCCTGAACCTTACTTCTTTCATCATTATCCGCTCTCCAACTCAGATTTGTAAGTCTCCTTAAAGTAACCGTTTATCATTAAACCGTTATCCGACTATTGTTTGGTTTACCATACCATCATCATCTATATTTCAATCTCCAGATCTCAAAATATCGTTTACGTATGCTGCTTGAAAATCCACACTCACTTTAAATTGAGCATACTTACCACTTTTGAATACTTATATATCTACGGCCCCCATCACTACATTTATGATTCACACGTTTCTTCCGTATAAGTATTACCATTTCTTCGCATTAGTATCGTACTACACGATCACATTGTCATCAAGCACTAAGATATTATACCTCAAAGGTGATAATTCCATCGAACCTGTAGTATAACTACATTCTTATGTCCGACCTTTCTATCATTACTTCCTATGATTCAAAATCATAGGCTCATTCAACGACTACTAATTTATAACCTTCGACACTACCCCAACGGTCATCCCATCAAAGCAAAACAAGTACACACCTGTACTAGTAGGTTTACTATAGTTGTTCCTCTTTGTGATGGCTATTCAGGGCAGATGTTACCACGAGTTATTAGCACCTAACAACTCACCCTACCACGCTCACGCTCGACTCCTTGGATTCCTCGTGACTTTCCCCGACTCGAACATTGATCCTGTGCTTCCGGTAGTAGGAGTTCTACTACTACCATCTACACCTATCACTGTCCGCTCCGAGTCCCATCCGATGGGTCCAAGTAGTTTCTCGCCGATAACTACACACACATGCCTGCACCGGCATATGTACACACTTTTCCTAGCTCCCTAGGAATAAACATAATACCTCACTACTCTTGCTAGGGCGGAATCTCCACTAATTATAACGAGTGACCTCGCGAATACCCGATTATATGCAGTGCGAAATAAATAGACGTTCGAATACAATATTCTATCCTAGAACGGTTGGACTCAAACAAGAGCTGCGCAATAGAACTAAATCAAATATTCTAAGGCTATAAATCTCTTACTGCATACAACCACAATTACTTTGGATAAACTTACACTACCGCTCGACATTCCATTCCAATTGTAGTCAAATTACTACATCATCTTACCACCACATACTCCAACAGCTTCATTGACAACTAGTACTATTCATCTGGAATCCCCGAAAAGACTTCCATCAGATACATCCTAATTCTAACTTCATAATACATACTTGTTGACACATTTATCTTGGCAGTTGATACCTGTACTCACTCGTACATTCTTCACATACAGCCTTTCACCACAGACCAGGTTTCTCACAATCGTTCATACACTCTTTAACCGAGTTTATTTCACTAAATAACTCCTCCCCAACTTTAGTTGAACTACCACTTTCGATTTGCTAAATAACTTGAACTTAATCGTTCATACTAATTCCTTGTGATTCCAAACCAATACTAAGACACCGTACAATTCTTCACAGATCAACATTTTCCATACCTAACTTCATTTGTGCTTAAAACTTTCTCCTTTGTAACCCATCCACATCACAAGTAAAACACTTCTATAACACAACCGTGTTTCAAAATCTGAACACCCTTACAAAGAGGTCCTTCAGCTTTTATTCTTCTAATTTGAGACTTAACAACAATTAAATCCAAAAGAATACCCAAACATTCGCATCATGCAAACTTCTATTATATTACAATCCATGTAATCCCAACCCAAGCCTATAACGAGCTTATTAAATCGGGTCAATACTCTTAAAATTCAACTAAGTTCAAAACTTAGCAATTTATTTCAAGGATCAATGATCATTATGTAACATACGTTCAGAGGCATAATAAATCTATAACTCCTTCATTGCTACCTTCCCAACGAAATCAATCTATATTGGTATATGCAATTCTTATATACTTCACAATGTATATACCTCGCCAAGGTTCGTTAGTTCCTAAGGTATTAGCAACGCGAAAGTGATCAAACAGTCTTTACACTTAAGATCGATACTTATTCAAAAAAAATGCAGTCTAGTATATAATACAACTAAGACTCCGTCTCAAGTCATTAAAACTGGCAGACATTCAAAAGACTCATTTGAATAACACTAAAGCCTTTAAGGCTAAAATAAACGTTTGGTTAAAACAGTGCCACGCACACGAGTACATAAACCAAAATACATTGTTACCCAATTCTTTACCCCTTGTAAACTCTTAATTGGCCGTCGGCCCCAAAACAAAGTTTTGCCAAAATCTCCCAACTTACATGTGCATATCCACCAAATATTAAAAGCGTAATTTTGGCTACTTATCTTTTGCTTGCGCAACAAAAATTCAAAACTTCTATCATCAGTGATTTATTCTTCAATCACTCAAAATTCCACATGGGTGTTTCACAAGATGAGCATCAACCGCTCTGCGCATACCCTCTGCATAACAGCATGCCGGTACCGCACCATACTCTATATTGTCCGCTTTGCGGATACCCTCTGCATAACAGCATGCCGGCACCGCTCACGGTTTTGTTCCTGCTCGCACAGGCATACGCGGGACGCACCCAAACCGCACCCTGTGACAGGTAAAAGGCCTCATACATCTTACATAGCTGCCGACTTTAATATCAATAGTCGACCTATCGATGTTTCTTTAATCCATTCATTAACAAGGACTGAGCCTAATCCTTTCAACATAACATAATACAATTTACATCTCGTCGTCTTCATTTCAGACTTATTTGTGCAATACTAATATTACAAGATCACCATAAATTCTTATTTAACGTCAAGGGTATTTCCTTTCCGTCTCACCACACTACTCATAGTAATTTGCTAATTCCATCACCATGATGACTGCTAATCTTTCTTCCGGGCACAACCGTCCCTTTTCAACTGTATTTCTAGTTACCAAGCAAGGGTATAAACCTTCTTACAACCGACTCTAAGTCCATTTTTGGAATAATTTGGGCACACATGACCCCAACATTCACAAGACTCCAAAGTACTGCACAACTATCTAGAGAATGGTTTGCAAAAATCAATTTCCGCTATTCCCATATCAACCATGTCATACTATTTTCGTCTTGGTCACACACTTCATATTCTATCTCTACGCGCATCAATCACCTATTAAAGGTTACCTTGGCGGACGTTCATGAGTTCCGCCAATTCTAGGTTGTCCTTTCAAATCTCCAAGTCATTTACCGATCTGTCCTCCAAAGGATTTTGGTGGCATAATCACCATTGTTCTACTATAACCTAAAGGGATAAACACAAGAAAATAGTTATGCACATATCCTTATACAAAACGTACTTTACCGATCGTTAGTCACCGTAATAATCTTAGAAATAAGCATGCTCGCGTAATAATATATTCATAATAGCAGTAGCTAATTGAAATTGTGAACATATCGTACATGAGAATCCTTGTTACTATTATCACAGTACTAATTTCACGTATTTCCGTTGACTCTAAGACTATCCCGTTCTAGTATTTCTACCCGAATCTCACAAGTCATAACTTATTTCATCTCAGCTTAAGTCTAAGCATCTCATCAGCATACTTAGTTCACTTAAACTATTGCTCTGATACCAACTTGTAACACCCCAAAATAGGGGTTAACAAAAACTCCCATAAAACGGAAGAGTGGTACTCAAAACTAGAGTATAAGTATACATAAATCATTACATATCCAATAAAACGAAGATCTAGTAAATCAAAACTACTAATAGGCCACTAGCTTATTTGATCACTACTATAGCGACCAATATCAAAAGAGTGCCGAAAAGTTCTATCATCAATCTTCCAATCTTTATCTCTCTACCAATGATTCCATGCTCACAACCCCGTTCTAGACCTTCTTGTCCGGAACCACTAAAATCTGTAACACATAAAACACACAACAAGTGTTAGGCTTTTAAAGCCTAAGTGAGATTTACACATAGCACATAGAGCATAATCATAGCATGCAGGAATAACAATTCGATACATTCACCAATTGGATTCCATGGAGAAGGCCCACATCGTTACCAGTTACATCATAATCGAAGATATCCAATGATCGCTACCCCACGGTAGAGTCACAAGACATAACACAACGGAAAAAACCCACGGTATCCGAAGGTATGAATCCATTACATTTACCCCACGGTATGTAAGGATATATCCTCCTATGCATACTAGGTGCTCCTCCAATTATGTGAATACCAAATATGTTAATCCTAATAATATTCAAGCATATTCAGCATATAATAATGGTCCAACCATTTTAACATAACAATGGTCCAACCATTTAAATATAACAATGGTCCAACCATTTAGACATAGCAATGGTCCAACCATTTAGAGATAACAATGGTCCAACCATTTAAAATAACAATTCTACTTCCATGTAGTTCAAATACATCCATATGTAATAAATCATACTCTATATGATATCAAGCATATTTAACACATATCAATGGTCTAACCATTTAACCCAATCAATACTACTCCCATGCAGTTCATATACAACCATATGTATCTAATCACGTTCTATATGACATCTAAAATAAACATCCATGTTTACAATTTAATAATAAGTCCATTTTGACCATTAAGCCATCCATTCATCATTAAGACATCTATTAAGCCCTCATCAAAATCACATCCTATTGATGTATAATCAAAGTCAAACTCTTAGCATCAACATTTAACATGACATACTAAGCCATAAATACAATTAAGCCACCATGACTTACTTGAAATCTTCTTGTTTCCCTCTCAACCCTTAAGAGCTTATTCATCAAGAATTCTCATTAATCATACCAAATCAAGATAAAGAATGGTAGATAAGTATAATACAATCAATTATATAGATGTTACTCACCTTAATTCTTCAATTGGTATAACCCTAACTTGAAGACTTGAACCCAAATACTCCAAATCGAGAAGATGAAGAAAGCAAAGTCCTAAATGAACTTTGATTGTTAAGATTCAACCACTAATTGCTTGAATTGATGATTGAGGGATGTGAATTTACCTTATGCTGGATGAAAATCGCCTGAGAAGGAGGAGAAAACCCTGATTCCCGAACTCCAAATGAAATGAAATAAGACTAAGGCTAAGAGGTGGGTTTTAACCCCGTCAGGTGCTCGACGCCGATCACCCGCGCCGATCCATCAGCGCCAGCTTCTGTTTGCTAGCACTCTCGATTTCTACTGATTTAGCCGTAACTTCTTCGTTAAAACTCCGATTTCATCCCGGAAAGTACCGTTGGACTCGTAATCAAATTACCCATCCAACTAATCCATAAAATCTACTATTTAACTTCATCATCTATTTTTCATTAATTTCCTTACGAAATAAACTTACTGATTTCTATCGGGAATTATCAAACATCCCGTAAAATCACGGAAATTTCTTAGGAACTCAATTAAAATCTAAGAAGTCAAAATATAAAGAAATATTAAGACTAATATTACTTCCAAGGATTTTCCGGGTGTTACAAGGGAGGCCCACGATACAAAATCATTCAGAAGGTTTTAGAACCATTAAGGGCAGACTTTTTTTTTTGTTAAGCAAGATTCACCTAAAAGCGATTCAGAGGTTGCCTCTTAATTGAACTATTAAAAGGTAAACAAACGGCCAAAGAATCGCCTTCTTCTAGAGGGATCATCTAGGAAGCGAGTTGTTTGGGCTGTTTGAAACAGACCATAACAAGTAAACAATCAACTTCCATGAATAATCAATATTTCATAGTGTTAATTTTAGTTTTAATTTTAGTGAATAAATGATATTACAAAATTAATTTTAATTTTAAAAACTAAGCTGGCGATTTTAGTGTTATCTATAGCTGGCGATTTTAGTGTTATCTATAGCTGGCGATTTTAGAATTTAAAAACTTAATAGTTATCTCTAATCTTATTTTACCTCTTATATAATTCTCTGCTCCTTTCACAGTTTTGCATCCCTGCTGCAAAAATAATTCTCTCCACTGGTAAGCTCTCTGCTGCTTCGTTTCCTGTGTGAATAATGCATTACCGGTCAGAAAGCTTTTTTCAATTGCCATTGGTTTATCATGCATGTACACATCAGATTCATTATTGTATCCATCTTGTTGTTTGATTAACCTAACAATAATGATATCTTAATGCTATTTTGTTACTTTTTGTGGCTTACAGTCGATAATGTTACCATAAGTTCATAACTGCTATTTGCTAAAATGCATTTGATTGTTGTTGACTACTTTCAGTTGCTGGCAAACGTTACAGCCAGAAATACCAGCCAGAAATACCCACAAAACAAATTTGAGGCATATTTCTAACGAGCTTTCTAATGCTGTACAATTGATATTTTGCATTTAATATCATGCATCAAATTCTAAACACCAGATATGTTGTTCAAAAAGACAGTTCTTTTACTTTTCATTTTAAATGTTCTATCTATCAACAGCATATGTTTTCTAACTTTATAGTTAAATGAGGTTGCTTTGTAGTGCTCAAGAGAGAAACTATAAGGATGTCAAATGAATATTTTGTGTTCTCATAATTGTTTCATATAGCTATGGGCTATGAAATAGTCTTCAATTTCTTACTTATTGATGACACTGTTGAAGTACATTTATTTGTAAGTGTTTATAAGTAAATACTTCTTTTGATTATCATTTTCACCTCAAGCAAGATAGTATTCTTTTGGGAAGGAGGAAGGAAGATATTATTGATTTTTGGTTGAAATTCTTAAAGTCTTAAAAAATTAATTTTAATTTTAAAAACTAAGCTGGCGATTTTAGTGTTAATAGTTATCTCTAATCTTATTTTACCCTGGATATATGCATACATACCCTGGATAACAGATTTTAGAATTTAAAAACTTAATAGTTATCTCTAATCTTATTTTACCTCTTATATAATTCTCTGCTCCTTTCACAGTTTTGCATCCCTGCTGCAAAAATAATTCTCTCCACTGGTAAGCTCTCTGCTGCTTCGTTTCCTGTGTGAATAATGCATTACCGGTCAGAAAGCTTTTTTCAATTAAAGAATATGGATTATTCCTTGGCTATATTAGAAGATTTGGCCACTTGAATGGCAATTGGCAATTATCTAGGATGGGTTTCTTCAAGTTAGAATTTTATTTTATTAGGTTTTTTGGGAGGTTTTGTTGGGCTTTTTCTTATTAAGATTATAAGATGTGCTTTTTTTTGGTTTCTAAGCATTTCTTGTAATCATTTTATATGCATGATGGTCTGGTCTTCGTAATTTTGCAATCTTCTTTTATCTATAATGATTTTTAAAACTCTAGAGCAATGTTTGATTGTTCCCATATACTTTATATTAGTGCAAACTGCAAATGTATTCTTTTTTGTTGATTGTTTTTCACTCATTTTCTTATATTAGTGCAAACTGCAAACATATAGTTTCTGGCGATTTTAGTGTTATCTATAGCTGGCGATTTTAGAATTTAAAAACTTAATAGTTATCTCTAATCTTATTTTACCTCTTATATAATTCTCTGATCCTTTCACAGTTTTGCATCCCTGCTGCAAAAATAATCCTCTAATCAACTGGTAAGCTCTCTGCTGCTTCGTTTCCTTGTGTGAAAAATGCATTACCGGTCAAAAAGCTTTTTTCAATTGCCATTGGTTTATCATGGATTGTGGTTTGTCAAATTTGTTTTTGGAGCCAAAATTAATGATTTTTGGTTGAAAGTTCATGGGACAAAGCATAATGGATTTTGGTTGGGAATTGGAAGCTGTTGTGGTTTCTGTATTGTGCATGTCTGTATCTACTATTTTTGTAAATTGTTCTGCAATTAAAGAATATGGATTATTCCTTGGCTATATTAGAAGATTTGGCCACTTGAATGGCAATTGGCAATTATCTTATGATATAGTACAATATGAAATAGGATTGGCTGTTTGGCAGTTGCTGAATGGTGTGGTGCAGAATGATTAAGTACAGGATCTTTTGATATAGTACAATATGAAATAGGATCGTTTTGTAATTGTTTAGAATGAAATTAGAGTGCTAAATGGTTAAGGGAGGCCCACGATACAAAATCATTCAGAAGGTTTTAGAACCATTAAGGGGCAGATTTTTTTTGTCAAGCAAGATTCACCTCTTAGCGATTCAGAGGTGGCCTCTTAATGGAACTATTAAAAGGTAAACAAACGCCCAAAGAATCGCCTTCTTCTAGAGGGATCATCTAGGAAGCGAGTCGTTTGGGCTGTTTGGCTGTTGCTGAATGGTTTGGTGCAAAATGATTAAGTGGTCAGAATGATTAAGAGGCTCTTATGATAGAGTACAAAATGAAATATGGTTGTTTGCTTATTTTTCAGAATGAAATTAGGGCGCTAAATGGTTAAGGGAGGTCCAAGATACAAAATCATTAAGAGGGTTTTAGAACCATTAAGAGGCAGACTTTTTTTGCCAAACAAGATTCACTTCTTAGCGATTCAGAGATTGCCTCTTAATGAAACTATTAAGAGGTAAATAAACAACCCCTTAAAGTACCTTTATCAGCTCCATCGTCTGGCTAGCAGTCTCTCTCTGTGAATCTGCACTCTAGCATTAAAGAACACAAAGATTGAAATTTTGAAACAGAGAAACACAACACCAGAGAGTAAACCAAACATAACCAGTATATTGACTCATATTGATACTAGAAAGTATTACTTCTAATGTATGAATTGCTAAGGACAACTAACTTATGGTAAAATAAATAATTTTGAAGAAACAAACATCAAATCGATTTCGAGAGGTGATGAAGGCTACCTCGATTTGGAGAAGGCGATGATGGCGGATGAGAGGATCTTCGACTGCAGAAGACAATGTATAATCGATTTGCTGAAAGCTACTTCGATTGTAGACCTCGATTTGGAGTTCGATTTGGAGGAGCAGATGGGAGGCTGAGGGAGTCGATGGAGGCTGAGGGAGGCTGAGGGATGCGATGGAGGCTGAGGGAGGTGATGAGATCAAGGCTGAGGGGTTTTAGGGCAAAATGAGATATTGTTTTCGTTAAAAAAAACAAACGGTCTTAAGACCATTGCCTTTTTGAACACTATTAGAAAAATGTTCAAGATTAAAAACGCATGATAATTAAATTCAATGTTAAAAAATTTTGGTTCTTTTGTATAAGTAGAGATTTTTATCAACCATCAGAATATAACACATTTAATTTGGAATAAATCTTTAATACTATAAATACATACAAAACCACTTAATTGTTTACTTTTTTTCTTTTAATTATAATTACGATATAAATAATTTGGAAGCTTAGAAATGTTCTTACATTTTCGTAAACTAAGGATGTTCTTTTTTGAACATGTCCCTATATATTAGAGATGGCATACCCGGCCGGATCAGGCCTCACTCCAAACCGGGCTGAAACACTATTTCATTCGTGATCCATTCTAATCCACTAATTTAATATAAATAATGTTATTAATTACTGAGATAATTAAGAAGATAATCATCAATATTTATTAAAAATATATATTTAGAAATAATAGCTCTTTAGAGATCAAAACTATTGTTGAAATCTTATACCAGTACATAAATGAAATAAGATGCGTAGTTGATTTTATTTACAAAGCATCTTATTGAACATTAGGAGTTGTAGATGCACAATGAAACAAAGTTGGAATCTTAGAAAAAAGAGGACGATAAATATCAAAACTCTAAATATTAAAATTTTATAAAATAAAAATAGAAATACCAATTAAGTTTGTTGTAACGATTGAATTAAACTAAAAACGTGTCGAGCATAAGACATAGTATAGTGTTTTAGTCAAATGATCAAAATCAATTCATTTTTGTTGTTATGCCTTAAAACTGCTTGTTATTTTAGAATAAAGTGTTTTATTTGTAGTTTTACATATGAAATCTTGAGTGCCATGTTGCATTTTTCATCTTGTGCTTCGTTTGTTTTTATTCGATTGATAATGGATGGATTAATTGTTAATTATATAGTGATTCTTTTATTAAGTGACAATAGAAATAAAGCAATTTTATTATGTGATTTTTTGTGATTTTCATAATTTTTTTTAATTTGTAGAAATGGATTTAGGGTGGTATGCTGAACATTTTTCAGCACTACAATGTCCTCATGTTTGGTGGAACTTTTCATGTGTCCGAGTTGAATTTGTTTATTAAGATTAAAATCAAGAAAAACTATATATCATCTTACTTGACCAAAATGTAAGTGAAATTGATCATATTTCAGTTTTGTTGAAAAATATATTTTTTAAAGATACTAATATTTATAATTACATGTTGTATATTTATATATGTTAGAGGGACAAAATGGCTGCAATTGTTCCACGTAGTTTGATGGATGTCTATAGACAAAGAAACTTGGTGGGAGTGTTTTCCTTTTAGAGCATTTCCAAATTCAGGGAACCAATTATGACTATCCGAGGTATGAAAAATATAGTTTTCTTCGTGCCGAGTATGAAATTTTGATCGGTAGAAACACAAGGTTTACCCCATTGCCGGGGGATGTTCAAAGAGGATTTGTGTTTTATCCATCGGTGCCTTCGATAAGAACACTTGTTGAAGATAGGACGACAAGAAAGAAGTTAATTGGTAAATTAATTTTTTTAGTTAAATTTAAATATATTTAAATATTTTACCATGTCAAATTGATATTCAAGTTTAAATTTATATATCTTAGATGTAGTTGGAAGAATCATAAGGGGAAGACGAGTTACGTATGAGAGAGATTATGGTGTATTTCGATTGGGTTCGTGTGATTTAGTTTTACAAGATGAAACGTAAGTTTGAAGTTGTATTAAAATTTAATCAATTACCAAATTAACAAATTGGCCAAATTGTGTTATTACTAACTTTGCTATTTCTAATAGGGGGCATGAAATAAAGTTGAGGTTGTATGATACAAGAGAAACACGTATTGGGATGATAGCTCGGGCCATACAAAATAATTCAATAATTTATGCATCTCGGGTTAAGCTTATCCATCGATATCCAAGTATAATATTTATTAATTTTACTTTTTTGTTTTTATTTCAATTTAAAAATATAATTTTACTAAAAGGGTATTTTCTAATTTTTTTCAGTGAACGTTTTGAATTCTACGGCTTTAACCCAGATTGTCTTCAGTCCAGAAATGTCGGAAGCATACAACTTAAGAATTATTCCGAGTTGAGAATATGTGATCAGTCAAGTTGATTATTATTGTGTTTTTTGTGATTGTTGTGAAGATTTTTGGAACATGTATTTGTTAACTTTTGTGGTATTTTTATTGGTTATATCGTTATTTTGAACATGTATGTGACAATTTAGTGAATGTTTTCTAATCGTTTTGAACATGCATGTGACCATTCAGTAAATGTTTTGTGAATGAATGTTTTCTAAATGTTTTGAACATGTATGTGTCGATTCAGAGAATGTTTTGTGAATGAATGTTTTCTAATCGTTTTTAACATGTATGTGACCATTCAGTAAATGTTTTGAACATGTATGTGTCCATTCAGTGAATGTTTGTGAATGTTTTAAGGTATGCAATGAGGATTGTCGATAAAGAAACTACAAATGTTGATGTCTCCCAAAAAGAAACACATAAAAGGAGAAAAATAGGGCTTGGCGAAGGAAGTGGTCAATGTATGACAAACATGATAAATACCCCTTCAATGGAGACAATGCAAGAGAATATCAATGAAGCAACCTCTGACGGTGCGTTAACTTTTGCGCAAAGGAGACAAATTATTAATCGAAACAATTATCAACGACGCAAGGAAAATAAACGTGGAGTACTGCTACCTCTTTTTGACGAAGTCGTGAATCAAGAATCGCCAAGTTAGTATTTCTTTTTCATCTCGATCTTACCATTTATTTATAATAATCTTAATTTTCATATTCTAATGTCTTACATAGCGCTTGGCGAAGGAAGTAGTCGACACATGACAAATATCTCTCCCATGGAGATGACGCGAGAGAATATGAGTGAAATAACCCCCATGAGTGCGTTAACTTCTGCTCAAAGAAGAAAGATTGTTAATCGAAACTATTATCAACGAGGCAAGGAAAATAACAGAAATGTTGTTAATACGCAAGGAACAAGCCAATTACGTTCGAGGTTGACACATGATAACTTCAACGGTAAAAACTATGCATTATTATTATTTTGTACTTTTCAATTGACATAAAATAGAGACTAAATGAAATTAGGTATTTTGTCATAGGCATTCAAAATAAACGTGGAATACTGCAACCTCTTTTTGACGAAGTCGTGAATCAAGAATCTCCAAGTTAGTATTTCTTTTTGATCTCTATCTTACCATTTATTTATAATAATCTTAATTTTCATATTCAAATGTCTTACATAGCGCTTGGCGAAGGAAGTAGTCAACACATGACAAATATCTTTCCATTGGAGACGACGCAAGGGAATACCAGTGAAACAACCCCTGTCAGTGAGTTAACTTTTGCTCAAAGAAGAAAGACTGTTAATAGAAACTATTATCAACGAGGCAAATAAAATAACAGAAACGCTGTTAATACACAAGGAACAAGCGTTATCAGTGAAACAACCCCTGTCAGTGCACTAACTATTGCTCAAAGGAGACAAATTATTAATCGGAACTATCGTCAACGAATGAGGGAAAATAATAGAAACATTGAGACCCAGCACGAGGATCCATACAGTTTTGTTTATGATGGTGTCCCTACACAACATCGTCTCTTGAAGGAACAAAATGCATGTGAACATTGTGGAGCAAAACTGTTCGAATTTGAGTTCCTTTCCTTTTGTTGCATGATTGGGAAGACAAAGTTGGCATACTCACCCATTCCTGGAGAACTATGCAATCTATTTACAATGGAGTCAGAGTTAGGCAAAGTGTTTATGCACAATATTCGTGCATATAACACAAACTTTTCCTTCGCGTCAATGGGAGTAACTTTGGATAATAATGTGAACAATATGTCATCTGGAGTATATACGTTTCGTGCTCAAGGAGCAATATATCATAGAATTGATCAATTAGTTCCTAGGGATGGAAAACCTAGGTACTTACAACTTTACTTTTATGATGCCGATTCTGAGTTTTCGCATAGACTACAATGGCCAAATCTTGATAGAAACGTCACTGAAATTTTGACTCGTGTGCTTTCTATAAATCCATACGTGAGAACGTTTCGAACCCTTGCGGAGCTAGGACCTCTCGACAATTATAGAGTCACGTTGAATGCTTCCGTGGAACTTGACCAGAGGGTGTACAACCGACCGACCACATCTGAGGTTGAAATACAAGTATTTATTTTATCTTATTTAAAATAAAATGCATCATATGCATGGTACTAAAGAAAATTCTACCATTGTACAGGTTGCTGGTATTTGGGTTGAAGGAAATGACAACATCACTGCATATAGGAGAAGTATTGTTGTGTATGGGAGATCCGACTACAGTAAAAGAATTGAACATCACTATAGTTGTTATGATCCCTTATCATATCCTTTGTTTTTCCCCAACGGTGAGTCTGGATGGCATCCGAGGATACCCAGACATGGAGTATGCATCGATGAAATTGTTAATGAGGACGAAAACTTGGACGAAGATCTTGAAGGTACGAACATTATCACATATATTTCTTACCTTGTCCACTCATTTATTAATTTATACTATTGAAAATCAATACTACGCAGACGTTAGCTCGGGAGGGGGTAGGAAAACAGTAATGATGCGAGATTATTACTGTTACAAGTTCCAAATTCGGCCGACTAAGAACGTGATTCTATCGGGGGGAAGATTGTTTCAACAGTTTGTTGTAGACATGTACATCAAGATAGAGACTTCACGTTTGTATTTTATTGAAAAAAACCAGTCGAAGATAAGATCAGATTTATACCAAGGTGTTGTGGATTGCGTCAATGCTGGTGAGGGTCAACCAAGTAAAGTTGGACAACGGGTTGTGCTTCCTGCAAGTTTTATCGGAGGCCCACGTGATATGCGGAGACGATTTATGGATGCCATGACTTTAGTTCAAGATGACGGGAAACCTGATATATTCCTTACCATGACGTGTAATCCAGGATGGCCTGAAATCCGTCAAGAGTTAAAGGACGGTCAGAGGGCACAAGATAGGCCGGACCTTGTTGCAAGGGTTTTTCGTGCCAAATTGGAGGATCTCAAAAATCAACTCTTCAAGAAGCACATCCTCGGCGAGGTTAAGGCATATGTTTATGTCATCGAGTTTCAAAAACGTGGATTACCACATGCACATTTCCTCATGATAATGAAGCCGCAACACAAGATTACAAACCCAGACCATTACGACAAGGTCGTGTGTGCCGAAATCCCGGACCCAACAAAGTATCCTGAAATGCATCAATTGGTGATAATGCACATGATGCATGGTCCTTGCGGTCATTTAAAACCATGCAGCCCTTGTATGCAAGGTGAGCCAAGAAAATGTCGTTTTAGATATCCTCAACAATTCAACGACAAGACGACGCAAGCAGATAACTCATATCCGATGTATAGGAGGAGAAACAATGGAATACAGGCGGACGTCCGAGGCGGTATCCTAGATAATAGATGGGTGGTCCCATATAACTCAAAGTTGCTAATGATGTTCAACTGTCACATCAATGTTGAGGTTTGCTCAAGTATAATATCTGTGAAATATATTTTCAAGTATGTTTACAAAGGTCATGACAAACAGGTTATTCATGTCGATCCTGATAGAGAAGAGGTTGTTATTAACGAGATAAAAAGATTTCAAGATGCACGATATGTTTCTCCACCTGAGGCGATTTGGCGGATTTTTAGCTTTCCTCTATCTAAAATCCACCCTTGTGTGATGGCTTTGCAGGTCCATCTTCCGAATAAGCAGTTTGTTAGGTTCACAGAGAATGATATTATGACAGATATTGTTGACAGGGAGAAGGATAAGAGATCAATGTTGACCGCATTTTTTGAGAGGAATAAAACAGATATGAGTGCGAGACAATATTTGTACAAAGATTTTTCGAGACATTACACATGGAATGACAAAACACGTAAATGGAATACTCGGAGCCGAAGACCAACGAGAGGACGACTGGTTCATGCTAACCCTGCTGAAGGAGAACGGTATTATCTACACCTACTTCTCTCGCATGTTAGTGGACCTACATGCTTTGAAGATCTTTACACGGTTAATGGCGTATTACACCCGACATTTCGAAAAGCAGCTCTTGAGAGAGGTTTGATAGAGACCGACGGTAATTTATCGCATTGTCTTGCTGAGGCCTCCTTATTTCAGTTTCCCAATGCTCTTAGACGACTATTCGCAACGATCTTGATTTATTGTGAGCCGGGAGATGTTCGCAAGTTATGGGATGAACATTATGATTCATTCTCTGAGGATTACAGACGACACTACGAAAATGCTGAGATAGTCCGAAATATGGTTCTTACAGATATCTCGATCTTTTTACAATCTATGGGTAAGAACCTCGATGGTTTCGATCTTCCAAACATAAATGCAGCCGCCAATTTAGAATCACGGGCATTTCGTGAGGTACAAGAGGAGTACTCCATAATCGTGGAAGACGAAGATTTGCGTGCCCGAGACTCTCTAAATCCCGACCAGAAACATGCATTTGATGAGATCATGAGTCATGTAGATAATGATCGTCCGGGTGTGTTTTTTGTAGATGGTCCAGGTGGAACCGGAAAAACATTTATGTACAAAGCTTTGCTCGCTAATGTTCGTTCCCGTGGATATATTGCACTTGCGACCGCTTCATCGGGTGCCGCCGCTAATAACATGCCAGGGGGGAGAACGACTCACTCTCGGTTCAAGATTTCTCTCAGTCTTAGTAATAATTCTGTGTGCAATATAAAAAAACAAAGTGGAACTGCTCAACTACTCCGAGATGCAAAAATAATCATCTGGGATGAAGCATCAATGGCAAAGAGGCAAGCAGTGGAGGCACTCGATAGAACAATGCAAGACATCACTGGGGTGCAACTCCCATTTGGTGGAAAGATAATGATTATGGGAGGTGATTTTAGACAGGTGTTGCCAGTAACGAGAAAAGGTACCCGAGCACAGATTGTAGACTCTAGCCTACGGATGTCACCTATTTGGTCTTCGATTAAAAAGTTGCGGTTAACGATCAATATGAGAGCACTTACTGATCGATGGTTTTCAGATTTTCTGTTACGAGTCGGTGATGGAGAAGAAGAAACTGTGGACAGAAACTTTATTCGCATACCTGATGACATGGTCATTCCTTACACCAAACAAGATGAATCGAAGGATGCTTTGATCGATGCAATATTTCCTTCTCTGCAAACCAACGGGACTGCTTCAGATTATATCGTTTCAAGGGCGATACTAACAACTAAAAATGAGCATGTCGACGAGATTAATGATCAGTTGATCGAAAGATTCTGCGGAGAGGAACAAGTTTACTATAGTTTTGACGAAGCAGAAGACGATAAGAATAACTTGTATCCAGTGGAATTCTTAAACTCACTGACTGTTAGCGGTTTGCCCCCTCATTACCTCCGACTTAAAATTGGATGCCCAATAATACTGTTGCGGAATATCGACCCTTCGAATGGATTATGTAACGGCACAAGGTTGATATGCAGAGGCTTTCAACCGAACGTCATTGATGCGGAAATAGCTGTTGGTCAACATACTCGTAAGAGGGTATTTTTACCAAGAATTCCTCTATGTCCGTCCGAAGATGACATTTTCCCATTTAAATTGAAGAGAAAGCAATTTCCAATTCGACTTTGTTTTGCAATGACAATTAATAAAGCTCAAGGACAAACAATTCCGGTGGTAGGTGTTTATCTACCAGAACCGGTATTCTCACACGGGCAACTTTATGTGGCATTATCCAGAGGTATATCACGTGGCACTACAAAGATATTAGTGAAGCCTACCAAAAAGTTCAAACCGAAGGGAGTTTACACATCAAATGTGGTTTATCGAGAGGTTTTGAGTGATGATTGTATATGATTAAAGCATGATTGTAATTTCTATTTTGTTTAAAGCATGATTGTAGTTACTACTGTCCGTGAAGAGTTACTACTGCCAGTGTTCTAGCCATTAATACTGCCTTGTAGTTAATACTGCAGGTGTGGTTAATACTGCTTTGTAGTTAATAATGCTTTGTAGTTAATACTGCAGGTGTGGTTAATACTGCTTTGTAGTTAATACTGCTTTGTAGTTAATACTGCTTTGTAATTAATACTGCTTTGTAGTTAATACTGATGTGCAGTTAATACTGCAGGTGTGGTTAATACTGCTTTGTAGTTAATACTGCTTTGTAGTTAATACTGCTTTGCAGTTAATACTGCTTTGCAGTTAATACTGCTTCGTGGTTAATACTGCATATGTCGTTAATACTGCTTTTGAAAATCTAGGGCTAATACTGCTATAAATACTCTTTTAGTCCGCCAACGCTCATAACGTCTTTCTGCATTCAATTCTTCTCTATCGCTCTAACCTCTTCTCCCTAGAATCTCTGTGTTTTCTATCAAAATCCTCAGGAAGAACAACGATTATGGAGTTTGTCGACGAGCATAATGAGATTGCGATGCTTCAGAAGCCAAAGCAGGCCGCAGGATTTCACGACATTGTGGATTTTCTCAAGTCCACACATATTTCTTATGCCCTAACAGTGAATCCGACTATCTACATCGAGCATCAGACGCAATTCTGGGCCAATGCCACCGTGGAATCCGAAGATGGGCAGAAAGTCATCCAAACAAGGGTATGTGACAAACCCTTGAAAGTTTCAGAAGAACTCATTCGCATCACTCTTCGACTAGATGATGCCTCAGGTATATCTTCTATTCCCAATGAAGAACTATACTCAACTTTACAAAGAATGGGGTATGAAGGTCCCATTGGAGTTTTTAAATTCTACAAGTCAAAGTTTTTTACTCAATGGCGATTTCTTGTTCATACTCTTATGCACTGTATTTCAAAGAAAACAACTGGATGGAGTGAGTTTAGCAGTACCATTGCTTATGCCTTGGTCTGCTTAGCCACTGCCAGAAAGTTCAATTTTTCAGCAATGCTTTTCAATGATCTTGTATCAAACTTGGAATCCAAAAAGCGGTTTTATATGTATCCAAGGTTTGTTCAAGAAGTGATAACTAAGGAATTGACGGATTTACCTCAGTTTGATGAGGTATATGTGCCAAAACCCCCTAAAGGGAAGGTTTTTTCAAATATGAAAAGACTTCCTAGGGACTCGGAAGGAGTTGACACACCATTGTTCTCTACAATGATGGTTGTGTCCCACACCACTGAAGGTATGGCATCAGGGTCAAGGCCCCCATTAGACACACCCACTGATGACCAATCCCAACCTTCCATCACCAAAGAAATCCCTCCGTCCATACTCTTAAGACCCAATCCCAAAATAACCAAAAAGTTTGAAAGAAGAAAGGTACACAAGGTTCCTTCCCTTGATATATCTCCTAAGAGCCCGAAGCCTTTAAGCCCTCTGTTGGAGCATTCTCCAATGGAGAATATCGAAAGGGAAACCACAGGGGTGTCTCCCAACCCCAAGAAGGTGCTCACTAAGGAGAAGGTTGAGCATGTGAGTCGCAAGGCTGCCACTACTTCTGCTAGCAAAGAGAAGGTCAGTGGTAAAATAACTAAGACCTTCCTCACGGCAACTCAGGGTGAGAAATCATCCAGAGGTCCCAGGTGCCAAGAAACCAAGGGGGTAGGTAGTGCTTTTGCTAGGCAAGAGACACCTGCTAACACTTCCAATGATCCTTTAAAGGAGGTAAACACTCATAAACAGGGTGAGGATAGATATACGTACGAGGAATTGATGGAAACCATAGCAAACATCAACATTGAGGTAATGGATCAGCAGAAGGAGATAGATGAGCTTAAAAAGGTGGTTCTTTATCAAAACACCAAGATAGAGAAGAATAAGAAGATGATCACAAAGCTGCTACAAAGAAGAAAGAAAGTTCAGTTTGTTCTGAAAAGGCGAAGCTCAACCACTGATGCTTCCAAAAAGGGGGAGTCAGAATCTGATATAAACATGGAGGATGCAAAAATTGAGGGGGAGTATGAGTATAAGGTTGAGGGGGAGGATGAGCAGGGTACAGAAGTTGAAAAGGAAGCTGAAAGTGAGAAAGCAACAGAAACGGAAACAGCAGCAGAAACGGTTACTGCTGCTAATATTACAAAGGAAGCAGAAACGGTTATTGCTGCTAATATTACAAAGGAAGCAGAAACAGAACCAGCAGCAGAAACGGTTACTGCTGCTGAGGTTGCAAAAGAAGTAGAAACAATTGATGCAGCAGTTTCTGAAAGAGAGAAGGAGGCAGTACCTGCAACTAAAACCGAGATTGATGCAGAGATATTTTGGATTGTGAAGGAGAGTGTTGAAGCAGCAGCATTAAAGGTTATAAAAGAAGCAGTAACAGCTATAGCAGCAGAAATGGTTATTGCTGCTGAAAAACATAAGGCAACAGAAATCATCCCTGAAGCAGCAGAAACTAAGGAAACAACTGAAACCACTCCTGAAGCTGCTAAATCACTCAAAAGAACCAAAATGGTGTCAAGCAAAAGACCAAGAACAAAGTCCATAGCTTCAAAGAAGAAATTTGTAAAGAAGCCCAGAGTGGAACCCATCATAGAAGAAGCTAAGGAGGAAGTTGTGAAAGAGAAAGATGATCAAAAGGCTGCTGAAGAAGAAGTGGCAACCTCATCAGGTCAACCAAGCAATGTACAATCACAATCAAATGCACAATGTGATATGTATATTATTGTGGTTGATACTAATCCAATTAAAGTTAAACCATTAGCTTCTATGGCTCCTGAGATCATCTTCTGGGACACATTGAAAGAAGGGAGAAAGGAGTACATTAGAATAAAGAGAGCAGATGGAAAGTTTGAAGTCTGTTCTACATGGGGAAGACTCATCAGAACATGCTCAAGATCTGACATAGAAGAGATGTTCAAGGTTGGAATGAGGCTATATGGAAACATGCTGACAGAGCAAGGTATGTCTATCACCAAGATGGTTCTTGAATACTTGTGCTTAATGTTCAAACCAGAAGCAGTTCAGTATTTGATAGCAAGGAATTTTCAAGTCATTACCAACTGGATGCTCATTGAGAATTGTGGAGTGTATGTCATCACTCTTGATCATACATTTCATGAATATTATTTGGTAGATGTAGTATACAAACACAGCATGAAAAGGTTGACTGGAATGCTGCATGCTAAGTTGGTAAGTGACAAAGATTCTGAGATGGCAAGATATCTGGTAAGAAGGACTCTCAATCAAAGTCTGGGATTGAATCCTGATCTAGGCATGCATGATTAGGTTTTGGAAGCATCATCTGAAAAACTTGACTTCTCTTTCTAAAAGTCAAGTTAGGGGGAGATTGTTGGGAACTGAAGATATGCTAAGTATGGTTAGTACTGCCAGAACTACATTAATACTGCCAGATCAACGTTAGTACTGCCAGAACAAAGATACTACTGCTAGATCAAGGTTAGTACTGCTGAGACATTAATGCTGCTGAAACAATGTTAATACTGCTGGTATATTACTACTGCTAGAACATTATTAATACTGCTGGAACAATGTTAGTACTGCTGGTGTCTTACGAAAACTGTTAGTGCTGCTTATGCATATCGAAGTTAATACTGCTGGAACATCATTAGTACTGCTTGAGGAAAATGAAGTTAATACTGCTTGGGATCAGAACATGGAATGCGAGATTGAAGGAGATAAATATGGAATGATTGAAGATATGCTTAAAAGAATATTCTGAAGATCATTTAATTTTTGATAGTTATCTTGTAATTATTGTGTATAAATAGTGTTGATAGATAGCTATTAAAAAATACGAAGAGACACGAAATACAATTAGAATACGTGAGAGTTTTCAGAGAGAATTAACCTCAAGGTTTCGAACCCTATTTCTAGAGAAGTAGAAGTCGTCTTGATTGAGCCTGTTCATCAAGATTGAGGTTTGGTTGTAATCTTGTGAGTCGAAGCAGTGAATACAAACATCTGTGTATTTTCTGATTTATTGTTCTATTGATTGTGTGAATTAAAGTTCTATTGCGCAGATTCTTTAATTCTGAATTCTAAGTATTAGTAATCTTGTTAAGATTCGATCCTGACAACATTGCAAAGAAAAAAATCCACGATCCCTTCCCAAACCAAACATGAATCTTTTTATTCATTTGGTTCCCATGCTCAATGTAAATTCACATATCAAAGTAACTAGAAAGATTGGCTGTTTGGCAGTTGCTGAATGGTGTGGTGCAGAATGATTAAGTGGTCAGAATGATTAAGAGGATCTTATGATATAGTACAATATGAAATAGGATCGTTTTGTAATTGTTTAGAATGAAATTAGAGTGCTAATTGGTTAAGGGAGGCCCACGATACAAAATCATTCAGAAGGTTTTAGAACCATTAAGGGGCAGACTTTTTTTTGTTAAACAAGATTCACCTAAAAGCGATTCAGAGGTTGCCTCTTAATGGAACTATTAAAAGGTAAACAAACGGCCAAAGAATCGCCTTCTTCTAGAGGGATCATCTAGGAAGCGAGTTGTTTGGGCTGTTTGAAACATACCATAACAAGTAAACAATCAACTTCCATGAACAATCAATATTTCATAGTGTTAATTTTAGTTTTAATTTTAGTGAATAAATGATATTACAAAATTAATTTTAATTTTAAAAACTAAGCTGACGATTTTAGTGTTATCTATAGCTGGCGATTTTAGAATTTAAAAACTTAATAGTTATCCAGAGGTATATCACGTGGCACTACAAAGATATTAGTGAAGCCTACCAAAAAGTTCAAACCGAAGGGAGTTTACACATCAAATGTGGTTTATCGAGAGGTTTTGAGTGATGATTGTATATGATTAAAGCATGATTGTAATTTCTATTTTGTTTAAACAAAAATTTAGACATAAAAGACTTCAGTTATAAACCAAACCCAAACCGTATGAATATTGCATGATTGTAATTTCTATTTTTATTTTTTGCTTACATTTATTTGAATATTGCATCCCGCCGCATTGCGCGGGTACTAAACTAGTAAGTCTTAAATCATGATGTAGTTTAATTACATTGTGTAAATATTTTTTATTTTTTTGGAAAGCATCAATATCATATATACCAAAACCAGGAAACAATTACAAGCAAAGAACAGATACCCGAAACTGTCGACAAGCTTGCAAGGGGCAAGCCTGATCTCACCCACACATAAATCAACGAAAGTTTTACATTGTGTAAATATACTTCTAGTTTGATATATATAATTTTCATATGATGTTTGTTTTAATAGTCACCATTATCTGTTGCCACCATCTCCTGAGTAGATATGATTGAACTGAACATAACAAATTAAAAATATAAATAGATTATGTAATATCATAAGTATCAAAAACATTATCTTTATAATAATAACTTGAGAAAAGTTTTTCTTGAAATATTTTTTTATAACAAGAAATATTTTGAATATAAACAAAAAAAATCACATGACTAAATGCAATTCCTTTTATGCTAGAAAATTTATCATTTGGAAAAATATTCATGTTAAAAAAGTTGTCCTTGTATTATTACATTTTTTTGAATAATTAACCCAAAAAAGTTAGGGGGTTTTCTGCGTCTCAGATTAAAAATGGAGGGACTAAAGTGTGATTAACTAAAAACACAATTTCAATATCCTAAACCCCAGAGACCTTTGGCAGTCTTCCTGGCAATAGGGTGCGATTCTTGCAATTAACCTCCATTGTCTGATTCGAGTACGGAATACGTGAAGAGAAGCAAGCGGCAACAACATTTTATTCGAGCCACTTTTGAGTCTTCCTTCCAAAGTTAACGAGGTATGTAGAATGCAAATTTGTTCTTGTGTGAAATCCCTGAAAACTTATACATGTACGCTACCTGTTTGATGAAATTCGCCAACGAAATTAGTCTGATATACGACTCCCTCTTGAAAAGACAAGTACAAGTTCTAAACTATGAGACCCACCTAGTGTAAAATGATACAATGTCTTCAAGTTTACGACTCACAGTGGCATATGCTTTTGATAATTAATCATAGCTTTAGCCTTCATTCAAGAACAGTTATAAAGGCCCCATTTTTAATGTGTGGTTGAGTAGGTTATAGATTATTTAAGTTTTCATCTGTTAAATAAGGGTAGCAGGAATGCTTCTAATTGGTTTTTGGCAGGCATCATGATTTGTGGAGACGGTTAAGCTGCAACATTAGAAGATGCTAAGATGCACACAGAGTCACATACATACACACAGACACACACATTACTATTCTGAAATTATTGGGTAAAGAAAAAAAAATTCCATTAAATTGACCAACATAAGGTTTTGGACCGTCTATCACTCCAATAAAACTAGTAAATTATTGAGGGACTGACTTTGTAATAGTCCTATTAATTTTTAGTTGGGTCAACCAGGAAATCTCTGCAGAAGCACACACCAAGTATGACCCCTGTTTCATCTAAGCAGTATGCAGGTAAATTTGTCCATCTATAATCATGTTTGTACTATAAAATCAACTTTATTATCTTAATTCGTCAATCCAATTTGTTTAATTTTTTTTAACTTGACTCCGATTTGATTAAATTTCAACTTAATCACAGATGATGTAAGCCTGCTAATGGTGTTAATCGACACAAATCCGTTGTTTTGGAGCTCAACCACTACTCCTTTCTCATTCTCCAAGTTTCTATCTCAAGTGAACCCTAATGATAATAGTTTTATTTCGTATACACCGACAATGTATGGATTCTTTTTGTCTAAAAAGTTTAGTTTGATGTAGGTCCTTTCATTCTTGAATTCGATTCTTCTACTAAATCAACTGAATCAAGTAGTGGTGATAGCTACTGGCTTCAATTCATGTGATTACATTTACGATTCTTCGTTGGGGCATGCCAACCAGAGAGCTGAGACATTGTTGCAGAAGTTGGAGGAGTTTGTGATTAAGGATGAGGAGCTTAATAAGGAGGACTCGGTTGATGGGATTGGGTCTTCCTTGCTTTCGGGATCTCTTTCAATGGCACTCTGTTGTATCCTTTTGATAACTTGGACCATTTTGTCCTTATCTTGTTTCTTTTTTAATGTTTTAGCATGCGAAGAGATTGTTTGAAATGACAATGATGATTAGACATACAGCGAGTGTTCCGTTCTGGGTCGCTTCATCCACAGCCTCGGGTAATTGTTGTTTTTTACCCAAGTTGTTTATATATATATATATATATATATATATAATGGATATCTCTTATTATATTGGCAGATTTTGTGTTTGCATGGATCACAAGATGGACCTGGGCAGTATGTTCTCTGACATTCTCTTTTTCTTTTTCCCCTAATTCTGTTGTTACTCAGAAAGATATTATATTTTGCAGATATGTTGCCATCATGAATTCAATTTTCTCTGCCCAGAGATCAATGGTATGTTAAATGTGTACTTCAGTTATTGTTTCCTTTATTTTGCAATCATTATGTTGCTACTTAAAAGCCAAAAGAGAATATGCCCATAACACAAGGTAGATTTAGGGTTATCAAATGTTGAGGCATACTTGTAATAAGCTGAATTGTGAGGAGAGACTCTCAACTTCTCAAATGTTGAGATTATTGAATACAAATTAGGGTTATCATCGTTACTTTTTTTTTTCAGGTTCCAAATTCTTGCTCTGATACCAATTTGCTGAGATTTACTCAACAAGAATTGAAAAATTCATGTTTTAGATTTAGGATTTTTACTCATTAGCATAACTAGCATGAGCTTAGATCCCAGTATCTTTCACTTTTCTCCTTGTCTTTCTTTTATCCCTCTCTTCTCTCTTGTGATCTTTTGTTTTTGTTTCTTGGATTTACATAAAGTGTACTTTGGACTTGTGACCATGGACCAGCATCTAAAATCGAATGGGAATTCCATTTTATTTTAGTACATCATGATATAAGGAATCGATATCCATGAGTTGATAAATTCAATTCCACTTGGAACCAGCCCAATGGAATACCGACACAACAATATTTTATGATCATGGGTTCAAATTGCACGCCACTTTAATGCTAATAAGATTCAGAATTTTGCATTGGCGAATATGTTTGAGGATGGTTATTCTTATCTATGGCTCATATTTCTTCCTGCTACAGGTACCTATAGATTCGTGTGTTATTGGGTCCCAACATTCTGCTTTCCTGCAACAGGTACCACATATATTCGTTCATATTTCAACTTTGAAAATAGTTGTTTTATTGGTATAACTGTTTGTTTATGATTCTTTTACGAGTGCCAGGCTTCTTATATAACTGGAGGTGTATATCTTAAGCCGCAGCAGCTAGATGGAATGTTCCAGTATCTAACAGTATGTAACGGTCCATTACTAGATTTTGCATGTTTATGACTTGTTAAGTTTTCATGAAAAAAGCTACTGCTTTAGTTGGTTAAATAATGTATATGACTTTGTTAGACGAAAGATCGTGTGAGAAAAAGAGTTAAGGTGAGAAGTGTAAGGGATTTGGACCCTTGATCACTTTTAATCTCAAAACAATCCATGAATTGCGCTTTACAAGGAAATTGATCCGGTGCATCTCATTAGTGTTGATCTTCAATTAGGATTGATCCAAGGGTGGAGATCCCTTCTCAACCTTCTCGCCATAACTTTCATTCTCACTAGAACCCAACACCGACTTGTTATAAGGAAAAGAAGGCCATGTTTGGCAACTATAAGCTTGCTTATTTTTTCAGCTTATTGAAAAAGTCTTGTTTGGTTAGCCATAAGCAAGGTTCTAAATGGCGTGACACGTGGCGTGGTGGCGAGGTTAAGCCTCAAGCCTTACACACCACGGCGAGGACGTGGCGTTTTTCAAAGTGTGACATGAGGCGGAAAATTTGTATGTCATATATATATATATATATGCATTTATGTTTTCTATATATTATTCAATCAGATAATGATATTAAAAAAATTAGATTCCTATTAGAAGGAAAAAAACATATAGATTATTATTATAAAAATCTTAAAATAGAACTTAGAAGGGTAATTTTACAACTTCATTTGAAAAGTGATTCCATGACGTGTATGAATGCGTGAAAATGTGAGTGGTGTGATTGGATAAATCATAAAAGTGTAAAATCTGAAGTTAAAAGTGTAAAAACACAAAAGTTGCAAAAAACAATTTAAAGAAAAAAAATTCACACCTTGTAAAAAATAGCACGCCACAGCACACCATGGCTCACCTCAAGGTGCCATGGCATAAGCCACGCCTTACAGAAACACTATAGGCCTTATCGTAGAGGCGGAAACGCATCTTACGCCATTTTTGAACCATGGCCATAAGCTAGCTTTTCTAAATAAATAAAAAACTACTTCAAGTAGCGTTTCAACAAGCTCCAGAGACTTTTTCCATTTTCCACTTCTTTTTCCTCCCGATTATGCCCCTTATATTTTTCCAATTAATTTTTCTGCATGTCCCTTTAAGCCGTTTTACATTGTCATATAGCTTATCAATGGTCATCAAATATTGTTTTCTTTCCATGCAGACGGTATTTGCAACAGATTTGCATTCCCGCGGCTTCTTACAACTCCCTAAGCCCGTTGGTGTAGATTTTCGTGCTTCGTAAGTTGCTTCATATTATTTGAAGTTTTAGTCTCCTCAGACTTGTTCTCTAAACTCTTACTTTGAATGATGCAGGTGTTTTTGTCACAAAAACACAATTGACATGGGCTACATTTGCTCTGTTTGTCTCTCTATTTTCTGTAAGCATCACAAGAAATGCTCAACTTGTGGGTTAGTATCTTCATTCTCATTTATATTCATTATTAACTCCTTGCCACAATAATTATATCTACTTCTGGGGCACGAGAATGTGTGAAAAGGGTCGTATATGGTTCGTTCACATGATGATTAAGAAAAAAAAATCCCTGTAGCATGGGTTTGGGTTTCTTTTAGAAAGCTTTCAGTTTTGTTTGTATTTACTCAGGATGGAATATCGTTGGAGGTATTAGTGAATAGTGGAAAAAAATTGTTTATATTTATTTCATTGATAAAGTACTCTAGAGTCCAGACCAATAAATTCATAGGCCAAAAAGATGTTTTTTCTCTTCATATTCTTATAAAAAATGATATGGTTCTGAATAATAAGAGAGACAAGAATAACTTAACGTGGATTTAACTTGGCAAAATGAAATGCTTTTTTCTATGTTGCAAATTTCCCCTCAAATATTATTTGCATTATATAGTCAGGTTCAGGGGAAAACCTTAAAAAATTGGAAAACTAAGGATTAAGGAACACCATGGTAGCCCTTCATCTGGACGATATGCAACTTGTGCATACAACTAATTTGTAACATGCACATGTGCATAATGCATACGTGCATAAAAACAAAAAAACAACAACTTAATTTACTTGTATGCACAGATGCATATCGTTCCGTTGAAAGGCTACCCAGGTGTTCCTCAATTTTCCATTTTTTGAAGGTTTTCCCCATATGCATCAATGCATGTATGTATATGTTGGATGTGGGTTCAAATGAAGATCATCCTTTTGCTATATTCCATCACATATGATACTAAATTTGTGCCAAAGGTCATCCGACACACCACCAGGTCCTCACATGTATTATCACATGTGTGATATGGGTGTTAAAATGAAGATGTTCTGGTTTGAGCTTCCACTAACACCAACAACAAAAAAGTTGAGAACCATAAATCATGTTTTGTGAAACAATACAGGTGGAAATGCAGCTTGTTTAACAATGTGACTATTTTTACTGTGTATTTTTGTTTCACATTAATGTACTTTCACATGTATTATTTCACACAATGAAACAACACATAACCATTTTGTGGTTCTTATTTGATTAATCCCCTAAACATATATTTTTGTATAAAAATGAATCCTGCTCATGAAATGTTGTTGGATTTGGTGTCTAGTCTAAGTGCCGGTTCATTTGTGGTTCGAATTCATGGTTTTAACATGGGATTGCAGATCCGCGTTTGGTCAGCCACAAATAAGCGTCTCAGAGTCGAATCAGAAGAGAAAAGCTCCTGATAATTGAATGGTGTTATTTGTATGGTTTGAGGATATGACATGATCCAGAAATGTAGCAAAGCTTGTGGTTGTATTTGCTTTTGTTGAAAATTTGCAATTTGTAAGATTATACAAGTAATCTGAAATCAGAGCATACAAACATTTCAAATTGTTGGAGAAATGGATCTAGAGTTACTTTTTTTATTTTCTTCTTATATACTGTTTCTGGAATATTTTAAATATTTAGTAGCTTTTTTTGGTTTAACAGATATTTTAAAAGTGTATGTTAAAATAGAGAGAAAAAAGGTAGAAATTTCTAAATCTGTAAATTTCTACCATTGTTATCTTGGGCAACCAATAGACGATAAGGTAAATCTTATCAACACGTTTGAATGAGACATACGTTTATGGAACAATTTCGAGAAACAATGGACGGGAAAGAGGACAACACCTCTACAAGTAAAACCCAACACAAACTAGTAGTTTTTCTAGATAAGCTATTGTGTTTAAACAAAGTAAAATCAAAATGAAAACATATAAAAAGACTAACAAACTCAAAAAAGAAAGTTGAAGGTCCATAAAATTAGGGTAAATTGTGATATGATAATGAATAGATCTAACTATGGATTGATATAATGTCTAATGTGGGTATAGACATGGGATCATCTTTATGTGAGAAATGCCATTTTTTGTGAGAAGTGTGAGAAATGCTTTTAAACCGTTGATCATTTTAATCAAATGCCCTCCCATGAATTGCGCCTTAAACGAGAATTGATCCGGTGCATTACGGTGCATCTCATCCTAATGTTCGTTCATTTCTCATCCAACGGTTGATAACCACTTTCCATGATTCTCACCAAATTTGAACTTAACAATCACATTAAATCCACGTTATAGAAAGACATCAGGTAGGGTTGGGTTCATATGACCCTAACCCAATTCCAACCCTATACCTACCGTTTGAAGATTTCACAACTTGGTTAAATATCGAGTCGTTTTAAGTTGGGTTGGATTGAGTTATTTCGGATCGGGTCGGGCTAGTTGGGTTTTCCTGCACCCCTAGTTATAAAATATTTTAACAATATGTTCTAGTTGTTTGGTGTAGTCATCGGTAGAGATGGCCAAATGGACCCGCCTCGGACTGGGACCGATTATGGCCCCGCGATAGTTAACCGGTTATGATTTTCATCCAAAAGCAAGGTTTGGCCCGGCCCGACTTTTTAGTTACTTTTTTTTAATGTATTTTTAAATACAAGCGAATTTGTTAGTGTATTTCATTGACTCAATTATAGTAAACCGAATTTTTTAGTGTATTTAATTGACCCAGTTGTAATAAACATGTATTTGTTAATGTATTTAATTGACCAAACTCTTCATAAAAAAATTATAAGTTAAAAAACCATTTTAAAGAAAATAAAAATAAATAAGTTGGACCGGTTTGGGCCCGGTCGGGGACCGGTTCTCATAAACGGGCCTTAAAACCTTTACCGGGCCTTTGAATTTAGGTCAAGGCCAGGACCAGTTACGAGATCACTATTTAAGACCGGGACCGAGACCCATTTTTAGCCGTCTATAGACTCATGGTTGAGAATGAGTAAGGTCATGGTGAATTTAATCGATAGTAACGGTGCTATGAAATCAGGTACAGACCAGAAATGTTAACAACCGTAACTACGAGGATTTTGGATTGTTTTTTTCTTACTCAAATCAAACAGCATCCACAAAACTATCTCCAACAAAATTTGTGAATATGCAAGTAAACAAAAAACACCATTAATTAATTAATTAATTAGCACCACAAAACAATTGAAAATTTTGATAACTAAAGCACCAAAAATTGAAGAAATGTGCGCAAAATCCACATTAATCATCAGAAGAGCAAAGAAAGGATTTCAAGGTTTGAATCTTACACAGACAAGCTTCAGCCTTCTGAATCGCAGCATTAATCCCTCCTCCTGTTCTTCTTCTTCTTTTGGTGCATCCTTCGTCCTTTTCCCCTTCCTCCTCTCTCTTCCTGCTTGATGATCCTGTAATCTAGCAAATATTAACAAAATCTCTTCTCCAACCTTATATTTCTTCCACAATAATTCAAACGAATAGAGATGTTGAGCGATTAAGCATCGGAGATGATCGATCATTCTAATGGCGATTCGATGTTCGAAACGCTAAATATATGAAAACTAGCTAAAGTTCGATTAACAGATTGAAAAGTGTAAATCAGACAGAGAGAACCTTAACCTTGAGTGAGGACCGATAAATGAGACCGTTGCTGCTGCTGTTTTCGTTCGAATGAATGTTGTTGTTCGTCTTGATCGAGAAGATGTATGAATTCCTTAAGCTGGAGCTTTAGATGCTGAAATCGTGTCGGATGTTGAGCTTCGAGAATCTTCAGTTCTTGCATAGCCAGCTCCTTCATGTTCATGTTCATGTTGTAGTAGTGTAGGTAGAGGTGGGAGCATAATAGCATTTGGTGTGAATGAATGGGTTTATTTAATGGCGGACACAGTTTCTGAGGAGACGTGACCCTCACTGCCGTTGGTAGTCCATTGTACGAAAAAGCTTTTTGTTGCACATCCCCCCATGTTTATTTTTTGTATTCTTTCCAAAATAAAATAGAGTAAATTACACTTTTGGTCCATGTGGTTGACACCTACTATCAATTGTAGTTTCTATTTCAAACTAATTACAATTTTAGTCATTATGGTTAGCATTTCTATTCAATTTTGGTCATTGTGGTTGCCATTCTTTTTCAATTTTGGTCCCTATAACTAACTACGGTTAAAAAGGTATGTTAATTAAAGGGTATTTTTGTCTTTTTATCCTTTTTTTTCAATTTAAAAATTAAATGAAATGCTGATTTTCTTATTATATTGTAAATCATTATAATATTTTTTATTATATAATAGTTTTAATATATATATATATATATATATCCTCTTCATCCCTAACTCAATTGTGAGCACCATCACGGCAACTGAACCTTCTATCTCCTCGACAGCAACCGGCAACTGAACCTCTCCCCCCCCTCCGGTCTTCATCTTCGATGACAACCCCTCCCCTCCCCTACCGGTAGTCTTCTCCGACAACAACCCATTTGTTCTTGTTCTCCAGCGACAGATCCAACTCCAAATCAAGCACAAATCAAAAGCACGACCAGAACTCCAAAAAAGCTCCCTCGATGGTTCAGCTTCATCAACGATGGTCTACTTCTTATAGCGTGATGCTTCTTGTAGGGTTGTTCTTTTATTTTGGAATTAGGTTTTGATTTTGCATTTGGGTTTATTTTGGAAGTGGGGTTTGATTTTGGAAATCTGAATTCAATTTGGTTTGAGTTTTTGATATTTGTTTGAGTTTGATTTTGGATTAGAGTATTTGATAGAGGATTTGGGATTGGGTTCCAAAACGAAAAACAAACCCAAATCAATCTCGGACCAATAGATCAAAAGAAATCTGAAGAAGTGTTTGGAGTTGGGTCTGAAGTATTAATGGAAGATGAGAGGTGTAAAAGGAAGGCGAAATGGGTAAGTGATGATGAGGAGGAAGATCAAGATAGGAAGAAGAGAAAACATTATTAAGTTGTTCATCAGGGGGCTCGTCGAACTAGATGGTCGCCGGAGGTTGAGCGAGGGGGTTAGGTTATTTGTTTAGAGACGATAACAAACAACGGTGATGGATTGGGTTTTTCAAAACTGGGTTACTTGGAGACGATAACAAACAGAAGGTTGAAAAGGCGAGGGGGGACGACACGTAGCATATACACATATATAATATAATACAATAATTATTTATTTAATTTTTATTAAACATCAAAAAAATGGTGAAAATACCAAAATGTCCTTGGCTTAACAGAGTTAAACAGAGGGACCAACATTGAAAAAGAATGGCAACCACAATGACCAAAATTGTAATTAGTTTGAAAGAGGGACTACTCTTGATAGTAGGTGGCAACCAAAAGTGTAATTTACTCTATAAAATATTTTGAGTTTCAAAAAGTGATCCCAAATGTTCTTTTCGACACAAGGATGAATTAGCTCGGATCCATCAACGACCTAGTATGGGCTAATATTCCTTGAGAATAGTAATTTATTCACGTCCTCCCATCTCGGGTCACCATCTCCAACCTCCGTTTCGGTGGTGTCACATGAAGTTTATACATGTTAGCACAAAGACACTATAACATAACCCATCTGCAACCATCTCCGACAAGAAGTTGTTATTTATGGGTTTGTACCCGATTATCCGAACATGAACGATGGATGCAAGAGTGATTGACTTCAGAGCTCTCGATGGATAAACACAAGAGAGATGTATTGCTAGAAGCTCTTAACGGTGGAGGTATTGTTCTACAAACGAGTAATTATTTATTTCGTTGAATATAAATATTTTTGATTTAATTTTTCATCTTATAAAAAAACTGATTTAAAAAATAATTAGGGCATGCAAAATTAAATGTGTAGCAAATCGAATGTTTATTTGCAACAACTCGTCCTTTACATATTTGTTAAGTGGAATAATGAAAACTTGCTAAATTAACACAAAACAAAACAACCACATTTTAATTTAAGACCCTAAGAATTTGTCAACTTTCGCATTAACACCCCTCGAAAGAAACTTCATGCAAATTGGAGGCCTAACACCCACCAACGCCAATATCGAACTCGGCAACGTCCATATCCCGTCGCCACATATCAAACCCGACGCCACCGCCGATCCAAACGCCGCCGCCTTCGCCTTATTCACCTTCGACCAAACGAACAAAATCAAACTTCCAACACACATATCAATCGCGAAATAACCCCCAATATAGAACGGAATCGCCATCGCCATCGGAATCGGAATAAACCTCGCTTTCTCCTTTCCAACGGCATCTCTAATTCCGTTTATAACAATGGCAACACCAAAAAACCCATAGCATAGAGCAAGACAATGTTTAGGTAACGACGAAAAGCCTTCAACTCCGAGAATGGCCATGTTTCGGTAAATGAGAGCGTACGGTGCGGGGTATTCGGAACCCGGCATTCCGAGGTCATTAAACGCTTTGTAGAAAAGCCAAAACACGCAAGGGGAGATAATGCAGCCCATTCCGGTGCCGATAACTTGGCTCACGAACATGGACCGTGGTGAAGCCAAAGTCATGTAGCCGGTTTTGAAGTCTTGCATCAAGTCGGAAGCGGTTGAGACAATGTTCATCATGACTCCACACGCGGCTAGTCCGGCTAGAACACCGCCGTTGGACCCACCAGCCCAAGCTCCAATTATGAAGATTGCGAGCTTTCCATAGGTCGACGCTAAGGACCAATCGGTGAGGCCACATCCATAGGCGTTGCAAAAGGCTAAGGTGGGTGCGAATAAGTAGATAACCGCGATGTGGTACCATTTGAGTTGTTGGAAGATGTGTGGAATTGTGAGTATTGAGATGGTGGCGATGACGATATAGCCAACGATGGCGATCCACATTGGGATTTGATCTTTGAGAAAGAGTTGGGTGCGTCGTTGGTCGTCGTAAGAAAGTGCGGAAGAGGAGTTACGGCTAACGGGGAGTTCGGTTTCCGATTTTTTGTCACGAACTTGGCGATATAAACCTAAGAAAGTGTGACCAAGGACTTTACAGAAGTTGTAAAGACCATCACCTAGGATCATCGCTATGCCTATGAAGACCTGAAATCAGAAATGGGTAAGCCACAGACGTCCGTAGTCCTTAATGGGTCACACTATATTTTACACCAAATTTCAAAAGTAGTGTAAATTTTAGTGTTAATAGTATATATTCTCCAATGGGTAACGCTATTTTTTAAAAGTAGTGCAAAAAGTAGTGTAAATGAATAGTGTTACACCAAATATAGTGTAATACTATTCATTACACTAAATTTAGTGTGAAAAATAGAGACCCCATTGGAGATGTGAATAGTGTAATTTACACCAAATTTAGTGTTTAGTGTAAGATTTAGTGACCTCATTGGAGATGGTCTTAAAAAATTGTTTTTACACCAATCCAACAGCTTTTCCATTTTGAAGAAAATAGAGAACATGAAGATTTTAAGCTATATTTTGCTCCAACGGCTTTCCCAAAACTATATCCAAAATGGAGAAAGTAGAAGAGATAGAGTTTTTCTCCAAATATGAAGATAACCTAAAAAATGATTACTGAGAGCATCAATAGAAATATTTGAAAATAAATATTTAGAGAAAGAAATGATATTTTAATATATGGATGAAATTTTTAATATTATAATCAATGTTTGTTTCTTCAAAATGGAAAATTTGTTGGAGATGAATGTAATTTTTTTTTTGAAGATTTTGACTTTTGGTTATCTATTTTGGAGAAATTTGGGAATCTGTTTGAGATGCTCTCAGAGAAAAAGGCAAGCATCAAATTACTTAGGAAACGTGTACCAAATAAGCTAATTAAACTAATAATCACTACAATAAAATTGAGCTTATAGGACGTCTAAAATAAATAAGCGTCTTGATAGAGTGTTTTATAGAACCAAACAAAAAAACGTCATATCTAAAAGTGTTACAAAAAGTTATAGGACGTTTTTTGGCGTCGCAAGAGTTTTTTACAACATTTTTCAAATAGAGCGTCTTATTAACTATTTTGTAGAAAACTATTTGAAAAAGTGTCCAATAAACACAACTGCCCTCTAAAAAGATGGATTTACATGACATTTATCAAAAACGTCCTATAAAATTAGCTAATACGACACTTTATTTTGAAAATGTCTTGGAAAAGTTGTTATGACACTAAAAAACATCCTACAAACTTAGGTCCTATGAAAACAGTCTATTAAGACGCTTATTTATTTAAAGGCGTACAATTTTGTTGTATGAATGATAATTAAGATATGATTAATTACCCACCCTGTAACCTTGGAGACCCTGGAGGCTACCGGAATCGAGTTCTGCAGAGTACCAATCCCCTTTTCGAAGGTTTATAAGCGGCCACATTAAACCCCAAGAAATGATTGCTCCAACCAACAACGATACATTGATAAGATACGGGCAGATCATGCCAACGCCCACGTAAGTTGCTGAGAAGTCGAAGTAAAACCTGGTTTTCAGGAATGAATGAATGAATTAATTAGCAACTCGATCGATAATTATATAAGTTGAATACAAAAAGAGCGATCGAGAATACTTGTTTTCATGTGCCTCAAGACCAAGTGAGGGGAAGTTTGAAAAACCACAACCTTCTCCTGCAGTAAAGAACCACTGAAACAAACCCCATAGGAAGCTGAAGCTGAAGAACTTTCCTAGAGTTCTAACTTGCCTCCTACCATATATATTCACAGAACAGATTAAAAATTAAAAGTTAATTAAAGATTAATTCATTATTAGAATTAATTGGAATATTAATTCTATCACAACAACAACAAAATGGGTTTGGTGTAGCTAGGCTTACTTAGCAAGCTTGGCTCCCTGAGGAGTATGGAAACTGTTGATGAGATGAGCAGTTGCGGTACCGCTTGGATAAATCAGTTTGAAGTCCACGATCATTATCTGCACACGATTATATAACGATCAGACTAATCGTGATATAGAGAAGTGGTTATCAACCGTTGGATGAGAAATAGACAAACATTAGGATGAGATGCACCGGGTCAATTCTCTTTTAAGCAGCAATTCATGGGAGGACATTTGATTAAAAGTGATCAACGGTTTAAATGTACTTTTCACGCTTCTCATCAAATTAAAATGACATTTCTCACATGATCCATGCCTTGAGATATATGCTATGTGTGTGTATATATATATATATATATATGAAATGTATGTATGTATATACTATACCTTGCGAAGAGGCACGACAGAACAGAGTCCAAGGAAGCTAACAACGAAAAGAAAACCAATCAACCAACCAAGAGAAGGGTTCTTTACATTCTGGGCAGTGTTTTCTTCGTGTGACTGCTTGGCTATCACTTCACTCATCCCAAATAGGTAACTACCAAATCCTCCTGTTATTTATGCATCCAATTGTTACCAAATCAACAAAACTTACAACTTACAATATATATATATATATATATATATTAGCAATATATAACATCTTAAAATCAAAAGCAATAGACTAGTATTTTGAATTTATAATACTCTACAACTTCAAATTTATAAAGAATTTACAAGTCTTAGGTGACGTTTGGTTTTTAAGAGTTGCTAAAGTCTAAAGTTTGATTTTACTTTTGATTTTTAAGAGGTAGTGTTGAAGTCTGTATATGTATGTATAATTGTCTATTTTATTTTCCAAAAAATTCGACCTAATTACGCCAATTGAAGTGAGCATCGATGATCGAAAGACGGAACGAAAAAAAGGATGCTGGTAGATTAGCGAGCCTGTGGATTTTTACATATCTCACACACCGAAATTCTGATTTAAGCGATTCAAGTTGTTCTAGAAAGCTAACACACAGATCTACAATCTTCGCGCTTTGTGTTTTTCCAAATTCAGGGTACATCTGGGCTAAAACCGATGTTGAAATCGAAAGAATGGTGCTGGACGGAAATAAAAGGTAATTAAATGACTAGGTTATCACTTAATTTATCAAAGGACATTAAGGGTTAAGAGGCACTATAAAAGTATAAAGGGAAAAAAATGGTCTAAGTAATCTTATGTCTGATCGACATAAGTGGCAAATAAGAACTTTTTTTTCCTGAAAAAAGAAACATCACCTTTCTTTTTAGTCACTTGGGATGAATCGTCACCAACCCATCTGATACGAGGCTTCTATTTCCAGTTTATTATTATTAGTTTGATTAGTTTATCATTTAGTATTTTCTTAGCAAAAGTCATGGGTAGGATAGTAAGAGAATGGGTTAGTTTTAGAGGTTGCTTAGAGATCTCCAATAGCTTCTTTAAAATAGAGAAAATTGAAGTTTTGTTCTCTAAATTGCTCCAACAGCTTCTCTATCTTGTTCTCTAAAATAGAGAAAACAAGCAAAAATTCCAAGTTTAGAGAATTCTCTAAAACTTGATAGGAGGTGAGATAAATTCATTTTTTATTCATCTTAACCAATAAGAGTAAACTATCATTATTTTATATATATATTTTTTACAAAAATATATTAGGATAATAAACTTATATGATATTTTAATAATATAATTAATGGTTAAATCTCTAAAATAAAAATTCTGTTGGAGTGAAATGTAATTTGATTTGGAAATTTTGACTTTTGGTTCTCTATTTTAGAAAAATTATAGAGAGCATGTTGGAGATACCCTTAGTTACTATAAATATTGTACTTCCGATTTATTATGAAATCAAGTAGAAAATTGTTCCTAACTTCTTCGCTGAAGCTTAAACTTTTATTGGAGATTGACCATCTTAAATAGGTCTCTATCGCCATCTTAAATTAAATGAACTTACATATTCGAGCTTTTTATCAATATGGGACAAGTTGTCACACGATCATACTACTTTTTTGTTAACTTTTATGGATAATACTACACAAAATACATTATGTGAAAAATTATCATATAATAAGGAGCAAGAAAATTGGATTCAACTGAAGTTGTCTTTCTTATATAACATAAAATTTTAATAATAAATACATCATATCATATTCGTATCAAAAAAAAATTAAGTTCAAGACATGATTAGCAAGATTCAGTAATTGTATCTAAAATGTTTCATATCATCTCTTAGAGCATCTTCAAACTTGACATAAAAAAAACTCAACTTCAACCACACTCTGAAAAAAAACCAAATTTAGGGTTTGAAGACGATTTTTTAGAAAAAATGGTAGGCGTCTAAGTCTTTTTTTTGTTTAAAACCCACGTGACATTATTGTTGTTCAAATTTAACACCCGGAAAAGTTTGGTTTGAGGTTTCAGCAGCCGGTTGGTGATTTGCCGGTCCATTGGAGATGCTCTTAATTTCTCTTTTTTTTTGCTAAGCAACCTTTCTTTTTAAGTTAATTTGTGGTCAATTTCGTGCATTTTGTAAAAACAACATGACAATGTTGGATGTTTGTATTTGTGAAAATAATTCATTCCTACTTGCTATGTGAACACTTGTCTAGTAATATCATATAATTTGGAATAAACCTATTTAAAAAGGATTCAAATAGTAATAACTTATTTTATTTTATTTATCGGAAAACCCGAGGGTTTGGGAAGGGAAAGAGATGCTTGCGAAAAAGATGGATGGGTGAAGACGAAAGGAAATCCCGTGGAGATGTGGTACGGGCCAACTAGGAAAGCAACGAGGAACCGACTGAATACTTTTTTTGATATCGCTATCGCTTAAGTAAAATGTTCCGTAACGACTTTCCCTCTTTTTGATATCATTAAGGTTTGAATCCGACTTAATACTTTTCATCCTAATTAAACTTCAATTTTGGGTTTTGAGTTCTAGTGAAAGGTTAGATGAATTTTTATAAGTCTACATGCAAATCATTTTTATAACTTTTATTTTGCTTTAAAACTGGTCTCCAGTCACAAACTCTATTTATTTTCTCCATCAAAACGAGCTGCGTTTCAATTTTCACATTAAGAACTAACATAAAATTTTATTTTATATTTTCTTTTAAAGAATTATAAATTTTAGATTGAAAGAGAGATTTTATAATAAAATAAATATATAAAAATTAACAAGAGATTTTTAGGTGATTCACCCGGTTGGTTGCTGAATGTTTCAAATTTATTTTGTTGTTTGTTGTTTGATTTAGGTTTTAGATTTTAGATTTAGGGTTTGATTTAAGGTATTTAAAATTTGCACAGTAAAGTAATGCTATAAACTTGAGTATTTTGTGTTTGATTTGTGGTAATTTAAACAATCGTTTGTACAATTAATTTAATGTCATCTATCTCGTCTTTAGATTCTTGGTTCTAATTTGATGTTCTTGATCGGCATTGAATATGAAGAGAGGGGTTGATATGCAGTCCGTTGAACTTTTTACTTGTTTTCGGTTTTGCTCGTCGGATAAGATGAAAAGTGATGGAACAAGGCGGATGCGGGAGAGGGAGGATGAAAGAACTGGGTGAGAGACACATGTCGTATTTTGAAGTGGAGGTTTAAAAGACTTGAAATAGTTAAAAAGACCAAAGTGCCCCATGAGTTAACTAAGTTAACAGATTTTTATCAACTCCGTTAGTATGAGGGACCCAACACGTAACAAAATGCAAACAACCGGGACGCTCAATGTACTTGTTTTGAAAGAAAATCATATCACCAAACCACATAGACCTAAGAGCATCCCCAATGGGGAGGTCCATGATGACATGCACTTTTTGGAACCGGTTTTTTTTTATCCCATTGAGAGAAAGAAGTCCATGCATACATGGCAAGGATAGGTTCATATCCATGGACCGTTTTTTTTAAAACTTTGGGCCCCACCATCAATAAACTTAATTAAATAATAACTAAACAATTATTATTTTATTGATTTTTGTTTTATATCTTTTATATCTTATCCTATTTCAAAATAAAAGTAAATTATTTGATAAAATATATTATTTTAATTTCAATAACTTTTTACTTATCCCGTAATTTTTTTTATCTTTATGATTTTTATTTATTTATCATTTATTTTTATAGTTTTTAAATTATTATGACTTTTATTGTTTTAATTTATAATTATTATCTTCTTTTAATTATAGTAAGTAATTTTTGATTATCAACTTTTAATATTATTGTCTTTTAATTATAATAAGTAAATGTTAATTATTGTAGTTTTTTATTATATAATCATGAACCGGTACATAATTGGGAGTAAAAGGTTTATAAAATGAGTAGAAGAGAGAAAACTGATGTGACAGAAAGAGAAAGCTGAGATGCCAAAACCATGGACCTCTAAAGAGGTCCATGATTGTGGATGCTCTAAGGTGTAATTTACACATGACTTTTTAATTGTTATAGGTTTTTAAGTCAGTTTACATGTATCTTAACTAATCTTGTAAGAATACACTAAGGTCCGAGAAGTCAAACTTCTCCAAGTTAAATAGCCAAAGTAGGGATTTAGGAGAGTTTTTTTTCCTTAAGGAGTCATGCTAAATCGTATGTGAGATAACCCTATAAATTTAAAGAAACCTCTAAAAGACTAAAACTTAATATTGACGAAAAATATATTATTTTAATTAGTACGAATGTGTTATAATTTTTTTAATTTTTTTTAAGTGTATCCAGATATTGAGTTTAGAAAATATTTTAATAATATAATTAATATGATAATTGTTAAAATAAAGTAGGTGTTAGATGTAACTGGCATTATAAAATTTTAATTTTTAATAAAAAGAATTTTAACGTTGTTGATTTGTTGAAAATGTCCTAACAGTTAGTTTTATTAAAATTTCAAAACAGTTAAAGGCCCATAAAATTTTAAAAGCGTTCTACTAAATACCAATGTTCTAAGTCTTAGGAGCCACTGCGAGGCCACGACGTTTATCAAGGCGTAACTTATGGCGGCAAATCTCTATATCATATATAATATTATATATAAAAATATTTGTTTTGTACTATTACTCGACGAGTCAATAATAATAAACAAGTTAAATTATGACATATATTAAAAACTAGGAAATAAGACATTAAAACGTAAAGAAAAATCAAATATCGTGTCACAAAAGACCGCACATTAGGCCATGGCGTGCCACAGATATAGTCTGACATGAGACACAAGCCTTAAGTCACGGGGCACCATGACGGCTGTTGCGGCAAGCCTTTTAGAACAGTGTTAAATACACATCTAAATGTATAATAATTTAGATATGTGTTAATGTCATGTAATTAATTTATAGTTACTTAAATTAGTAAGTTAATTATACACTATGTTGCAAATGAAGAATTGAATACCCGTGTTATATTGGTTTGTTGCAACAAACTTAATTTCACATTTTCTCGTGATTTATTTACCGAGAACTAAGCGGTACAACTCATCGTTCAAAAAATACGGAATAACCATCAAAATGGAAGTGTGTGAAGTGTGTGAGAGAGAAAGGAGGAAGAGAGAGAGAGAATGAGACAAACTGAACGTACCGGAGAAGGCGATCCCGGAGGTAGCGACGACGCAAGTCTGAATAACGGTATTCTCTTGCCTTGTGAACGGTTGTTTCAACATACCGGATTTATTGAGAAACTTTGTCCAGGTTTTCACGAAGAAGAACCCTAACAGTCCGGCGGAGACGTTGAGCGACGGAATAATTCCAGTAGTGAGATTAAGTTTCATAACGATGAAGGTAAATAGAACCCCCAAAATAAAGCTTACAACGAATGCTCGCACCGTTAGCTGATTCTGCCATGGCGGAACCTCCTTGCTCTCGAATATCCTCTCGATCGTATCCATCTCACCGACCTCCTTGTTTTGTTTTCCGTCGCTCTCGCTATTCAGAAAATCATCATCGTAACCGCCGACGCCACCATCTCTTCTCGACGACGATCGTTCCATCGCCACTAACAATAATCCAAAACTATGAAATTTGGATGTGTTGTGAGTGTGTGTGTGTGTTTTGATATTACACACCTACAGAGAGAAGATGGAAAGAAAGATCTTGGGTTTGTCTTGAATCCACTTATGTATATATAGGAGTGGAGAGATCTTTGCAATTCTTGTGGTACTTCATGCATTAATATTTGTACAACCTTTTTAAATTATTTTATTTTAAGTTTTTTGTTGTACAAATACCTAGTCATTGGTGTAAAACAATTTGATTAGTATGATTAAGAAAGATTCTAAATATTTAGGGGGTGTTTGTTTTTCTTTAAAAACCTGTTAATACCTCTAAATCAGAGTCTAAATCGTTTAGACGTTTATATGTTTAGACTGTTTTTTTTTCAGACTTCAGAGGCTCTTAAGTTTAAAATACGTCTGAAATCAGAAGACGCAACTTAATGTCTTATAACCTCTTAAAGCGTCAACTCTTATTAATCAGACGTGAAATAAAACTTCAGACTTCAGATCTCTTAAAAAAAACAAACACCACCTTAATGTCAATAAATAAGTTGAATAGAATGTCCAAATTATATGAAATTACCATTTTAATTCTTTGCATTAAATATAATGGTTAACTATTTTGAATTGATAAATAACGGTATAAACATGTCACAGTATAAATTACCATATAAAGTCAAGTGCAAATCTGGTCCCTATGGTTTATATAAATTAACGAGCTAAGGTACTTAAAAAAAATGTTAACAAAAGACGTCACTATAGTTTCATTCTTATAACGGATATGACCCTTTCTACTAACTCATTCAGTTAAATTTTCGTTAGTGAGGGATACTTTTGTGTATACACACTCCTCTCCCTCAGATTTCATTTTCAATAACGGATTTGGTCCCTCAAACTATTTTTCATTATTATAACAGATGTAGTCTCTTAAACTACTTTTCATTTTATAACAAATTTGGTCCTTCAAAACTATTTTTCATTACTATAACAAAGAGTAAACTTCACTTTTGATCCCTAACGTTTGTAAATTTCAACACTTTTTGTCCCTCAATTATCGAAACTCGGATATGGTCTCTCATGTATGTAATTTCGCTTGGTTTCCGTCCTTCACACTAACGGCCGTTAGCTTTTTCTGTTAAATCCAATTAAATGAGGAGTATTATGATTATTTTACACGTTTTCTTAATTTTTTTGTTTGGACAAAACCATCAAACTTTATATTTGGCCAAATTGAGGCGCTTGAGAACCTAATGAATTGTTTGATGACATTGTGTCTTAACTGTTCAAGGAAAGCTATCAAGATTATATATAGCTTTGCACCCAATTTGACATGTCTGGATATATATAAATGGTGGTGAAAATGGGAAAATAGTTGGTAGTTAATGGAGGTAAACATGGAAGAAGCGATTTCAGATGTACACATTCCAATTGTGATGTTAAAAAGATCTTCAAACGTACGTTTTGACACTGGAAGAACATCAAGCATTCTATTTAAGGGCTCACATGATCATCCCAAACCTCATCCTAGACGTTGATTTAATGTTTATCCTCGCGTGGTCCGTAAAAGATAGTGGGGTAGTTTCGTAAAATACGCAAGACGAGTTCATGTGTGAAATCTGTGTGATTCACATATAACTATATGTTCATATGTAAATCAGTTAATTAGTTCATATGTGAATCTGTTAAAGAGTTCAACTGATTCACATATGAACCTACGGTTAATTAGTTTATATGTGAATCAGTTAATTAGTTCAATTGAAATTCACCTGTATATATAGGGTCAGGTTCAAGAAAAACTACAAAAAAGAAAAACTAAGGATCGTTTATCTGGACGGTATGTACATGTGAATACAATCCCTTCAATAAAACCAAAACAAACACTATCTTCCTATTACATGAAATAATTCTATGATATTTCATATAAATTGCAAAAGCCTTTAGCAAACTACAAAAGCCCTTTACCAACTGTTTTCTCAATTAAAACCCACCTCTTCAAAATTTCTCATCACTGGTGCTGGTTTAGCTTTCTATTTAACTTGAGCTTCCTTAAATCTAAAATTAAATAAAAAAAACTAAGATGCTAGAAACCATGATAATAAAGAACTTAAAAGTACAAGTGCAGTAAATAATAAATAAATATTAGATGTGAAAATGAAACAAACTTGAGACATGAAAACTGCCATACACATACATGGAGATGGCCAAATAAATGTTGAATAGGATGCAGAATTTACAAGATATACACATTAACCTGTATTTTTATTGAATATATTTAACAGCAGAATACATGGTCGTATTATAGATACATAAGGTAATATATATACTAGGTTTGAACCCGTGTATTACACAGGGTAATTTAAAAAAATTAAATCATGTTAGAAAACTTATCTTACAAATATGAATGATCATCGAAAGTACGATGCTACTTTTCCAAGTTTTTTTCCTTTAAAGTTTTTTTTTTTTTTTTTTTGCAGCTGGTTACAAAATGTCCTTGTTTTAGGCAGTTTTCACAAATGATGTTTTGCAAAAAATTAATAAAAAATATGAATAAATATTAAAAAAATTAATTGAGAAGTTATATACAGTACAAAGTGTTTGGATTAGCTTATTGTTGTACCAAAACGTGATAAGCTAATAGAGGAAATAATACAATCATGATTAAGAAAGTATAAATAATTAAATATACTATACTAAAAAGTCTGCATATTTATATTTTTTAAAAAGGTCCGAACTCATATTTAAACAGCAACTTGGTGCAAATCCCAGCGGTGTAAATATCTACTGTAAATTGATCAATTAATTTGCATAATTCATTTTGATGTCATATGACTTCTTCTCTCATATCTTAATTGTTCATAGTTTAGTAGCAAAAAAGGATCAAAACAACATTCTCCAACAACAAAAATGGAAACCTGTTCATATTAACAATAAAACAGAGCTTGATTACTAAAGAGATAGTAAAATTGTAAAAATCTAAAAGATTCTTAGAAATCAAAATCAACCCAAAAAAGAAAAGATGATTTCAAAAAATAAAACAAACCCAAATTAGTTTCAGTCAAATCTCAATTCCCCAAATTGGTCCAAAAATAGTAGTGAACAATGAGAAGAAACCAATTTAATTTAAAGTTTTTTTCGTGAAAGAAATCGACACAACATAAATTCATAAAATAATCAGTTATGAACAATGAGAAGAAACCAATTTAATTTAAAGTTTTTTTCTTGGCAAAAAACATTAAGGTTCTGATTATATCTCACCTCAGTTGGATTGTTGTGTACAGCGAAACCCAAATAGGGTTCTTCTCAACCAAAAGAAACAAACAAAAACCCTTGAATCTTTTGGGGTCTACAAAAGATTGTTGGATAATAGAATATGGAAAATGGGTTTAGGGGGATATATATATCAAGATTTAACTTTCCAATTAGGAATCTTCACAAAATTTGAGGACTCAATTTGATTGTACCTGTGAGAGGAGCACGAAGCAGGTGATGAAAGGAGAGGCAAATTGATCAATTAATTTGCAGCAAAGAATTTGCAGCAGAGAAGGACACGAGTTCAATTTTATTAGGGGTAAAATAAGATTATTTTTACGATATACGTTTATTATGGGTAAAATAAGTATATTTTGGGATAAAATAAAGGTAATTTTTTTTAATTATGTTGGACAACCAAGGGGGGGGGTTAGGTTGTATTATAAAAAATCTTACTTTCAAAAGTTCTTTTGTAAATAAATACAGAGTAAATATAGTACAATACAGAAGAGTATAAATACAAACAGATACACAAAGATTGTATAAATAAATATAAATGCAAAGCAGTTTATATAAACAGATATAATAAAGCACAGCGGAAAAAATAAAGAGATAAAGGAAAGAGAATACTTGACACCGAAATTTTAAAGTGGTTCACCAATCACGCGGTTGGCTAGTCCACCTCGAGAAAACACTTCTCGGAGATCCAATAAGAAAACGTGTTCTTTACGGTAGAACACAAACCTTAGTACAACAAACGCGAATCACTCTTCTTTGAGAGAATTATGTGGATCACTCACTCTGTTCAAACACTTACAAGAGGGTATAATTTTAATATGAATAATCACTCTTGTATAAGGTTTATCACTTGGATATTTTTAGAGAGTTTGATCACTTGAGTTGTGTTGCTGATTCAACTGATCGAGAGATTTTAATCTGCTATCAACTCAAGATTTCTTACTCAAAAACGTGTTTTATAATTTTAACAGTTTAATTATCAAGAGAAGAGGCTGCAGAGTCTTTATCAAATGCAGAGAGGAGTTATTGTAAATTGGTAGCTTTGAATGCTGGTAGGTTGCATGTATATACTGGATGAGCAACAGTCCACGGGCTTTCGCGGTATACCGGCAATCCTTCGCGGTATACCGTGCAGAAGAAAAGTACATTGCAGAAGAGAAGGTCAACCCTGCAAAACAAAACGTAAACTTGTACCAGCGGTATACCGGCTATTCTTCGCGGTATGCCGTGCAGACAAAGGGAGCTTCCAACCAATCAGAGATATACACCATGCCTGCCGCGGTATACCGCCTTTACCTTCGCGGTATGCCGCCCAGAAAAATGTTGCAGGAAGCAGTACGCATGCGCAGATTCTTCTAGAAACAAATCTTTCACATTAAATGATCCAGCAAGATGATAAGATGTTGAGGAGAGCTGACTTGGTTTATTTAAAAAGACAGTATTAGAAAAATCCAAGTGGTATATTATTTTAGGGTGATTTATCATTTTAAAATTAAAACGACGAAAATCTTCAGTCTTGGATTCTTCAGATAAAATTATCGAGATTATTTAAAAGCTGCACACTCAGATAAAATATTAGATAACAAAGAATGCGGTGTGTTTTGTAATCATCAAAATAAATATGGAGATGTGATTTTATGTGTACCAAAAATATATCTTAATATTAAAGTTGGGTACACTTGCACCAACAATCTCCCCCTTTTTGATGATGACAAACACACGCTAAACAGGAGAGCATACTCGGTTTCTCTCCCCCTTTTGTCGAAGCAAAAAGGGTTAGGAAAGACGCTATGCTCCCCCTTTAAAGATGCTCCCCCTTAAAATATGCAATATTTGAGAGTTAGCATTTTCTCAAGGGTTAGATAAAATAAGCTCTCTTAAAATAAACAGTTCAATAAGAATAACGAAGCAGGAGAATAAACATTAGAACAGAGCAATAATAATGTTAATTAAATAAAGTTTTAAGAAGACATAAAAATTAACGAGGCACACGCTCTTGCGGCGGCTACATATTCCGCTTCGGTAGTAGACAACGTTACGGATTGTTGTTTCTTGGAGAACCAAGACACAAGTGAGAGACCTATAAAGGCACATACCCCACTAGTACTTTTTTGGTCAACAATAGATCCACCAAGATCGGAATCGGTGAAACACGTTACTTCTAACTCGGGTTTCTTTGCATACCATAAGCCAAGATTAGTAGTACCTCGTAAATATCGAAAAATACGCTTGACAGCTTCATAGTGAGTTTGTTTAGGTGAAGATTGAAAACGAGCACATAAACATACACTAAACATAATATCAGGTCTACTAGCAGTTAAATATAATAAACTACCAATCATACCACGATAAATCTTTTCATTAAAATCGTTTCCCTCCTCGTCACGAGATAATTGTAAGTTTGTGGTCATTGGAGTTTCAACGGGTTTGACATTTTCAAAGTTAAACTTTTTCAACATATCTTTACAATATTTAGATTGACTAATAAAAATACCAGTTTCACATTGTTTGATTTGCAATCCTAAGAAGTATTTTAACTCTCCCATCATGCTCATTTCAAACTCGCTTGTCATTTTCGCAGAAAATTCATTACACAGTTTTTCATCAGTGGAACCAAAAATAATATCATCAACATATACTTGCACAACTACAATATCATTTTGATCATATTTCACAAATAAAGTATTATCTATTTTACCCATAATATAACCACTAACAATTAGAAAGGTTTTTAATCTATCATACCACGCACGCGGAGCTTGCTTTAAACCATAAAGCGCCTTTTTCAATTTATAAACATGTGTCGGATTTTCAAAATTTTCAAAACCGGGAGGTTGAGAAACGTATACCTCCTCATTTATAATACCATTTAAGAAAGCACTTTTAACATCCATTTGAAATAATTTAAAATCTTTAGCATTTGCAAAAGCGAGAAGCATTCGAATAGACTCCAACCTTGCAACCGGTGCAAAGGTTTCATCGTAATCTATACCTTCTTGTTGATTGTACCCCTTGGCAACTAAACGTGCCTTGTTTCGTGTGACTCCACCGTTCTCGTCTATCTTGTTACGGAAGACCCATCTTGTGCCAATAATGGTTTGACTACTAGGGCAAGGAACTAAGTCCCACACATCATTCCTAGTAAATTGGTTTAACTCTTCTTGCATGGCCATTATCCAATCCTCATCACCTAAAGCTTCATCTATGGTTTTAGGTTCTATGGTTGAGATAAAGGCATGGAAAGCACAATGGGTATGGATTTGTGATCTAGTTGTCCTTTGGTTTAGGTCACCTATAATTTGATCTACGGGATGGCCTCGAGCGGTTCTAAGGTTAGGATCATCTATACCTTGTGGAATAAAGCAAGGAGGGGCATTACTAGATTCAATATTATTTGTGGAAGGTTGGGTACCTAAATCCAAGTTGCTAAGTTGTTGTGCTAAGACGTCTCCCTCACGGATATTGTCATTTGCTAAGGGTGCACTCGGTTTGGGAGGACTCTCGTCAAAGCTAACATTTAGGGATTCTTCTACAACCATGGTCTCCTTATTTAGAATTCTATAGGCTTTGCTATTCCAAGAGTAACCTAGGAACACTCCCTCATAGGCTTTGGCATCGAATTTGGTTAAGTAGGATTTGGTGTTTAAAATGAAGCATTTACAACCAAAAACTTTCAGGTGAGCTAAGGAAGGTTTTCTACCACGGTAAAGTTCATAGGGTGTCTTATTTAGGATATTTCTAACTAGGACACGGTTTAGCACATAGGTTGCGGTAGCAACGGCATCACACCAAAACTTTTGGGGAACTTGATGTTCGTTTAGCATGGTTCTACTCATTTCTTGCAACGTTCGATTTTTCCTTTCAACAACCCCATTTGACTGAGGAGTTCGAGGAGCCGAAAAGTTATGAGTTATACCATGTTTATCACAAAAGGCACCAAATTGGATATCATTATCGAATTCTCGTCCATGGTCCGTACGTATGGAAACAATCGTACAACCTTGTTGGTTTTGAATTCGTTTTCCCAAAATTTTAAACTTTTCAAAAGCCTCATTTTTATGTCTCAAAAATAAAGTCCAAGTATAACGGGAATAATCATCCACAATAACCAAAGTGTAAAAATTTCCTCCAAAACTTTGAATCGCCATAGGGCCAAAAAGATCCATATGAAGAAGTTCTAAAACTCTTTGAGTAGAAATAACATTTTTAGATTTATGAGAAACGTGATGTTGTTTGCCGACACGACAAGCATCACAAAAATGATTATCAAACTTTAATTTTGGAAGGTCACTCACAAGCTCCTTATTTTTTAAGTTTTGCATTAATCTTAGATTAGCGTGACCTAAACGTCTATGCCATAAAGTAGAAACATCATAAATAGAAGATAAGCATACATTTTCAGATACAACAGTTTTGCAAATATATAAATTTCCTTTCACAGAACCAGTTAAAAGAACTTTGCCATTTTTCAAGATTTTGCACGAGTCTTCTTCGAAGACGACAGTTATACCATTTTTACACAATTGGCGAACACTTAACAGATTAAAATGCAAATTATCAACATGATTCACATCAAGAAATTTAACATTATTGCAAGAAACTGTACCTCTCCCAATTATATTTCCTTTGGAGTTTCCTCCAAAAATTACCTGTCCACCATCACATGACTTATATGATGAAAAAAGATTGCTGTTTCCGGTCATGTGACGTGTGCAACCACTATCGAGTATCCAGTCCATATCAAGGTTTATCTACAATAATAAAGATGTAACTTTTATGGTCCCCATTTCTCGTGGGTCCTTGTAAATTAGTTTCAAGATAACAACCAACATATATATAAAGTTAAGCAAAATATATATATATAATAGATCAAAAAGAATATATATATGTAGTACGTATGTATATATATATATATATAAACAAAAGTACATATAACAATATATTACTTATATATACAAGAAAATATATCATATTTAAACTATATATATATATATATATATATATATATATAATATATAACACATTTAAAACCATAAACGCATACCACCGGGATTATCATTACTAAACATTCCTTTTGGAATCCATTTATTTATCATTTTAATTTTGCGATTGTATTTATCATACACATAAAAACAAGCATTTATATTTGTTAGTCCCAGATGGCTATAACAAGTATTGTAGAAGGGGGGGGGGGTTGAATACAATACTCAAAATTTTCACAATTTTAATTCTTTTATTGAAAATCTTTCAACAAGAATTACACATAGAAAACTTAAGACTGTTGCGGAAAAGAACAGATAAACTATTCTAACAATCTTACACAAAGTATACAACAAAATAACTAAGAACACTTAGAACAAAGCTATAAAGTTTTTCAAGCAAACTGGAAATTCTTGCACTTAGAGAATTCTTCCAGTTTGCGTAGAATATCAAGAGCTCACAGTAATCTTCAAAGTCTCTCAAGATGTGTATCTTTCTGTATGGAGAGCTCTTCCTTTTATAGTGACAAGGAGTGTGCAAGCATTGAATGCTTGGGACACTTGTCATCTTCACACTTGCTGAGGATGTTGACTTCTGGAAAGTTGTGAAGTCCTTGTCACCTTTCACTAGGTGCAGACAGAGTAGCTTGAGCAGATAATAGGGACCTTAACTGAAGGTGGATAAAAAGACAAACTGTCACTTTTCTCTGCTGGAGGATATTGTCCCATAATAAATGATCTTCTGTCTTGAGCCTTTAGTATCGAAGTGGTTTCCACCGAGATTTGACAAGTCTTCGGTGGAAAGAAGACTAGTCCACCGAAGTTGCAAGCAGGTTTCGGTGGTAACTAGTCCACCGAAATTACGAGCATGTTTCGGTGGTGAGAGGACCACCGAAATTACAAGTATATTTCGGTGGTGAGAGGACCACCGAAATTACATGTATATTTCGGTGGTGAGAGGAGCACCGAAAGGGTCATCGGTGGGAGAAGGCCACCGAAGATGTCCTATAACTTCGGTGGAGAGAAGGCCACCGAAATGTCAAGGGATTTCGGTGGTGATGACTTGTTTGAAAGTTGCCTAGAGTCTTCTATTTTCCACAAGTAGAGAGTCTTCAAGCTTGGTTTCGGTTGATCTTCGACTTCACCGAACATTTGCTATCTTGTACAAGTCATTCAAAGAACTGAGCTAAAATATTCTAAGTAGGAGTTTTAGGGAAAACATCGGTGAGTCAATTTCAAATCCTTGGTGACCCAACAATCTCCCCCTATTTGAATTTGAGCTCCTTATCTTAGAATATTCAAGAGTAAATAAAAGCAAGTGCGTTTTTGACCCTTTTTACTCTTTTGGGTTCTTTTCACATAGACCATTCTTTTTTATCTTTTTGACCTTTTTCTTTTGTATGCGTATGTATACTATGTACAGTATTTACAGGTAACGAAAAAATGAAGTATGTACGGAAATAAAATTCAAATAGAGATACTTGTATTAAGATAAGTTCTCGTACAATTTTTACAAAAAGAGAAATTAACTTTTACAAGTACTAAATGGAGAGAACTTACTTCTTTGAGGTTTTGCGGCGCTTGATTTCATCCAGTAAGTTTCTATAGAACGGTTGAGCTTCGGGGATGTTCGGAAAGAGGTTGTGAATGCCTTCCAGAAATATGGTATCGGCTATGGACATATGGGCAAATCTGAAGAATGCCCGACGACCGAGACCGTCGTTGAAGAATAATCCTGGTATTGGTGAGAGGCTCAAGGTTGTGGTAGGATAGGGAACAGAGGTGGGAATGGTAAGGTTAAGATTGCTTACATTTGGGATTTTACCTTCTCTTGCCATTTCCTTGAAGACTGAGTCAGGAGGATTTTTGACCTTGGGGAGGATGATCTTCTCTTTCAGAGACAGCAGTTTGGCTCTTTCTTCGGTGGAGAGAATGATGTTATGTTTTCTTTTGATCTCCTTCATCTTATTCATTAGACCATCAATGTATTTGACAAAGATGTCTTTCCTTGGATTTGGACTCCTGACGAGGTGTTGAGTGATTTCATACCATTCCGAGAGACCGAAGAGTTGGAGATGGCTTTCTTTTACACTCTTCATAGAACCATCTTCCCAGTTAATAATCAATCTGATGTCTTGAGGATTTGCCTTGGAGGTGGCAATCTTTACTGAAGAAATTTGTGACCTATAGCTCCGGTGGTGCATAGTCTTTTTGTACCAATTAATTTCTTCATTCTTTTGTTGTTCCAAGGCACTGAGCACCGATTTCTGTGTTTGGATGGCATCGGTGGACTTGACTTTTGAAGCTTCTTCTGCGGCAGCTTTGAGAGAAAGATCTCTGGATTTGTCTAAGTCGATTTGAGCTATTCTTGCTTCCTCAATTTCTTGAGCATAGAGGCCAAGTTCGGTGGTGATTGGTTGAGAAGCAGGCTTGAGTTTGAGAGTTTCAGCGTCCTTCGGTCGAGCCCCATATTTTGCCAGATCCTTTTTCTTCTTTGCTTCTCTGGCCAATTCTTCGGCCGAAAGAATTCTTTTCCCTTTGTCTTCGGAAGCATTGCTGGACTGCTCCCCCTCAACTGATGCATTAAGGTCAAGAGCTTCGGTGGAGCCAGTATTGGTCGGTGAGAGTGAGACATGTTTCGGTGGAGAAGAGGGTTTCGGTGGAGAAAAAGGTTTCGGTGATGAGGAGGGTTTCGGCGGTGAGGATGATTTCGGTGGAGAGGGTTTCGGTGGAGGCTGGTTACTGGAAAGTTTCTTTATGGATGGAAGTTTCGGTGGAGCCGTGGTTTTCTCCCCCTCAGGAACAGCCGGCAACTTGAAACCTAACTCATAGAAGGCTTTATCAAACTTAGAGTGTAGGAAGGCCAGACTCGTTTCGGTGGTATGGGGAACCAAGGCAAAATCACCGAGATCCATTTCCCACTGGGAACGTTCAGGACTGGGTGAGTCGGTGGAAGGTTTGGAGAGGGACTCCACTGTGGTAGAAAGGGTAGATAACTTTTCTTGAATGGGGCGTAGGGCTTCGGTGATGGCATCAAGAAGAAGATGCGGTAGCTGAGACTCGAGGGTAGAGATGCGGGAATTGGCTTGGGAGATTAAGGTGATGGTAGATTTAAGAAAGGTAGAGGTGCGGTCAATGTGCGGGGAAGTTTGGCCACCGATTTCGGGAAACTGGAAGAGTAGTCGGTGGGGGTCAGGTTCGGGAATGGGAATATGGAGGTAAGGCACCAAGTCGTCGGTATGTAGCATTCGGGGGGGAGCAGGTGATCGGGGGGGAGAAGGCGATCGGGGGGGAGTAGGCGATCGGGGGGTGATTGGTGTGAGGACGAGGGAGACTCGGTGTGATGTTCTTCGGTGGACGGGATGGTTTGGGGAGAACCAGTGTCCGCTAAAAGAAAATCAAAAAAATCAAAGGGTGCAATTGGGGGGGAACCCTTAGAGGGTTGTACAATGTCTTCGATCGAAAACTGATCGGGTGTAAAGCTGTGTAGTGTGAAGTCAGAACCCTCGAGCGGAGAGATCTCGAGGTCATCCCCACCACCCAAGGAGTCGAGTGGGGAGGTATGTGGGGGGTTATCCTGAAATGTAACTGAGGCCTTTCGAGAGGCAACATAGGAGACGGTGGGGTGTGTAGCAGGTACCCTTGGCCCGGAGGGATGAAGTTCAACAACCGGCGATTTTGGAGAATCGACGGTTGGATGAGTCGGTTGGGCCGATGGTTTCCGAGACCTCTTTGGAAGAGATCCCGAAGGGGAGGGTGAGTGCCTCCGCTTGTGAGATGGGGTGTGAACCGGGGAAGTCTCCGAGGGATCTCTCGGTGATGTGGTTCGAGAAGCGGGAGCGGAGGTGCCGGTGGCCTTTTGTCGTTTCTTTTGAGTTCCACCCGACGTCACTCGGGACCGGGGAGAAGGGACCACAACATTTGGAGTGACCTCGGGAATTTCCAGGTGGCGAAACCCGGGAATTTCCGCGTCACCCCAACGAAGTTCGGGAGATAGAGCGAAGGAAATCATACCTGGGCGTAATGGGTGATCGGTGGCGAGCGGCTTGACGTTGAGGGTTTTGGTGCCCACAACGGGAGATGACCATTCATACGAGAACCGGGGCGAGGAAGAGCGGCGATCGGTTTCCAAAGCTTTGGAAAGCTTGTGTTGTAAGATCATGGAGATGAAGCGGGGAAAAGCAACGTAACACTTCTTGGGAGTTTTGATGACCTCGACAAGCTCTGATACCACTTGTTAGTCCCAGATGGCTATAACAAGTATTGTAGAAGGGGGGGGGGGTTGAATACAATACTCAAAATTTTCACAATTTTAATTCTTTTATTGAAAATCTTTCAACAAGAATTACACATAGAAAACTTAAGACTGTTGCGGAAAAGTCATTCAAAGAACTGAGCTAAAATATTCTAAGTAGGAGTTTTAGGGAAAACATCGGTGAGTCAATTTCAAATCCTTGGTGACCCAACAATATTCGCATTATTTTTAGGTTTAGAATACTTATCGTTATACATGCGAGCATACGGTTTTCTCGTATTATAATTTACATTATGCATTTTAGGTACATACGGAGGTTTTTGCATATACGGCTTTCGTGTATTAAACTTAGGTGGTTCATAACATCTTTTAATAGGCATGCAATTACATTTTTCAACACATGTATTTGAACCTATACCTTTTCTACAATTTATACGGTTCGACATATTAAGCATGTTAAGAACTTTTTCATTACTACTTTCAAAAGCTTTAGCTAACATGTTATCTTTTTCATATGAAGCACATTTAGCCTTTAAACATGCAATTTCATTTTCAAGAATATCACATTTTGTACAAATAATATTTTCATGTGACTTTTTATTTAAGCATGCAATTTCTTTCTTTAGAGCATCACAAGATTTACAAAAATCCTTTTCTCCTAATTTAGTTTCTAATTTAGCAATTATATTCATATCATTTGCAGATTTTTGATTAACATTATTTATTTCCTTTTTACATGCATTTACAGTTTCTTTTAACATAGCAATTTCGTCTTTATAATTATTTGCAAGATTAGCCATTTTATGAAACGATTCATGCAATAATTCAAGATTGTTTTCGCTATCGCTATCATAATCACTATCGTAATTTGAATAAGAAGTGTTTACCTCGTTGTCGCTTTCAGCCATAAGACAAATGGCTTGATAGTCATCTTCTTCTTCACTCGCGCTCCACGCGCCTCCAATGAAGGCTTTATCCTTCTTGTTTTGGTACTTGTTCTTTTTCGGACATTCATTGGCGTAATGATCTTTGTCGCCACACGAGTAGCAAAATTCTCTCTTTGGCTTAGCTTTATCGTCACCACTTGAGTCGTCATTTTTCTTTACTTTTTCGTCTCGTTTATGGAACTTACGACTTCGGTTTTCACCACCACGACGGTAGTTGCCGTTTCTTTGAAATCTGCCATTGTTAGAAAATTTATTATTATTAAAAAACTTGGAAAAGTTTCTTACCAACATGGCGACTTCATCGAGAGTTTCGGAAGGATCTTTTGAGGAGCTAGCTTTCTCCTTTTTCTTCTCGACTTTTGGTGTTGAGACATTGAGAGCGATTGACTTCTTTTTAACTTGCTCCCTTTCTTTATTTCTTTTAAGTGCAATTTCGTGCACCTTGAGATTTCCGATTAAGTCATCTATCTTCATTAGGGAAAGGTCACGGGAGTCTTCCAAAGATGTTATCTTTTGCATCCACTCCGAAGGAAGGGCTCGTAGGATTTTCCTTATATAGTCCTCGTTAGGATAAGTGCGATCCAAACCTTTCAAAGTAGTCATAATAAGGTTAAATCTTTTAAACATTGAGTCAATTGACTCATCTTGTTTCATTTCGAATAGTTCATAATCGTGAACTAGAATATTTACTTTACTTGATTTAACTTCCGTGTTTCCACGATGAGTATTATTTAAACTTTCCCATATTTGATTAGCGGTTTTATATGTATATACTCTTTCAATTTCATCAGTTGTTAAAGCAGCATATAATATATTTTTAGCTTCAAAGTTTAAACAAAAATGAGATTCATCAGCAGTAGTCCATTCATCTAAAGGTTTATCAATAAAAACATCATCTTTAACAATTTTGGGTTTAAAGTTCCCATTTTCAATTATGTCCCAAATCTTTTGATTTTTGCCACGCACGTGACATTCAAATAGCTCGGCCAAAATGCCAAACTTTTCAGTATCTATCAAAGGAGGTTTTGAAAACACAATATTAGTTTGTTGAGTCATTTTAGAAAAAAAATTTAAGCAGAAAAATTTTGAAAGCCCTGCTCTGATACCAATTGTTGGACAACCAAGGGGGGGGGGTTAGGTTGTATTATAAAAAATCTTACTTTCAAAAATTCTTTTGTAAATAAATACAGAGTAAATATAGTACAATACAGAAGAGTATAAATACAAACAGATACACAGAGATTGTATAAATAAATATAAATGCAAAGCAGTTTATATAAACAGATATAATAAAGCACAGCGGAAAAAATAAAGAGATAAAGGAAAGAGAATACTTGACACCGAAATTTTAAAGTGGTTCACCAATCACGCGGTTGGCTAGTCCACCTCGAGAAAACACTTCTCGGAGATCCAATAAGAAAACGTGTTCTTTACGGTAGAACACAAACCTTAGTACAACAAACGCGAATCACTCTTCTTTGAGAGAATTATGTGGATCACTCACTCTGTTCAAACACTTACAAGAGGGTATAATTTTAATATGAATAATCACTCTTGTATAAGGTTTATCACTTGGATATTTTTAGAGAGTTTGATCACTTGAGTTGTGTTGCTGATTCAACTGATCGAGAGATTTTAATCTGCTATCAACTCAAGATTTCTTACTCAAAAACGTGTTTTATAATTTTAACAGTTTAATTATCAAGAGAAGAGGCTGCAGAGTCTTTATCAAATGCAGAGAGGAGTTATTGTAAATTGGTAGCTTTGAATGCTGGTAGGTTGCATGTATATACTGGATGAGCAACAGTCCACGGGCTTTCGCGGTATACCGGCAATCCTTCGCGGTATACCGTGCAGAAGAAAAGTACATTGCAGAAGAGAAGGTCAACCCTGCAAAACAAAACGTAAACTTGTACCAGCGGTATACCGGCTATTCTTCGCGGTATGCCGTGCAGACAAAGGGAGCTTCCAACCAATCAGAGATATACACCATGCCTGCCGCGGTATACCGCCTGTACCTTCGCGGTATGCCGCCCAGAAAAATGTTGCAGGAAGCAGTACGCATGCGCAGATTCTTCTAGAAACAAATCTTTCACATTAAATGATCCAGCAAGATGATAAGATGTTGAGGAGAGTTGACTTGGTTTATTTAAAAAGACAGTATTAGAAAAATCCAAGTGGTATATTATTTTAGGGTGATTTATCATTTTAAAATTAAAACGACGAAAATCTTCAGTCTTGGATTCTTCAGATAAAATTATCGAGATTATTTAAAAGCTGCACACTCAGATAAAATATTAGATAACAAAGAATGCGGTGTGTTTTGTAATCATCAAAATAAATATGGAGATGTGATTTTATGTGTATCAAAAATATATCTTAATATTAAAGCTGGGTACACTTGCACCAACAAATTAGAACTGAATAATTAACATTAATTAGTCAAAATGAACTTAACTCTATAATAAAATTGAATTTAAAAAAATCAAACTATAACAATAATTTGAATTTAAACTTAGAAGTAAATCTCGTATTTTTAGGATTATGGAATTTTTTTTTGAATTTATTGTAAGTATGGATATGTACGTATGTATCTAGAGATATTCAATATTAGTCAAAATGAAGTTAACCCTAATCACGACATATTAATTCGTATATATTTATGATATTTAATAATATAATTAAATTCAAAAATATTCAATATTGTGCTCATTTCGAATATATTGACGAAACGATTACAATGGTATAATTTGTAAAAAATTGAAATGTTTTTAATGCATTTTAGTTCATATACATTATTTATGTTTATATGATAAAAGTCTAAAATGAAAAATAAAAAATAAAAAATAAAAAAGTAAGGGATTAAAAGTAAACTACATAGGTAATTATAAGGGTAGTAAATGTAAGGTATAAATATTAAAAATTGAATTAAGGAGAGATTTAAGGAGGAGTGAATGTGAGTGTGATAATTGAACCTATAATGTAAATGAGTCCAGGTACATGTTTAGGCGGGAAAACAATAAAGTCGGCTCACTAGAAGACGACACGTGACATGCTAGTTACTCATTTATTATATGTATAGATATATATATTAGTAAACGTTGTGATGAACCATCACAACCCTTGAAAGAGTAACCGCATTGCTTCATAATAACTCACTGATATGTAACTGTCATAGTGGTCAACCAATAGGTCGTCTAGCTTACATATTTAAAATTCTCCCCTTAAACTAGATTGGTAAAACTCCAAGCTTCTCTTTTAAACGATTGAAACTTCCGGATGACATCCGAAAACCAAGGTAATCCGGATACCATCCGGTAACTCGATTTATCCGGAAACTATAAGAAACTTAAGACTTACTGGATACTTTGTCTTGTCCGGGAACATTCATCACCAGGGTTTCCGGATACGACGTTTCATCCGGAAACCTTCGAACTGCAGCCTAAAATCCAATCTAATTCGATGTCTGTTTGATTCAGCTCATTCCAGACCATCCCATACAGTTCATAACCAGTTTATACATGTGTCTTAACATTTAATTTGACAGAAAGCATGTATTTAATCAAAAGTGAATGAACTCACCTTTTTGAAGAAAACCCACTTTAATCACAATCTGTTGCTCCAATCTGTTGTAAACGATTTTGAGAACCTATTCAAAACACAGATTCGTTTACCACCATGTATCTACAACAAATTCCTCAGAAAACATGATCAATTTCCTTACCAATTTGAAGCCAAACTCTTGTTTTCTTCCTCTTCTCTTCTTTCTCACTTTTCTCTCTTTTTTCTAAACTGACTCAGCCACAAGGAATCAGATAATATCTGATTTTCAGCTACTTTATCCATATACACTTTCTAAAATTTCTCAATACACCCTCAAGTTTCATTATTTCCAAAAGTAACATCAAACTTAATCATTTGCATTTTAACCCATTTGAACTATAAATTTCCATATAATCCAAGGTTTAAAACTATGGTGGCGTTTGTTTTTTAAGTGGTGCTGAAGTCTGAACACTGATTTCAGTCCTGATTTTTAAGTGGTGGCGCTGAAGTCTGAAATCTGAATCAGAAAGACTTTTTGTTTTTGTAAGCTGAAATCTGAAAACAACTGAATACATACTACTGATTATTTTATCTCTGAAAATGTGATACTGTTGAATTAAATTAAATTATACTACTAAAATTACTCTTCATAAATACGTTAATTGGTTCAAATACAATAGAAAACATGAAAGTCTCATAACAACTAAAATCAATTTCCGTTTTGCATCAATTGTGTCACAATTTCTTCTCTTAAAGTAGCCATATATGTTTGGTCAGCGGTACTCCCATGCAATTGAACCTCTTCGGCCTCATCACCACCATCATCCCCTTGCTCGTTGGTTTGGTCATATTCAGAAAATAACTCATCATCTAAACCTCCCTTTCGTATGAGTTAGAACAAAATTAGTAGTAAAAACATTTGAAGAAGAATTTGAAAACAATCCTAATCTAATCTTGCATATATATCCAAGAACATTAATTAAAGGGGTCATGTTCATCAAACTTCCAATTCCAGCCATATACACAAAAGGGATTTTACCAATAGAAAACATGAAAACATTAATTAAAGGGGTCATGTTCATCCCTACAACCGCATTCAAATCTTTTCTCCATAATGATGCTCCCTTTTCTTTACAGAACTTATTCCCTTTCTTTCTTGATACAACCTGTTTCTTTTTCCCTTTCTTTCTTTACACAACTTTGCGTCTTTCAGGTTTCAGAATACAGCATATATATACAAGAACATTTATCATCCCTACAACTGTATTCAAATCTTTTCTCCATCCAAAAGGGATTTTACCACATATACACAAAAGTATCTCTATTCAAGATTTTAGCACCTAGTAAACAGAGCAAACAAGAAATGGAGCTCAATAACTTGAAGCTATAAATCATATGTATATTGGGGACAGAGGCTGCTGTTTACAACTTGCAAACTGCAGCACACCTTACGGTTGGGGATGATGCTGTCGTTCCACATAAAAAAAAACAAGAAACTTTTGACCTGCAAAATAAAAAAAAGAAACTTTTGACCTGCAAAATCGAACCTGCAGCAGTCGGAGGTGGTGTGCAGCCGGAGGTCGGTGCAGTGTGTGCAACCGAGAGGTGGTGTGCAGCGGAGGCAGCCGAGAGAGAGATTGGGAGAGAAGGAGAGCATGCTGAAAGTGGAATGAGAAATAATAGAAAAAAGTGGTAACCTAAAATCTTATTCGGTCAGTGCAAAAAAAGTGTTAAGTGGAAAAATAAGAGAGGCAAAAACAAACATACTTATTTGAGGTAGATCTGACCGATTAAGTGAAAAGAGTCAATTAAGTGCTTAATTTGAAAAAACAAACAGCCCCTAAAATGCAAATAAATCCCAATTCTCATTAAAATACTATTATTGAAAATTCAGGATGTTACATAATCAAGAGTTCTCGACCAAACAATTTGCAGATTTCGGCAAGTTCGTTTTTCCGGCTAGTTCGTTTTTCCGGCGAACTCGACTTCCAGCAGCTCAAACTCGTTGTTTTCTGGCTGTTTTTCACATCTGATTGTTGAAAAATGTTTGAAATAAACTGACGAATAGATCTGTGATACCAACAGGAATCAAATCTCACTAAAATAGCAACATCGATCAACGATTCGATGAACTTCAAAAACAAACATCGTCGACCTGCAAAATTCAAAACACAGGGACGATGATGGAGTTTTACAATGGAGTTTTACGGTGATGGCAACGTCCCTGTGATTTGGTGATTTGGCCCCTGTGTTGGCCGGTGGAGATCGTCGGAATTTTACGGTGGCTCTTCATAAACGGATATGGTGGGTTACGATGGCGATGAGTACGATAGGGACGATACCGGTGACGATCGGAAGGGACGATGGTCCCTGTGTACACACACAATATATATATATATATAAACATAATTACATAAAAGGTCCCTAAATGTATATGGTCTTTACAAAAATAAGAGAAAACAAAGAAAATTGTAAAAAGAGAGACAAAACCACATTGGACGAAAATACCCCTGACTTCAACGTTGATTTTAGACGGAGTTAGTGTTGGGGTCCTGATTTTGGAGTAAAATTGGAAACTGAGGGACTACTTCTTGAGATACTGAAGTTTAGGTCCCTCTTTCAAAGAAATACTATAACCACAGGGACCAAAAATGCAATTCACTCTAAAATAAAATAACAAGCAATCCCAAACACCCCTAATAACTTCGTTATTTTTCCCCCAAATTCCCACTCGCACCGACGAAACCAATCATCTCTCTCTCTATATCCGCGTCAATGGCTTCTTTGACCACCGCCCTCCTCCACTTCTCGGTCCTCGTCGGCGTCTTTGCCATCTCCGCCACCGCCAGACCTTGCAAGACGATCTTCTTCATCACCTCTTCCTCCTCCTCCTACTATCCAACCGATCTTCATCATCTTGGAAACCCTAATTTCGCCCTCCAAAACCCTAGCAATTCCCCTCGTCTCACCTTCTTCATCACCGAAATCCATGAATTCCACCGCACTAGGTCCTTTTCCCGCCCGCTCTTCAACGACCGCGTTGTTGAATCATCATCAGACGACGTCGTTGCTTCAAAACCCTATTATTCCTCTTCTTCTTCTTCCTCGATTCGCGATCGCACCATGGACATCATGAGCATTGTCGGTGCGCTACTCTTCGGTGTAGGATGCGGGGCTCTCACCGCCGCAACCATGTACTTAATCTGGTCCCTCTTCTCCAACAGGCGCTTGGATTTCGGCTCGGATTCCGATGAAGATGAGTTCGACGATGAGGATGATGTCACCCCTAGGAAGAACGGTTACGCCTCTATCCCTGCCGCCACCAAAGCTGTGCCACCTACTGCCGAAGAAGTTGAGGCAATGAAATAAATGAAGTGTATGTCTGTCAATTCTTCCTTTCTGTTACTATATGTATCTTCTAAGATTCGACAAATTTCAAGTGTTACTACAGTTCTCGAATTCCTGATTCTTATGCGATATGTGTGAATTTATGGTTGCTGTGTTTTATAAAATATATTTGTTTGGTATGTATCGGAGTTCCTTCCTTTTTTTGCAAGGGTTTATGATATCTATGATGTTATATGACAGTATTGTATAGCTGAAGGCCTCAAGCCCCTGTGTTGTGCAGAATTTGAAGTTCTTTGTTTATTTTTATATGTTATTACTCAGATGTTATGTTAGGATCCTTTATAGAAGAGACCAACATTTTTTTTTGGGTGTTGTCATGGCTGTGTGATACAGTTCGGCAGATGAAGCTAGCTTAAGGGATCTGTATAATATTGGAATTTTTGAACCACCTTTTATACGTGAATTGCTCATGTGTCGTACAATTCTTGAAGCGTTATTAAATATGTGTAAATAGGTGTTTAGGTGAAGGATCTTGTGAGAAGTTGAGGTTAAAGTGATAAGCATGAGAAGTGGATCTGAATGTTGATCACTTTTAATCAAATGGCTTCCCATGAATTGCAGTTTAGAAGGGAATTGATCTGGTGCATCTTATCTCGTGCATTTCATCCTAATGTGCATCTATTTGTCATGCAACGGTTGATAACCACTTATCACGCTTCTCACATTAACCTCAACTTCTCACCGGAACCCAACCCTAGGTGTTTAACCCTAGATCCACATCAAATTGTGTTCTTTGATAGTATCATGGTTGCAACTCTCTCGTGAAGTTTTCTGTTGTTCACTGAGCAGAGGCGCTATGTTCTCTTCTCTTCTTTCTTGGTTCTCTCTTCTAACTCTGGTGACCTGTTCCCGTCATGACTCCAATGAATATCCCTTCTTTATTGTACATCCTCTGTTTTTTAGTCGTCTTTGCATACTTGCTTTTCTCCTTGGTTCTTTATCATTCTTTCTTCTATCAAACAAAATGAAATTCGGTTACCTATTATAATAGTTTAGAACAATCTTAATAGCTAAAGAATATTAAGTTTAAGCTATGTTAACAACCAAGGACTTTGTGTCTAGCCCCATTTGTTTCGCGTTATTGTGGAACGTTGAGAACCTTCTTGTTTGCACAGAAGAGAAAAATTCTCACTTTTTATCTCCTACTTTTTCTTGCACTTTCATAAAGATGTACTAGTTTGCTTTTGTATGGTGGTGGGTTTAAGTCAATACCTAAAACATCCTGACATGTGCTGGTTTGGCTGATTAGGCAATTGATATCATAGGGTAGAAAACATATAGATCTAGGATGCCTGGAGAAAAAATATAAGCATTTGGGTGGATTGTTTCTATTGATAAATCATGTCATGTAAATTGAATTGTGTTGGATTAGTTGGTCACCATGACAAGTCTTTTGGGTATTGAGTTTATAATCCATGAGTTCTATGGTATAACTATAACGTCTGCATATTGTTCTAAGGGTCTGTTTGTTAGCAGCTTAATGGGGCTCACAGCGTATTTACGCAGTTATACATGACTGTTTGGTAGTGGCTTAATGATATAGAAAGTGGCTTATTCAGTAAGCTTTTAGGGGGGAGCTTTATGCAGAAATCCAAGTCTTTTCCAAACCTGCCCCTCCCAATTAAAAAACACTGTTGAAGGAACATGTTTTATTCACTGTTGAAGGCATACTTCATCATTATTGGGTTCTTTTCATAGTTTGAAAAACCCTATATAGGACTAATCAAATTCTTGGCCATGCAAAGCCTCTCCTAGACATGTTTTCCATGACAAAAAAAAGGCTGTTGTATATCCAGGTTCAATGCTGCAAATCACTGCTGAATGTCCTTTTTTTAAAATTGTTTTCATGTTCTTTTTCTTTATGCTTCGATGCAGGCAGGTATTATATGAATATGACCGTACCTCCTCTTTCATCATACCTTTAGGCTTTACGAAAACAACATTGTTTCACATTATCCCCTAAATTTAGCACCTCAATGACACTATCCTAAAAGAAACGATAAACGATCGTATAAACAAGAAGAGCTTTATTCAGTTCAGATGCGTATGTTGATGGTTCTGAAACTTGTAGGCTTAGTTGGCCTGTGACATTTCATATGAGGGTGCTTTTGTATAATGTATATACAACTGATAAAAAAGATATATATATATATATATATATATATATATATGTATGTATGTATGTAGAGGGAGGTTATGGGAAAACCTCAAAAAATGAAAAACTAAGGAACACCCTAGTAGCTTTTCATTTGGACGGTATGCATTTGTGCATACAAGTTAATTAAGTTGTTTTTTGGTTTTTATGCACATGCGCATTATGCATTTGTGCATATGCATGTATGCATGTTACATGGTTTTTATGCACGTGTGCATGTTACAAATTCTTTTTGGTTTTTATATGCGTGTACATATTACAAATTACTTGTATGCACAAGTACATATCGTCCAGATGAAAGGCTACCAGGATGTTCCTCAGTTTTTCGTTTTTATGAGGTTTTCTCTGAAATCTGACCCTATATATATGGAACCACTCTCTCTCTCTCTCTCTCTCTATATATATATATATATATAGAGAGAGAGAGAGAGAGAGAGAGAGTTTCAAATACAAACTCTCTAATCTACTACGATCTCAACTATCCATATAATATAATGAATATCTGGTTCCATAAATTTCTCGATTGTTTCCTTATCTAAAGCGTAAATTATAATGAATGAACTCTGATTATCTTCCATAAATATCTAGATCATTTGATTGTGGTTTGTACTTTGTACTAATAAATGGTTTGCATCTGAAACAATATATTTGTATATATAAATACATGGCAAAAGATCGTGTGAGAAGTTGAGTTAACGTGAGAAGTGGATCTGAACCGATCATTTTTAATCTCAAGCCCCATCCATGAATCATGCTTGATACAGGGGTGGGTGCATCTCATTCTAATATGCATCCAACGGTTGATAACGACTTCTTCCAAAGTTGTGAATTCGGTGGGATGTATATGCTTAATGTGTCACAAAAGGTTTTAAAATAATGGTGGATAGAAGATGAAATATTATTGAGTAAAGTGTGGGTTTAGAACATTGAATGAGCTTGTGTTTCCATATCTTGTAATCAATTGAATGCTGCATGCAGGCACAGCACAGAGGTATCCTTCTGCCCAACCCAACTCTAACACAGATGACTTAACATTCCTACTTTATGGGGTGGGTCTACATAAATAAAACTAAATGCAATGGGGTCAGCCAAAATATACAATGGGGCACCCACAACCCATAACCATATACAAAATATATACAATGGGGCCTCAGATTTAGGTGTCACCAGATGGATATATATATATATATATATATATATATATATATGCTTCTAGGTAGATTCTTATGAGAAAAAGTATTCGATTCGGATTATGAAATAATTGATTGACATAGACCCACATCAGAGATAAGAGAAATTATATACCATCCAAACTTAACAAATATCTAAGGTTAAACCACAAGGGTGGTAGCATGGTGGATAAAGACAAAGGGATGGAGGGTTTGAATCTACGTACACACACTTGTGGCTACTAATGGATTTATCCGAAGGTTATCGACAAAACCTACAGTGGCGACTTGCCATGATTTGAAAACTGAAGTTTGAATGGTGGTAATTTTTAAGAGACAATTAGAGACATGATGGACATTAGATATCCACTATTTAAGCTAGATAGATAGATATGGGGAACACTTTTTTAGATATGTAAACCATTTTACACCTCATATTTGCACTAAATGATGATATTCAACATAGAAAACTCATATTCAAAATAGGAACAAGACCTTGCAGAATGGAGAAACTGACGAAAATGGGTCCGTTAAGATGTCCACATTCAACGTGCATCTTCAGTCAATGTTAGCTTATCAACTACTTTGCCGAGTATGACCTTTATGGTATCATAAAAAATGATATGATTTCCCCAAATCAACGGTAAACCCAACGGCCGAGTCCCGACCAACCATTTCTCCTTCAATAGTCGTAATTAAAACAATTGTTCTAAATCTTGATATAAACCCATATTAAATAGTTTTCATCTATCAACTTACAACTCAAGTTGCACAACGTACATATCAGAAAATCATCGTATGTTAAACAATTAAAAAAAATACAAGTTGGAGTTAATAGTACCAAAAAGGGAATCATAAGAATTGTGACCAAAGAAGGCATGTTGATAATTAGTGGCATGATTGTGTGTGTAGTTCCTTTTGAGTGTTAATTCTTAAATTGTTGTCTAATAAAAGTAAAACCCATGCGGAATATTATTAATCCTTTCTCTAATGGAACCACATTGTTCTCCAATTATCCAACATTCAATTTCATCCTCGTACTCTTTGTCTAATGTCTTTTGTTGCAAATCATTTCCATTGCTTAAACATCAAAATGGATATTCTTAATATTTAAAACCACTTATCTGTTCGTAAAAATCGATGGTCTAGAGAATGGATTTGTATGGATCCAGGGTTTTTGCCTAGTGGGGGCACGTTGCAAAATCGCCCGGTGTCTTTTGATCCTAATTCTACCGTTTTCGAGAGATTTTTAAACAAACACATATTAAAAGAAAAGTCGTAATCTATTTTATTTGATTTAAACTTTGAAAGTTGCCACACCTTGTCATTACGGCATTATTGCCATTTTCGAGTTTTTTCGATCTATGCATTTCAAAATGTGTAAGATTTTATATACAATTTGATATTTTTTATAAACTATTGCTTTACATTGCAAAAATATAAAACAAATGATATCATTTCTAACATGTTCGTTTTAGAAAATTGTCCCCATGTAAATATAAAGCATTCAACAAAGATAGAGATTAAAAGTGGTGACATGATACAATATCTTTCCACAAAATCCAACCAAAGGAAAAAAAAAGAGATTGACTAAATTGTTAAAAGTGTTGTGGTACCACTATGTATGGGTATTTGAATAGTGTCTTGCGTTAAACGAAGCAAACTATATCTATAGAATCTCGAATGGTTGTCGATTTGTATTGAAAATTTGGTGTACATGTCGAAGTTCCCGGGTAAGTTTTAATATTCGATAAACTCCTATTTTGAAAGTATCCGGTAAAATTTTATTTCCCGGAAGTATCCGGAAATTAATGTTTTCTTGAAGTAACCGATATGTTTTCCGGAAGTAGCCGGTAAGTTGTTCTTCCCGGATACAAGTCCCGTATAATGTTTCCCGGATACCAGTTTCGAATTGTTCCCGGATTCCGATAGTCTCCGGATATGAGTCCCAGACACTTTGTTCGGATAGTTTTACCGAAAGTGCCCGGTAAGTATTGATTTTCCGGTAACTTTTGACAGGGAACATTCTTGATCATTTGGATTTCAATTTTAGTAGTACCAGCATACTTATAACTCGACTTTAAGTATAATACGATTTGATGTATGATTTGGTTTTGATACGCACATATGCTAGTAAGTGTAATGAATCCATAGGCACTAGCATTAATTGATAAATGTGGAGTAAACAAGGTACAATTGCTATTTTCGTTTATATTTGGAAATGAGGAATAGACAAGGTATAATTGTTATTCCCTTTTCGTATTGAGACGTGAAAATGTGAAATATGCAAGATATAATTTCCGTTTTCTATTGGGAGATGAGGAATATGCAATATATAATTGCTATTTCTACTTCCACTCCAAGAAATATGCATGTTTAATTGTAATTTCTTGGATATGAGCTGTAATCTATAATCGTTAGTGATTCATAGTGTTGCTCTTAAACATGACACTATGACTTACTTAGTGTTTGTCGTATTCATGGAATTAGGTATGATTTTCCGTCATCGAAAGATGTTGTGTGTACGATATGAAGGTTTACGAACATGCTATTTTATATGCTTTGTTTACAAATTTTGGTTCTTAAAGCTTATAAAAGTTTTGATTTTTAAATTGGATGTTCTCACTAGGTGTAAGTCTAATGTTTCAAAATTAAATTTTCTTACCAGGTACTGACTCGGGAAGGGATATAAAGTGATGAGCGATGAGTGACTTTTGAGTCGTAGCTTTTGGAGATGAAATGGAGGGATTAGTTTATGACGAAGATATTTTGGAAGATTACCTAGACAACCCTTATAATCTGATCTTATTGTTATGGATTAGATTAGTAGGTTGTTTTGATAATTCAGTTGTAAATATGGATCTTCGTTACTAATTATCCTTTTATGGATGAAAGATTTTGGAAGATGTAGTTGTAAATCTTGTTATTTAAGGTTTAAATTTATTGTGATTTTTAGAGTGTTTCACGTAAGCTGAACTGGATACCTACGGTTACTAATAGAAATTGGACCAATATTAAACTTTTCTTGAACTGTGTTGACCTACCTAGGGTTTTCTGAATTAGACCATATACAACTATATATTGTACAATTATTTTATTTTCGATATAAATAGATGTACATATATTAACACTCTCCGTTCATTGGATCAATCGTCTCACTAATGGGTCAGCTCATTTATTAGCTAGGCGCGCTTGTACTCTTGATCGTGTAACTTATTTCGATAGCATGCCTACTCTTCTCAATTATTGTAATGACACCAATTGTAACGTTTCTATTAATGATATGAATGAGTCCCGTCCGAATGATGGCAATACCGAAGCCCGATAGTGACCTCTTTACCTTTGTCAAAAAATAAATAAAAGAGTGAATTACATCGATGGTCCCTGTGGTATATCCAAATTTTGGATTTGGTCCTTAAAATACACTATCTACGGTGATGGTTCCTAACTTTCTAATTTAATTTCATTCATGGTCCTTCTATGTTTTTATTTACTTTCACTCATGGTCCTCTTATATTTTATTTACTCACTCATGGTCATTCTGTGTTTAACATAGAAAAACCATGAATAAATGTAAATCAAAAAGTTAAGAACCACCATCGTAGATAGTGTACTAGAGACCAAATCCAAAATTTGGATGAACCAACAGAGTCCACCGGTGTAACTCACTCTAAATAAAAATATTAACACTTTTTGTTTTCGAAAAACAAAATATTGTAATTGAATATGAAATTCTCTCTCCATTGATTACATGCTCTCTCTCTCTCTCTCTTTGCGCAAAATGGGAATTTGATTTTACGCCATTTTTATAATTCGAAGGTCCGTACTCTGACAACGACCACTGAAGGATGGTGGCACATGCTTCCTGTCATCTCACTCTCTATATTTCAACGGTCTTGATCTTCAGGTACGGATCTCCCTACGGCTCTGATCCCATGTTCCTCCATTATCAATCTCTCAAACCCCCCATTTCTTTTCTTTTCTATCTCTCTCTCTCTACTGTTCTTCAGGGAGACTACGGTCGGTCGAATGCCCTATATAACAACACCTCCCATGCGTCATTCCTTTCTTTCCTTTTAGTATTTTTTTATTAACTTCGATACCGATCCGCAACTAAACTAATTCCATGGCGGTGTTTCAGAACAATCAGTGGTTTTCCGAGTTGGGTTAGGGTTAGGGTTAGGGTTTTCTTTCTCACTCTTCTCTTTTCTCTTTTCTTAATTATGGGTGCAAGGTTTGGTTGTGGAGTAATGCATGTGAAAATTAGGTGTTTTAGAGTGAGGAAGAAGAGATTGAGCTGATTAAATAAAAAGGGGGAAAATGTTAATTCAGCAGTTGAGGGGTTTACAATTCGACCATCTTTAAAGCTACAAGCTTCAAATTGGCCCCCAAGAAGCTTCTGTGAGGATTTGTTTTAGCTCATGCTTATAAAATTAATTAAAAATTCATATATAATAAGTTAAGAATTAGATAAAATATGAAGCTTTCAACATCAGGGTCTGGTCAGCAGCCTCAAGAAGGTATCTCCTTCCAACCCTTTTTTTTGTTTTTGTTTTAGTTTTTGACTTTTTTCAATGGGACTTTACATGTGGTGTCCTTTTCATGGATTCTTCTTAGTTGTTGTATATTGTAGACTTTCCATGTTTTGTATACATTCTTTAATTATGTTTATATTCTGTATTAATCAAGTATTTTAAGCTAAACATGATGCTGGTGGACTAATTTATTGACTATTTGTTTATATTACTTCTGAAAAAGGAGAAAAGAAATGCTTGAATTCGGAGCTATGGCATGCTTGCGCAGGCCCTCTTGTTTCGTTACCGACAGTAGGCTCTCGAGTCATTTATTTCCCTCAGGGTCATAGTGAGCAGGTCCTTATTCACTTCATCTTGATTTGCAGTTTCTCATTTAATAATGTTTTCAATTTGAATTACCCAAATGTTATATGTTTAACTACTAACCAATCTGATTTGGAAATGGGAGCCAGGTTTCTGCCACAACAAATAAAGAAGTTGATGCCCACATTCCCAATTATCCAAGCCTACCTCCCCAATTGATCTGCCAACTCCACAATGTTACAATGCATGTGGGTTCATACCCCTAAAATATATATATATATATAGAGAGAGAGAGAGAGAGGTTCAAGGGAAAACCTAAAAAAAAGGAAAGCTGAGGAACACCCTGGTAGCCCTTCGTCTTAAATTAAGCTGTTTTTTGGTTTTTATGCACATGTGCATGTTACAAATTACTTGTATGCATGACGAGTGCATATCGTCTAGATGAAGGGCTACCAAGGTGTTTGATCAGTTTTCCATTTTTTTGAGGTTTTCCCCTGAACCTCACCCTATATATATGTTCCTTAGATTTTGGCTTACTCATATGCATAACTTACGGGTTAAAAAAAGAGTGATTATTTTGCAATTTTCAGGCAGATGTTGAAACGGATGAAGTGTATGCACAAATGACATTGCAGCCCTTGACACCGGTAATCTTTCTTTAAAGTTGCAATGTGGTTTTTATAAACTATTTAGGAGAGTTTTTAAAGTTGTATACTTTTGTGTGATATTGTCAGCAAGAGCAAAAGGATACATTTCTTCCTGTTGAGTTGGGTATTCCGAGTAGACAGCCAACAAATTACTTCTGTAAGACATTAACAGCTAGTGACACAAGTACCCATGGAGGATTCTCTGTTCCTCGGCGAGCTGCTGAAAAAGTTTTCCCGCCATTGGTAATGCTGGTTCTGTTAGCCCCAAGTATCTCTTATGTAAAAGTATTGTTCTAAGTATAGAAGACCAGAGGTAGCTCTATCCTTTGGTTGTTATACTTGGGGGCTGTTTGTTTACCTCTTAATAGTTCCATTAAGAGGCAACCTCTGAATCGCTAAGAGGTAAAAAAAGTTTGCCTCTTAATGGTTCTAAAACCCTCTGAATGATTTTGTATCTTGGGTCTCCCTTAACCATTCAGCCCCCCCCATTTAATTCTGAACAATTACCAAACAACCATACTTCATTTGCACTATATCATAAGAACCTCTAAATCTAATCATTCTTTCTTTGCTCCTTCAGGATTTCTCCCAGCAGCCACCTGCACAGGAACTTATTGCAAGGGATCTCCATGATGTTGAATGGAAGTTCAGGCATATTTTCCGGGGTAGGTTTTGGAGCCCTTTTCGTTATTTAATATCTTGTTTGTTGAATAATGTAATTACTTGGGGATTTGGTTATCCATATGGTTTGATTAATTTCATTCTTTGTGGGCCAGTCTCTTGATAAATGTGTCGTTTGGTTGGTTCATATTTCTTTAGTATGTTGAAGTTATTAATAAAATTTTGCTACTAAAAGAAAAAGGGAAAAAAATGGTGGATTTGCTTATTTTTGTGTTTCTTGTAGATTGTGAGGTTTCAAAACTTAAAAACTTTGGTTAAAAAGTTGAAAACTTTGTTGTTTTCTTGGTAGATTTCTTTATAAATTAGTTGAAAATATGTCTTCTTCTTTTTCTTCATATACAGGACAGCCCAAACGCCATCTTCTTACTACGGGGTGGAGTGTGTTTGTTAGCGCAAAAAGACTTGTTGCTGGAGATTCTGTTCTCTTTATCTGGTATTTTCAAATCGATATTCCACTTGATTCTAGATCCTTCTAGAACCCACCTGACATTTTGTTTGAAATTAGGAACGAGAAAAACCAGCTCCTCCTGGGAATCCGGCGTGCGACTCGCCCTCAGACTGTGATGCCATCATCTGTTCTATCAAGTGATAGTATGCATATCGGCCTTCTGGCTGCTGCGGCTCATGCAGCTGCTACTAGTAGCTGTTTTACAATATTCTATAATCCAAGGTGCAATTGACATATAATTTGTTATTCAGTTTGATGTTTGGGTTATTTATTCTTATAAATGTAATTGTATTCAGGGCTAGTCCATCGGAGTTTGTTATACCCCTTTCGAAATATGTGAAAGCTGTGTATCACACCCGTGTTTCAGTTGGGATGCGTTTTCGTATGCTATTTGAAACCGAAGAATCAAGTGTTCGCAGGTATCATAGCTCATTTTTAATATCAGAGACATAATAATATGAAATCGGAATGTGTTTAATAATTAATTAATTATCATTAGTCGGCTTTCGGTATGCTTCTAATGATGTGTTATTTGACCAGATACATGGGCACAATTACTGGGATTGGTGATTTAGATCCTACTCGCTGGCCCAATTCTCATTGGCGATCTGTCAAGGTAAATCCTTTTAGTTTCACTTACTTAATATGGCAAACACAAATAAATATTAATTTTCTTAATATGTCAAACACAAAGTTATTGTATTGATGAAATGATAAATTAAAAAATACATGTAACTAACTTCACTATTTTATAAGAAATGAAACACCGATCTTTATAGATTCAACAATGAGCTCGACGATGTGTCATTTTTTGAAATTTATATATGATTACTTTATTATCAACCTCATTTTATGAAACTTATCTATGATGCCTTCGTAATCAACCAGGAAAAAAACCCATGAATTAACATTTTTTGGAACAAGAACCAAAATTTATTTTTGTAAGGACCATAAGTGTATAGACAAAAAGTTTATGGACAAAAAGAGATGAACAATAGCCACCATCCAAATTTTCTTCTCCAATTTCCAGCAAGAAAAAAACACTGGCTCTAATATGCCTGTGCAGCAGGCTTATTGTTGAGAGATGGAGCCAATAAATGGGTACACAACTAAATGCCATTAGACTTGCATACATCTATAAAAGGAATTAAAATTCTAGGGGAGCCATGTGGCTCTGCCACTGATGGTGGCAAGTCTATATATCATATATATTAATATATAATTCACACACATTTGTTTTCTACTATTACTCAATGTGTCATTGACATTAAACAATTTAAATTCATTAAAAAATCATTTACTTATATATATATATATATAGTTGGAGGTTCAAACGAGAACAATACCTATTTAAGGGTGCGTTTGGTATGCAGACAGAACAGGACAGAACAACACAGCTGTTCAGCGTTTGGTATGACATGACATGACTGGACCGGACAGAACAGAACTGGACATGTCAAATGACCAATTTACCCCTAGTTGACTTTTTAGTATTTTTTTTTACCAAATAATCAATCAAAATGAAAATTAACAAATGATCCAAAACTGGCTACTAGTTTAATCACCCAATTGATTTTTTTTACAACCAAAAAGAGTACTTGAAACATGATTCTGGGCAGCTTTCTTACTTGAAAAATAGGCAGCTTCAATACTTAAAAATAAGCAGCTTCATCTTCATCAACATGGCAGTTGTTTTGGCAACCATACGGCTGTTTTGGCAGCAAAAAAAATTGTTTTAACCATTTAAATCAGTCTCATGGCAGCATATATGGAAGAAATCAATGATGGAAATTCATGGAAATCATATCTCAAAGAGCAACAAATCGGCCCCATGGCAGCATAGATGGAAGAAATCAAAGATGAGAAATCGTATCTCAATCAAAGAGCAACAAATCGGTCCATGGCAGAAGAGCAACAAATCAGTCCATGGCAGAAGAGAAATCGAGGGTAAGTCGATCGATTACCTGTGAGAAATCGATCAAATCTGAGAGAAATCGATTACCTGTGAGAAATCGATCAAATCTGAGAGAAATCGATCAAACTTGTGAGGAATCGATCGAATCTGAGAGAAATCGAGAATAACAAATCGGTCCATGGCAGAAGATAAATCGAGAGTAACAAATCTGTTGTGTACGAAATCGTTACCTGGAGCAATTTTGTAGAAGAACTCTGGAATGGAGGCGACGTACACAGAGGTGTGAAGAGAGGCGAGTTAGGTTTTTTCTTTTGAAGGGTATAATGGTCCATTGGTTGTTGTTCTATCTTGTTCCAGGGGGTTGAGGAGGGACAAGCATGTCCAACTCTTGTTCTACCTAGTTCTAGTTTGTCCAACATATGACCGCACCAAACATGGGACAAATGTGTTCTGTCCTGTCCTGTCCCATCCTGTCCACCGTACCAAACGCACCCTAAAAGAACACGAGAACCAAATGCGTGCGGACCTAAAGCCGCGGCCAAAGTCCTTTTTTCGCTCGTTAATGTAAAATCATATATGATTTTGTTGGTTCTTGTGTTCTTTTAAATAGGTATTGTTCTCGTTTGAACCCAACTCTCTCTGTCTCTCTCTCTCTCTCTCTATATATATATATATAGTTGGAGGTTCAAACGAGAACGGTACCATTTTAGGAGAACACCTGAAACACTAAGCAGTTAACACGGTCGATTGTGGAAATCATGGTCGGGACCTTGATTTGCAATCGCGGTGAGATAGCGGTAAAAAATAGGTTCATAAATTAAATATGAATATATATATATATATATAACACTATATTGTATGCCTAATACTTAATATATTGTATGCCTAATCATACCAAGTCAAACAGTACCTAAATATAGTGGTTAGTATTTGTCAACATGTAAAACAGTAGCTAAATGTAGTGTAAAACAGTAGCTAAATTCTTCAAATCAGTAAATTGTAAAACAAAACAGTAGTTAGGGGCCGTTTACCAAACCCTTACCCGGGTAAGCGCTTACCAAGTCACATTACCTTACCGGATGCATATGACAAGGACCAATAATCTTATGGTTCTTACCCGGTAAGAGCAAGAATCTTACCCGGTAAGAGCAAAGGCAAGGACCGGAGTCTTACCCGGTAAGTGAGGGCGACAACTCTTACCATGGTTAGCGCTTACCGGGTAAATACGGTGTTGTTTTGGTGGCTAAAATCTTACCCAGTAAGTGATAGTGTTGAATTTTGACGGTAAGCACTTACCGGGTAAGCGTTTGGTAAACAGCGGCTTAGTGTTTAGTATTTACCTAGTAGTTCAGAACTCAGAGTCAGAAGTCAGAAAGAGGGCTGAATGAGAACTGAGAAGGCTCGAGTGATTGGGTCGTTAGGTCGAGGCTGGACTCTGGAGTCTAGAACTGAGAAGGTTGAGTGTAGTCGAGGAGTGCAGTCGAGGCTCGAGTAGGCCAAGTTCTGTCGATGAAAATGAGAAAGGAGGGAAGATGTACTTAATCTAGGTCAACCTAAACCTCTAAAAAGTCTATGGCCCAAGGAATAAAAGTAAAAGCCCTAAAACTATTAAAAAATAAAACTCCATATGTTCTAAATATTGGAAGGCCCATGAGATTAATTATAGTGGTATAGCGTACCGCTATTGCAAAACAAGTAGGTCATATATTAAGAACAACAAAAAAATGATGTACAAACTCATTGCAAAAAAAGTTTGTTTGATTAGATTAGATTAGATGTATGAGGCACAGAAACTAAATTGTGTTACATTAGATGTTTGACTTGAGGAGGTCTAAATTCTAAAAACTAAGACACTAAAAAGGTAAAACAATTAAAAATTCTAATCTTGCTTTGTGTAGGTTGGTTGGGATGAGTCAACCGCAGGTGAAAGACAACCACGGGTATCGTTATGGGAAATTGAACCTCTCACAACCTTTCCTATGTACCCATCATTGTTTCCCCTTCGCTTGAAACGACCTTGGTATCCCGGAGCTTCATCTTTTCAAGGTATCCGTCTTATTATATATATATATGTTATTTCCTTTTTATTATGCATAAATCCAAATTTTCCAAACCCTTTTCCATCTTTCTTTCCCCTTTTCCGTATTCGATTTTGAATTTTTTCCAATGTTCTTGCAGACAGCAGAGATGATGCAGTTAATGGTATGGCATGGTTGAGAGGTGAAACTGGCGACCAAGCACTCCACTCTCTAAATTTTCAGTCCAGTGCCATGTTTCCATGGATGCAGCAGCAAAGGGTAGATCCGTCATTTCTCCAAAGTAATCTTAATCAGCAGTACCAAGCCGTTCTGGCTGCCGGTTTGCAGAGTGTCGGAACTGGAGACCCTTTGAAGCAACAATTGTTGCAATTTCAGCAACCCGTTCAATATCTTCAGCATTCAGGCCCCCTCATAACTCCTCCGCAGTCGATCCCTCACCAGTTTGTCCATGGTCAAACCCAAACATTGGACAATTTTCCGAGATCATTACAAGAGGGACACCAGCAGCATAATTCGTATCCCGATACATTTCTGATGCAAACCGAGCAGCTTCAAGCAAGGCAGCAACCGAGCTTTTCAAAGACAGATTTCATGGATTCAAGGGCTAAATTCACTTCCAATGTTGCCCCATTGATGCAAAACATGTTGGGCTCACTGTGTTCCGAAGGGAGTAGCAGCAACCTTTCGAATTTCTCGAGAACCAGTCAGCTAGTGCTTAATGATCAGCATCAGTCGAATCAGCAGCAATCGTGGGTATCGAAGTTTGGTCAATCGCAAGTCAAGACATCTTCAACTTCACCATCGGTCCTGCCATATCAAGGGAAAGATGGTGGCGTTGAACAGGAATCTTCAAGCTTGGATGCTCAGAATCATGCGTTATTTAGTGCTATTAATATCGACTCATCTGGGCTTCTGCTTCCTACAATCGACACTACTGATTTGTCCTCAATGCCTTCAGCGGGTTCCGGGTTTCAGAACTCACCGTACGCTGGCTACATGCAAGACTCGTCTGAGTTGTTGCACTCTGGAGGACAAATAGACCAAACTAACCCTAACCGGACATTTGTGAAGGTGAAACAACCGAATTGGTAATACTTTTTGGGTATAAATATGGGTTAAGTGATATGGCAATGTGTGTGTATTTGCAGGTTTACAAATCGGGGTGTGTTGGGAGGTCACTGGACATCACCCGGTTCAACAGCTACCATGAGCTGAGAGAGGAGCTGGGTCAGATGTTTGGGATCGAGGGTTTGCTTGAAGACCCTCAAAGATCAGGCTGGCAGCTTGTATTCGTTGACAGGGAGAACGATGTGCTTCTCCTTGGAGACGACCCTTGGGAGTAAGTATCTTACTTGCTACTGCTGCTTTCTATTGCTTATTTGGATGCTTCTTCAATTGGGTTTTCATAAAATTGCTGCTTTCTATTGCTTATTCGTATGCTTCTTGAAATGGGGTTTCGTAAAACTGCCATTTTTAGGTTGTTTGGATGCTTCTTGAATTGGGGTTTCCATATAGTTGCTGCTTTCTATTTTATTTGGATGCTTCTTGAATTGGGTTTTCATAAAGTTGCCATTTTTAGGTTATTTGGATATGCTTATCGAGTTGGGTTTTCATAAAATTGCCAATTTTAAGGTTATCTGGATGCTTCTTGAATTGGGGTTTTATAAAATTACTGCTTTCTATTGCTTCTTTGGATGGTTCTTGAATTGGGTTTTCATAAAGTTGCCATGTTTTTTAGTTTATTTGGATGGTTCTTAAATTGAGTTTTCATGAAGTTGCCATTTTTTTAGTTTATTTGCATGGTTCTTGAATTGGGTTTTCATGAAGTTGCCATTTTTTAGTTTATTTGGATGGTTCTTGAATTGGGTTTTCATGAAGTTGCCATTTTTCTAGTTTATTTGGATGGTTCTTGAATTGGGTTTTCATAAAGTTGCCATTTTTTTAGTTTATTTGGATGGTTCTTGAATTGGGTTTTCATGAAGTTGCCATTTTTCTAGTTTATTTGGATGGTTCTTGAATTGGGTTTTCATAAAGTTGCCATTTTTTTAGTTTATTTGGATGGTTCTTGAATTGGGTTTTCATAAAGTTGCCATTCTTTTAGTTTATTTCGATGCTTCTTGAATTGAGGTTTTCATAAAATTGCTGCTTTCCATTGCTAAATGGATATGCTTCTTTAAGGGTATTTTAGATAATTAAGTCACATGTATCTAGTCAAACTTTGCCATTGTTAATGGACAGAAGAAGCAACTTAGATTTAAACGTTAGTCGCATGAACATTTAAATCTCGTTGTTAAACCGTTTCATGAGCGTAATCAACTGCTGCCATCTGCTCCTCGAGGATAATTGTTTGATTCGTTGGTTATTTGATTTTTGCCCGTTTTACGTACTTGTTCTACTTTTCCTAAACTCCCCCCGTATCCTTAACTTAGATTTCAACCATATTTGTTCGTTCCTTAATTTGTTATATTTGGTTTTCTTTTTGCAGGGCATTTGTAAATAGTGTCTGGTATATCAAGATACTTTCTCCCGAGGACGTACAACAACTTGGGAAACAAGAGGTTGAATCATTTGGCCAAAACTCGAGTGAAAGAATTGGGAACGATGGCAGAGACCACCACCACCTTTCTGGACTCCCTCCATCGATGGGATCGCTTGATTTTTGACCATAACTTTTGGTGATCTTGAAAGAACGGGGTTCTTTTTCTGCTCGTTTTGGTCTGTTTTGACCACCCGAATCTTGTGCGTGTTGTTCGTAGGTATGATATGATATTATTAGCACTCTTGATGAATACTTGTGCTAATAATCAATCACATAGTAGATGTGATGAGGATTCAAAATTTAGAACCAATCTTGACTATGAATTGTAATTTCACCATTTTATTGTGTGTGTGTGTGTGTGTGTGTGCTCTCTATTTATGCTATTCTTCTTCAATCTCTGCATATTCTTACTTGTATCATGTGTTATTATTCCAAAAGTGGGCAAGAAGGACCGGTAATTGGTTAGGGTGCATTTGGTACGCAGACATGATAAGACATGATAGGACAGGACAAGGTGGGACATGACAGAACAGTTGTTTCACGTTTGGAATGACCGAACTGGACAGAACATAACAGATAACATTAACCAACTTTAAAAACGGGCTGGGTTTGGGAATAGGTTTGGGACCGGTTATGACCTGGATCGGGATCGATTGTTATGCCTAGGATCAGTATTATTTCTTTTTTACCTCGGGACCAACACCGGGAGAAATGTTTTTAATTATGGCAATTACTTACGGTCCAAGTTAGTATTGTAGTTTTGTAATCCGATATATGATGGCATGCATGATGTCAACATGACGAAAAAACTGTCTCACACTAAAATTGGTCGAGTTTCATATTTGCCCCAAAACATTATTTACATAGCATCGAGCGAAAACAAGGTAGTGCTTCACTCGATAAGTTTATTTAATCAGTTTGTATTTGAAAGATTCTATAGCTCATCTATTGAAAGCTCGCTAGTGCAGCTATCTGAGGATATTGAGTGTCTATAACGATCTAACACAGAATACCGTTTATAGTCTGTCTCAAAACGAGTTTGAATCAATTCAACAAAGAATACTCAATGGATTATACGTTCTATCACCGCTATGAATAAAGATCACAAGGAATGAAGATGTATCTCGGTATATGGTTCCGCTATGAATAAAGATCACAAGGAATGAAGATGTATCTCGGTATATGGTTGAACTTACGCTGTGGGTGCTAATATAGCAAAGTATGAAGCCACTAGAGTCGATCATCAAAGACTTCGGAAATCTTGAAGATTTAACAAATATTATAAGGTTTATATAAATTTATCTTAAGGCATCACATGTTTTTTATAGAGAAATTATACGAAATGCCCTAAGTTCACCACCCCTTTCATCCATTTGCCCTTTCTCTCTCCCAATTTACCAAAATACCCTGAAAATCCGTGGGCTAACCCGTGGCCCACGGATTACCTTCGAAAAAATCCGTGGGTGTGTGTGTCTGAATCCGTGGGTCAAATCCGTGGGAGAGAGATAGGGAATCCGTGGGTGTGTGTGTGTGAATCCGTGGGATGAGCATTTTGAAACAAATCCGTGGGCCACGGGTTAGCCCATGGATTTTCAGGATATTTTGGTTAATTGGGAGAGAGAAAGGGAAAATGGATGAAAGGGATGGTGAACTTAAGGCATTTCAATAAATGACTCTTTTTTATATTTATAATCATATATATATATATATATGCTTGACTTATAACACTCTTTTTAAATGTGACTTATTTAAAATCTTAGTTGGTAAATGAATAAATTTTTAAAAGTAATTTATTTAATAATTCCATCATATTTACTACATTATTACCACATATTCTATTACAAAAATTAATATTCAATAAACTATTATTAAATTAAAACTTTGATGGTTTTTTATAGAGTAAATTACGTTTTTCGTCCCTGTGGTTTGCTAAAAATTTCGGATTTTGTCTATGTGGTTTTGAAATTTTGGTTTTCGTTCCTATAGTTTGTAGTTCATTTCTATTTTCGTCCCTGAGGCCAAAACACTATTTTTAAGTATGAAGGACTAAAATAGAAATGAATTGTAAACCATAGGGATGAAAATAGCAATAAAGTATAAATCATTAGGACTAAAAATGTGAGGAATTATAAACCATAGGGATGAAAATAGCAATTTCAAAACCATAAAGACAAAATCCGAAATTTTCACCACAGGGACTAAAAATGTAATTTACTCTTTTTTAAATTACTGGTTAAAAAAGATGAAAATTGTGGCTGCTGGGATTCGAGCCCAGGTCTCCACGGCCACAACGTGGAATTCTTACCACTAAACTACAGCCACTTGATGTTATTCGTTTCCTATTATATCTTTTAACAGATATTTTCTCCAATCATTATCTACCATTGGATCATAACTTGCAATATAAAATAGGCATGAAAACACATACTTGATCGTTGATTTTCTCGTATTGACTTCTTACAATAATTTTACATATAGAATTCAATCATTTAGGGAAATGTTTATCCAGGTAAAATTAACACTATCATTTACTTACCAGGTAAGATTTCAGTCTATCAAAATGGTATTATATGCAACAATTTTTTCTAGTAAGCGCTAACCGTAGTAAAAGTCCTCACCCTCACTTACCGGGTAAGACAATCGGTCCTTGCCTTAGCTCTTATCGGGTAAGATTCTTGGTCTTTGCCATTTTTCCGGTAAGGAAATGTGACTTGGTAAGCACTTACCCGAATAAATGTTTAGTAAACGACCCTTATTTTCTTCTAACTTATTTATTTTCTGCTTTTACTACTGCCTTGTATGATATAAATGACAAATCATCATCATTCCTCTTATTTTAGGGTCTTTCAAACCGTCCTCTCCTCCTTTTTACAAAGGAAAGTAGGAGGATCATGTGAGAAGTGTTTTTAAACTGTTGATCACTTTTAATCAAATACCCTCCCATGAATTGCGGTTTAAAAGGGAATTGATCTGATGCATCTCGGTGCATCTCTTCCTAATGTTCCTCCATTTCTCATTCAACGGCTGATAACCACTTTTCACGTTTCTCACCAAATTTGACACTTCTCACCGGAGCCCAACCCTATATATCAATACCTTTCTATATATCGATTATAATGAGCTACTCGTTGGAGTCCGCCCGTAGTTTTCTTCTTATTCGAGTTTCCGCTTAAATCTCTGTGTCCCAACATTATTTGTTGTTTACTTGATTTTTTGGTTGATTCGATATCGACTCCCTTTTTACAATCATCGGGAAAGGAATGAGCTTTATTTCACCATGCATAGTCATGTATCAGAGCTTCTATAAATGATAAGTTATATTAAACATACAAGATGCATTCTAGTTTTAATCAATGTTCTAAAAAAACTCGTCGTACAGCCGCCATGACACGCCATGACACCAAGACTTGTGTGTCACGCCACGTTAAGCCCATGGCACGCCATGACCTAATGCACAGTTATCGTAATGAGGTATTTGATTTTTCTTTACGTTTTTAATGTCTTATTTGCAAGTTTTTGATATATAACATAATTTTACTTGCTTATTATCATTGACTCATTGAGTAACACTACAGAACATACGTTTTTATATATAATATTATATATGAATTAGAAATTGAGTACTCCATAGGCTTCGCCGTGACTTTTAAGGCTTGAGACTTGGCATCGCCGCCACGGCCCGCCTCACGCCATTTAGAACATTGGTTTTAATAGTACTCATAAAACATCCTTTTGACCCATTTATCAAAGCATTAGGGAACACCTATTGTATGGACTCCGTACATTGAAACAAATAGCAAATTGGCACTAAAACAAGATCGACGTGGCTTTTGCTCCCACTCGTTTTATGGCCGGAAAATTAATTTCAAACAGTATCTTCGGGCTGGGACCGGGCTTCGGGGCCCATCGGGCTAGGGCCGAGCCCATTTGGCCATGTCTAAGTGGGTGCACAAGACCTCGCTTAGGGCTTAATAGGCTCTAACCAGCTTAACAAAAATAACTAACAAAAAAAAAATTACATTAAAAAAACATAGCCCGTAAAATTTATACAAGAGCGAATATCACTTGTTTTCTGATCCTAATAACAAACAAATTTAACGTTAATTATAAAAACACATCATAACAAGCAGAAGCTTTGTCTCCTGCATATCTTCATCACCAAACATAATGAACCAATGCACCCCAAAGGTTTTAGTTATACCAAAATAAACTAAACCATCGATCGCTCCGAATAACCCGAGTAATTTTCCCGACTCAGCGGGCTCCAATCCGTCTCGTATTGATGTATCGACATCGGGGTTGTGTCAATCGAGGTAGCCATCGAAATATCATCAAGCGGCATCATAGCGGGCCAAATAAAAGAGGGCTTGAACGGTGGGACCGGTGGGACCGCCATCGAGCCCGATATCATCTGAACAATCGGCTGCGTTTTCGGTCTCTCGCTAGCTATCGGGTGTGAGCAAGCCAGCCCTAACATCAAAAGCCGTTGGGCTTCGTCGGTGTCGTAATTATCCGCGATCCGTTTATCAACCGCATCAAGAATCCGTCCATCGCGATACAACGACCAAACGTAATCCACCAAGAATTGGAACCCGTTCACCTTCGTTCCGGGGCGTTGACCCGACACGACTTCGATTATCAACGCGCCGAACGCGTAAATATCAGAATGTTGGGTGGCTCTTCCGGTGTGGAAGCATTCGGGGGCGATGTAACCGATGGTGCCGAGAACGCCCTCGGCTTCCGCGTAAGACGTTTTTTCGTTATCGATCGCGCGTGCGAGGCCGAAATCGCCGAGCCGGGCGTTGAAGTTGGAGTCGAGCATGATGTTGCTCGCTTTGATGTCGCGGTGCACGACTTTTTGGTCGTATTCGTAGTGGAGGTAGTGGAGGGCGGAGGCGACCCCGGCTAAGATCTTGCACCGGAGGGTCCAGCTTAACGGCTCACCCGTTACCGTGAACAAATGCATGTCAAGACTGCCTTTTCGCATGTACTCGTACACTAGTAAAAGTTTCCCATTCTTGTGACACCATCCTGCACCATCCCGATACGTAAATATTTATCGCTCGATTAATAAATATACCGTCAAATTTATCATTTACTAGCATCTTCAACATATTCTTAAAAATGTATAAAATGGAGATTTTGAAGAGTTTTTTCTCCACAAAATATAAAAAAAATAAATTATTATAAAACAAATGTTTTTAACTTATTTTAAAATATTATTATATACAAATTCTATGAAAACCCATGATATACTAATTATTTATATTATAAACAAATCATATTTAGTATTTTTTGTGATATTATAAATTATTAAAATATGCAAATATAAATTACAAATAGTTGATGATGTGGCATTGAGGGCCACTTTTGAAAGGAGTTTGGTATTTTATTGATGTGAGAGATGTTATTGCAAAAACCTGATTTGACAGTTTAGAAAGAAGTTTGGACTTTAATTAATGCAAATGGTCTAATAACCCTCCATATTTGTGAGTTTTTCAATTAAATCTCGAGATTTTAAATCCATGCGATCATTCAAACTAAATACGAGACTGAAAGTGAATTGAATTCCAAATCCTATCGAATCGTACCAACTAAACAGGTTACAGGACCCACCCGAACGATAAAAAACACGAAATAAGCATGCAATTTGGGGGTGGACCATCAAATTTATGTTCAAAGTAAGACAATAAAAACAATACTTGTAGGGCGATCTTGAAAATGAAGTTATTCCGACTTTCTGAATTTATTATTTGGAGTCAAATACGATGATCGAATAAATCAAAACTAATGAGACAATATATACAACAACATCGCCATCGTGATTACGCGTTTGTTAATGTTTATCTAAACATAATTACCGATTCAACGTTCATTCCATCCTTCACGGGATTGAAAACCCACAAGCAATAACAACTTGTTTTTTTTTTTTAATTTTATCGACATAAAAATATATAGTTGACTTTTTAAGGTCAAACTCAAGATTATGAAGATTGATTGGGTTATATTTGACAAAGTCTCTATTGACATTCATTGGAGAATTTTTATCCATCTTAATCTTAGAAGATGAGCCTTTGTTCTTCTGATTAAGGGTATAAGAAACAAAAAGTAGGCATTTGTCATTTTTTGTATGAGAAATGGGAGAATTACTTTTAAACCGTTGATCATTTTTAATCAAATACCATCCCATAAATTGCATTGGTGTATCTCATCTTAGGCTATGTTTGGCAAACTAGCTGATAAGCTAGCTTATGACTCATAAGCTAGCTGGTAGCTGATAAACTAACCGATGAAAAAGTCATGTTTAACAAAAAGTAGCTTATAAGCATTTAAATGAACAAAAATTACATATTATAAAAATAGTTATTAAATAATATTAATGAGGGCATAATTAGAATATTTACAAAAACCACTCAAAAGTAAATAAAAACAAAAACAAAAACAAAAATTACAATCTTAATAGCATGTCCAAACAAACACTGGCTGCCCCAGCCCTTTTGAAAACAAGAAAAACAAGTGGGTCCCACTTACATCTATGACTCTATCTTTCTACTACTATGATTATGATTCCATTTTAAAAGGTTATCCTGTTTCCATTCACACCAATTTACAACTCATAATGCATAAAAAAACAACTTAATTAACCATTACTTTTCTGGCTTTAATGTTTTTTGGTCTGTAAAAAGAAATTTACTATATACACAAAACCCTACGCCCCTTTCCTTTTTTAAACTTTTTCTTCATTGAATTTAAAATTAAAAAAAAAAATTAAAAAAAAAACAGAATAATTTCAAGAAACCGATCGATGGTAAATTTGATGAAATTTGAAAAAAGAAAGAATTTAATGGAAACGTACCCAATAATCGAACCAGATGTTTATGGCGGAGACGATTGATGATGGTGAGTTCAGCCAAGAAATCGTCTTCTCCTTTTAAGCTTTCCCTCGAAAACCATTTCACGGCCACCTCCACATTATCCTCCGGCAACACTCCCCGGTAAACAACGCCATAACCACCTTGACCAAGCTTCCTCTTCTCGTCAAAATTATTCGTCGCTTTCTTCAGCTCCCGGAATCGGAACTCCTTCGGCATTCCCGGCAACGTTCTCAGCCGGCCCAAGATATTCGATTGCGACCGATCCACCAACCGCTTCTTGTATAAGTAACGACCTAGCAACACCGCCAGCGCCACCACGCCCACCACCACCGGAATCCCAACGCCGAGCAAGATTTTCAGCCACGGACTCTTCGGTCCCGGAAAGTAGTTCACGGTTAAGTTCCATTGTAAAACGCAGTTTAACTCGACTAAATCTCCGGTGGAGGCGGCGAAACCGAAGTAGGATTCCTGATTAACCGTTGATTGGAGATCGAGATTGTATTCGATTATCGGAGTTTCCGGTAACGGCGGAGTCGGCGATGTTTTTAACGGTTGGTCTTTGATGTAAACCCTAATGATTTTCTCGACGCCGTTGTACTGAATCCAGATGTTGTGGAACGCCGGCGTGGGGCCCATCGGAGCTAGGGTAATATTTTCCGGCGTTAACGATTTGGCGACGACGGATCTGATGGAATGGATGTTGAGACCTATGTGGTTGTTATCGATATCGAAGCTTTGTTTGACGGTGTCGAGTTCGACTGCGACGACGCCGTTTGATGAATCGCCGTTGATGGTGGCGTTAGTGAGACCGAGATATTGACCGTAGCTGTTTTCGGGGATTCCGATGTTTGGTGCGATCAAGAAAGCTAAGCCTTCTCCGGGGATACTATTATTAATATTATAAGGGGACATGTTTATAAGGAATGAGGTGTTGAATGAGGCTACGGTGGAGTTGTCGCCGGCGCCGCTGTCCCATAGTTTGAACGGTCGTCGGAACATCACCCGACCCGACTGGTTGTAGAGGCTGAAGACGGAGGGGTTGGCGGTGTCGGGAGTAACTTGGAGGGCATCATTGGCGATTCGGGCATAGTTTTCGAATATGAATTCGGAGGTGGCAGATTGCTCCAAGGATTTGTTGAAGGTGTGATAAAAATGGGAGTAAGTGTCTAGTTTTGCGACGGCGGCGGAGAAGCACAGAAAGATGACGGCGGTTCTGATGGTGGCCGGCGGTGCTATTCCCATCTCATGCGGTGATTGACGGCGGCTATGGCGGTGGAGGTTGGTGTAGAGAGAGAGAGAATGAGAGGATTAAAAAGGGTTTGAGATCTTGAATAGTTTAGAGGGAGGTGGTGGTTGCTCGGAAACTGCCATGGCCATTGTGCCATTGGGGTTTGATTTATTATTGTTATTGTATACATCTTTTGGACGATCAATAAAATATTTTAATTTTTTCTTTCAAAAAAAAAAAATTTAATTTTAATAGTAGAAACTTGAGTTCATATGGTCAAGTAGTCCCCTTTTGTGAGAAATAGGCTTAAGGTTGGAAATCTTTATAAAAAATATGCTTTTGAAAGTTAGGCATTTTTTTCTCATCATGTTGGGCATGGCGGACCTAGATAGGTGGTTATGGTGGCATGTACTACCGTATTATTCTTACGTCGAAGGATAAAAAAAATTAGGGTTGTGAAAGGTGTAACCGTATCAATTTGTTTTGTTTCACCGTATATATTTTGAAACTAGAATAAATACACAAATATTCCTAGGTAGAGTTGGTTTGGAAGGCTCTTGCTTCATTTTAGACCCGGGTTCAAGTCCTGTTAGAGTCTCTTTTTTTTGTAGTTTTTAGCTTTTAGTTTCATATTTATTATGTTTTAACTTCTAAGGGTGCGTTAGGATAGAACAAAACATAGATCATTGTTCCATGTTTGGCAGGACTTTTATGTGGAACAGACAGGAACAAAGTGGAACAAGCTGGAACAGGCCTGTTCTTCCCTCACCCAATGGAACAAGTTGGAACAAGATGAAACAGACTTATGTTTTACCAATATAACTTCAAAATAAAATATAATTCTCTTCTAAAACATCAAAAACATGTTCTATTTTATATTTTATTCATTCTTTAATATTTATTTATTTGTATTTTATCTAATGTTATTTGTTCTGTTATGTCCAGTTCTGTCTACCAAACACTGAACAATTGTTCTGTCCTGTCACGTTCTGTTCTATCTTGTCTGCATACCAAACGCACCCTAAAAAATGGCAATAAGAGGGTGTTTGGGAGTGCTTTTTTAGTCCAAAAGTGCTTTTGGCCAAAAGTGCTTATTGACTTATTGCTTTTGGAAAAGGAGTTTTTAAAAAAGTGTTTGGATTAGCTTTTGAGATTATAAAAGTCAATAAGTTAATAAGTTATTTTTTAAAAAGTGTTTGGCTTAGCTTATACATGTAAAATGACCAAAAAAGACATGCCTTGTTATTTAACCATTTTTCCTTATTTTTAAAATATCTATACAAAAAAAATATTTGTTAAAAAAAATATTGTCTAAAAATACGATTTTGCTATCAAAAAGTTAATTGAGAAAAAAAAAACTAATCCAAAGTCAATTGAGAAAAAAAACTAATCCATTAGGATGAGGGGCATTTCTGTAATTTTACTATCCAAAAGTCATTTTCTAATCCAAAAGTCAGGATTATGTGACTTATGAAAAATCACGTTTGTAGGCAAATCCAAAAGCTGCTTCAAAAGCACTTTTGCATTTCCCAAACACCCTTTTTAACTTATTGGCTTCTTGAGAAGCCAATAAGTCAATAAGCCCTTTTAAAACACACTCCCAAACACCCTCTAATAGGACTTGAACTTGAGACATCAAGTTTGAAAAGCAAGGGACTCAACACCAAACAAATGTCAATTTTTTGAAAAGTATCTCTACAAATGTTTTTTATAGTCATATTGTGCCACCGTTTGAAAAAATTTCTAGGTCTGGCCCTGATGTTGGGGTCTTGTATTTCCCACTCTAAATTTCGAACTTACAAACCCATTAGACAATATCTTGATTACTCTAACGCTAACATGGTTAATAAGTAATCGGCATTCCAAATATGTGTCAACTCAGCATACTTTTTTATCTGTTTATTATGTTTTATTAATGTTTTTGTTATATTTTGGAGTTGACAAGTTCTTGCTTACAATTTCATGTTGATCTTCGACCCTCTCTTGCAGATCTCCTTGACTCACAAATATGTTAATTGGGATTCTCGATTCTGCACAAATACACGATTTTTCAAGGGTTTTCTTCATTTGGTCGTACCATCCTCATTTCATACCTGATTTGGTGATTCTTAAGGCTATGGTTATGATTTTTGAAGCTTTTCAGTGGGAGATCAAAGTGGATTAAGGTCTCTTGGTGGTTTAATAATTTTTGGTTGAGCTAATCTTCTCTTCCCTTATCTCAAAAGCTAGGGTTTTGGGAGTTATTCGTCTCCACTCCTTTTCTCCCCGCTTTGTATTAGGTTTTGTGTTCCTTGAAGAGAATAAGATGCTTTGAGAAGCCTTGGAACTAGGATTTGGGGTATTTGCTTGTAGATCCCAGGTTTTCTTCAAAGAAAGATCAAGGTTTAACCTAAATCTGGATTTAACCTAAATCTAGCAAGGTAAGTTCAAGTTGATTTGTGAAAATTATGTACATGCCAAAAATGTATATTTTGGAGTATTAAAGTGTTTTCCTTATCTTTATCAAATGAGATCGATTATTTGATGAAGTTTATATATTTGGTGTACTTGGTTTACTAAATCTTGAATTTTAGTGTGTATTTTGGAAAAGTGCATATTCTTGTGTTATGGGACGAATGAAAATATAAATGGCATGCTTCATTTAAAAAACTTATTTGTTTCAACTAAAGTTGAGTTTTTAGTTAATTATGTCTTGGAGCATGTGTTTGCATAAACTTGAGTTAAATACGTTTTATCGTGTATGATGATTTCTATTGAATAGTCTTTGAGATGTTGATGTCTTTGGCTCGGTTTTGACTTAAATGAGTCTTGGGGAATTTTGTCTGGTTTATTTTGCTCTGTGGTCGGCCTTTGGAGTTATAAGCGGTTATGACATATATATTTGAGATATTACATGTTTTGAGTGTGTTGCCATTTATTTGGAGTCATATAATTTAGACTGTAATACAATGGATCCATAAACATATGAGTCATTTTTTTATGGGATCATTATCCCTGTTTTGTAAGCTTAGGCAATACATGAGCGATAGACCTGGAGTGGTTGATCTTGGTGCCTATACTAGTGACATACTTGGAGTGGTTGAGCTAGATATTTGCATAAGCAATAACCTGAAATGGTTGAGCTAAATTGTTTGTATGAGCAATAGACCTGGAGTGTTGAGCTTGATGACTATACGAGCGATAAACCTGGAGTGGTTGAGCTTGATGACTACATGAGTGATAGACCTGTAGTAGTTGAGCTTGATGAATCATTACACTATAGACCTGAAGTGGTTAAACTTAATGAATAAACATAGATATTAGGGGTACTCAAAATTTCGACCAATCCAACTTGAAAAAACTCAAACCGAGGTAACCCGACATATAGTTGACACAAAATTGCGCCAAACCGCATCTATTGGGTTGGAAACGAGTTAAAGTAACTTGAACCCAACCCAACCCGATGAACCCGATGTGTTACTACAGATTTAATATGATTGTTAAATTATTGATTAATATAATATATACGCACATATATATATATATATATATATACACACACACGTTACACATTAGGCCACCCATAGTTAGTTATATTCACAGTTATATATATATATAGGTGGTTTCGTTTGCAAACCAGTCTTATGATACAAACTTTGCAACCTACATATTGACCATAGATTAAAGAAATCAAGGGTGTAGATGAAACTAGGATATTTTTGGTAATAAATAATTAATTTTATTTTATTATTCTAATGAAAAATACGAGGAAGGGCATATCCGTATATTTTACTCCCAATTGAATTAGGAAAGTTGATAAAATCATGCATAATTAGTCAACTTATCCAAATCCATATCAAAAGTGAGTATCTAGCTAAGAAGAACAACGAGGCAATATTGTCGACAATGATTCGTCTCGAAGGAGGTATAAACCACAACAAAATCGTAGAGATGAAATCGGAGATGAAACAGAGATGACAACGAAGATGAAACGGAGCTGAAATCGGAGATGAAACGAGACGATAATGGAGATGAAACAGTTATGAACGGAGATGAAAGGGGAGATGAAACGGAGCTGAAAACAGAGATGAAATCGGAGATGAACCGAGACGACACCAAAGATGAAACGGTTATGAACGGAGATGAAACAGTTATAAACAGAGATGAAAACGGCGATGAACCGAGATGAAAACAGAGATGAAACGGAGATCAACCGAGATGAAAACAGAGATGAACAAAGATGAAACTGAGATGAACATGTAACACCCCGAGTTTTCCAAGTAAATAACTGACCATATTCGTGTATTCATAATTTCATTAATTATTGGTTTCGTATGTAGGGTGCGACGTCTTGCACGCATGTTATCACGATTTGAGACCAACCATTCGAGAAAACACTTAGCGTCGCAAATGTCACAATCGCAGCGGGAAGAGAATATCGGGCAGCAAGATGTGGGTCGGGGGCGACTATGCCCGACGACTATGTCGTGGCACAGTCGCGGTCATGGGAGGTCGGGGGACGTTTTGGACAGAAGGTGGTACAGGGGCAGCGGCATTGCCCCGCGATAATGCCCTGGGCAAAGTCGTCGGGGGCAAAGTCGCGATGGTGGTCCGAAGTGCAACAAAAAAATCGGGATTTTAGGGTTTGGCTTCACTTATTCTCTCATTTTCCAGCATAATTCGACCCCTCACTCCCTTTTTTGTGATTTTTGCTCCAAGCTCTCTCTCTCTCCCTCACTTATGGATCATAGGGTTCCAAACTACCACTCCACCCACTTAAATCTTAGTTATTACTAGAAGAAGAAGATCCTAAAGTGTAAGAGTTGAAAGTGGTCAGGTTCTCATTACATAAGTCATGAATCCAAGCTATGGTTTCACAAATCCTCTCCCATCTCTTTCAAGAAGTAAAGTTTGAAGTTATTTTGGTAACCTAAGAAGATTTTGATGGTGAATGCAAGTGATGGAAAAAGGTAATCTTCTCTTCTCCTCACCCAAGAATTTAGGGTTTCGGTTTATTGGTCATTTTTGGATGTTTTATGTTGGGGAAATGATTCTAAGTGTTTGGGGATAAATACTTATGGCTGGAAAATTATGGACCTTTTTGGAGATTTGGCTTGAAGATGCAAGTTTCTTCAAAGGAGCTTACGTTTGGGAAAAACCTAGATTTAGCCTAAATCTAGCAAGGTGAGTTCAAGTTACTTTGTGAAAACTTTGTACATGCCAAAATGTTATTTTTCCAAGTAAATATGTGTTTTACCTGAAATTTATCAATGATGAGTTATTTGGTGGGTTTTACCCTTTTGAGGTATTAATTGTGGTAAAGATTGTAAAACACTACTTTTGGGATTTTTGGAAAAATGTGATAGATAAATCATACATGAAATGGGTTATTGATTTATGTGATAAGTGGAGTCTAATTGCTATGAAAATGCATTTTGTAGATATTTTGGAAATATGCATATAGTACATCATGAGATGTTTTGAAAATGTAAAAGTGTGAGTCCTTTGGAAAGGAGAGTTTTCCCGATCCAAGGTTTTATTTCGGGTTTTCATGGATTTGAAGTATTTACTGGCAAAATGTGTGTGTTGCTGTATTTAATGTCATTATGACTTTTATGAACCATCTTTTGAGTCAGTTGATCTTGTGGCTCGGTATTGGATTTTATTAAAGTCTTGAGGACATTTGTCCAGTTTTGATAGCTCAAGGTTGAGTTTTGATCATGTTTTATGTTATTGGGGAATTTGTATGTTTTGAATGCATTTGTTTGTTCATTTGGGGTCGTGTAATATTTAGACCTTGTTAGCCATGGATCCATAGGCATTTTGAGTTCCCCTTGGACTCGCGGGCAAGAGATCGGGATTGATTGAGCTCAGCTAGGAGACGTTAGTTTCTCTTTTGAAGCACGGGATAGGCATCGGGTTCCATGATAAGTAAGGTGTGGACCTCTATGGTCGGGCGTCGTCTCATGGGCAGTAAGGTGTAATCCCTAATGTGTTGTTGTGGATTTGGAGTGACCCAATGTAAAGACCTGGAGTGGTTGAAGTTGGGGACTCCCTAGTCTCGCGGGCAATAGATCTGGAGTGATTGAGCTCAATTTACGAGAGTAATCCACGTGGGTGTTTTTATTGCATAGTAGGTGACCCACTTCAGTGTTCCGTCACATGCAATGTATACGGGTCTCCCCCGTCACCGAAAGATGTTGTTTTGGGTATTTGTGTTTATCCATGTTTTTCGGTGACGTATCATGTTTATGAGAATTGCTTTCCACATTATATGAGTTGTAGATTATGTTTCATCCATGTCTTGGGATGTTTTGGAATAATGGCGAATAATTATGAGTTTAATCGTTTTGAGTATCAAATGCTGCTTCACCTTTTCCGTTGACTTTGGGAATGAGTCCATTTTTGGGAAATCATGTTATAATAAAGATTTCAGCATGGGAATTGTGTGAGTTGGAAAATGGGTGACTTGCTTTTAAAGTAAACTCTTTTGAAATCATGACTACAAACTACACTCCTCTCGATTTATGAATTTATATAGTCATGATAAAATGCTTGAACTCACTAGGCGTTAGCCTAACCCTTTTTATTTGTCGGCATGTGTAACAGGCTCAGGTTGGGAGTAGCTTTAGCTACATTGTGAAGTGGCGAGTGCTAGTAGAGTGCACGAGAGGTGACTTGATTAGTGAAGTCTTCCGCATTTCATTTGGGACTAGCAACTTGTGTTGTATTAAGTAACGCACGTCTTAAGTTAGTAGTTGTGGAAATTATGATGTTTAAATTCCGAGGTATTTTCAGGAATAAATTGTAGAAATGATTTTTATCTACTTTTGGTTATTTTATCGAAATTAAAGTTAGTTGATCGTTCCAATTTTGAGGGTGTTACAGAACAGGATACGAAAACGGTTGATCATGACAAACTTTCTGGATTAAAAAGTGAGTTCTTGAATCAAATCAAAATATCCTTTTCTTGGTTTTGATCAACAATGGTAGTATTACGAGAAAGAAGAAACCAAATAATGCATGAAAAATAAAGAAGTTTGAATACCATATAGCCATGGATTTTCAAAAAAGAAAGTGAGAATCAAAGAAATAAAAAAGACTTAGAGGTAGCTTTATATATAAACGTGAACACTTTAATGGTGTTTTTCTTGAAACAACATATAATTTTCTTGGATTTAATTCGTGTTCCATAAATAGTCAATTACTAATTAACACATATAAAAAAAAACGGAAATGCATAACTACCATATATATGTCTTTATTATAAAAAGACAATGTTGCCCTTATCAATAAAATTAACAATTTAATAAAAGAAATTTTGTGATTGGTCTAATTGAGTGTGCAAAGTTTGCATTATAGTAGTTGTTTTCCAATGATCCCTCCCATATATATATATATATATTACAATTTCAACTGTAGTTTTATTTTCTTATTCACACGAACCTTCAACGTTTTTTAGTTTGTTAGTCTTTTTGGTATGTTCTCATTTTGCTTCATTCAAACACAATGATTAGCTAGATTATAAAATAAGATACGGAAGTTTCAACCCGATCAACCCAACCCAACCCAACCCGCACGATTTGGGTTGGGTTGGGTTGTAGTTTTGATTGGGTTAGGTTGCATTGAGATTTTTCAAACCGCAAACATTGGGTTGGGTTGTTCAAATGCCTTCAACCCAGCCAAGCCACCCCAACCCAACTCATGTGCAACCCTAATAGATATGTGGCTTATTTGTGTGTTTTCGTCACATTTAATGGAATCGGGTCTCCTCCGTCACCGAAATGTTTGTAGGATATACGTTCTATCCATGATTTCGGTATTGTTTCGTGTATGGAGTGCTTTTCCATAATTTATGATTTTGGGTATTGGGCCTTATCTGTTTTTTGTATTTGGATCATAGACTCTTATCCGAGTTTCAGTATTTGAACACCAGACTTTATTCACGTTTTTAGTGAGTATTGGGCTTGACGTCATATTTGGATGTGTATTTTGATTTGGGTTCTTCTTCGCAAAAACGATGGTTTTTGGAAAGATGTTACGTTTATGTTATTGACGTTACATTTGAGAAATTATGATTTAAATAAGCAATCTTTTAGTTATACCATTTTATAACTATGATAAAAACTGCTTGAACTCACTAGGCGTTAAACCTAACATTTTTATTTGTCGACATGTGCATTAGGTTCATTTTGGGAAATGGTATTTAGCGACACCGTGAATAGTTGAGTGCTAGTTAGATGCACGAAAAAGATTTACCTATTCGGGGACGCCTTTTGTATGTTGGAGATATCGATCATTGTTGGAATTTTATTAACACTCAACCATAACCTAGACTTACATAAGGTTTAGTTTATCTTTTGTTGACATTACATAAATCTAAATTTGTAGTTTAGGGAAATCAAGTATCAAATTCTAGGAAGATATTTATTTTTTATTCAATAATTTATTGAAAATTTTAAATTAGTTGCATTTTCTAGATTGGAGATTGTTACACCTTTCTATATATATAAAATACCATTTTATTTAAGTAAACTAATTTATTAATATTTTGTTACAAGGGATAAAATGGGTATTTTAGAGAAAGGATTAAACACGTTTCTTTAAGGAATTATTCTTGCAACAATCACATGGCACCAAGCAAGATACTATTTTAGTATTGTACAATTTGAACAATTTCTTCCACATAGTTAAACTTTATTTACATGTATCCCCTCATACTATTTGATAATTACTTAAAATGGTCTTATACTTTCGTAAATATAATTTCTATATCATCTATCTAAATCTTGATCAACATCAACTTAACCGTTTGATTATCCATTTAGCAGTCTGCTTCATTTGAACAACTGGTCATGTTTGGTGTCAAATCATGGATGTACCAAATAAGCGAGTAACTTCAAATATATTTCGACAAGGAAAGAGACAAGGGAAACTGACTATAAAAGAGACAGTTCATATGAATGATATCGATGAGAAATAGAAAAGGTTAATCTCCATTAACATTCAAAGCCCTAACAAAATTGTTTTAAAATAAAGAGTTGCAATTTTTGTAAACAACAAGGGGGTTATTTGGAAAGACTTAAACCTTAGGGGCTTAAGTGTAAAAGATGTCCTTAGGTGGAGTGGTGGTGGTGGAGTGTGGAGCCCTTCGTTTCTTTTGATTGCATGGTACTTATCCTAATCATCTTTTTAGGCATTTTTATTTACTCCAGAATCTGTTTTTTTTATATCTACTAGTTATCGTACCCGTGCGATGCAGCGGGATGTATTTTAATTCTATACTCGAATCCTCAATCTTACTTCTTGTTTTTTTATTTCGTTCATCTTGATTTTATTTTTATGGTTCGATGTTTAACATGTTTTATTAATAACACATAACACTTATTCGATATTTGAACATGTTTATAAACAGATTAGTTCAAACTTCGAGTTTTATGAGATTGTAGATTTACATTAATACGATCTAAATGTTTCATAATATGGTATAGATAGCAAATTGTCCGTGTGAAAATGGCACTGTAGTTATAATCAAAGTTGAAATCATGGCAACACTTTGCTCAATTTTTTGATAACTTAATTGCTATAAACATACTAATTAAAATAGACCTCTTTTAGTTTTTTTTGTAAGGAGTAGGCTACGGGAGAATTTTTTTTTATTAAAAAAGAGAGTTTAAAAAAAGAGATGAGCATACCATCACAAAAATGTCTAGCACCATGTTTTTGGTATATATACTATGAACATGAGTAAAGCGTATAAAGTTTTTTATGTCCAAAAGCGCTATGCAACAACACCATAATATGAACATGTAACCACATAACTTTTTAGAATTTTAAAAAGATGATCAATATACACCAATTAAAAAGATAAACCCTAATACAATAGGCCAAGGACCATTTTTAATTTGGCACCTACGTCAATCCTCATCCATCGGTGAAGAGAGAAAGCAATAGAACTCACCACAACAATTCAAATAAAAAGTTAGATCAACTGTATTCATATACTTAGTAGTAGCTAGAGTGACCTAAAACAGTCGTCGTTCAGAAACACTCTACTTAAGCTATCAACATACGAACTATAATTTAGTTTCAAAATCATCTTCATAATAACAGCTAACAGTCAACTGGTACAGCAAAGCAGTAAACTGGGATTTAATGTTTGCCCTCTCCACAGATTTTCTGGGTCTGCACATCTTAGAACTCCTTTATCCTTCCATCCTTCTTCTTCCATAGTTGTTCTAGAGCTGGTGCAATGGTAGCAAGTTGCTCCTTGATGATTCCTGTAGTCAGTCTTCTCACGCTCTATATCAAACCATAAGTCATTAAAAAACAACATAAGACCATCTCCAAACGGGTAACCAAATCTTATACTAAACACTAAGAGGATGTTTACTTACAACTTAATGAGCTTAATGGTCTACGCGGCTTATTCGCTAAGCTATACAATTAATGGTCTATGCGGCTTATTCGCTCAGCTATACAATTAATGGTCTATGCGGCTTATTGGCTCAGCTATACAATTAATGGTCTATGCGGCTTATTCACTCAACTATACAATTAATGGTCTATGTGGCTTATTGGCTCAACTATACAAGAGTGTTTCTTTACGCCTTATTTATTAAACCATTAAGCTAAAATGAATATACAAAATAAGCCATGACCGCTCACGTGTCCCACTATAAAAACAAATTAACACCAAAAATGCTCTAGAATTAATCCACCCCTCTCTTTGTTCCCTCAAACAACAATACATATTTGTCCAAACAAACAACTTAAACCATAGGCTTAATGGACAAATAAAAAATAAACAACCCCTTAATCTCACATGAAGTGTCTGTTTGTTAGTAGCTTAATGAGACTCGCAGCTTATTCAGTCAACTTTATATGACCTTTTGGTATTGGCTTAATGATATAGAAAGTGGCTTCTTCCATAATGGAAAAACCCTCACAAACAAAAACCTTTATATGTCTATACATGTAAATCGATCCATACATACAACTTTATCCCCACAGGACTTGATGAAAAACCAACCAAAGATGAAAAACCAACCGAAGATGAAAAACCAACCAAACAGCCCCTAGCACCAGTAATGTCTTGTGCATCAACTTGACAGCTTCTGCCCTCTACAAGGTAACGATTGAAGAGCACATGACAGAACTTTCATACGGGATTTCACTTGCAATAAGGATTAAAATATTGTTAGTACCTTCTTTTTCCAGATTACTTAAAAATTCTCACCAATCAACTCCCACAATTCAAAGAAATATTGGTATTTCATGGGATTTTCCAGGATTTGTATGTAATAATGGTTTAAATTGTGTTAAAAACATTTGTTTTGTAAAAACCAATTAACAAAAACATAATTTATATATTTGTATAATTATTTGTAAAAAATTATAACTTTTTATAAATAATGGAATTCATTCCATTCCAAATCCTACAAACCAAACACACCAAAGATTTCAAATCCTTCCACGAAATCAAATCCCTCACAACCATTCCAAAATCCATATCAACCAAAAAAAATACCAATATCCAAGAACCAACATATCCAACCAAATCTGTAATCGGTCATCAAGAACTTCAAAACCCAAAAATCAAGAAAGATTTTACATACCTAAAACCAAGACCAACTGTTGTGTTGTACTTTCTGGTAACAGAGACACTCGCCTCTAGCATCATTGCAAAAACCTTTTACCTGCAATTCTCATTACAATATCATAACTCTAGCAAAAATTAATACTTTGTAATTAATAAAATAAAAATTATTGGCTAATTACATACATTAATACATTTAATTTTTTTGCTCAGTGAACAATCTCAACTAAAAACCCAAAAATTCACCAACCGTAGATGACAATTAAGAACCTAAATTTTTATTTGCTCTTGAACCAATCCTAACCAATCGAACCAGGTGATCCTCAAGGTGTCATCTGGTAAATAAATCACCAAAATATAGATTCAATCGTTAATTAAATCAATCAATAATCATCACATAAATAAGAATAGTGTGACGTATAGATCCTCATTGATGCACCCCGAGCTAAACAAAGATACTGACTTCTGAGAATGAAAAACTTGTATATAAGACCCAAACAGAAACTTGGTGGAAATGGATCGATGTAACTCGAAATCATAGAAGATAAGCACAAAAACAACACCAAGTTAAATGGGTTGCTAGAGCAGACTTCATATCACCTTCCTTGTCAAAAAGATACTTTTTTATATCAATTTTTTGTAATATCAACGGTAGAAGCAATTTCAAAAATTCAATAAATTTTGAAGTATGAAACCCTTTTCTGTTCTTGATGCACATATAGTGGTTTTGTAGATGTCAAAAATATGGTAACAATGTGTGTAGTGAGAGAAAAACCGAAGCTAAAAAATATTGCAAGCAAAACCAAGCCGAAGGAACTAACATACCAACATTTCTCAACCCAAAAACCAGAGATTTCGAGTTGAACTTGCTTGATGCTCTCTGAAATACAACATTAGCGGTGGTAGCCAACTGTCGTGAATGGAGGAATGGAAAGAGTCGTCATTTTAGAGAGGAACTTTTCAGAACAGTGCTTCTATGACATTATCTGCAAGTCAAAAGTCAAAATAGTTTTTTTCCAACTACAGAACTGGTATAAATCCTGGACTTTTACATATACTACATGCTACAGTTCCATTCTACATCAACATTGTAGTGTGAGCTAGGTAATAGATAGGACCCTTATGAATTTTTTTTTTCAAAGAATTTCAGATTAAAAGTTAAAAGATAATGCTAATAGTATGGTACAAAGAATTAAGCGATGAATTATGTGATTTTACATTAAGATGTTTGCTTGCCATAGTCTAGCAGTTGTTTGTGTAGTTTTTAATTGCTCCAGCAACTCATCTTCCCATGGTTCCATCTTCATCCCTGCAGTCCCTGCATACCATCAATTTCCATATATTACCTCTTCATTCAGGTTATATTCCATGTAGAAGTGGCAGATAAAAGTATATACCTGAGAAGCTGAAATTCAAGGATGAACATGAAGAACCCTAACAACACGTTCTTTGAAGATATTGGCATCTGTCAAATTGAGAGTTCTGTTAGTGAAAAAACACAAATAGGAATCAAATGAAATCAGATAAGATGGAGATGAAGCACACTGATTGAGACCTTGAAATCGAATCGAGATGCAGACCTCGTTATTTTAGGAAATCAAAAGTCGAACAGGTAAGACCTTTGTGCAAAAATCAAATGAATCGATGGTGAGAAATCATACCTCAGAACCTTTGGTGATTCGAAGTAAGCGTGAAACCAGCAAAATCAAAATCAAAATTAAGAGTTAAGCCAAAATCGTGAAACTGAAATCGAAAATCCAAGAAACCATAGAGCCAAACCAAAATCGAGAAACAACATGTAGAAAACTAACCTGAGAAACCCTAATTGATGAAACGAAGAAATCCAATGAGTGTGTAGAAATCGCAGGTGGAGAAGAAGTAGAAATCGCAGATTAGGGTTTGGTTTTTCTTGAGTGGTCGCATGTTCTCTTTGTAAGGATGAAGATGAAGGAGTGGGAGAGAAATTGGAGTAGATCGTGGCTAAGAAAAACTGATTTTAGAAAAACCGTGTTGTTTAGAAAACCGAATTGTTTAGAAAAACTGCTTGCTGAAAACGGTTTCTACTATTCTTTTAATAAGATAGTAGTAGATTACTTATATTAAGACATTGTTTGGCAAAAAAAAGTAGCTTATAAGCTAACTTTTTTCTGGTGTATATATATTTGAATGACTATAAGTTATCTTTTTGAAACGCTACTTGGAGTAGCGTTTTAGTAGTTTTTTGTGAATATTTCAATATTGCCTCTTATTATTATTTACTAACTATTATTATTGATAAATATTAATTTTTTAAATTTAATTATAATTAATTAATAGATATTATTTAATATTAACTGAAAATTATTAAATTAAATTTTAATTATACATTGATATTAAATTTTCATTATTTAGAATTATTGTTAATAATATAAATTATTTTTATTTATTATTAATATTAATAAATAAAAAGATCATAAATTATTTTATAAAACTTCGGTTTAACACCATAAGTTAATACGATTTTCTTATTACTTCTAATCAAACACATTAATTTTTTTAATAAGACAATGTATAAATATCTTATAATAATTATTATTGAAAGATAAATTTAAATTGATTAAGATTTAAAAAAATGAATTTATATAAAAAATATTTATTAAAATAAAGAAACTGAAAATTACATGTAATGGTTGTATTCCTTGGCCGCACTTGCAATGTAATTTACAAGGTCAACTAAGTAGATATTTCTTTGATTTGTGTGTGGGCATAGTTGACCATTATAAAATGTCAAACTTTGGAATTTTATTTGAGATTCAAGAAAAGTCAATTTTGAAATTTTGTTTGTTGCAATCTTACCTAAAATTAAAAATTCGATAATTATCTTCTAAATTAGAATATTTCTTTATTTGTTGTTAGCAAAAAATATTATATTATAATATATATATATATACATATATATAGGGGCTTATTCATGGGAGATCCTAGTAAAAAGGTGATAACTGTGAGATCCAATCTCAACCACAAATTAGAGATAAATTAGGAAACTATTTTATTTTGGTAATATTGACTTAAATTTTAATCAAAGGTCAATTTAGGTATTTTAAAAGTATCCTCGCTCCTCCCTCATCCTTCCTCCCTTCTCTCTTCTCTCTCCTCTCTCCTCTCCGGCCATCTCTTCTCCGGCGAGATTTTTTCCGACAAACACATGATATCACAGTGTATCACAAATCTTCAAACATATTAACTGAAGTGTTTACATAATATCACAGTGTATCACGAATCTTCAAACACATGACACATCGTGATACCATATAAAATGCACTATGATACCCAAAATACATACAAAGATGCACAATGTAACACAATGATATCCATTGTGTTACATTGTGATTACCATACAAAAAACACTATGATAGCCAAAAATACACACAAGATGCACAATGTAACACAGTGATACCCACTCTAATACCCATGTGATAATTGTGATAACAATGTATCACATCGATACCCACTGTGATACCTACTCTAATACCCATATGATATCACCCCCTAGATCTTGAAGAATCCTTCGAAGCACTTCCAAAACCACCATAAATGCGACAGATTTCTAGAGAATGGCTCCCAAATCCAGATGCTCCATATTACGACACATAACCACCGCCGCCTGCACCATCCACCGCCTCCACCGTAGCCACCGCCTCCACCATAACCACCATAACCATTGTAGAGGTGAGAAGAGAGATAGAGATGCAGAGGTACCACCATAACACATAACCACCGCCGCCTGCACCATCCACCGCCTCCACCGTAGCCACCACCTCCACCATAACCACCGCCGCCTCCACTTTCACGCCTGCCACCACCATAGCCACCGCCTCCACCATAACCACCATAACCATTGTAGAGGTGAGAAGAGAGATAGAGATGCAGAGGCGCAATGAGAAGAGAGAGGTGTAGAGGCAGCAATGAGAAGAGATAGAAAAGAGGCGTGGTCACATATACATTCTTAATTAGGGTAAAATAAATTAGGTAGGTTAGATTTTAATTTATTATAAAAAAACTTAATTATCAAATTACCATATTGTCCTTTTACTTTATTTTAAAACAATATTAATTATAATAAATGTGTGGCTCACATTGGATCTCACAGTTATCACATTTTATAAAGTTCTCATTTGATTACGCCCCCACACACATATATATATATAGTGTTAGGTTCATTTGAGAAGTCTAAATATTTTGAGAAATGAAGAAGTAAAAAAACACGGGAGTGTTCATATATGAATGTTCATATATGACTGTTTATATATGAACGTTCATATATGAACGTTCATATATGACTGTTTATATGAACGTTCATATATGAACGTTGGAGTGTTCATATATGAATGTTCATATATGACTGTTTATATATGAACGCTCATATATGAACACTCCCGTGTTTTTTTACTTCTCTATTTCTCAAAATATTTAGACTTCTCAATTGAACCCTTCCCTATATATATATATATATATATATATATATATATATATATATATATATATATATATATATATATATATATATATATATCTTTAGGGTTGAGTATCGGTGAGAAGTTGAGTTAACATGAGAAGTGTTTATCAACCGTTGGATGCATATTAAGATGAGATGCACCGGATGAAACATGAAACCCCGTATCAAGCGTGATTCATGAGTGCGTTTGAGATTAAAAGTGATCAAGGGTTCAGATCCAATTCTTACGCTTCTCGCGTTAACTTCACTTCTCACATGATCCTACTCTTATATTTTTAATATACATTTTGTGAGTGGTTAAGATGTTTACGTACATCATATCCAACAGATGTTACTTTGAATATCTATCGGGTAAGATTAGTTTGGTTGGTTTGTGTAATAGAAAGTTAAAGAATGAACTATGGTTACTAATGTCGAGTAGTTCAATCCGAACATGACCTTGAGAATAATATATTTGTAATAACCCTAAAACTTAAAAATCTGAATTTTATGAAAGATTGGAGGTGTTAATGCAATTTCCTTTAATTTCAGCGATCCTATTGTAATTAAGACTATGTTTAATGGCAATCTCAGCCAATCAAATCTCAATTAAAATATTACTTTCTCTCTCATCCACTTACATAATATTCAACTCCAATCCAATCTCAAAATTTTCATACTCCAACCACAATCCCCTACAATCCAATCTACAATATTATTTTACAAAAATTATATATTTTATTTTTTATACATATAATTTTGGTATATTTTTTATACAATAATTTTTATACATAAAATTGGTGTGGTGAAAATATGTCAACATTGGTCTCTATTTGTAGGGAATTAAAAACTATGACTTTTGGTATATTTTTTAATTTTTAATTTATTTGTTAAAGTCAATTTTTAATTAAATAAGTTTTATTTAATAAAAATCTAAACCAACCAATAAAATAATGACACGTGTCAATTTCTTTTAAAAATAAATCAACAATCCAAATCAATCTTGGTTCGTGCGGTGACTAGGATTGCTTGAGATTGAGTTGATAAATTTTCTTTTCTATTTATTTTTTAACAAATGTTTTTGTCTTATTCACGATCTCAAAAATGAGATCACCACTAAACATAGTCTAAGTGGCCAAACAGGAGAAAACCCCTACATTCACTCTCATTTGGGAGAAATCAAACGTTTGGATGGGAAGTAGAGAAGGAGAGCTTTTTAGAAGAGAGTAGGGGTGTTCAAAATAACCGGAAAACTGAGAAACCGAGCCGAACCGCTTGATCCAAAACCGAAAAACCAAAAAACAGAAAAACCGAAAATCGAGAAAACCGGGTATTCACGGATTGGTTTTGGTTTTAAGCTATAGGTATGCTATAGGTATCCGCGGGTAACCGATCTGAACCAATATATATATATATATATGTATATATAGCCTTAGGTTCAAATGAGAAGTGATTTTGGCCATTTATTCGGTCAAGACCGGTTATAATTGGTCAAAAGTTGCGACTGTTCCAAAAATAGAAGGGCAATTTCGTAACTTTTACAAAAAACACGGGCTGAGTTCATATATGAATCTGTGTGATTCACATATGAACTATACGTTCATATATGAATCTGTGTGATTCACATATGAACTATACGTTCATATATGAACCTTTGTAATTCACATATGAACTCTTTATAACTAATTCATATATGAATCTTGTGATTCATATATGAACCTTTGTGTTTCATATATGAAACTAATTAACTGTAGGTTCATATATGAATCAGTTGAACCAATTAACTGATTTATAGATGAATCTTTGTGTTCATATATGAACCTTTGTGATTCATATATGAATTTTTTTAACTAATTCATATATGAACATTTGTGATTCATATATGAAATTTTTTTAACTACTTCTCATATGAACAAATTAACTGATTCATATATGAATCACAAAGGTTCATATATGAATTAGTTAAAAAGAGTTTATATGTAAATTACAAAGGTTCATGTATGAACACAAATGTTCATATATGAATCACACAGATTCATATATGAACTCGTCCCGCGTATTTTTTACGAAACTACCCCTATATCTTGTGCAGACCACACGAGGAATTATCCCTAGCTTCTCTGTCAAAGCCGCCGATCTTGACCGAATAAATGGCCAAAATCACTTCTCTATTTCTCAAAAAATTTGCGCTTCTCATTTCAACCTCTCCCTAAATATATATATATATAGGCTCCGTAAAATGCAACCCTTGCATTTGTTGCACCCCTTACAAACCACAGTCTGCATATGTGCAGACTGGTTCTGCATATATGCATATGAATACGTGCAAGAATATACATATAATGGACATACATTCATATGGGACAATGCATATATGCAGAACCAGTCTGCACATATGCAGACTGTGGTTTGTAAGGGTGCAACAAATACATGGTTTGTATTTGATTTGTACCCTATATATATATAATACAATTAATAATATTATAATTAATATTAACTATTTAGCTTTTGAGTGGTCATCAACCAAATAGTAGATACTTTTAAGCGATAAAACTTATTTTAATTTCTTGTTCTTGGATTATTTTTATATAATTGTTATGTAATTGGTTTAATTTTCTATTTTTATATTATTTTTATATCGCAAATAATATTTTTCGATAAATTCGGGTAACCGTGAACCGAACCGCGGGTAACCGACTAACTGCAGTTCAGTTTGGTTCAACCTGCGGTTCGATTTCAGTTCGGGTAACTTGGTATCCGCCTCATACGGTTCGGTTCACATTTTTCCTATTAACCGAGTCGAACCGAACCGTGAACACCCCTAGAAGAGAGAACTCAATTGTATTCTTGGTGAAGAGATGAAAGAAATGAGTGAAAGAAGAGTCATCTCCTCAAAGGTAAACTTCTTCTCTCAAGCTCAATGTCTCCATTAATAGGGTTTTGATTTCTAGATGGGAATCCTTCTATTCTTTGAAGTATTTGGTTCAAAATCTTGGTGGGTTATTGTTTTTGATCGATTTCGTTGGCTTCAAGTGTTCAAATAATTTTTCATAGATGGATTGGGATGGATTAAATGTGGTTTTGATGTTATGATATTGGTTTAAATGGTTTAGAACGTTGGTTTTATCGATTTTGGGCTTAAAACCAATTTAGGAAGGATTGGGTGCAAGAGGTTTTGAGGGTTTCTGCTAGAAATATCGTTCATGGCCAAACAGTATGAGTCTTGCTAGAAAATGATCTGAGCATTAAAACCCTTTTTCGCAATTTCTCTCCAACTCAAGCCAAAATCCCTCTTTCTTTCTCTCTCTCGATTATCTCTTCCACGCACCCTCTTAAGTAGAGTTCAGTCGATTTTGGGGCTTCATTGGGTATGCTAATTTTTCACAAATGCATGAACCCCAAGGTAAGCTTTTACGCATTGTTCATGTGTTCCAATTGCCTATGTGGTAGTGTGATCATGGTTTGGCCATCAACCAGGAATCTAAAGCCTTCAATGTTGCACTCTTAATTGACTTATTGGTTGATGGCAACTCAAACCTAGGTTTGGGGTGGCCATGCTTGGTACACTTCATGTGACGTGGTATACTCCAACCTAGGTCTCGACCTAGGTTTGGGGTGGCAGTTTACCACCACCCCCACTTTGTGCACAAGGTTTAAACCTTGACAAGAGTCTAGGTTTGGGGTTCCTTCTAACCTCCTGATTTTACCAATTGATTTATTCCTTATTTCAGGAAATGGGAAAGAGCAAACCTACCATTACTCATAATTACGCTATACTCTAACTGTCATGTAATTATCTAGGCATCGTGTATGCAATATATGTCTGTTGTTGATTTATGCACATCTTATTTCGCTTACTCAAAACCAAGCTGACACATTGGGGACAACGTGTTGGTAAAGTTTGGGGTTGTATGCCCGAACATACTTATCATTGCACTGTACTGTTTTTGGGTCAAAAAATTTAAAACTTTTTAGGATGTAGACATAGGATTTTATGGATTAACAATTAGGAGATTGCATGATAAGGAGACATTAGAGGAGACCACCCGTAATATATTGAGCCTAACGAATATCGATTCGATTCTGAGAGACATAATGCATATTAGTCTATACACTTCCATGTTATTCTTTCATTGTGGTTATAGTTTGATCTCGCTATAAAATTGCATCATGTAGCAAAGACATTCAACAAGATATTATGTAAAGGGTTTAGTTGCCTATTTGTGTAGACCTTAGGACATGATTCCAAGCATTGTGTGCATATACTATCATCTAATTATTTTTGCTATCCTTCCCTTGTTTTAACTGTGTACACCCAAGCTCTGTTGTAGCCATACACTAATATAAATATTCCCTTCTACACCCACTTTTGAACCCCAACCAAAACACTAGCCAACCCTTGTCCTTAGAGTGTCAATCACAAGATGGTAGCAATCATGATCAGATGAATAAAAAGGGTAAGAAAGGAAAATGGATGAGAAAAGAAATCATGACCCAATCACGGACCGTAGAGCTGCTATTCAAAGAGGGTCAATGACTACCAAAAAATGGGCCAGTTTACCCGAGCAGTCAATTAAAGTAAAAAGAGCGGTTTGATATAAAATACACCCAAAGGGTGTAATGGTAGAAGGCATAAAGTTATTGAAGCTAAAAGGGGGAATAAGTCGTGGAACACGCATAAATTGACACATCTAGGATTTTGTTCCACTCTAACCTTTGTTTCTTAACCATAATCCTTTGCCCCATTACAACCCGTTAAAAGACCTGGTGGATATCTTCTGAAAAATGTGATAAAGGTAGACTAACTCTCTTACTCATATTCCTAGTCTCGTTACTTGATTCCATTCCGAGATCACTTTGACTTCATCTGTGCGTTTTCCAACTTATACATCATTCAGTTATCATTTGAAATTCTTTCTCTATAAACTCCATCTGCAAGAAATATGTAACACCTCGAAATTTCCATAATTATTGTACATTTTTGGGAGAAGTTTAAAATATGAAGGGATGTTATTTTAAACAATGTGTATGATTTAATGTCGAAGGGTCAAAGTGTATTTGGCCAAAGTGTTAAGCTAAATGGTGGAATTATGAAACTTTGGGGGTTGGGTTTGTCAATTGTTGATAGTTTAATATGTATAAAATGAGAAAGATAAGGTTGTATGAGTTATCTGATTTTGGAAACTTATTGGAGTCGGTTCAGGGCAGAAGCAGAACTGAGTTTTAAACATCCTATCGATAAGAAATTCAACCATGGTTTTCAATTAAATTGCTTAAGAATGGATGTTTATAAGCCAAATTAACTTCTGATTAGGTTACTGAATCTTTGGAGAATCAAGTTTGAAGTTGGTGTTTTTGGGTTGAATCGAATTGCAGAAGACTTTGGGTCGAAGCTTTGTTCCAGGCGAGTTCATCTCACTTTTGAAATTATTGCAATTAAAATTGAATGGTTTCTATGAAATTAAATTGTCTAAGTGTTTTAGAAATACTGGAGTAATATGTATGTGACTGGGAATTGAAATACTGAGGAAATCGATGGTGAAAATCGAGTACAGGTCGAAGTTTTCGGATAAAAGTTCAGTATTCGGTAAACTCTTATTTGATGGTGTCCGGAAAAAGGTGTAATGTCATAAGTATCCGGTAAGTACTATTTCCTTGTAGTATCCGGTAAAATTTAGTTCCCGGATAATTGAATTCCAGGATGTTACCCGGATTACTTTGGTTTCCGGATGTTAACCGGATTGTTTGTGTTTCCGGTATGTTTTCCGAAAGTATCCGGTAAATTGTGTTTTTCGGATACAAGTTCCGGATTATTCTCGGATTCTGATAGTTTCCGGATAGGAGTTCCGGACATATAATCCGGATAGTTTTTCCGGTAGTGTCCGGTAACTTAGGGGGTTCCCGGTAAGTAGTGATTTTCGGTAACTTTTGACAGGGAACATTTTGATTACTTGAACTTCAATCCTAGCAGTATGAACATACTTATAACTCGATTTTAAGTATGATATGATTTGACGTATGATTTGGTTTGATACACACTTATACTAGGAAGTGTAATGGATCCATAGGCACTAGTATATGAATTGATAAACATGGAATAGGAGTGACGCTTAATCGTAATTCCCGTTGTTATGAAATGAGGAATAGGTCGGGCTCTTAATGGTAATTCCCATTTCGTATTGTGATGAGAAAACGTGGAATAGGCAGGGCTCTTAATTGTAATTCCCGTTTTCTATTGGAAATAAGGGATAAACATGGCTCTTAATTGTAATCCCTACTTCCACACTAAGAAATGGGCATGACGCTTAATTGTGATTTCTTGGACATGAGCTGTAATCTAGAATCTGTGGTGATTCGTAGTGGCGCTCTTGAACATGATATTATGACTTACTTAGTGTTTGTCATACTCATGGAATCGGGTATAATTCCCGTCATCGAAAGATGTTACGTGTACGGTAAGAACGTTTGCGATCAGGTTAATTTATATGCTTTGGTTACAAATTTGATTTTCAAAGCTTATAAAGATTTTGGTTTGAAAATTTGATGTTCTCACTAGACATAAGCCTAATCTTTTCAAATTAAATTTTCTTACCAGGTACTAGCTCGGGAAGGGTTACAAAGGGATGAGTGAAGAGGGGTACCAGAGTTATGCTTTTTGGAAGCGTGATGGAGAAGTTAGTGTAAACGAAGATGTTTTGGGAGATTGCTTAGACAACCCGTTTAATCTGATCTTAATGTTAATGATTAGATTAGTAGGTTATTTTCTGATAGTTCAGTTGTATATATATGAATCTTCGTAACTAATTCTCCATTTATGTATGAAAGTCTTGGAAGATGTTGTAGAATACTTTGATAAATTCAAGGTTTAAATTTATTGTGATTTTAGGGTGTTTCAAAATATATGTGTGATAGCCTAGGATTCGAGTGAATCAAGTGCATCCCGCGAGGTAGGGTCAAGGCGAAATCCTCTCTGAAAGTGAAATTGTCTAGTTGTAGTTCTGTATGATGTCGTTGTTTTCAGTTCAATTTTCAATTTTTGTTTTGTTGTTACTTGTGCCATGATTAACTTTCCGACTGGTTGGCATAATAACAATTTAATTTCATGATAAGTATACTCGTAGGCTATTTTTGCAGATTCGACTTGCTTTTGATATTTTATTATTTTCCCTTTGTCGCTAATTTGGTTGGGGACAAACAACGCTCAGTTCGGGGTTGTTGATAACACCATTTTGGCGTTCTTTTAGAGCCACTTTTCTGGTAATTTTGCTTGGATTCGAAACAAATTAAGAATTGGGTTCAGGAGTTTATTCATGAGTTTTTCAGGAATCTATCCTTCGAGAATAAACGAAGAATTGGGTTCAAAATGAGCTAATTATAGACGAGAATGAAGCGCACGATAAATTTAATGGGAAAGCGGAGTTTTTACAAGTCAAACCATGGGTCAAGGCTCGAAAAAATGCACCAAAGAAGCTCATAACAGTACTTGTCAAGCTAGTTAGTGTAACATCCCAATTTTTGTAAAAAATGATGTTTGGGCTTATTAAAATAAATGGAGTATATTTATTTAATAAAGTGTGACTGGTTATTTTGTAGAATAAATTTAGAGTTTAACCCGAGTAAGTTTTGTTAAGTATTTTATTGGATTAGTAAGTGAAAGGGTAAACTTTAATTTATTTTATAAATAAAGGGATTAAACTTGCCAAATGGTGGAAGTTTGAGGGCTGTTTGGGTAAAAGGTGAACACATCACCGTTCTTTTATGTTGTAAGGGGATGAGGTGTCTTCTCATTAGCTCATTTATGTAGTTTTGTGCCTATTGTGTGTGTGTGTTGTGTACGAAAAGAGAAAAGAGAGAGAGGGCTGTGGAAATTTGTGAAGAAGAAGAAGATAAGAAATTGCAGCTGGATATTTAAGGATTAATCTGTGGAATCAAAGGTATGTTGATAATCTTAATCTTGTTTTAAATAAGACGCATAAAGATAAACTCTTTGGATTTTAAAATGGGCGTTGAATGTTTTTGAAGAATATGATAAATCTGAGTTGATGATATTGTTATGTTATAGTCTTTAACATATCTGCAACTTGTAGAAACATGTATAGTTTGAAAGTATGAAATTATGAATTTTGTGTTCATAAGCTTTTATGAGGTTAAAATGGGTTTTGAGGTTCTTGGATGATTAAGAGAAATATGGACTGATGATTATGTTCTATAAGTAGGGTTAAACATATCTGCACTTTTGTAGAATTAAACATGGTTTAAAACTGATAATTTCTGGGTTTAGGATGAATTTAGTTAACTGAGATATCGATGAACAACATAGATATCGCAACCTTGAGTTGCGACATTCATGAATATCGCAACCTTGGGTTGCGACAAGCTCTTGATATCGCAATGGTCAGTTGCGACTTGTGGTATATCGCAGTAGTTGGTTGCGATATGCTACTGTGTCGCAACAGTTGGTTGCGACATGAGGAGATATCGCAATAGTGGGTTGCGATATGACACTGTGTCGCAGTAGTTGATTGCGACATGTGTTATGTATTGCGACAAGGGATATCGCAGATAGTTGGTTGCGATATGAGACGAGAATTTTAGATATTAAGGATTCCTAGTCGTTAGAGAGTCCTGTGCAGTGGATTAATACCGGTATATTATATATATGGTATTTCAGATCTTTGTGAGGTTAGTGACGGAAACAAAGAAAGAGTGACGCGTCTAATAACAGGTGAGTTCATTCTTACCTTACCCTTTTATAATTGTTTTAAAGTATGGTAAGGTATATTTATAAATGAACTGTTTTGAAATGATTTTATAAGGTAAAATTGATTTCTTTAAATTATGGTTTTGCTTAAACTCATTGTTGAATATGGTTTAATTAAGCGAGAACCTGCATGAGTATAAATAGGTGATATGGATCCATAGGCACTAGTGGTTATGTACACGTGAAATAGATGAAGATTAATCATTATTCTGATGTGTGTGAGAGATCGCGGAATAAACGTAATTCCTGATTTCTAAGGGAGAAAAAGGGATTGACATAAGAATTTGTGATCTCTACTTCCTTTCCAATAAATGGGCATGTGTTATTGCGATTTATTGGATTAGAGAAATTATCTAGAATCTGTGAGGATTCGTAGTGTGGCTCTGGACCATGCAAAATGATTGATGTAATGTCAGATCGTAATCATGGAACCGGGATTAACCCGTAATAAAGGATGGTTTCATATGTGGTAAGAAAAAGGGGTAAACCAGGTTGGTTATGCCTTGTTTACATTAATTTGATTAAATATTATTTTGAAACTGAATGTTCTCACTAGGCATTAGCCTAATCGTTTCAAATGATGTTTTCTTACCAGGTACTAGTTTGGAAAGATAAAGGGAAGTGGGACGAGAGCTTTTGGGAATAGCGGAGAAGTTATTTGTTATTGAGTTTTTTTGAATAAATTGCTTTGATAATCTAGTTAATCTAATTATAGTGACATAATTAGATTAATAGATTGTTTGAAGAATTCTATGTTTGTAATTATGACCTCGTATGATGGACAACATGATGAGAATGATGAACACGGCAATGGAAAAACAAACATAAATGTTTATGAAAGCACTGAACGATCGAAGTACGGAGCTACGTCGAACGGGAACGGATACTGGGGTAATAAATCCAGTTGGTAACCCGGGGTCAGAGACGGAAAGGAGAGTTGAAAGAATCTGTTCATACAAAACATTCCTAAGCTGTAAACCACCAGAATTTAAAGGAGAGGATAACCCAGTAGCTTGCATGAACTGGATCAGAGAAATAGAACAAGCTTTTCGAGCTTGTGAATGTGATGAGAAGTCAAAAGTCAGATTTGCATCTCAAATGCTAAGAGGCAATGCGCTAACGTGGTGGAATGTCATGACGTCTGCAAGTTCGACTCCAGTCTTGACTGCCATGACTTGGGAGTCATTCAAGAAAAAGATTCTAGAAGAATACTGTAATGAAAATGAGATGGATAGAATAGAGGAAGAATTTCGAAATCTAAAGAAAGGCAATTCAACTGTCAGGAAGTATACTGCAATCTTTATGGAGAAGCTGAATCTGGTGGGGCATGTGGCTCCAAATGAAAAGGATAAAATTAAAGCGTACCTGAAGGGTTTGCCTGCGGATATGATGTCTCGTGTCCGAAATGCTAAGGTAACAACGCTGAGAGAGACCATTGAGGAAGCTAAAGTGATGGAAGAAGTCTACGCTAAAGACAAGGAAGAAAAGACCCAGGTTGGAGAAAAACGAAAGTGGGAAGGCCGGTCAGAGTCTTCTCAGAAATCAAGGGCAGTCGGTAAAGGTGCTCCTTATGAATCACGTCGTGAGCCGAATTGGTGTTCAAAGTGTAGAATCAAACACTATGGACCATGTCGGGTGACAACGGTAGAATGTTACAAGTGTGGTAAAAGTGGGCATCTTATGAGTAATTGTCCTGTACAAGGATCGTTATGCTACGAGTGTAAACAACCAGGCCACTTCCGTCGGGACTGCCCAAAGCGGAAGAAGGATGGAGATCAAAGTAAGAAACCCAATATTCCAAAGCCGACGGGTCGAGCTTTCCAAATGACAGCTGAAGAGGCTAAAGAATCGAAAGACGTCGTCTCGGGTACATTCCTTGTTAACTCTCTTCCTGCGTGTATTTTATTTGACTGTGGTGCAAGTTTATCGTTTGTGTCCAAGTCATTCTTTCCCAAGTTAGCTATGCCTGTAATTACTTTAGAAGATGTTTTAGTAGTTGAGGTAGCTAACGGTGGTCAAGCCTTAGTTCGCGAAAGACTTGAGGGTTGTTTAATTTCAGTAAGTGAAACATAATTTCCGATCGACTTGTTGTTGATGGAAATTGGGGGATTCGATATGATTGTGGGCATGGATTGGCTGTCAGTCAACCAGGCAGAGATACTTTGTGCAAAGAAATTAATCCGGATTCCGATAGCCGATAAGGATGATGTACTCATCTTTGGAGAAAAGCAAAAAGGAGAAATTCCGTTAATTTCTGTTGTTAAAGCTCGTAAATGTTTGATGAAAGGATGTTCGTCCTATCTAGCATATGTATTAGATACGAAGTCAGAAAAGAGACAAATGGAAGACATTAAAGTGGTACGTGAATTCCCGGACGTGTTTCCTGATGATCTTCCAGGTCTACCGGGTGAGCGACAAGTTGAATTCTGTATTGATCTTGTTCCTGGAGCGACACCGATTGCACGGGCACCGTATCGCCTAGCGCCGACTGAAATGAAGGAAATGATGACTCAACTTCAGGAGCTGTTGGATAAAGGTTTTATTAGACCGAGTTCTTCACCTTGGGGAGCTCCAGTTTTATTTGTTAAAAAGAAGGATGGCACCATGAGGATGTGCATTGATTACCGTGAGTTGAATAAGGTGACGATTAAGAACAAGTATCCGCTTCCTAGGATTGATGACATGTTTGATCAACTCCAAGGTGCAGGATGCTTTTCTAAGATTGATTTGAGGTCGGGGTACCATCAGGTTCGAGTCAGAGATGAAGATACTCCAAAGACAGCATTCAGAACAAGGTATGGACATTATGAATTTCTTGTAATGCCATTTGGGTTGACAAACGCTCCAGCTGTGTTCATCGATTTGATGAACATAGTATGTCGACCATTCCTAGACAAGTCTGTCATTGTATTTATTGATGACATACTTGTTTATTCAAAGAATGAAGAGGATCATGAATGCCATCTTCGTGAAGTCTTAGAAGTATTGAGAAAAGAGAAATTGTACGCTAAGTTTTCAAAATGTGAATTCTGGTTAAAAGAGGTACAATTTCTAGGGCATGTAATAACTTCGGAAGGAGTTAAAGTAGACCCAACAAAGATCGAAGCAATGACAAACTGGGAGATACCAAAAAGCGCATCTGAAATCAGAAGTTTCTTAGGTTTGGCAGGATATTATCGGAGGTTTATCAAAGAATTTTCAAAGATTGCTTCTGATTTGACTGTGTTGACTAGGAAGAATGTGAAGTTCGTTTGGACTGAGAAACAAGAGTCGGCTTTCAGAACTTTACGTCAGAAATTGTGTGAAGCTCCTGTTCTAGCATTGCCGGGAGGAACGGAAGATTTGGTAGTGTATAACGATGCATCAAAGATGGGTTTGGGATGTGTGTTGATGCAACGAGGCAAAGTGATTGCTTACGCATCAAGACAACTGAAAGAACATGAAAAGAATTATCGTACTCACGATTTGGAGTTAGCAGCAGTTGTATTTGCTTTGAAGCTGTGGCGACATTATTTATATGGAACGAAGTGTACTCTTTATACTGATCACAAGAGCTTGAAACATGTCTTTGATAAAAAAGAGTTAAATATGAGGCAACGACGATGGTTGGAGTTACTTAAAGATTACGACTGTGAATTGCATTACCATCCTGGTAAAGCAAACGTTGTAGCTGATGCTTTAAGTAGAAAGGAATATAGTAGGTGTTTGAAATCCACTAATGCCAGAATTGACGTGACATCAAGTTTGATCGAAAGAATAAAAGCTGCACAAGGGGAAGCTTTATTAGAAGAAAATTTGAAAGATGAAGTTATGATCAAGCAACATCTTCAATTAACTGAAGATAACCGTGGGATTAAATTATTTCAAGGGCGTGTTTGGGTACCAAAGATTGGAGGAAATCGAGAGTTAATTCTCGAAGATGCTCATAAATCCAAATATTTTATACATCCGGGTAGTACTAAAATGTATAGGGATTAAAAATTGCATTATTGGTGGCCATCTATGAAGTTAGACGTGGCACAAATTGTAGAGAAGTGTGGAACGTGTTCGTTAGTCAAAGCAGAACATCAAAGGCCATACGGAAGTTTTCAATCTTTGGAAATTCCGGAGTGGAAATGGGACAAGATTACCATGGATTTCGTGACGAAGTTACCGAGAACGCAAAAAGGTAATGACACTATTTGGGTAATTGTTGATAGACTGACCAAAAGTGCTCATTTTCTAGCTATGAAAGAAGCATCACCAATAGAGAAATTGGCCAAGCTGTATATTGATGAAGTGGTATCAAGGCATGGTATACCGGTGTCTATAGTGTCAGACCGTGATAGTCGGTTTACTTCAAGATTTTGGCAATCATTACAAGATGAATTAGGTACAAGGGTTAACTTGAGCACTGCTTATCATCCACAAACTGATGGGCAAAGCGAAAGAACTATTCAAACTTTAGAAGATATGCTCAGATCGTGTGTATTAGATTTTGGAGGTAACTGGGATACGCATCTACCGTTAGTAGAATTTGCGTATAACAATAGTTACCATTCCAGTATTGGAAGAACTCATTTTGAAACTTTGTATGGTCGTAAATGTAGAACTCCGGTGTGTTGGTTAGAAGCCGGAGATAAGCAGTTTGCTGGTCCGGTACTGGTACAACAAACAGCTGACAAAGTGAAGGAAATACGAAAGCATATTAAAGCGGCTCAAGATAGACAAAAGAGTTATGCTGATCCGAAAAGAAGACCAAAAGAATTCCAAGTTGGGGAGCGTGTAATGCTTAAGGTATCCCCGTGGAAAGGCGTGATAAGATTTGGCAAACGTGGAAAGTTAAGTCCTCGTTTTCTAGGACCTTTCACCATCACTAAAAGAATTGGATCGCAAGCATATCAGTTGGATCTTCCACCTGAATTAGAAGGGATCCACAACACGTTTCATGTTTGTTATCTTCGGAAATGTTTAGCCGAAGAAAATGATGTGATTCTATTAACTGATATAAGAGTGGATGAAAAGAACCGTTGTGTGGAAGAATCAGAGGCAATTTTGGAAAGATCAGTTAGAAAATTACGTAGTGGAAAAGAAGTAGTTATGTTGAAAGTTCAGTGGAAACACCATCGAGGTGCTAATGTGACTTTAGAATCGGAAGAGTTCATATCCTCATTTGTTTACCTAGCTTTGATTTCGGGGACGAAATCGTTTTCAAGTTGGGAGTATTGTAACATCCCAATTTTTGTAAAAGATGATGTTTGGGCTTATTAAAATAAATGGAGTATATTTATTTAATAAAGTGTGACTGGTTATTTTGTAGAATAAATTTAGAGTTTAACCCGAGTAAGTTTTGTTAAGTATTTTATTGGATTAGTAAGTGAAAGGGTAAACTTTAATTTATTTTATAAATAGAGGGATTAAACTTGCCAAATGGTGGAAGTTTGAGGGCTGTTTGGGTAAAAGGTGAACACATCACCGTTCTTTTATGTTGTAAGGGGATGAGGTGTCCTCTCATTAGCTCATTTATGTAGTTTTGTGCCTATTGTGTGTGTGTGTGTTGTGTACGAAAAGAGAAAAGAGAGAGAGGGTTGTGGAAATTTGTGAAGAAGAAGAAGATAAGAAATTGCAGCTGGATATTTAAGGATTAATCTGTGGAATCAAAGGTATGTTGATAATCTTAATCTTGTTTTAAATAAGATGCATAAAGATAAACTCTTTGGATTTTAAAATGGGTGTTGAATGTTTTTGAAGAATATGATAAATCTGAGTTGATGATATTGTTATGTTATAGTCTTTAACATATCTGCAACTTGTAGAAACATGTATGGTTTGAAAGTATGAAATTATGAATTTTGTGTTCATAAGCTTTTATGAGGTAAAAATGGGTTTTGAGGTTCTTGGATGATTAAGAGAAATCTGGACTGATGATTATGTCTTATAAGTAGGGTTAAACATATCTGCACTTTTGTAGAATTAAACATGGTTTAAAACTGATAATTTCTGGGTTTAGGATGAATTTAGTTAACTGAGATATCGATGAACGGCATAGATATCGCAACCTTGAGTTGCGACATTCATGAATATCGCAACCTTGGGTTGCGACAAGCTCTTGATATCGCAATGGTCAGTTGCGACTTGTGGTATATCGCAGTAGTTGGTTGCGATATGCTACCGTGTCGCAACAGTTGGTTGCGACATGAGGAGATATCGCAATAGTGGGTTGCAATATGACACTGTGTCGCAGTAGTTGATTGCGACATGTGTTATGTATTGCGACAAGGGATATCGCAGATAGTTGGTTGCGATATGAGACGAGAATTTTAGATATTAAGGATTCCTAGTCGTTAGAGAGTCCTGTGCAGTGGATTAATACCAGTATATTATATATATGGTATTTCAGATCTTTGTGAAGTTAGTGACGGAAACAAAGAAAGAGTGACACGTCTAATAACAGGTGAGTTCATTCTTACCTTACCCTTTTATAAATGTTTTAAAGTATGGTAAGGTATATTTATAAATGAACTGTTTTGAAATGATTTTATAAGGTAAAATTGATTTCTTTAAATTATGGTTTTGCTTAAACTCATTGTTGAATATGGTTTAATTAAGCGAGAACCTGCATGAGTATAAATAGGTGATATGGATCCATAGGCACTAGTGGTTATGTACACGTGGAATAGATGAAGATTAATCATTATTCTGATGTGTGTGAGAGATCGCGGAATAAACGTAATTCCTGATTTCTAAGGGAGAAAAAAGGATTGACATAAGAATTTGTGATCTCTACTTCCTTTCCAATAAATGGGCATGTGTTATTGCGATTTATTGGATTAGAGCAATTATCTAGAATCTGTGAGGATTCGTAGTGTGGCTCTGGACCATGCGAAATGATTGATGTAATGTCAGATCGTAATCATGGAACCGGGATTAACCCGTAATAAAGGATGGTTTCATATGTGGTAAGAAAAAGGGGTAAACCAGGTTGGTTATGCCTTGTTTACATTAATTTGATTAAATATTATTTTGAAACTGAATGTTCTCACTAGGCATTAGCCTAATCGTTTCAAATGATGTTTTCTTACCAGGTACTAGTTTGGGAAGATAAAGGGAAGTGGGACGAGAGCTTTTGGGAATAGCGGAGAAGTTATTTGTTATTATGTTTTTTTGAATAGATTACTTAGATAATCTAGTTAATCTGATTATAGTGACATAATTAGATTAATAGATTGTTTGAAGAATTCTATGTTTGTAATTATGACCTCATAAATATTTCTCTGCTCAGATATAAAGTTGGAAGATTATATGTAAATCTTGTTTTAAATTAAGGTTTAAATTAGCCATGTTTTTTTAGGGTGTTACAGTTAGGTTGTCAAGTGAGTTTAAAAATTTGCGAGAGTTATGGCGCTAGTTAACTGCAGAAATCGTTAGCGCCAACCTGCAGAAATCGTATTTTGCTCTTTTTCACCTAGGGTTTGGATTATTCAGCTAGCTATCGACTAGAGCAACGGCTAGGGAAGACTTTGGTCGACTTTTTCACCATGATCGGAGACGATTGAAGTAGAGGAATCACAGTGGAGAGTGAGATTAACAAAGAAAGCCATCGTTCGTGGGTATTGCGATTCAAAGGGGAGTTTAACAATTCATAGATTTTTGTTCGATAGCCCAATGCTTAGTTTTATAATTCTTCTTTTTGATTTGTGTTTATCACCCCCACCATGAACTAATCTTTAGATGTTGGGGGTTGGATTACTTTTGGTTTGTAAGCATATGATCACTTAAAGTTGTGATTTTTATTAGGTTTTTCAATTAATGAAGCATATGAATTGGTATTTAATGCTTTTGTAAGTCTGGCCATCTTTCAATTGATTTGATTGTTGTAAGTTAATTTCGAGAGAAATAACTTATAATTAGATTTACGATTAATATGCGTAAGGTGAAAACTTGTATGGAGATATACCAATTAAACCTTAGTACTCTTTTGCAATCTTGTTCTTAATGAAATTGTGTGTTGAGAACTAGAGATAAAACCTGTGTTTTCTAGAGATAATTCTATTGTTGCTCAAGACTCAAGAGAGAATAACAATTAAACTAGTGATTGTGTAAAATTTTATTAGACATACCTGATAACTTTTGCAACACTTTTAACCTTTGTAACTAAAGTGTTCTATGTGAAAACCATTAGGACTCCAACACTCAATTGTTTCTCTCCGAATAAAGTTTCCGACTTTGTTCCCTACTCTTACTCGAGAGTTTATCTAAGTTAGTTGATAATTAATTATTCAATCAAATCACCAAATTTGACCATTCAGTTAATAGTGAGTGTAGTCATTGTGATACTTAGTCTCTGATTCCCTTGGTTTGATACTCGTACTTACCATACATATTACTTGATTCGACATTGTACACTTACGATTTAATTTAGGAGGTGTAAATCCACCTCTCAAAGTACACTTCTAATATTAAGAAATATAAATATAAATATAAATTGTATTATGTTATATTTGTTTTAAAATTTGCAGCGTTGAATTTGTGTGAAATTAGCTCAATAATTGAAACAAGACCAATATCATAATTAAGTATTACGAAATAAATAATTCAAGTTGGTAAATAAATAAATGAAGATATCCAATTAAAATAATATGACTTTTTAAATAAATAATATAATATTTTTTTAGAGAATAAAGAATATGAGAAAAAGGAGGAAAAGAAAAGAACAAATTTAATGAAATCATTGATTCCCTTTTTAGTTTTAATTTCTTTTATTATGGTGCTAGTTGTTTTCTTTATGTAATTTATCAATAAAAAGAGAATATGTGATTAGGCATCCTAATTTATTAAAATCATGATATTTATGCAAATATAAGAAATAATATCTAATTTGTTTGGTATATTTTGTTGAAACTTTCTCATATTAACAAACTTTAGCATCCTATGGGTGGCAAAATGTACCAATTAAGTAATATGTTATCCAAAAGTGATGAAAAATATATGGTTAAATCGGGTTTAGTCAGTTTGGTTGACCCGTTAAAATTTCCAAAGTCCGACAAAAGATACTCAAATGTTTAGTAGGTTTTAAATTGCTATATCAAAAAAATTGGATTAATGCTGTTAGAAATGGAGAGTCGATTGATAGATTGAGAGACAGACTTGAGATGGCTGAATCGGCCGGCTTTCATATATTGAGAGAGAATTACAATCTAACCTAATAATGAACCCTAAGAGATCTATTTATACAAGGTAAGTTACACATAATTACAGAAAGGACCCTGAACTATACATATTGACAATAATACTCTAACGCCCCCCCCCCCCCCCCCCTCAAACTCAAGTAGGGGAAGAATGAGCCAAATTGAGTTTGGAAACAAGAGCCCGAAAACGCCTTGGAAGATGAGCTTTGGTGAAGATATCTGCAGTCTGATCGATGGTTGAGATTGGGAGAAGTTTAACCGTCTTGCGAAGAACATGTTGACGAGTGAAATGACAGTCAATCTCTATATGCTTTGTACGCTCATGAAAGACATCATTGTGAGCAATCTGAATAGCACTATTGTTGTCACACCATAATGGTGTTGGGAAAAATTGATGAGCACCCATATCAGATAGTAGCCAGCGTAGCCATACGCATTCTTGTGTAGTGTCAGCTAAGGCTCTATATTCCGCTTCAGTACCGGACCGAGTTGTCAGCGATTGTTTCTTGCTGCGCCAAGAGATAAGAGAGTCCACAAGGAAGAAACAATAGCCAGTGGTGGAACGACGGTCTGTTATGTCACCATCCCAGTCAGCATCTGAGAAGGCACGAAGATTTAAGGATGATGTGGCTGAGAAGTGAAGCCCTTGAAACATTATCCCTTTGAGGTACCGAAGTATACGAAGAGCAGCGGCATAGTGATCTGAGCATGGAGCAGCCATGAACTGGCTAACTATATGAACTGCATAGGCAAGATCTGGTCGAGTAACGGTCAGGTAGACCAGAGATCCAACCAGTTGATGGTACCGTGTAGGATCCCGCAGAGGGGTTCCAACATTGGGAGCAAGATGCAGATTTTGCTCAATAGGTATAGAGGCAACCTTGTTGTCTGTAATCCCAGCTTTGGACAGTAGATCTGAAATGTACTTGGTTTGACAGAGATAGATTCCGGAAGAGTCTGATAGAACTTCAAGACCAAGAAAATAATGGAGCTTACCAAGATCTTTCATCTCAAAACATGAGTTGAGGGAATGTTTGAGCTGGGTAATGCCTGTAGAGTCACTGCCAGTAATGATCATATCATCAACATACAGTAGGAGTAAGATAGTACCTGCAGCAGTGGTCCGAGTAAACAAGCCAGAATCATAATTACTCGGAGAAAACCCCAATGAGATGACAGTATTGCTAAATTTTCAAACCAAGCACGAGGAGCTTGTTTGAGGCCATAAAGGGCTTTTTGAAGTCGACATACATGACCCTGACAGGATGTCACACCTGGAGGGAGTCTCATGTAGACTTCCTCTTCGAGATCGCCATTTAGAAAGGTATTCTTGACATCCATCTGGTAGAGTGGCCATCTCTTGGTGGCAGCGATGGCTAGAAGGCTACGAACTGAGGTGACCCGAGCCACGGGAGCAAACGTTTCCTCATAGTCAATGCCATATTCTTGATTGAAGCCTTTTGCCACTAGACGTGTTTTGTAACGATCAATAGAGCCATCAGACTTCGTTTTGATTTTGAAGACCCATTTGCAACCAATGGGTGACTTGCCCGGTGGGAGAGGTACAAACTCCCATGTATTTGCTTTGTCAAGATGTAACACCCAAAAAACAGGGCTAATTTAAACCTTAAAAATTCCACAAGTTATGACAATAAAACTTCAAACTTATATAACAAGAGGATCATACATCAAGGTTTTCTATAAACAATAACTTCAAATCAAATAACCTATTAATCAAATCATACATCATAATTAGATTAACTAGGTTATCTAATCATCTGTCCCAAAAGTATCAAAAGAATAACTAGATCCTTTGTTATCTCCAAGTCTGAGTCTTTCCAAAAGCTCTCATCACACTTTCCCACTTACTTCCCGCCGCTTGTACCTGGTAAGAAAGTTCAACTTGAAACATTAGGCTTTCGCCTAGTGAGAATATTCAAATCAAATTAAAATTCAACAAATAAAATATTAACAGATATATCAAACATGTTTCCATCCATCTTACCGTACAACAACTCCTTTCACTACTGGGAATCTACCCCATACCCAACTTATGACTATTCATCTAGTCATAATAACACTACCAAGAATTTACCATGAATCATCCCAGATTCAAAGTCAAACTCTTAACCAAGAAATTACAAGTCAAAACCTGCCTATTTCTTAACCCGGAAGTAGAGATTACAAATTTCTTTATGCCTATCTCAAATCTTCCTTTCACCATTGGGAAATCTCCGATCTTCCCTTTAACGATGGAAATCTCCGATCTTCCATTTGAAATGGGAATTGCAACTCTAAGTCTGCTATTCCTCATTTCATTTCCTCCCCACCTTGAATCACTGGTCCCCCAAATGAGATTTTATCGCGATCAACAACCACCAGAGACCCTCACAGATGATTCAAGATTCACTCCAACAACTAGAAATACATCCTAACGGTCCCCTGGCTAGTAAACGGTTCTCATTATACCGCACTTTATGCCCACTAGACCAGATGCATATTTCTAGCCAACGCCACACAATAATTGTGTATCATCACTCTTTCTATTGTATGCTAAAGCTATACAATTCAACATATATTCTATATCTCTATGTACAGAATATTAATTTCAACGATTATCCCCACTATGCCATTTAGCATCGGGAATCAACATCTCAACAATTAACAACAACTCCGGACTCACAACTAAGTCCTTACAATTAACATAACATGGTTTTTACATCAGCAACAGAGTTATAAACATATAACAATTAGTATATAACTATCAGATTGTATTCCTCATAAAAGCTTCAAACTACTATTGAGAGTCCAAAACTTTTCGCAAGCCACTGTAGCGAAAAGCTACACTTTTCGCAAGCCAAAGCTGCGAAAAGTCCACTATTCGCAAGCCAAAGCTGCGAAAAGTCCACTATTCGCAACCCACTGTTGCGAAAAACCCCACTTCTCGCAACCCTCTATTGCGAAAACTATACTTTTCGCAACCCACTGTTACGAAAAGTTCTACTTTGCGCAACCTACTATTACGAAAAGTTTACTGTTCATCGTCTTCTCTACTGATTCAGCTCACCAGATTGACTCATTAAGCCTACCATTTCTTAATTAAACCATACCACTGAGTTTATACACAAGTATAACATATCTATAACAATTTTAATTGCTTAATTTTAATAAGAGTGAATAAACTCACCTTATCAGCTTTCTGATCACTGATCACATTCCAGCAGCTTAATCAAACAGCTTAATGAGTATCCTTAGCAACAATCTGAACACTTCTGATCACTTTGTTCTTCAGATTCAGTGGCTAAATCGAAATAACATAAGATCACCAAATCACATACTTTTCTTCTGTTTCTTCTTTTTCTTTCTCCTTCTTTTTCTCTATTTCTTTCTGTCTATCTCTCGATCTCTATTCTCTGTGTAATCTCATATTACACACTGAATATTCTTAAGTCCTATAATCAGGACACCTCATCAAAACAAAGATGAGTCATAAGAAATTTCCAAACTACACCCCCAATCTTTAAAGAAATGTCACAACACACCTCATACATTAATAAAACACATTATAACCCTTAAGTTTAATATTTCCCAAAAGAAATCCTTAAACTTTCGACGTTTGTATTTTAACCCTAGCTGAATTATAATACTCTATATAATTCAAGGTTACTCCAAATACAAATACATCCCAAATTTTATTAAAATAAATAACGAAATTTTAGGATGTTACACAAGAGCCTGAAGTTCCTCAGTCATAGCTTGCTGCCAAACAGGGTTAGAGGCGGCTTCCTTGTAGGAAGTGGGTTCATGGTTGGACAGTAAAGTGGCATAACAATGATAATCACGAAGGTGAGGAGGAACTTGTCTTACCCGATCGGAGCGTCGTACTTCATCTTGTGGTTGAGAGGAGCTAGGATCCATAGACTCAGCAGATGGCTCAGAAGTAGTCCTTGGAGTTGGTGCAGATGATTGATCATGATCAGATGGCATAGATGGGACAGATGAAGGTTCAGAGGAGACAGGTGAAGACTCAGATGAGTAAGGTGAAGGCTCCGGTGGAGATGAGACGGAAGAGGGTGGACCAGATGGTGAGGAGAGTATGGGATCTAATTGGAGTGAGTCCAATGAGATAGATGTGTCTGTGAAGAAAGAAGTAGAAGGAGTGGGTGTGTCCTAAAATTTTGACACCGTAGAGAAGGGAAGATGTTCCCAGAAGGTGACATGACGGGATATACGAAGTCTCTTAAAGACTGGATCCCAACAACGATAACCTTTATGTTCATTTCCATAGCCAAGGAAGCAGCACAACCGAGAACGAGGTTCAGGTGTGTTCATGAGATTGCAGCTGAACAAAGCAAGCACAACCCCACACTTTGAGTAGTTCATAGGGAGGAGAGACTCCATAGAGTACTTTATACGGAGACTTTTGATTGAGAATAGGAGTCGGGTGTCGGTTGATGGTGTAGACAGCCGTGAAGGCTGCTTCACCCCAAAAGCGTTCGGGACACTTGGCTGATATTAACAGAGTACGGACAGTGTCAAGGATGTGACGGTGTTTGCGTTCTGCACGACCATTTTGTGGAGAGGTGCCGGGACAGGAGTATTGAGAAAGAGTACCCTGAGATTGAATAAAAGAGAGAAGAGACGATTCTTTGTATTCCATAGCATTATCTGCTCGAAGAACCTTTATAGGCTTGGAAAATTGGGTTAGAATCATACGAGCAAAGGTGATATAAATTTTAGGTAACTCTGAGCGGTTTTTCATGAGATAAATCCATGTAAAACGTGTGTGATCATCGATAAAGATAACAAAATATCGAGCACCTCCCATAGATGGGTGTGGTGCTGGTCCCCATACAACAGAATGAATAAGATCAAAAGGAGAAACAGATTTAAAATTCATTAGTTTGGAAAGGTAAAGCATGATGTTTGCCAAGTTGACAAGATAAGCAAGAAACATTTTCAGAGGAAGTGTTTCCTAACAACCCTGAATTAGCTAACACTTTTATTCTAGCTAAAGATAGATGTCCTAGGCGCGCATGCCATAGTTCAAAAGAAGGAGTACTAGAAACTGAAGCCGCAAGGTTTGAAGAAGGTAATGGGAGACGGAGGTAGACCACTTCAACCATCCGACCAACTTTACGGCCTACTCCAAGGATCTGCTTGGTCTTTGGATCCTGCACAACACAACCAGAAGGATGAAACAAAACGATTAGACCGGCTTCCATAAGTTGTGTAATTGAAATCAGGCTCAGAGATAAGTTAGGAATATGCAGCACATCAGATAATTGAATGTTGGGGGAAGATACAGTCCCACTGAAAGATACATGTACATGAGTATCATCAGCGGTACGGACTGAGGAGAACATGCTGGAAGTTTGTTTAGAGACAAAACCGTCAGCCTTAGGTGTCATGTGGTTGCAACAACCAGAGTCAAATAGCCAAGGGTTACCTGATGCGGAGGCATTGCATTGAGAATTTATACCCATAGAACCTGTCATGAGTTGCTCCATAATCTCTTGATTTCGACGCATGAGTTCCATAAGGTCAGGCGTGGAGTTGTTGCTATGCTGTGCCAGAACTGTTGGCGATGGAGAATCTTGAGTGATGGAGCCAACAACTGATTGAACTCGGGACTGCTGCCTTTGATTACTGGAGTGCTTTGGATGTTTTGGGCAATCAGACCCATAGTGACGTGGGTGTACGATCCCACACCAGCGACATTTCCGAACTGGACAGTTGAGGAGAAGGTGAGAAGTAGAATGACAGAATGTGCATTCACTGTTGTTCCCCTTCCCGCAGATTTAGACTGGTCATTGTTGCCCCATTTACCTTTTGGTTTTCCTGAGTTGGAAGTGTAGAGTACAGTATCTGATGGTAGTGGAAAACGCTGTTGAAGACGAGTTTCTTCACTTAGCAGTTCAGTGATAGCTTCTTCAAGAGTAGGTAATGGATGCCGATGTAGAAGCGAGGCTCAAACGTTCTCAAAGCGATCAGTGAGACCCATGAGAATAGTAACCAAATGCAATTGGCTAAAGTAAGCAGTAAACTTCTGAGCAGTTTCATCAAAGATTTGAGGTGCACCCAGGTTCAGATGATCTCTATGAGCTTGCATCTCAGAGATGTAGGAGTTGATAGACTGATCAGGCAGTTGCCTTTTGTTCTGGAAGGTAGTCCACAACTGATATTGATGAGATAAGCCTGTAGAAGTATACATGTTTGCAAGAAAATCTGTAATAACCAGGTATTTTATTTAATTTAAATGTGAAATTTTAATAAGTCTTTATGTTGGTATTTTATGGAGTTAGGAATTAAGGGGTAAGTTTTAATTTTATTATGAAAGTTTAGGGGTATACTTTGTTAAAAGGAACAAGTTTAGGGTTTAATGGGTAATTGGGTGACACCTCCTTCTTGCTTGCCATAACCGACCTATGCCTTAGAATAGGTGTCAAAGTCTCAAAGAAAGTATTATCTCAAAGTGTAGTGTGTGTGTGAGTTTCGGTTTTGAGAGAGGGAGAGTGAGAGAGATCGAAGGAATTGGAAGGAGAAGAAGGAAAGCTATTTTATTTCTGCTGGAATTGTTTATAACATCTGAAACAACAAGGTACCAATCCATCTTAAGTTTTCCTTTTATGTATAATAAGTTTTACATGAACTTTAAGAAGTGGGTTATGTTATTTTTAGAAGGTATATGAATTCTGGGTTTGAAATAGTGTTCCAATGGTAGTATAAAACATATCTGCAAAGTTACATAAACATGCATAGAATAAATCTGCAAAAATCTGGGTTTTAGGATGAAACAGTAGGCTGAGATATTCATCGAAATCGCAGTAGGCTTATATTCATCGAAATCGCAGTAGGCTAATATTCATCGAAGTCGCAATAGACGACTGCGACATTCAACGAAGTCGCAACAGTTGGTTGCGACTTGGCATTGAAGTCGCAATGGTCGTTTGCGACTTGGCTTGAAATCGCAGTAGTTGGTTGCGATTCAAGTTTGGAATCGCAGTTGTTGATTGCGACTCCAAGGTGGAATCGCAATAGTGCGTTGCGACTCCAAGGTGGAATCGCAATAGTGTGTTGCGACTTCGGGGTGAAATCGCAATAAGGGGTTGCGACTTCAGGGTGGAATCGCAATAGGAGATTGCGACTTGGTACTATTCATTACGGTTGCGACTTGTACTGTTGATTTCGATTCTTTTGGGTTGCGACTTGGGTTAAGGATTTTGTAAGTTTAAGTATTAAAGGAGATATTCGGTATTTTATCTGATTTCAGATTCTGTGAAGAATTGACCTACTTGAATTATCTTGGAAGGGTTTTTGCGATCAAAACAAGAGGTGAGTTTTTATTTGAAATATTTTCAAATGGAATACATATATGTGTGATTAAATGTAATATGGTGCATATAATGTTTATATGAATATTGCATTGTATGAGTACTAGTTGGCCGGGCTTAGGACCGGTGAAAGTTGGCTGTACAAAGGGACAGTGGTGTTGGCTGTATTTAGTACAGCGGTGTAAATTAATTAATTGGCTTGCTACCAATTAATATGGCCAAGGAAAAGAAAAGAGAAAGAGATGGAAAGATTACATGAGTCATAATTGGTATTCTTATGTGAATTATATGTATGAGGTTGTGCAAATGTTTTCTTTAACTAACGGGGATTTTTCTCACTAGACCTCAAGGTCTAACCCTCATTTTTGTTTTAAAATATGTATTCCAGGTCATGGAGCAAACAAGAGACAATGATAGGATTTATCATGTTAGCTTTTGTGGATGTTGAATGATTATGAAGATTTCAGTTATAATTAGTAGTGGTTATGTATTTTACTTTATTCAAAAAAAAAAAAGTTTGTACTGAAAGACCTAATTGTAGAATTCAAGGGACCATATTTGGATTATGATATGTTATTTTGTGGTGAATTATATGAAACTTGTATGTTGGGATATAAGGGTTGTTACAAATGGTATCAGAGCCTTAGTTTAAGAGATTTAGGTATTAGTATCTGTACCTAGACTTAAACTGCATGCGAAGTAGGATGTCCTTGTTATTTTAGAACCTTGGGATGATAAATATAAAAAGGTAGAAGGAACATCATGTAAGGTAATTTCAGATTACACCTGGCCAGTGTAATTATGATCTTACAGGTACATGTTTGAACCAGAATACTTTATTATATGGGGTATGTGCTTATGTGTATATTAACCTTGTTTGAATCAACAGGATGGCAAGTGGAACGAGACAAACAGCCGGAGGAAGGGGAAGAGGGGGAGAAAGAGGCAGAGGTAGGACAGGGAGCAGTGTACAGGGGCGAGGCACAGAGTTTGTTACAAGAGACGATCTAGCGGTTGAAATGGGAAGACTTCAGGCAAATATTCAAGCCATGTTTAACCAGACTCATCATTCGGAAACAGAAATACCAGACCCTACCCTTGGAAACGAAGTACCTATCGCGCCTATTGTCACATCAGTACCAAGAAAGTGTGATTATAAAATGTTTTTAAGCTGTAAACCACCCACGTATGGAGGGGACAGAGATCCAGTAAAAGCAATGAGATGGCTGAAGGAAGCTGAAGCCGTATTTAAGACCAGTAAATGCGCGGAAGAAGATAAAGTGTTATATGGAACAGCAATGTTGAAAGCGGACGCCTTGTATTGGTGGGAGGCCCTTATTGACTCTGAAGGACCCGAGGTATATTCAACTTTTACTTGGGGCGAATTCTCGAGAGCATTTAAGGAACAGTTTTGCCCGCAAGCCGCAGTTAGACAGTTGGAAGAGGAATTCCTGAGCCTACAGCAAGGAAATTTATCGGTAAGAGACTACACTGCTCGTTTCTTGGAAAAGTCGCGTTTCGGAGAATATTATGTTGCCACCGAAAAGATGAAGATGGAAAGGTATGTATTCGGATTGAATTCGGAGATCAGAAAGTTGGTAACTGCAGCGAGACCTAATACGTTTTCAGAAGCAGTCAATGCTGCGGAAAATGTAGAGCGAGACAATAAGAGGGATGTTGGGGATAAAAGTGCGGGAAAGAGAAAATGGGAAGGACCGCCACATGATATGAAGAAGTCTGGGTTTCAGAGATCTGATAATCGTCCACCTTTTCGAGCAGCTGAAAGACCTTGCCCAAAGTGCCACCGTTTCCACCAAGGAAGCTGTCAAGTAGATCCTAGAAACTGTTATAAGTGCGGGAAGTTTGGTCACATTGCTAAAGATTGCCGGGTGGTTAGATTTTGTTATTCATGCAATTCTCCAGATCATCTTCAATCGGATTGTCCACTGGGAAGAATACCATCGGGAGGCACGTCGACAAGAGCAACGGGTGTTAGACCAGCAGTACCGAGGTCAGAGCCAACAAGAGCAAGAGGCCGTACATTTCAGATGACAGCAAAAGAAGCGGAGGAAACTCCGGACGTGGTTACAGGTACATTCTTAATAAATTCTACACGTGCTAAGGTGTTATTTGATTCCGGTGCAAACCGATCGTTTGTGTCTCCTTCATTTGCTACTCATATGCGTTTAAAGCCGAAAGTGTTAGATCATGCTTTAATGGTAGATACGGCAAATGAAAATCAAGTATCAGTTAAAGAAGTATTTGATGGTTGTGTGATAGATATAGAAGGGTGCGGGGTACCGATTCAGTTATTTCCAATAGCCCTGGTTGAGTTTGATGTGGTAGTAGGAATGGACTGGTTAGCCGAGAATCAAACTAATATAAATTGTGATAAGAAGTTAATAAACGTTGTGTTACCTGAAAAAGGCCCGGTAGTGATCTATGGCGATCGTAGGAATCACCAGTATAATCTTATTTCTATGATAAAAGCCCGTAAGTGTGTTAATAAAGGTTGTCAGAGTTACTTAGCTTACGTAATAGATACTAAGCTAGAGAAGAGTAAGTTAGAAGACATCCCAATTGTTAGTGATTTTCCAGAAGTGTTTCCTGAAGACTTGAACAGTCTTCCGCCCGGTAGACAGGTAGAATTCGGTATAGATCTAATTCCTGGAGCCAACCCTATAGCCCGTGCACCGTATCGTTTGGCGCCTCCGGAAATGAAAGAAATGATGGCACAACTGCAAGATCTATCCGATAAGGGTTTCATCAGACCAAGTACTTCGCCATGGGGAGCACCAGTTTTGTTTGTGAAGAAGAAAGATGATTCGATGAGAATGTGTATCGATTACAGAGAATTGAATAAGCGCACGATCAAAAATAAGTATCCCCTACCCAGAATTGATGACCTCTTCGATCAATTAGTCGGAGCTTGTTGTTTCTCCAAGATTGATTTAAGATCCGGTTATCATCAGTTGAAGGTCAAGGAAGAAGACGTTTTGAAAACTGCTTTTCGCACCAGGTACGGTCATTATGAGTTTCTAGTAATGCCATTTGGATTGACGAATGCTCCAGCTGCTTTCATGGATTTAATGAATCGGGTATGTAAGCCGTATCTTGATAAATTCGTTATTGTGTTTATTGATGATATACTTATCTATTCCCGATCTAAGGAAGAGCACGCGCAACACCTTCTTTTGATTTTAGAACTATTGAAGAAAGAAAAGTTGTATGCGAAATTTTCAAAGTGTGAATTCTGGTTAGGGGAAGTTCAGTTTTTGGGGCATATAGTTTCGGAAAAGGGCATACAAGTCGATCCGATGAAAGTGGAAGCAGTTGAAAAGTGGGAACCACCAAAGACAGCAACAGAAGTACGAAGTTTTCTGGGTTTGGCCGGCTACTACCGAAAATTCATAAAAGATATCTCTCGTATTGCCACACCGTTGACGAAGCTGACTCGGAAGAATCTGAAGTTCGAATGGAAGGCAGAACAGGACGAGGCATTCAGGATATTAAAGGAGAAACTCTGCAGCGCGCCGATTTTAGCATTGCCAGAAGGTTCGGATGATTTTGTGGTCTACAGCGATGCTTCTAAGTTAGGTTTGGGATGTGTACTCATGCAACGTGGAAAAGTAATTGCCTATGCTTCTCGTCAATTAAAGGACCATGAAAGGCAATATCCTACCCACGATATGGAACTTGCAGCGGTTGTCTTTGCATTGAAGATTTGGAGACATTATCTGTATGGTTCCAAATGTCAAATTTTTACTGATCATAAGAGTCTTCAACATCTTTTTGATCAAAAGGAACTGAATATGAGGCAAAGAAGGTGGCTAGAGTTAGTGAATGATTATGATTGTGAAATCCTTTATCACCCAGGAAAAGCGAACGTGGTGGCAGATGCACTAAGTCGACAAGAAAGAAGTGGAACGATAAAGGCGATATCTTTAAGAGCGGAACTGCTTCCAAACATTTTTGACGAGTTACTGAAGTGCCAATTAGATGCTTATCAAGAAGAAAGTTTGAAATCTGAACGGTTGGTTGGGATATCAGCATTGCTTGGGAAAGATAACCGTGGGTTGTTGTGTTTGGAGAATAGGATTTGGGTACCTCGTTTGGGTGGATTACGTGATCGTGTACTACAAGAAGCTCATCAATCTCGATTCTCCATTCATCCAGGTACAAATAAGATGTATAGAGATCTGAAGCCATTTTACTGGTGGCCGGGGATGAAAAGAAGCATTGCAAAGTATGTGGAGGAATGTACTACTTGCAAGAAGGTGAAGATTGAACATCAAAAACCGTTTGGTCAACTGCAACGATTAGAAATTCCAGTGTGGAAATGGGATCAGATCACAACTGATTTCATTACCAAGTTACCAAGAACTTCAAAGGGATTCGATTCTATTTGGGTGATTGTGGATAGGTTGACGAAGTCTGCTCATTTCTTGCCAATAAAAGAAACCGATTCTTTGGAACGTTTGGCCAAACTGTACATTAATGAAATAGTAACTCGACATGGAGTACCAATTTCGATTATTTCTGATCGAGATAGTCGTTTTACTTCTAGATTTTGGAGGAGCTTTCAAAAAGAGATGGGAACGCAGATAAAGTTAAGTACAGCATATCATCCTCAAACTGATGGACAAAGCGAAAGAACAATTCAGACGTTAGAAGATATGCTTCGGGCTTGTATAGTTGATTTTGGAGGATCATGGGATAAACATTTGCCTTTGATAGAGTTCGCTTACAACAACAGTTATCATTCTAGTATTCAGGCGGCACCGTTTGAAGTATTGTATGGTAGGAAATGCCGAACGCCTTTGTGTTGGAATGAAGTGGGGGAAAAGCAGTTAGCAGGGCCAGAAATAGTACAGTTAACAGCAGATAAGATTACTCAGATCCGGGATAGATTAAAAACGGCACAAGACAGACAGAAAAGTTATGCAGATCGACGTCGGAAACCGTTAGAATTTCAGGTTGGGGAATTTGTGATGTTAAAAGTTTCACCTTGGAAAGGAGTCATACGTTTTGGGAAACAAGGTAAACTCAGTCCGCGGTATATTGGGCCATTTAAAATTACAGAAAGAATTGGTGAAGTAGCATACAGATTGGATCTTCCGTTGGAGTTGAGCAGGATTCACAACGCATTTCATGTGTCGAATTTTCGGAAATGTTTAGTTACACCGGACCAGGCAGTCTCTCTACCGGATATCCAGGTTGATGAAAAGCTGAACTACGTGGAAGAACCGGAAGCTATAGTGGATCACAAGGTTAAAGTATTAAGGAATAAGGAAATCAGGCAGGTAAAGGTTCAGTGGAAACATCATCGAGGTCAGGATGCTACATGGGAATCAGAGTCCGAGATGAGAGCCAAATACCCTCATCTGTTCGCTTAATCGAATTCCGGGACGGAATTCTTTTAAGGGGGAGATGTTGTAATAACCAGGTATTTTATTTAATTTAAATGTGAAATTTTAATAAGTCTTTATGTTGGTATTTTATGGAGTTAGGAATTAAGGGGTAAGTTTTAATTTTATTATGAAAGTTTAGGGGTATACTTTGTTAAAAGGAACAAGTTTAGGGTTTAATGGGTAATTGGGTGACACCTCCTTCTTGCTTGCCATAACCGACCTATGCCTTAGAATAGGTGTCAAAGTCTCAAAGAAAGTATTATCTCAAAGTGTAGTGTGTGTGTGAGTTTCGGTTTTGAGAGAGGGAGAGTGAGAGAGATCGAAGGAATTGGAAGGAGAAGAAGGAAAGCTATTTTATTTATGCTGGAATTGTTTATAACATCTGAAACAACAAGGTACCAATCCATCTTAAGTTTTCCTTTTATGTATAATAAGTTTTACATGAACTTTAAGAAGTGGGTTATGTTATTTTTAGAAGGTATATGAATTCTGGGTTTGAAATAGTGTTCCAATGGTAGTATAAAACATATCTGCAAAGTTACATAAACATGCATAGAATAAATCTGCAAAAATCTGGGTTTTAGGATGAAACAGTAGGCTGAGATATTCATCGAAATCGCAGTAGGCTTATATTCATCGAAATCGCAGTAGGCTAATATTCATCGAAGTCGCAATAGACGACTGCGACATTCAACGAAGTCGCAACAGTTGGTTGCGACTTGGCATTGAAGTCGCAATGGTCGTTTGCGACTTGGCTTGAAATCGCAGTAGTTGGTTGCGATTCAAGTTTGGAATCGCAGTTGTTGATTGCGACTCCAAGGTGGAATCGCAATAGTGCGTTGCGACTCCAAGGTGGAATCGCAATAGTGTGTTGCGACTTCGGGGTGAAATCGCAATAAGGGGTTGCGACTTCAGGGTGGAATCGCAATAGGAGATTGCGACTTGGTACTGTTCATTACGGTTGCGACTTGTACTGTTGATTTCGATTATTTTGGGTTGCGACTTGGGTTAAGGATTTTGTAAGTTTAAGTATTAAAGGAGATATTCGGTATTTTATCTGATTTCAGATTCTGTGAAGAATTGACCTACTTGAATTATCTTGGAAGGGTTTTTGCGATCAAAACAAGAGGTGAGTTTTTATTTGAAATATTTTCAAATGGAATACATATATGTGTGATTAAATGTAATATGGTGCATATAATGTTTATATGAATATTGCATTGTATTAGTACTAGTTGGCCGGGCTTAGGACCGGTGAAAGTTGGCTGTACAAAGGGACAGTGGTGTTGGCTGTATTTAGTACAGCGGTGTAAATTAATTAATTGGCTTGCTACCAATTAATATGGCCAAGGAAAAGAAAAGAGAAAGAGATGGAAATATTACATGAGTCATAATTGGTATTCTTATGTGAATTATATGTATGAGGTTGTGCAAATGTTTTCTTTAACTAACGGGGATTTTTCTCACTAGACCTCAAGGTCTAACCCTCATTTTTGTTTTAAAATATGTATTCCAGGTCATGGAGCAAACAAGAGACAATGATAGGATTTATCATGTTAGCTTTTGTGGATGTTGAATGATTATGAAGATTTCAGTTATAATTAGTAGTGGTTATGTATTTTACTTTATTCAAAAAAAAAAATTGTACTGAAAGACCTAATTGTAGAATTCAAGGGACCATATTTGGATTATGATATGTTATTTTGTGGTGAATTATATGAAACTTGTATGTTGGGATATAAGGGTTGTTACAAAATCCCATAGTCCTTTTGCTGTGGTATAGCCAATGAATTGTTGATTGATCTCAGTAGTGGTAGAAGCGTTTATGAACCCGAGGATGCGAGCATTTGCGATGTCCCAATCATTCATACATTTTGCAAAGTCGACTGCGCTTTCCTTTTCCTCTTGAACAGGAATGGTAGACGTACCAGTGACATAGGTATAGAGTCCATGAGACTTGAGGAGAATGGACATATGGTGATGCCACAGGACGTAGTTGTTCCCATTGAGAACGACTGAGATGGGATTGGAGTGACTGAAGTTGTGAGCCATTCGAACTGATTCAGGGATTTGATAAAGCAGGTTTGTCGCTGCACACTCTTGTCGCAACCAACTGATATCGCAACACACTAGTGTCGCAATCAAGGTCTTGTTGCAATAGGGAAAGTTGTCGCAACAGAGTATTGCGATAAGATACTATTCAAAAAGTGAAGGTTGTGATAACTGAACTTGTCGCAAGTGAAGGTTGCGATAAGGAAACTTGTCGCAAGTGAAGGTTGCGATAACTGAACTTGTCGCAAGTGAAGGTTGCGATACTTAAGAAGGTCAGAGGGTTGCGATAGTTATGAGACTTGCGATACTTAAGAAGGTCTGAGGGCTGCGATAGTTATGAGATTCAAAAAGTTCTTGAGTTGAAATTTCAAAACTGATCGGAATTGGCTGAAAATTGGTACGCAGGTTCGTGACACTATTCTGGGCAACTTTAATGCTTGGTGTTTTGTCTGAAAAACAGCAGAAGATGGTTTTTCGAAGCAAAACAGAGTGCAGTGAAACAAAGATGTAAAACTCCGAAAATAAAAATCGAATGATACGTACCTACAGCTCTGATACCATGTTAGAAATGGAGAGTCGATTGATAGATTGAGATGGTTGAATCGGCTGACTTTCATATATTGAGAGAGAATTACAAAAGAGAGTCTAACCTAATAATGAACCTTAAGAGATCTATTTATACAAGGTAAGTTACACATAATTACAGAAAGGACCCTGAACTATACATATTGACAATAATACTCTAACAGACTTAATGCTAGTTTTGTAATCATATGTTATATGTTGATCATTATATAATAAAAAAGATAACGAAAAAAAGACGTGTTGGCAGTGTTAGAAATTATGTGTTCGTGGTAACGAATACTTGGATAAATCTTGGATTGTATATCGGAGAATATTTTCTAAATAGAATATTTCGGCTCTTTAAGCCTAAGGTTACACAAAATCTATATTTGGATAATCATAAATCTCGCTCTCGTTCTTAGGCCAAAACTCGAGTATCCAATTGAATATTCTTCTGATTGTTGTGTATATGAAATGAGATAGAAGTTACCTTTTAATTTAGAGGTAGTCATTCCCCGGTTACTAGGGATGCTAAAGTAGATATTTGGAGATATGAACAATTATCAAATGACTACCAACAAATAAGATGAATAACAATTATTGCACCAAATTTCAGAAGACAATTTGCCTTCCAAATCCAAGTCTCGCGTTTTGAAATGCTACAACCTTCTGAGTAGAAGTTTAGAAGGTACAAATTCAGAAAACTAAGGGCTTGTTTGTTAGCAATTTAATGAGTTTGATGAGACCAGTAGTTTACTCGGTCAACTATATATAACTGTTTGGTAGTGACTTAATGATTCAACTAAGTTTTTCCCAAACCTGTTCCACTCAATTAAAATACACGGTCCTTCCATATATGAAAAACTCTCCCAAACAAAAAACCTTTCGAAAATATACAAACAGGTTAATCCACAGAGACATGTTTACTTTACAAGACTTAATGGGATACGAAAAAACAACCCTTAATTGTTTTCTAAATTGTTACTTGTGGGCTATTTGTTTACCTCTTAATAGGTCCATTAAGCGGCAACCTCTGAATCGTTAAGAAATAAATCTTGTTTGGCAAAAAAATGGTTGCCTCTGAATGGTTTTATATCTTGGGTTTCCCTTAACCATTCAGCGCCCTGATTTCATTCTTAACAATTACCAAACAACCATAGTTCATTTTGCACGATATCATAAGAGCCTCTTAATGATTCTCACCACTTAATTATTTTGTACCAAATCATTCAGCAACCGCCAAACAACCCCTTAGCGTATACCCTACCCATTGCTCAGTCAGTAGGACCACCACCAAGGGGCTTTGTCCCTTTGACCCCCGCTTATATGATGATCTAAGGTTCAAGATGACATATACAAGTGTGTACTTCACACCACCATCATATATTTCAAGTCAATCTCAATTACACCAAAACGTTTCATGACTCTAAAATCACCAAAAGACAAATCAACCCTACCCAAATCCTTTTGATCCATCTTAAAGTTTTACTTACTTGATACGTTATTTAACTATGGAAAAGAAGATAAAAATGTTCAAATTTGAAGAAATCTGCAAAGCCACTTTTTAATAAATGAAAATAATATTTTAATCTTTCCATCAATAATAAACATTGAAATAAATGTTCAGGAGAGAGAAATAATATTTGATTAATGTATTGATTATTTTAATAATATAATTAATACTACAATCTTTAAAATAAAATAGTTATTGGATTGGAAATAATTTTTTTTTAATTTTTGATTAATTTTTTTTAAAATATAGCGAGATGCTCTAATAAGTTTGGTGACAGTTTCGAAAGAGTCATAGATCATGAGGCAGTATTTTTTTAATAAGTGATCAAAAGGAAATATCTTTTTTGTTTGATGGTTAATTAAAAATATTTATTGATGTTATTTGTGAAATTTAATTTCAAAAGCTTTATTTTGAAATAATATTTTATATAAAGTAAATTGTGGATTTGGTCCTTAAGGTATGTTTAAAATTACTGTGATCTTTTAACTTTATTATTATATAATAACCTTTTAGTTATGCAGATACATATTGATTTGGTCCCTCACACTAACGTCCGTTGTCTATTAAGTACATGGGTAAATTGGTCTTTTCCTTATTTCCTTTATTTACCATTTTTAATTAATTACATTTTTTTTCTTGAATATTTTATCTCTTCTTAAAAAACAAACCAGAAACCTACTCAAACCTAGTTTTAAAAAATCTAAACCAAAAACCTAAATCAATCCAATTATAAAAACCTAAAACATACAATAAATCTGGATGATAAGAGACACAGGAGTTAGGAGGAGATCGAGAAGCAGATCGAGAGGATGATATAGAGAAGAAGCAGTTCTGAGAGAGAAAAAGCAGATCTCGGAGAGGGAAACACGCCGGACAAAGAGGGAAAACAGTTGCAACCCAGATCTGAGGTTCCCTTTTTTATTGTTTGTTCATAACAATTTTTTCTATGTGTTTTTATTTATGTTTTTTATGTTAGGGTTGATATCATGTTGTTGAGTTTGAGTATGAGTTTGATTTGAAGTTTGTATCACAATTTATAAAAGGATTAGATTTATTCAAGTTTATTGTATTTTGAGTTTTTCAAATGAAAAGTTCTTATTTTTTTTGATGTTCTTCATATGAAGAAGATGAACATTGAACAAAAATAAAGGAAAGATTAAAAAAAACATTGAAATGATGGAAAATAACAAAAAGACGGAAATACCCTTGTAGTTAACAGACACAGTGGACGATCGTTAGTGAAAGGGATCAAATCCATAAGAATTTGCAAACCCGGTGAGTTATTATGTAATAAATGAAATTAAATGACCAAATCCGTAATTTTTAACATACCTCAGGGATCAAATCCGTCATTTTTAACATACCTTAGGGACCAAATCTGTAATTTACTATATTATATATTTATGTAAAAAAGAAGAAGAATGTATTATAACTTTGTAAAAGAAGTTATTTTTTAAAGAAAAATTTAAACTTTCTTTATATTCATTTTTTAACAACAACGAAGGGAAAACGACACGTTCTATCTTTTGACAAAATGGCCCTTTAAGAAATAAAAATAAGTAAAGTAAGGGTAGTTTTGTCAATTCAATGACTTTATAATGTAGTCTAGAATAAATTTTTGGCTGTAAATAATGTTTACACGACGTTTACATTTATTGTGTAGTTCAATTCGCCAACATAATTGTTACTAAGAATTCACCGATTATATAATACATCATCCCTTTATTATTTTTAAAGAAGACAAACTCTGAATACCAGATATGACCTCAAAATAACAGGGAAAGAAGTTAATTTTTCAAGTGTGTATCTGTTATATTTACCATTTAAACAGATAATATTCATCGATTGCTTATCTTATAATGGGTCTATTTGCTTCATTCTTTTTTGCGCATATATAATATACTTTAAAAATGATACAATAATTAGTACGACTAAGGTGCAGTTTGGCAATTGCTGAATGGTTTGATGCAGAATTATTAAGTGGTCAGAATGATTAAGAGGCTTTTATGATATAGTGCAAAATAAAATATGGTTGTTTGGTAATTGTTTAGAATGAAATCAGGGTGCTGAATGATTAAGGAAGGCTCAAGATGCAAAATTATTCAGAGGGTTTTAGAACCATTAAGAGACAAACTTTTTTTTTGCCAAACAAGATTCACGTTCAGAGATTGTCTCTTAATGGAACTATTAAGAGGTAAACAACCAACCCCTAATTGTTAATCAAAAATCAAAAGCATGTGAATACACACGGATATGAGAATCTAATTTCTTTTAGCAAAAACACCGTGTTTAAAAGTATATGGTTAAAAACGCTCTCTCTCTCTCTCTTTTCTCTTAACCTAGCCGCCACCACCACCACCACCACCATCAGGCCCTAGTGAGTGACAGATAGAGAGAGAGAGAGAGCCGTTGTTTTGACTGCCGCCGCTCCGACTGCTGCTCCGACTAACGCCGCCGCTGCTTCGCTGCCGCTGCGACTCCGCCGTCGCTGCTTCGCCGCCGCCGCTGCTACGCTCCCTTAGTGGCTCTAAATCCCTTTGTGGCTCTAAATCCCGTTGTGGCTAAACCCCTTGTGGCTTCCTCCCATTACTGTGATACCATGGTCCTTCTCCCGGCCTTCTCTAACAAAATCCAAGATCTGTTTGTAGAAGCCTATGTTGATTTTGTCAAAGGCTCGGGAGAGTACTTGGTATCGTTAATGGTTGAAAGAATGTGGAAATATCGGAAACGACCGAAAGAATGTTTCCGCAATGTTCTCTGTATTCTTATTTTAGCCTCTGTTTCCAGGCATAAGCAGCTTTTAGGAAAACACAACCAAGTAGAGTGGATCATACCCACTTTCGTCAAGGAGAAAAGCTTCAAAGTGGCACATTCCCACATTTTCTCTTGCCTTCCGGCTATGCTTATGCAAGAAAGTCAAGGAATCAATATTTTGATTGCCTTCAGTTGGAACTGTTGGGGACTTGTCCTTGCGGTGGAAAGACGAGCTTACGAAGCGGCTTATCTGAGTCACTTTCGTTTTTATCTTGTCATTAACTTTATGGTGTATTTCAGTCCTTTCATTTCGCTTTGTATTACTTTGTTATGTAACGTTTGTTTCTTTAATGATATGATTGTTCCGTTCGGGTGACGGTTAGGCCGTTGCACGTTCGTGACGCACTCATTTTCTTTCAAAAAAAAAGTATATGGTTGTTTTTTAAGTATTTAAGATTACAAAATATTAACAATAAAGTTAAAGTATTATTACACAAATCTAATTATTTTTTTTAATTTAAATGAAAAATTATTAAAAAAAATAACAAAATTTTTCATGGTCATTGGAAAAAGCGGTTACATACATTTGTTTGAAATTATTGTTTACTTAGACAGGTTGGGTTGAACAAAACATCCTATGTCTCAATATTTTTGCTTTGTTTCCTTATCTAATACATTTCGTGAAAGATAAATTATAGGGAATTTAATTAAACTACCCCAACTTTGACTTACACAAATGCTCTTCTCTCTCTCATTTTGCAAATCTGCCCCAAAAATCCGTGATATAGGCCGCGATGGCGGACCCAGCTCATGTGGCCCGTGAAGTTGGTATACGATGGGTGCATTTTCGTTAATAAAAAAATTAACGAGGCATTTGCAAGGTACAAGATTCGAACACTGCATCTACAAAACGTGTGCACAAGACTTTAACCAGTAATCTAACAACTTTGATACATTTTTATTTCGTCCTATTTAGTTTTATTTCTAATTTTTTTTATTGACGTTTATCTTTCATTTAGAAATCTTTATTAATTATTAAACATTAGAACTATTTATTTTGAAAGAGTAAAATCATTTATACATTTATTTATTTATTTTGAAATAGTAAATCATTAGAATTTTTTATTTATTTCGTCCTTGATACGTTTATTTTTAATTATTTATTTTGAAAGAGGTGGTTTCAATAAATCATTTATATATTTATTTCGACGGTTCAAATCCACTTCTCATGTTTTTCACGGTAACCTCAACATCTCACATGATCTTTCACAATATGTATATATAGAGATTAACTATATTTTATAAAGCAAAATGACATAAAATGGAAATTTTTAAAATGTCCCCGGCTTAATTAATATAGTTGAGTGAATTACGTTTTTCGTTTTTTAGGTTTTTTTATTCATTCCAATTTTCATTTTTAACATTAACTCTTTTAATACCATAGACTGAAACAATAACGAATTTTAAAATATAAAGATAAAAATAATAATAAATTATAAATTATGATGATAAAAATATAATTTTAAAACTATAAAAACCAAGAATTAAACAGAAATAAAAAAGGAAATAGATATGAAAATACGTATTTGTTTGAATGAGTCAGGTTGATTTGGGGTTGTATCTGAAATTGGAAATGAAAGGGAAATTGAGAATTGGGTGGAATCCATTTTAGTTTTATAATAAAGTCGTAGCAAATTGAAATAAAATGTTTGTTTAGGAATTATAATATAAAGTGGACCCACCAAAACATGTGTCAAAATAATTAATAAAGATTTCTAAATGGAAGATAAACGTCAATAAAAAAATTAGAAATAAAACTAAATAGGACGAAATAAAAATGTATCAAGGTTGCTAGATTACTGGTTAAGGTCTCGTGCGTGTTGTTGATGCAGAGTTTGAATCATGCACCTTGCGAATGCCTCATTTATAGTTTTATTAACCAAAATGCACCCATCGCGGGCCACATGGGCCGGGTCCGCGATCGCGACCCATATCGCGGATTCGTGGGGCAGATTTGCAAAATGGGAGAGAGAAAGGGGCATTTATGTAAGTCAAAGTCAAACCTGGGGTAGTTTAATTAAATTCCATAAATTATACTATATTGAAAACTGTTGTTTGATTTATATAATATAATAGGCTCATTACACCAAACTCATTAATTTATATTCCTGACCAAATTGGGGGGAATGAAAATTTTATTTCAGCTCAATCATTTTTTCTCATGCATCCTTACATTTCTCGATGTTGAATGCAAAATATTTTTTAATTTCACGTTAGACGTCACATATTTGTATTAAATATTTTATATAAAATATTTTTCTATTAATTATACTGGTTCATTCCTATTCCTATTCCCATTCTCATGTATTTTCATTTTCATTCTTATTCCTTAAAATATAAATCTCTTAGTTATATTTATATTCTCTCTTTAATAATATATATATATATAGGGTCAGGTTCAGGGGAAAACCCTAAATAACTGGAAAACCAGAAAACCAAAAAAATACGAAGAAAAAAGTATATCAATATGGATGTCAAATTAACGAGAAAAATATGATCGTTTATTTGGTGCAATTTATTTCATTCGAATTTTGTTCATTTTTCGTATTTTTTCGAATAAAAAACAAGGGGGTGAGGTTTTTTAATTTAGATAATATTGCTGTAACCGCCCGTCTAATCACATCCATCAGATCATCTAATCCAACGGTTAATAAAGTGTTTTTTAGTTTTCCATTTATTTAAGGTTTTCCCCTGAACCTCCCTCTCTCTCTATATATATATATATATATATATATATATATATATATTTATGTATGTATGTGATTAGTGGCCAAAAATGGAAATTGAGAAGTGAAAAATTGGTGTTGCAATAAGTGATTTTTATTCAATATGACTTGTCAAGTGTAAAGTTTGGTCATTGTTAAAAAACAGTGCTTGTGAAAATTTTATCTGTTTTTAAAAAGAAAAAAATTAATATTTTATCGTTAATATAAAAACATTATAGAGTAAACTACACTTTTGGTTCCTGTGGTTTGGTGTTTATAACACATTTGGTCCCTACAGTTTAAAAATTACACTTTAACCCCTACTGTTTGCCATTTGGTCCGGATTTGGTCCCTCTGACAGACGTCCGTCCAATGTCAGACGTTAGAGGCAACCATGTGAGTTGCACATGAGGGTAAATCCGTCTTTTTACCTCACAGGGACCAAATCTGAACGTTTACTAAAAGTCTAAAACCCACCCCACCCCACCCCTACTCTCTTTCTCTCTCATATCTTCTTCTTCCCCAACTCACTCCCTCTTAAACCCTAAACACACTTAATACACACACACACACACACACACACACACACACACACACACACACACATATATATATATATATATATATATATATATATATAAACACAAACACACACACATATATATGTATATATATAAACACACACCCTCCAAACAAACCCACTTAATAAACACACACACAAACCCACTTAAACACACTTAATACACACACACACACACATATACATATATATATATATATATAAACACAAACACACACACATATATATGTATATATATAAACACACACCCTCCAAACAAACCCACTTAATAAACACACACACAAACCCACTTAAACACACTTAATACACACACACACACACACACACACACATATATATATATATATATATATATATATATATATATATATATATATAAAAACACAAACACACACACACACACATATATGTATATATATAAACACACACCCTCCAAACAAACCCACTTAATAAACACACACACAAACCCACTTAAACACACTTAATACACACACACACACACACATATATATATATATATATATATATATATATATATATATATATATATATATAAAAACACAAACACACACACACACACACATATATGTATATATATAAACACACACCCTCCAAACAAACCCACTTAATAAACACACACACAAACCCACTTAAACACACTTAATACACACACACACACACAAAACCCATTTGCGTGATGGTGATGATATGGTCATTTTACATATACATATATGTAACATCCCCAGTCCCACCGTACACGATATTGTCCGCTTTGCGGATACCCTCTGCATAACAGCATGCCGGCACCGCTCACGGTTTTGTTCCTGCCCGCACAGGCATACGCGGGACGCACCCAGATCGCACCCTGTGACAGGCAAAAGGCCTCATGCAAGGAAGGTATCCATCCACCCTTATAAGGAGGAATTCGTTCCCCCTCCTAGCCGATGTGGGATCTCACAATCCACCCACCTAAGTGGGATCAGCGTCCTCGCTGACACATCGACCCGGTGACCGGCTCTGATACCATTCTGTAACGCCCCAAAAATTCGGGCCATTTTGAACCTCAAATGTCCACAAGTTATGATAAACTAAACTTCAACTTATATAACTATAGCAAGGAAATTAACTATCAAGAGTATATTTACAATACAGGATTCTTCAAATAACCTATCAATCTAATCATGTCACTATAATCAGATTAACTAAGTTATCTAAGCAATCCCTCAAAATCTCTTCTTGTTAATTAACACCTCTTGCTATTCCAAAACGCTCGTCCCACAACCCTTTATTTCCCCGAGCTGGTACCTGGTAAGAAAACATCATATGAAACTATTAGGCCAACGCCTAGTGAGAACATTCGTTTCAATAATAACATTTGCAAAATCAATGTAAACAAGTTACAACAAACCTGATTACTCATTTTCTTACCGCACGTGTAACTCTATTCCATTACACTATTTCATCCAATACCATGAATAAGACTGACCATAATTCTATCAGCATATCATGCCTCAGAGCCACACTACGAATCTTCAATGATTCTAGATTAATGCTTTTATCCAATAAATCGCAATTACACATGCCCATTTATCGGAAAGGAAGTAGAGATTACAAGCACTTATGTCAATCCCATTTTCTTCCTTAGAAATAGGGAATACCGATTATTACCACACGCCTATTCCACAATTTCTACACACACACTGGAATAACGATTATTACCACACGCCTATTCCAGGTGATTACTAAACACACACAATGGAATAACGATTATTACCACACGCCTATTCCATGTGATTACCAAACACTAGTGCCTATGGATCCATTACAATTACCAAACACCTGCCTAGTATCAAGCTAGCACAGTCATCAACACTATCATACTAACCTTCGATTGTACGTATGTTCAAGCTAAACTAATTATGTCTTAATCACTAAATTACAACAATTCATGATTAACAGAACTAATAATTATCCAGCTGCACAAAGTGTCCGAACAACAAAATGTTTCCGGATAACCTAACTTATCCGGACGTTTCCCTTTTCCGGATACCAAATTTCCCCGGACAATCCCACAATCCGGACAACCCATCCTTTCCGGTAAATTCCTACTTTTCCGGACATATTTCAAATTCAGACAACATCCGGACTCTATAGTCATCCGGATACCATCCGGTAACTAATTTCATCCGGATTCTTGTGATAAAATAAGACTTACCCGGATACTTCCTGCGTCCGGAAACATTCATCATCGAGGTTTTCCGGATACGACGATTCATCCGGAAAAGTCGATTCTGCAACCTAAATTTCAATCTATTTTCATGTTTGTTCGATTCAGCTTAATCCAAACCATACCATACAGTTCATAACAAATTTATACAGCTATTTCAAAGTTTAATTTAACATGAAAACACTGATTTGAACAAAGAACAAATGAACTCACCTTATGTTTGCAAAACCCACTTCCTGCACAAATCCAAAACTTCAATCTGTTGTTTATGATTCTGTAAATCAATCCAAAACACAGATTCGTTTATCATCATTCATTCACAACAAGAATTATCAGAAACTAAGTTCAATCCCTTACCAATTTGAACCCAAAATCTTGCTTTTCTTCCTTTTCCTTCTTTTCTCTCTTTTCTCTCTGCCTTTCTCTCTTTCTGCCGACTTCAACAAAATCTGAATGAGATAATATCTCATTTCAGCTACTTTATCCAAACACACTTTCCAAAAGTGACCAAAAGCACCCTCAAGTTTCATTAATTCCAAAAGTAACATCTTACTTACATCTCTTGTATTTTAATCCTAATGAATTATAAAACTTCCATATAATTCAAGGTTACACAAAATACAAACACATCCCAATTCTCATTAAAATACTATTATTGAAAATTCAGGATGTTACAATTGTGAGATCCCACATCGGCTAGGAGGGGGAACGAAGTCCTCCTTATAAGGGTGGATGGATACCTTCCTTGCATGAGGCCTTTTGCCTGTCACATGGTGCGGTCTGGGTGCGTCCCGCATATGCCTGTGCGGGCAGGAACAAAACCATGAGCGGTGCCGGCAAGCTGTTATGCAGAGGGTATCCGCAAAGCGGACAATATCGTGTACGGTGGACTGGGGACGTTACAATATGGTATCAGAGCATTAGTTTAAGCGAACTAAGTATGCTGAGGAGGTACTTAGACTTAAGTTGTGATGAATTAAGTTATGATTCGTGAGAATGGGTAGGAATACTAAGACGGGATAGTCTTAGAGGTGACGAAAATACGTGAAATTAGTACTGTAATGATGGTAACGAGGATTCTCCTGTATAATATATTCACAATATCAATTAGCTACTGTTATTTATGAATATATTGTTACATAAGCATGCTTGTTTCTAAATAGTTACAGTGACTGATTAGCGGTAAATTACGTTTTTGTATGTCTAGTTATGTATAAACCATTACTGATGGTATTCTTTTGTGCTCATCCAGAACAATGGTAAATACTCCGCCGAGGTATCCTAATTCTTCTATGAATAGGAATTGGTTAGACGATACGGGAGAAAGACAAACTGGAGTAGGCGGAATTCATGAGACGCCACCAGATTTTCTTTCTTTAGGAGGAGTACGTAATCTGGCACACAGAGTGGGTACCAGTACTGTCGATCAAACACCATCGGAAGTAAGTATGGAAGGATGCATTATGGATAATGTTACCAGATTGATGAATGCATCAATGGAAAGACAAGCTAAAATGATGAACACCACCATGGGAAGACAAGCAGAAATGTTCATGAAATTGTTTAATGATCGAAGTACGGAACCAAGGCGGACAAGAGTTGATACTAGTGTGATAAATCTAACTGGCAACCCAGGGTCGGAGACTGAAAGAAGGGTTGAAAGAAATTGCTCCTACAAAACCTTCTTGAGCTGTAAACCACCGGAATTCAAAGGAGAAGATAGTCCAATAGCTTGCATGAATTGGCTAAGGGAAATTGAACAAGCTTTTCGAGCTTGTGAGTGTTATGATGAAAAGTCTAAAGTTAGATTTGGATCACAGATGTTACGCGGTAACGCGTTATCTTGGTGGAATGTGTTATCAGCTTCTGTGACAGCTTCTGTTTTGAATGCTATGACTTGGGATCAGTTTAAAGCAAAGATTCTGGAGGAGTACTGTAACGAAACTGAAATGGATCGAATCGAGGAAGAGTTCAGAAACCTCAAGAAAGGCAATATGACTGTGAGAAAGTATACAGAATCCTTCATGGAGAAGCTGAACCTGGTGGGGCATGTGGCTCCAAATGAAAAAGATAAAGTTAAAGCTTATTTGAAGGGTTTACCGGCGGATATGATGACGAGGGTCCGAAGTTCGAAAACTACTACTTTAAGGGAGACAATCGAAGAAGCAAAAGTAATAGAAGAGATGTACGCCAAAGACAAAGAGGAGAAAGCACATGTGGGGGAAAAGAGAAAATGGGAAAGTCGTTCGGAATCTTCTCAGAAAACCAAGTTGTTTGGCAAGAATATTCGTTATGACTCTCGCATGGAACCAAGCTGGTGTTCTAAATGTAAAAGAAAACATTTTGGACCGTGTCGGGTGACAGCCTTGGAATGTTTCAAGTGTGGTAAAAGTGGGCATATGATGAATAATTGTCCGGTACAAGGAATTACATGCTATGAGTGTAAGCAACCGGGTCACTTCCGTCGGGATTGTCCAAGGATGAAAAAGAGTGGAGATGAAAGTAAGAAATCAAATATCCCAAAGCCAACGGTTCAGGCATTTCAGATGACCGCTGATGAAGCGAAAGAATCGAAAGATGTCGTCTCGGGTACTTTCCTTGTTAATTCTTGTCCTGCGCACATTTTGTTCGAATGTGGTGCAAATTTTTCATTTGTGTCCAAGTCATTCTTTCACAAGTTAGCTATGCCTGTTATTACTCTGGAAGATGCCTTAGTAGTTGAGGTAGCTAATGGGGGTCAGGTCTTGGTTCGTGAAAGACTTGATGGTTGTTTTATTTCGATAGAAGAGACAAAATTTCCGATCGACTTGTTGTTGATGGAAATTGGGGGATTTGATGTGATCGTGGGTATGGACTGGCTGACAGTCAACCAGGCAGAGATACTTTGTGCAAATAAATTAATCCGGATTCCAATGGCTGATAGGGATGATGTACTCATCTTTGGGGAAAAGCAAAAAGGAGAAGTTTCGTTAATTTCTGTTTCAAAGGCGCGTAAATGTTTAATGAAAGGATGTTCATCCTATTTAGCTTATGTTTTAGATGTAAAGTCAGAAAAGAAGCAAGTGGAAGATATCAATGTAGTACGTGATTTTCTAGACGTATTTCCCGATGATCTTCCTGGTCTACCAGCTGAACGGCAGGTAGAGTTTCGTATTGATCTTGTCCCTGGATCGGCACCTATTGCGCGAGCACCTTATCGTCTAGCGCCAGCTGAAATGAAAGAGATGATGACTCAACTTCAAGAGTTGTTAGATAAAGGTTTTGTTAGACCGAGTTCTTCGCCGTGGGGAGCTCCGGTGTTGTTTGTTAAGAAGAAAGATGGTACTATGAGAATGTGTATAGATTATCGTGAGCTGAATAAGGTGACTATTAAGAATAAGTATCCGCTTCCAAGGATTGATGACATGTTCGATCAACTCCAAGGCGTGGGATGTTTTTCTAAGATTGATTTAAGGTCTGGGTATCATCAGGTGCGGGTAAGAAATGAAGATATTTCTAAGACGGCTTTTAGAACAAGGTATGGGCATTATGAATTTCTTGTAATGCCATTTGGTTTGACAAATGCTCCAGCAGTGTTCATGGATCTGATGAACAGAGTGTGTCGACCATTTTTAGATAAGTTTGTCATTGTTTTCATTGATGACATACTAGTCTATTCTAAGACTGAAGAAGATCACGAACATCATCTACGTGAAGTTTTAGAAGTATTAAGAAAAGAGAAGTTGTACGCGAAGTTCTCAAAATGTGAATTATGGTTAAAAGAGGTACAATTCCTAGGTCATGTGATCACTTCGGAAGGAGTTAAGGTAGACCCAGCAAAGATAGAAGCTATGATGAATTGGGAGACACCAAGAAGTGCGTCTGAAATAAGAAGTTTCTTAGGTCTTGCGGGTTATTATCGGAGATTTATTAAAGACTTCTCGAAGATTGCTTCTACTTTGACTTTATTGACTAGAAAGAATGTGAAGTTTGTCTGGACGGAGAAACAAGAATCGGCTTTCAAAACTTTACGTCAAAAGTTGTGTGAAGCCCCTATTCTTGCCTTACCAGAAGGAACCGAAGATTTTGTTGTTTACAGTGATGCTTCCAAGATGGGCTTGGGATGTGTATCGATGCAACGAGGCAAGGTAATTGCTTATGCGTCAAGACAACTTAAGGAGCATGAGAAGAACTACCCAACGCACAATTTAGAGTTAGCAGCAGTTGTTTTTGCTTTGAAGTTGTGGAGGCACCATTTGTATGGTACGAAGTGTACTCTTTATACTGATCACAAGAGCTTGAAACATGTCTTTGATCAGAAAGAGTTGAACATGAGACAACGACGCTGGTTAGAGTTACTTAAGGATTATGATTGTGAATTGCATTACCATCCTGGTAAAGCAAATGTAGTAGCCGATGCCTTAAGTAGAAAAGAGTATAGTGGGTGTTTGAAATCGACTAATGCTAGGATTGATGTAACGTCAAGTTTGATAGAAAAGATAAAGGAGGCACAAGCAGAAGCCTTACGGGAAGAAAATCTAAAAGAAGAGGTGATGAGCAAACAACATCTTCAACTAACTGAAGATGGTCGTGGAATTAAGTTATTTCAAGGTCGTGTTTGGGTGCCAAAAGTTGGAGGAAATCGAGAGTTGATTCTCGAAGATGCTCATAAATCTAAGTATTCTATACATCCTGGAAGTACTAAGATGTATAGGGATTTGAAATTGCATTACTGGTGGCCAGCTATGAAAGTAGATGTGGCACGAATAGTGGAAAAGTGTACAACATGTTCTTTAGTGAAAGCTGAACATCAGAAGCCTTATGGAAGTTTCCAATCTTTGGAGATTCCAGAATGGAAATGGGAGAAGATCACTATGGATTTCGTGACGAAGTTACCAAAGACACAAAAGGGTAACGACACTATTTGGGTGATTGTGGATCGTTTGACTAAGAGTGCTCATTTTCTAGCTATGAAAGAAGCGTCACCAATTGAGAAATTAGCAAAAATGTATATTGATGAAGTAGTGTCAAGGCATGGTATACCGGTGTCGATAGTGTCAGATCGTGATAGTCGGTTTACCTCGAGATTTTGGCAGTCACTTCAAGAAGAATTATGTACAAAGGTAAATCTGAGCACTGCGTATCATCCGCAAACTGATGGGCAAAGTGAAAGAACCATTCAAACTTTGGAAGATATGCTCAGGTGTTGTGTATTAGATTTTGGAGGTAATTGGGATACACATCTACCGTTAGTAGAATTTGCGTATAACAATAGTTACCATTCCAGTATCGGAAGAGCACCTTTCGAAGCTTTGTATGGTCGGAAATGTAGAACTCCGGTGTGTTGGTTAGAAGCCGGAGAAAAGCAGTTTGCTGGTCCGGAGCTAGTACAACAAACAGTTGATAAGGTGAAAGAAATTCGGCAGCATATGAAAGCAGCTCAAGATCGACAAAAGAGTTATGCTGATCCGAAAAGAAGACCAAAAGAATTCCAAGTTGGGGAGCGTGTGATGCTTAAAGTATCCCCATGGAAAGGTGTGATAAGGTTTGGTAAACGTGGGAAGTTAAGTCCTCGTTTTCTAGGACCTTTCACTATTACTAAAAGGATAGGATTGCAGGCTTATCAGTTGGATCTTCCACCGGAGTTGGAAGGGATCCATAACACTTTTCATGTGTGTTATCTTCGGAAATGTCTAGCCGAAGAGGAAGATGTAATTCCACTTGCCGATGTAAGGGTAGATGAAAAGAGTCGATGTGTAGAAGAACCAGAGGCAATTTTGGAAAGATCGGTTAGGAAGCTACGTAATGGCAAGGAAGTAGCTATGTTGAAAGTACAGTGGAAACACCATCGAGGTGCTAATGTGACTTTAGAGTCATAAGAATGTATGAAGGATAGGTATCCTCATTTGTTTACTTGATCTTGATTTCGGGGACGAAATCATTTTCAAGTTGGGGAGTATTGTAACATCCTGAATTTTCAATAATAGTATTTTAATGAGAATTGGGGTGTGTTTGTATTTTGTGTAACCTTGAATTATATGGAAGTTTTATAATTCATTAGGATTAAAATACAAGAGATGTAAGTAAGATGTTACTTTTGGAATTAATGAAACTTGAGGGTGCTTTTGGTCACTTTTGGAAAGTGTGTTTGGATAAAGTAGCTGAAATGAGATATTATCTCATTCAGATTTTGTTGAAGTCGGCAGAAAGAGAGAAAGACAGAGAGAAAAGAGAGAAAAGAAGGAAAAGGAAGAAAAGCAAGATTTTGGGTTCAAATTGGTAAGGGATTGAACTTAGTTTTTGATAATTCTTGTTGTGAATGAATGATGATAAACGAATCTGTGTTTTGGATTGATTTACAGAATCATAAACAACAGATTGAAGTTTTGGATTTGTGCAGGAAGTGGGTTTTGCAAACATAAGGTGAGTTCATTTGTTCTTTGTTCAAATCAGTGTTTTCATGTTAAATTAAACCTTGAAATAGTTGTATAAATTGGTTATGAACTGTATGGTATGGTTTGGATTAAGCTGAATCGAACAAACATGAAAATAGATTGAAATTTAGGCTGCAGAACCGACTTTTCCGGATGAATCTTCGTATCCGGAAAACCTCGATGATGAATGTTTCCGGACGTAGGAAGTATCCGGGTAAGTCTTATTTTATCACAAGAATCCGGATGAAATTAGTTACCGGATGGTATCCGGATGACTATAGAGTCCGGATGTTGTCTGAATTTGAAATATGTCTGGAAAAGTAGGAATTTACCGGAAAGGATGGGTTGTCCGGATTGTGGGAATGTCCGGGGAAATTTGGTATCCGGAAAAGGGAAACGTCTGGATAAGTTAGGTTATCCGGAAACATTTTGTTGTTCGGACACTTTGTGCAGCTGGATAATTATTAGTTCTGTTAATCATGAATTGTTGTAATTTAGTGATTAAGACATAATTAGTTTAGCTTGAACATACGTACAATCGAAGGGTAGTATGATAGTGTTGATGATTGTGCTAGCTTGATACTAGGCAGGTGTTTGGTAAGTGTAATGGATCCATAGGCACTAGTGTTTGGTAATCACATGGAATAGGCGTGTGTTAATAATCGTTATTCCATTGTGTGTGTTTAGTAATCACCTGGAATAGGCGTGTGGTAATAATCGTTATTCCAGTGTGTGTGTAGAAATTATGGAATAGGCGTGTGGTAATAATCGTTATTCCCTATTTCTAAGGAAGAAAATGGGATTGACATAAGTGCTTGTAATCTCTACTTCCTTTCCGATAAATGGGCATGTGTAATTGCGATTTATTGGATAAGAGCATTAATCTAGAATCATTGAAGATTCGTAGTGTGGCTCTGAGGCATGATATGCTGATAGAATTATGGTCAGTCTTATTCATGGTATTGGATGAAATAGTGTAATGGAATAGAGTTACACGTGCGGTAAGAAAATGAGTAATCGGGTTTGTTGTAACTTGTTTACATTGATTTTGCAAATGTTATTATTGAAACGAATGTTCTCACTAGGCGTTGGCCTAATAGTTTCATATGATGTTTTCTTACGAGGTACCAGCTCGGGGAAATAAAGGGTTGTGGGACGAGCGTTTTGGAATAGCAAGAGGTATTAATTAACAAGAAGAGATTTTGATGGATTGCTTAGATAACTTAGTTAATCTGATTATAGTGATATGATTAAATTGATAGGTTATTTGAAGAATCCTGTATTGTAAATATACTCTTGATAGTTAATTTCCTTGCTATAGTTATATAAGTTGAAGTTTAGTTTATCATAACTTGTGGACATTTGAGGTTCAAAATGGCCCGAATTTTTGGGGCGTTACAGAATGGTATCAGAGCCGGTCACCGGGTCGATGTGTCAGCGAGGACGCTGATCCCACTTAGGTGGGTGGATTGTGAGATCCCACATCGGCTAGGAGGGGGAACGAAGTCCTCCTTATAAGGGTGGATGAATACCTTCCTTGTATGAGGCCTTTTGCCTGTCACAGGGTGCGGTCTGGGTGCGTCCCGCGTATGCCTGTGCGGGCAGGAACAAAACCGTGAGCGGTGCCGGCATGCTGTTATGCAGAGGGTATCCGCAAAGCGGACAATATCGTGTACGGTGGACTGGGGATGTTACATATATGTATATGTAAAATGACCATATCATCACCATCACGCAAATGGGTTTTGTGTGTGTGTGTGTATTAAGTGTGTTTAAGTGGGTTTGTGTGTGTGTTTATTAAGTGGGTTTGTGTGTGTGTTTATTAAGTGGGTTTGTTTGGAGGGTGTGTGTTTATATATAAACATATATATGTGTGTGTGTGTGTGTGTGTGTTTGTGTTTATATATATATATATATATATATATATATATATATGTGTGTGTGTGTGTGTATTAAGTGTGTTTAAGTGGGTTTGTGTGTGTGTTTATTAAGTGGGTTTGTTTGGAGGGTGTGTGTTTATATATATATATATATATATATATATATATATGTGTGTGTGTGTGTGTGTTTATATATATATGTATATATATATATATATATATATATATATATATATATATATATGTTTGTGTGTGTGTGTATTAAGTGTGTTTAAGTGGGTTTAGGGGTTAAGAGAGAGTGAGTTGGGGAAGAAGAAGATAGGAGAGAGAAAGAGAGTAGGGGTGGGGTGGGGTGGGTTTTAGACTTTTAGTAAACGTTTAGATTTGGTCCATGTGAGGTAAAAAGACGGATTTACCCTCATGCGCAACTCACATGGTTGCCTCTAACGTCTGACATTGGACGGACGTCTGTCAGAGGGACCAAATCCGGACCAAATGGCAAACAGTGGGGGCTAAAGTGTAATTTTTAAACTGTAGGGACCAAATGTGTTATAAACACCAAACCACAGGACCAAAAGTGTAGTTTACTCAACATTCTATATGAATCTTGTAACTAAAAAAGGGTGAATTGTGGATTTGGTCCATGTGTTTTGATGTTTTCTTTTACTATGGTCCCTATGGTATGTTTATTGTGAATTTGGTCCTTGTGGTATTTAATTTGTCTTGGTCATGGTCCCTCTGACTAACGCATTTGTTAACTCCGTTAAATCAAGGGTCATTTTAGCAAATTTTCTATTCTTATGTCGTTTTCTTGTGAAAAAGTAAAATACAATATGTTAAGCACAAATATATATATATATATATATAGGGTCCCTTTCTTTTGCTAACCAACCTATTGGTACTAACCGTGCTAACCAACCATTGACTAATCAAATTGCTCCTTTTATTTTGGTTTAGGTGCACGCCAACAAAAGTAAAATGAGTATATCAAATTTCTTCCATATTTAGAGTAAATTACGGTTTTGGTCCCTATGGTTTGTCAAAAAATACGGAATTGGTCTTTAAACTTCATTTATTACTGTTTTGGTCCCTGTGGTATGCACTTTGTTACGAAATTGGTCCTTATGAGGGACCAATTTCGTAAAATTCTGCATACCACAGGGACCAAAACAGTAATAAATGAAGTTTAAGGACCAATTCCGTATTTTTTGACAAACCACAGGGACCAAAACCGTAATTTACTCCCATATTTATCTCACATTTAAAAACTGATTCTACCTTCCTATTTTATATCCATGATTTTCGAAATTATGTAGTTATCTAATCCATGATTTTCGAAATTATATTAATTCATGATATATTTTTAATATCAAACAAAATATCGAAATTATATTAATTCAGTATATATTTTCGAAATTATATTAACTCAATTAATACATTTTTTTCTATAAATCAGTTCTTTGAGACATTGTGCATATATGCAAATGAGAAATTGTGCATATATGCAGATGTGCATATGTGCACATATACATATATGTGCAGATGTGCACATATGCATATGTGCAAAAGCCATCTCAGACTAAATCATATGCACAGTTTATGTGCACATACGCACATAATCAAATTGTTGAATCGAAAGAAATGCATCCAAAATCAAACCTAACATTCATTAGTTTCTGGAAAATTGCTTCAATTTGATCCATTTTCACACACTGTAACAACTAACAACAACACAACAATGGATCCAAAACCGAAAAAACATGTTTGCAGAGTGACGAGATGAACGTGAAAGAAACCGTTTATCATATCAACTTGGATTCGTTGCAGAATCATTCTCAACAGTTTTTCAAGAAACCCGAAACAGAAAATGGCAACGATCCACGATTATTCAAGAAGGTAAAAACCGATGATTCCCGGAACTTTACGAAGATTCTTGGAGTCCCTATTATCGATTATGACTCCAAATTCGAAGAAAATGGTGGGAAAAACTGCATTTCGAACGTTAGAAATCAGATCGATTTAAACTTGTCTCTTGATGAAGAAGATGCTCCGTTTCCAGAATCCATTGTCAAGATTGCTACAATGGAGATCGATTTAGAGGCTCTAGCGGTTCTTGAATCCGAACCGGATTCTCAAGAGACGGATCCTGAAGGCAGAGGCGGCGGAGGTGGGAGGCGGAAGGCGGAGGCAGTGGGAGGAAGGTGGAGGCGGCGGTTGGAGGTAGGCATAGGCGGCGGTGGGAGGAAGGCAAAGGTGGTGAGAGAATTTTTTAGAGAGAGAAAGAGAGTGGATAAATTTAGAGGGAGGAGCGATTCCTTCAAAATAGCACTGTTACCGTGTATAGAGGAATTGCCATGTTTAAGTTTAATTTGGTTTGACAAAAATGCCCTTGTGCTCATATGCACAAAGGTCCAGCGCATGCCTATTAAAATCCAGTATTAATTATAACCGTTGATCTGATGCATCAATGGTTGGTTAGCACGGTTAGTACCAATGGGTTGGTTAGCAAAATAAGGGCCCTCTCTCTCTCTCTATATATATATATATCAAAATAAATGAAACAAATTATTATTGTATGATTTAATTTATTAAAATTTTAAAAAAATGTAATTATATTAAATATAGTTTTATTTTATTACTGTACTCCAATGGTGGAAAAAGAAACGACTTTATTGTTTTAAACTTTTAATGTAACTAAAATTTTAATTTAAACAAATCAAATCTTAAAATCATATCTTATTCAAATCAAATCTTAAAATCATATCTTATTTTATTTAGAGCGAATAAAATAAGATATAGTTTTATAATTTAATTTGTTTAAAGTAAAAAAATTATTATACTGAGGCAATTTAATTTTATTATTCTTTTTCTATTGTTACAATAACCAAACTTATTATTTTTTATTATTATTGAAAGAAAGATTCATATATACCATCATTTTTGTAATATAAAATTGAATAAATCTTTATATAACCTTCAACGACGTTTTCTTACTGTTGGTCCCCAAAGGGGTTATAAAAGTTTGTAGAAGGGAGGGGTGAAAACAAACACACGATTTTTATCTTTCTAAATTGTTTAATGATATGTATCAAACAATTTACAGTTTGTTACGGAACAAGATTAAGGAGTAAACCTAATCTAAACAAACTATGAGAACACACATAGTTCTTGCACTAGAAATAAGAAAGAAAGAAGATTAAGAAAACTAAGGATAGTTTTCTTTCACACAGTAGTTCAGCGAGAGAGGAATGGCTGAGCACTTCACAAATGAAGTAGGGTTTCCTTTATATACTGCATGCATTTACACGTGGCAACCTCTGAGTAGATGCATGAATTTAACTTTTGCAGGGACATCCTTTTGGCCGCATGATAAACAGTGTAGTGGCAGAGTTGGTTGTATGATTTTAGACAAAGGATGTCTTTTCTGATAAATCGTACAAAAGGCATGCAAGGGGATAAGACAGAGTTGCTTGTAGAAGAGGCTTCATGATCAGCGTTTGATGAATGAATCTTTATCAGCGAATGATAAAGTTCAGCGTTCGCTGAAGTCTTCTACTTGAAACTTCACGTGAGATGGACAAGTCTTGGCTTCACTGATATCCGCATCAGGTCACTAGTAGACTTAGTTGCTAGTTCTTTGGCTTGATCTTCGACTTCAGCGTAGAACATAGTTGACGTGAATCTTGTCTTCAGAGATCATAAGTAAACAACATAAATTATCAGCGATCATCAGTGGGACTGAACATAATCAGGGCTCACTGATGTACAGTGTTCGCTGAAGTATAAATTTAAAGCGTATGTTTTTCATCAGCGATACTAAACAGACTTAGTATATTTTCTTTTGTGACAAAACATTAATACATATTGTCTACTTACAATTTTCACTAAGTGATTCTCAGGGTCATTATCAAATCACTGAGGGTTTGGATCAACACTTACCCACATCGATAAAAATGCTAAAACAATAAAATTAAATTGTATTTTGTATAATTAGTTTTTTAATTTAAAAAAATCAAATCGTAAAATAATATTTTATTTTATGTATTTTGATTCTATTATATATACATGTATATATAGAGGAAGACTATTTTGCAACCCTTAAAAAGGTTGCAACCCCTACAACCCCATCTATAGCCCTTGATAATCAAATCAACGGTTCATATCCATCCAAAATTTTCAATTTCAATTTTAATATATTAATAACTCATTATTAATAAAAAAACAATGAACGCATGGGCATCATGGGGATTTCATATTCAATAAAAACACCGATAATCTTGGTAAGTCGGATTCATGGAAACCTTTTTTGTACAAAAAGAATCCCTAAAACTTCTCAATCAATGATAATTCAGTTTTCATTATATGAAACTGATACAGCCCAGTCATTCCTAGCTAACGCCCAAACGCCTAACCCACATACCCACCAAGTTGAAGGACTACCAAATGTAGTATGGGCCATATCACACTTGAAACCCTATCAGGTGTTAGGATGGTATTTTTTTCTAATGCAATCTGAGCCCTAGATGTTTTAGTAGATGCTTTTTGCTTTTATCGTATGGCTGAAATGTAATCAGATTTCCCTAATTTTAATGCAAAGAAGAGAATAGCACAGTAATCTAATTCGACAAATCTCAACTTCTCTCTTCTTTCTTCCTGTTTCTTTCTCCTTTTTCTTAAGAACCCTAACATTGGTGCTTTCATTGACCTGGAAACGCATGATAACTCGTGCAAAATCCATGGATGAACTCAGAGCTGCAACAGAGGCCAATAGCTTGGCTATTTTCGAAATCAACACCAAACTCACGGATCTCCTCTCCCGTTTACCAACTCCGGCCCAAATCCCTGAAAATCGCACGTATTCCATCCGTCCTCCATGCTGTGAGCTCCCCTTCTTCGATGGATCTAACCCTTTGGATTGGATTTTCCAGGCTGAACGATTTTTCTCCTTTCACTCCACACCTGACGAACAACGTATTGATATTGCCAGTTTTTACATGACTGGTCAAGCCCTCACATGGTTTCAATGGATGCATCGAAATAAGCAGTTATCTTCTTGGTCTGCTCTCACAAAGGCTCTCCAACGTCGCTTTGGGCCTTCTTCCTTTGCTGACCTTCAAGGAAGCTTGTTTAAATTAACACAGACTGATACAGTAGTTGCCTACCAAACAATCTTTGAGACTTACAGCAATCGAGCAACCGATCTTACCCAACCTGCACTCATGAGCTGTTTTATATCGGGACTCAAGCCCCATATTCGAGGTGAGATAATCCTGCATAAACCTTCTGATTTATCTGCTGCAATCGATTTAGCAAAGTCTGTTGAAGAGAATTTTGAAGCCAGTCGAACCCCCTTTAATCGAAATTTACAAAACAAATTTCAATCACCAACGGTTCCACCGATTATCACACACCCACCATCACCTCGTTCCCACACTCCGTTGTTAGCTTTACCACCCCTTCCACCGCCACCTAACCCACCTCTCCTTCCACCACCTATTAAAAAATTAACAGAGAGTGAGCAACAAAGTCGTCGAGCCCAGGGACTTTGTTTTAATTGTGATGAGCGATTCCGACCTGGCCATAAATGTAAGAACCGCTTTCTATTGCAATTGCTCGATGGGGATGAGGACTTGAACGCACTTGATCAACCATTAGAATCCCTATCACCACAAGGATACACCGATCAGGTTCCGGAAATCTCTCTCCACGCTCTCACTGGATCAACCCATCCCCGAACCTTCAGATTTTATGGTTCCATCCATGGCTCACCTATATCAATTCTAGTGGATACCGGCAGTACCCACAACTACCTACACCCTCGAATTGTCCAGTTCCTCAACCTACCTATGGACCTTTCCCAGAGATTTTATGTGGCGGTTGGTAATGGCGACAAATTACACACTACCGGTTGGTGCTCGAAAGTCCCGTTGCTAGTACAAGGTCATCAGTTCTCTATCGATTTTCATGTATTGAACTTTTCTGGGGCCGATGCCGTATTGGGCGTACAATGGTTAGCCACTTTGGGCCCATTAACGACGGATCACACCAAATTGACAATGGATTTTGTCTTTGACAATCAACCTGTTAAATTACATGGACTCAACCATACAGCTCCACCTTTTCCCATTACTCTCAACCAACTTCGTCGGCTCCATAAAACAGATTCAGCTACCTCTTACTTCCACATACATCTCCTTAATCCCATAACCATTCATCAAACATCTCCCTCCCCAATTCAACTTCAAAACTGCACGCCACATCCGGCAGTTAAATCCCTCTTGGATCAATTTGGCCAAGTTTTTCATACACCACATAACCTGCCCCCACGCCGAGACTTAGACCACCACATCAACCTTCAGCCAAATTCCTAACCCGTGAATGTTCGACCGTACCGATACCCTTACTTTCAAAAATCAGAATTAGAACGCCAAGTACAAGTTATGCTCAAAGACGGGTTGATCCGCCCATCTACGAGCCCATTTTCATCACCCGTCTTATTAGTAAAAAAGAAGGATGGCACGTGGCGCTTTTGTGTCAACTACCGTGCATTAAACTCAATTACGGTGAAGGGTCGCTTTCCCATCCCTACCGTCGATGAATTATTAGACGAACTTCATGGCGCCAAGTATTTTTCTAAAATGGACCTTCGGAGTGGCTATTTTCAGATCCGTGTCCACCCTTCAGACATTTCCAAGACAACGTTTCGCACCCATGAAGGTCATTACGAATTTCTCGTGATGCCTTTTGGCCTATCGAATGCCCCGAGTACCTTTCAAGCGACTATGAACAAACCGTTTCAACATCAGCTTCGTAAGTATGTACTGTATTTTTTGATGACATTTTAATCTACAGTACTACTTGGGAACTTCATCTACAACAGTTGGCTACAGTATTGCAACTTTTGAGTGATCATGAGTTTTTTTCCAAATTGTCTAAATGTGTTTTTGGCCAGACCCAACTCAATTATTTAGGCCACATTATTTCTGCTCAGGGAGTTGAAATGGACCCTAGCAAAGTTTCTGTTATGCTTGCTTGGCCTCAACCTAAATCAATTAGTGAAATACGGGGATTCTTGGGGCTCACCGGTTACTACAAGAGTTTTATAAAGGGTTATGCGTCTATTGCGGGTCCATTGACAGATTTGTTGCGTAAGGATTCCGACACATGGAACGAAGTTGCCCAAACAGCTTTTGTTACCCTTAAACATGCAATGACAAAGGCACCTGTTTTGTCTCTTCCAGACTTCTCCAAACCATTCACCATTGAGACAGATGCCTCAAACGTCGCCATTGGAGATGTTCTTTCACAAATCAGCCACCCTCTCGCCTTCTTTAGCAAGCGTTTATCTTCTCATATGCAACATGCATCTTCCTATTCCCGAGAGATGTTTGCCATCACCGAGGCAGTTAAGAAATGGCGGCAATACCTATTGGGCAGACATTTCACCATCTTCACAGACCACCAAAGTTTGCGTTAAATGGCTTCTCAGACCATTCAGACAACAGAACAACAAAAATGGCTTACGAAACTTCTGGGGTTTGAATTCACCATTTTGTATAAGCCGGGCATCACCAATACCGCAGCAGATGCGTTGTCTCGATGGTCTCCTGAAGCTACGGGCTCCCTCTTAGCTCTTTCTCTACCGCTTGTGGGTTTCTTAGATCGCATCCGCATAGCCTTGACTAACGATCCATCGTCACAAGAATTGATTGCTCAGATTAACCATCCTTCGAAGGTCACCGATGCATTTACTTATCGTACATGCCTCATCTTTTTCTGCGATCGCATCTATGTCCCCAATGTCGATGGGTTACGCAGGCAACTCATCTCAGCTCATCATGATTCTCTAATTGGTGGCCACTCAGGCATTCATGCCACCATTTTACGACTGTCTGCGAGTTTCTATTGGCCACAACTTCGACAAGATGTCCGCTCTTACATTACAAGTTGCTCTGTTTGTTTGCAAATCAAACCATAAAACTCAGCCCCTTCGGGTCTTTTACAACCTCTTCCTATTTCGGGTCGCACTTGGGATGCGATCTCCATGGATTTTATTACGGGTCTGCCACCTTCTCAAGGAAACACTTGCATCTGGGTCATCGTGGATAGACTTTCAAAATATGCCCACTTTTGCTCGCTGTCGGAAAATTTTACAGCAGCCAAATTAGCAGAACGTTTTATCACCGAATATGTTCGGCTTCATGGCTTCCCAACTTCAATTGTCTCTGATCGAGACAAGCTCTTCACGAGCAATTTCTGGAAAGAGCTTTTTAGACTCCAAGGCACAAATCTCAATATGAGTAGCGCTTATCACCCTCAGACGGATGGCCAATCCGAGGTAGTCAACCGCTGCCTGGAAACATACTTACGTGCTGTCGCTAGTGATCATCCCACAAAATGGACTCGTTGTTTACCATGGGCTGAATTTTGGTATAACACGAACATTCATAGCTCTACCGGCTACTCTCCTTTCCATATTGTAAACGGTCATCCCCCACCCCTGATTACAGACTTCATCCCCGGGTCTACCCAAGTCGCCGACCTTGATACTTGGCTTATTGATCGCAATGCTCTCTTACATACTGTTAAATCCAATCTACAACGAGCCCAACTCCGTATGAAGAACCAGGCTGATAAACATCCTAGAGACAAAGAGTTTTCTGTTGGGTCTTGGGTGTTTGTAAAACTACAACCCTATAGGCAACACACTGTAGCATCTCGTTCCCACCCAAAGCTTGCTAAAAGGTACTTCGGGCCCTTCTTGATCACTGCTCGAATTGGCAACGTGGCGTACCGTCTGCAATTACCACATTCTGCAAAGATTCATGTTGTCTTTCATGTCTCGGTTTTAAAGTTGTGTCCTAATCCAGATGATATTGTACCATCTCCATTACCACACTATTTTGCCGAAGGACACCTTGCGTTTTTGCCTCAAGAAATCATTCGGACACGTCGAATCAAGATCGATCATCATTGGGAAGTTCAGATACTGGTTCATTGGCAGAATACCACATCTGACAATGCTACTTAGGAAGAACTCGATCAGTTTCGACTAAGTTTTCATGATTTTCACCTTGGGGACAAGGTGGCTCTTCCAGGAGACGACCATGATACAGCCCAACCATTCCTTGCTAACAGGCCCAAACGCCTAACCCACATACCCACCAAGTTGAAGGACTACCAAATGTAGTATGGGCCATATCACACTTGAAACCCTATCTGGTGTTAGGATGGTATTTTTTCTAATGCAATCTGAGCCCTAGATGTTTTAGTAGATGCTTTTTGCTTTTATCGTATGGCTGAAATGTAATCAGATTTCCCTAATTTTAATGCAAAGAAGAGAATAGCACAGTAAGCTAATTCGACAAATCTCAACTTCTCTCTTCTTTCTTCCTGCTTCTTTCTCCTTTTTCTTAAGAACCATAACAGAAACCCTAACCTTGATGATTCAGTTTACCCACGAATCTGGTAGCTTAAACCTAAGGTTGAAATGGAAGAGCCAAACAGAGGTAAGCAATTCAACAATGATTCATCAATTTGTTACCCTAATTTTGATTCACTCACATTCATTTTGTGATTCACATAGTACATTGGAGAAGCAACCGACTGAGACTTCTTCATTCTTTTTCGAATTTCAAGAACACGGCGGAAACACCCATACTCTTGGATTTGGATATCGATGAAGAACCTGTAGCATAAAAAGATTCAGAAAAATTACCAATGGTTGAGAAAACTGTTCATACGGTTTCATCCAGAGGCAAATGTTTGTATTAGGGAATCAATTTTGGGAAAAACATAGAAAACCAAAAGGGTTTGTTTTTTATACAGATTCAATGATGTCTCGTTTCTCTCTTTCATATAAATTTTAGGTCATTAATGATGAATATTGATTTTTAATGATGCATCCACAAATTTGGATGTTTTTTTAGTGAATCAAGGTACAGTACCCTTTGAGGATTTAAGCTTTGAGGATTTAAGCTTTGACGAATCATGATTTTCTAATTGATGATTTTTTTTAGTGAATCGTGCTTTTTTTAGTGAATCTAATTGATTATTAGAGGATAATATTTTCCTCATTCATGATTTTCTATTAAAATATGATGATTCATTGTACACTTAATGAACCACTAATCACCTAGAATGAATCATCAAGTGTAATATGTATGGCAGTGCTGCTGCTGTATGCATTAAGCTCCTCTATGCTACTGTTTGGCAGCTGTTGTATGCATTAAGCATCCCTAAGCTAATGTTTGGCAGCTGCTGTATGAATTAAGCTGCTGTTTGGCAGTGCTTAATCACCGTTGTGCACAACATCGGCTCTTATGCGGCTGTTTGGTAAGATGCGATAAGGTGGTACGGGGTTGTCGTGGTTTTTTGATCGTACTCGTAGTGTAGGTTTACTTCTGGCAAGCTTTCGCTACTTGGATTTTTCTGTTTCTTGAGGCTCTGTTGTGGCCTTTTGAGTTTGTATCAAACTGTTTTGTAAGGTTCTTTTGGTGGTAATAAAGTGCTACTCTTCTAAAAAAAGTGTAATATGTATGAATTCATGATTAAGGTTTCATGTGATGATTAATATGAACTATTGATGATTTGTGGTTCATTGAATGCTTGTAATTCATTTAATGCTTGCTGGTTCATTCAAACTCTAATGGAATTGTTTTCAGGAAGCATATTCAAATTAATGGAAGTTTCACCTAAATTCTTCATGGAAGCATGAACCTGCATGGATGACACATGAATTTATTATGCATCATGATGCCCACCATCATCTTTACCCAAAAAAAATCATAAACTATCAATCTTTGATTACCTATCAAGACCCAAACGTGCTGTCGAGATGGAGATGCCATCCTCCAATAAGAAATTGGAGCTATAAAATCAAATGGAGACGCCATCACTTATATATATATATATATATATATATATATATATATATAGATGAGCTTAAAAATATTGTTTTTACTTTTTAACATAAAAAGACAAGAATAGGAAAAATCCTAAAATTGCCCTTAATTTAACGGAGTTAACGAAGGTATTAATTAGAGGGACCATGGCTAAGAGAAATTGAATACCACAAGGACCAAATCCACAATAAACACATCATAGAGACCATAATCAAAGAAAACATCAAAACACTGACACCGAATCTACAATTCACTCCTAAAAAATAAATTACAATGATACCATGTTACATTAATAAAGTTGGAGTGCCTATGTTTGGTAGTAGACGCGGATACTTCACTGTAAAGTGTAAAGCAAGACAATTATTAGATTAATGAATATTATAAAAAAAGTTAAAGTTTAATGATTTTTAATAAATGAGATCAAACAATTAAATCAAGACTTCTTTTCAGTTGGACCGACCTGGTCCAGACCATCACATCAAATTCATTCTTTATTGAGTAAACTCTACTTTTGGTCCCTGAACGTTTAGTGATTTCTTTGAAACAACTACATGTGGTTTCATAAGTTGACTTGTGGTCCTTATGGTTCTGATTTTGCTCTAGAATCAGGACCTGACCACTAACCTCGTTAAAAACCTCCGTTAGAGCCGGGGGCGAATTCGTCCTTTCATCATTTTGTCTTCTTTTTGTAACTCTTTTTGCTTTTCCATATGTTTGCAAAAATAATAAAACTTTAGGGACCAAATAAGTAATTAACTCTAATAAAACAGAGGGGATCATCTTCCTCCTCCCCCACCTTTTTTGCAGGTAAAAATCGAGAACTTCTTCATCTCTGTGCCGATCTCACTGATGATTTCGCTTCAATCGTCGATCTAAGAGCTTAATCGAGTGAAAGATCTACGAAAATGGCGTTAGCCTTCGATGAATACGGTCGGCCGTTCATAATTTTGAGAGAACAAGAAAGTAAGAGTATGTTAAGGGGTTTAGATGCTCAGAAATCTAACATCGTCGTCGGCGTTGCTGTCTCTCGCATCCTCCGTACATCTCTAGGTCCTAAAGGCATGGACAAGATGCTCCAGAGCCCCGACGGCGACATCACCATCAGTACATTTCTAACTGATCATATATATGCTTAGATTGTTGTCATTGTCGTTTCCGTTTGTTTCATTACCTGATTGATTATTAGATAGGACTGATCTGATTTGAATGCTACATTATTTGATGCACATGAAAGAAATTGGGGAAAATGTTTTTGGTAGAGCATGTGCAATGTGAAGTAGAATTTCAATGGTTGAACATTTAAGGAGTTGAAAATTTATGTTATTAATTGTAAGCTGAGAGTGTATTCTTATTTTTTCACTTGGTTAAAATGAGCTGGTAATGGCTTGTGTCAGAAAGGAACTCATGAATATGCCCCGGTGATACTAGAAACTTGATACTTCAAATTTGATATGAACATTTTGCTATTTAAGACTAAAATACTGATGACATCAAGCTTTATAACAAGTACTTGAAAACAGAAGAAAGTTGGTGTTAAGATTTGGACCAAAATCCATTCCAACATAGCATTTGAAAAGTACTAGAAATGAAATTACAATCGAAGTGTTGCTCTTTAATCTTGAAATGCAAGGAGTTTCACTTATTTTTAGCAGGGTTCATCTACTTGTGCTTGTGTATTAGTAAATGACACACATTTCTAACAAACTTTACTGGTGAAGTAAGCTTTGTGAAGGAATTTTTATAAACTATGAAACAAGCAAATCGTCTTTTCAAGAATTTTGGGGAATATACTATGCAGAATCCTATAAATTCTGCTCACTAGAAGTTAAGAGCATCTGTTGGTTTAACTGTTGTTTTCCTCACAATTGATTTTCATTTCAGCAAATGATGGCGCAACGATCTTGTAGCAGATGGAGAAAAAGTTGAGGAAGATGAAGAAGTTCTCTATTTTTACCTGCAAAAAAGGTGGGGGAGGAGGAAGACGATACCCTCTGTTTTATTAGAGTTAATTACTAATTTGGTCCCTAAAGTTTTATTATTTTTGCAAACATATGGGAAAGCAAAAAGAGTTTCAAAAAGAAGACAAAATGGTGAAAAGATGAATTTGCCCCTGGCTCTAACGGAGGTTTTTAACGGGGTTAGTGGTCAGGTCCTGATTCTAGAGCAAAATCAGAACCATGAGGACCACAAGTCGACTTATGAAACCACAGGTAGTTGTTTCAAAGAAATCACTAAACCTCAGGGACCAAAAGTAGAGTTTACTCTTGTAACAACCCGTTTTCGGTCAAGTGTATAGTTTGGTGGCCAAAGTGTATGAAATGAAAGCTTAGTAGAGGGGCTATTTCTATAAATGTTGGGAGCTATTTATATGACCAGATCCCTAGGGCTGGCAAACATTCTCCTAATTGTGGCGGTTGAGCACTGGAAGAAGAGAAAATAGCGAAAGAAGGAATTGGACTGCGATTCTTGGGGAAGAGGCTTTAATTGGTGAGTAATCTTTCTTTCCTTGTTTATTGATACTTAATGAAATAGATAGATAAGCTATTTTTCCAGTCTAGAATTCATGTTGTAGTTGGGTTATTGTATCAGAGCACTGTAGGGAAGTTATCTTGCGATTGAGTTGATAATCCAATGAATCGATCGATTAGGAAGTTGCTTGATTAAGGAATTTATGGAATAAATTGGGTAAGAATGTTGAGATAAAACCTCGTATATTGGACCGAATAGGAAGGATTGGTGTTGAAAACGAGTGGAGCTTGTCTTCTGCTCGTAATCGGTGGTACCGGGAGTCGGTAGTACCGGTAGTCGGTGATACCGGGAGTCGGTGGTACCGGGAGTCGATAGTACCGGGAGTCGGTGGTACCGGTAGTCAGTGGTTCCGGGATTCGGTGGTACCGGGAGTCGGGTACCGGGAGTCGGGGTACCGGGAGTCTTGGGTACCGGGAGTCGGAGACTATCGGGACTAGATTCAGTCCCGGGCTTAACTCGGTGGTGGGCCATGTAGTCTAGTGGACCGACGCATTGAGTTGGACCAAATGACTTCGGGTCCCTGTTGGGCTAAGGTAGGGGCATACCTTGAACGTAGCAAGCTTTAGAAGAGGCCCGCTAAGAAAAACTTAAATGCATCTAATTAAATTCTAAATTTAATTACTAGGTGTACGGTCGGATCGAGGCAAGAGGTTAGGAAGATAATTTGCTATCAGGTGAGTTCCCTAAACCCTTCTTCAACTTAAAGTGTTAAATGATTTGAACTGATTATGGTTTCAACTACGCGCATGAAATGTTTACGATCTGATTTGCATGGAAGGAAAGGAATGTTTTATATGTTGTATTGATGCGCATGATTATAAACTGTCAAATGCTTTTATAAACTGTTTGTGCATGTTATGTGATGTCGGTCTGCACTGTGGGATCAATGAGCCTCGGGATCTGATGGTCCCTTGGCTATGTACGAAGAGACGGTAGGTTGGAATTCGTTTCCTCCTAGGCGGGTGTCGGGGAGTCTGCTTGGGCCCCGATACGAGAGGGCGAAAGGGGAGTCTGCTTGGGCCCCGATCGCGATTGGTTAAGTGATCCACCACATAGTGCAGTACCATATGTGATGCTTTACGATAAATGATCATCCTTTTATAAAATGATTTCATATTATCTATACATGTTGTTTTATGGAGGGAATTCACTAGACCTTCTGGTCTAACCCTCGCTTTTCAAAAACTAAACCATTTTCAGGTAAGCGACCTTCGAGTTCTTCCAAGTAGAATCGAGAGGTAGCAAGGAGGTGATGGAGCGTGTGAGGCTCCCAGTTTTGCTTTGAAGAATATAGATAGTGCTCGGCTGTGAGCTTAGAGACTTCCGCTAGCAAGTTTTGTTTAGTATAGTTCACCGCTGATGTTAAAGACAAGCTATTTATGTAATTTGGATGTTTAACTTATGATTTAATGCATGCTATGTTTTTGGGACGTTACAAATGGTATCAGAGCCTTAGTTTAAGGGATTTAGGTGACCATTAGGGCCTAAACTTAAACTGTAAGATAAGGAACACAGCCGAGACATAGGATTGCCTCTAGGAACGATCACTATAAATGCGCTAGGAAATAAGGTGCCCAGAACAAACGTGTAAGGTAAGTTTGGGATTACACCTGGCCAGTGTAATTGCGAACTTACAGGTACGCGTGCGTGCTTAAACCTACCTTATATAGCAAGATTAATGCGTCATGTCTAGCAAAGGTTAACGATTGTCTTCTTTCAGCGTGTACGAAATGGCTGGAAGGACTCTGAGAAGTAGGTCAGTACCTGCGGTACCGAGGAACCAAGATGATGAAATTCTGGAGAATGGGCCGGTGGAGCCGGCAAGGGCGACAGCTAACCGTGGAAGGGGAAGAGGTAGAGGCCGTGGACGTGGTCGGGGAAGGACGCCTCGCCGTGCCGCCACTCAGGTGGCCGGAGATGGGGAACATCCGACTCGAAGAACGACCCGAGTGACTCGGCGGGTACAGAGTGCGGAGCCCGCACATCAAGAGAGCTCTCATCAGGAGAGTCCAGCTTCGGTCAGACGAGCAAATCCGACAAGGGGACGCGGTAGGGGTCGTGGTTCTGCATTCGTCACCCGAGAGAATCTGGCAGCGGAGCTTGGTAAGATTCAAGAGACTCTGCAATCTCTTCTCACTAAGCAGAATGAGTCAGTTTCGGGAAGCAAGGAAGCTAGTGAAAACAAGGAGAGTGCGGAGCTGTCGAGCCCAGTAGAGACTGGTACTAGGAGTCACTCTAAAGCGATCTCGTTAGTGGTGAATGAGTCAGCAGCTAAGGGGTGTACCTACAAGGCCTTTGCCTCATGCAAGCCCCCTACTTTCAAGGGTGAGTGTGATCCGGTTCTGGCAATGAGATGGGTGAAAGAAATGGAGTTAGTGTTTGATACGTGCAAGTGTGCTGATGGGGATCGGGTAATGTTTGCCCTATCCATGTTAAAAGCCGAGGTAGTTTACTGGTGGGATGCCGAGACCGGGGGAAAAGGTTCGGCAATGGCCAAGGGAATGTTGTGGGAAGCTTTTGTGGACAGGTTTCGGGCTCAGTTCTGCCCGTTGGCGGCAGTGAAAAGGTTGGAAGAAGAGTTCTTGGGATTGGAGCAGGGAAGTATGACAGTGCGAGAGTACACTACCAAATTCATCGAGAAGTCTCGGTTTGCAGATCTGTATGTGCCAACGGAGGGACGTCGGGTGGAACGTTTCATTCATGGGTTGAAGAGTAGTATCCGAGAGCTAGTGATGACGAGGAACCCCACCACTTTCCAAGCGGCCATCGATGCGGCTGAAATGATCGAGAAAGAAAAGGTTCGCCAAACGACCGAGAAGGGCGGGGATAAGCGCAAATGGGATGGGTCGAGCCATGACTCCAGAAAAGGGAAAGTGTTTCGACCAGACAATCGCGGTAGTAAAGATACCGTTGGGAAACCGTGTTCGAAGTGCAACAAGATGCATCGTGGGGAGTGCATGGTAGGCTCAAATTCATGCTACAGGTGTGGGTTGCCCGGTCATCTGTCAAGGGATTGCCCCAAATGGAAATCATGTTTCCAATGTGAAGCTACTGGTCACACTCGGTATGACTGTCCACAGCTGAAAAGAGGTGGATCAGCTCAATTTGGGGATCGACAGGGTGGAAGAGACAGTGGTAAAGGAGAAGAACCGGCGCGTCCAAAGGGGCGTGCCTTCCGCATGACTGCGGAGGAGGCGGAAGAAGTGCCGGATGTTGTGGCAGGTACGTTTCTAGTAAATTCTCAATGCGCTAAGGTGTTGTTTGATTCGGGAGCGAACCGCTCCTTTATATCAATTGCTTTTATGAAATGTTTGGGGGTAAAGCCTAAACGGTTGGAGAGGGCACTAGAGGTGGAAACTGCTAATGATAGTTTGGTGTACGTTAAGGAGGTACTAGAAGGATGTGTAATAGGGATAGAAGGAAGGTTATTGCCTATGAAGTTATATCCCATGGCAATGGGAGAGTTTGATGTGGTGTTGGGTATGGATTGGTTAGCCGCGAACGATGCGAATATTGTTTGCAACAAAAAGCTAATCCGGATTCAGTCACCGAATGGGGATCCCATAGTGATTTATGGGGACCGCAGTGATAGGAAGAATAGCCTTATCTCTATGATTAAGGCTACTAAGTGTTTGAGAAAAGGGTGTCGAGGATTCTTGGCATACGTGGTCGATGCCAAGAAGGAGAAGCGTGGGGTGGGTGATGTGCGAGTGGTAAGTGAGTACCCGGAAGTATTTCCGGATGACTTGACAAGTCTACCTCCGGATCGTCAGATCGAGTTCAGAATCGATTTGATGCCCGGAGCTGCACCTATTGCTCGCGCAGCGTATAGATTGGCACCGTCTGAAACGAAGGAGATGATGACACAGTTGCAGGAGTTGTTAGACAAGGGGTTCGTTAAACCAAGTACGTCTCCATGGGGAGCACCCGTGCTCTTCGTGAAGAAGAAGGACGGTACTATGCGGATGTGCATTGATTACCGAGAACTCAACAAGGTCACGATCAAGAACAAATATCCGATACCGAGGATCGACGACCTGTTCGATCAATTACAAGGAGCTAGTTACTTCTCCAAGATAGATTTGAGGTCGGGTTATCACCAACTCAAGGTAAGGAAGGAGGATGTGCCGAAGACTACTTTTAGGACCAGATATGGACACTACGAATTCTTGGTGATGCCGTTCGGGTTAACTAACGCCCCGACAGCATTCATGGATTTGATGAATAGGGTGTGCCAACCCTATCTAGATCAGTTCGTGATAGTGTTCATAGATGATATCCTGATATTCTCAAAATCGGAAGGGGAGCACGAGAGTCACCTTCGAACGATCCTCGGTCTGTTAAAACAGGAGAAGCTGTACGCAAAGTTTTCCAAATGCGAGTTTTGGTTGAGAGAAGTGCAGTTTCTCGGGCACGTGGTGTCTGAGAAGGGAATCATGGTTGATCCAGCTAAGGTGGAAGCCATCAAAGATTGGGAACAACCTAAGAACCCGACAGAAGTTCGAAGTTTTCTCGGACTGGCGGGGTATTACCGAAAGTTCATCAAGGACTTTTCGCGTATTGCCACGCCACTGACTTCGCTAACGAAGAAGAACGTCAAGTTCGCCTGGTTGGAGAAACAAGAAGAAGCTTTTCAAAAGTTGAAGGATATGTTGAGCAGTGCCCCGATATTGTCCTTACCGGACGGCTCGGATGATTTCGTGGTATACAGTGACGCATCGAAGCTTGGTCTAGGATGTGTGTTGATGCAACGCGGGAAGGTGATCGCTTAAGCCTCCCGGCAATTGAAGGATCACGAGGCTCGCTATCCCACGCATGATTTAGAACTGGCGGCCGTAGTTTTTGCCTTGAAGATTTGGCGACATTATCTTTATGGTACAAAATGTCAGATCTTCACGGACCACAAAAGTTTGTGTCATCTCTTTGACCAGAAAGAGTTGAATATGCGCCAGAGAAGGTGGATTGAGTTACTGACCGATTACGATTGTAAGATCGAATACCATCCGGGTAAGGCGAACGTAGTGGCGGACGCCCTGAGTCGGAAGGAAAGAAGTGAGAATCCCAGCATCGTGGCTATGAGAGCCGACGTGACGTTTAATTTAATTGCTGAGATAAAGAAATGTCAAGTTGAAGCACTCGAAGCCGGAAATCTTAAGGAGGAAAGGATGGTAGGGCAAGTGTCCTCGCTGGAGGAAGACAATCGAGGGGTGAAGTGTCTTAGCGGGAGGATCTGGGTTCCGAAACTCGGAGGGCTCCGAAAGCTGATACTAGAAGAGGCTCACAAGTCCAAGTACTCGATTCACCCCGGAACTAACAAAATGTATGGAGATCTACGTCGGGACTACTGGTGGCCTGAATGAAAAAAGACGTATATCACTTCGTGGAGACCTGTACAACGTGTCCTAGGGTTAAAATTGAGCACCAACGACCATACGGGAAACTTCAACCTTTAGAGATACCTATGTGGAAGTGGGATCAAATTACGATGGACTTCGTGACCCATCTGCCTAAGACTCCAAAGGGTCATGACGCCATATGGGTGATTGTGGACCGCCTCACGAAGTCGGCACACTTTTTACCTATTCGTGAGTCTTACTCGTTGGAGCAGTTAGCCAAGTTGTATATCGATGAGATTGTAACTCGGCATGGGGTACCTTCGGCGATAGTATCTGACCGAGATATCAGATTTACCTCTACGTTTTGGAGGAGTTTCCAAAGAGAAATGGGATCGCAGATAAAGATGAGTACTGCATATCATCCTCAGACCGATGGTCAGAGTGAGAGAACGATCCAGACATTAGAAGATATGTTGAGAGCGTGTGCTTTAGACTTCCAAGGGTCTTGGGAGAAGCACCTACCGTTAATCGAGTTCGCTTACAATAATAGCTATCACTCGAGCATCAAGGCAGCGCCATTCGAGGCACTTTACGGTAGAAAGTGTCGGACACCCCTGTGTTGGAATGAGGTGGGAGAAAGACAACTAGCCGGACCGGAGTTGGTGCAACTAACTTCGGACAAGATAGATCAAGTGCGGGAAAGACTGAAGGTAGCCCGCGACCGACAAAAGAGTTATGCGGATAAGAGGAGAAAGGACATAGAATTTCAGGTCGGAGACTTCGTGATATTAAAGGTCTCCCCGTGGAAGGGTGTAGTACGGTTTGTAAAACGTGGGAAACTAAGCCCACGTTACATCAGACCGTTTGAAATTACTGAACGAATTGGGGAGGTGGCATATAGACTGGATCTACCGGAGGAGTTGCAAGGCATTCACAACGCGTTTCACGTGTCTAATTTGAGGAAATGCTTAGCCGACGTGACTAAAGTAGTGCCGTTGAACGACATTAAAGTGAATGAGAGGTTGAATTTCGTAGAGGAACCCGAAGCCATCACAGATTTTAAGGTGAGGAAGTCACGGAACAAAGAGACTAAGCTTGTAAAGGTTCAGTGGCGGCACCATAAGGGCCCGGAAGCCACGTGGGAGTTGGAGTCGGAGATGAGGGAGAGTTACCCACAGCTCTTTCAGTGAGGAATTCCGGGGACGGAATTCTCTTAAGGAGGGGAGAGTTGTAACAACCCGTTTTCGGTCAAGTGTATAGTTTGGTGGCCAAAGTGTATGAAATGAAAGCTTAGTAGAGGGGCTATTTCTGTAAATGTTGGGAGCTATTTATATGACCAGATCCCTAGGGCTGGCAAACATTCTCTTAATTGTGGCGGCTGAGCACTGGAAGAAGAGAAAATAGCGAAAGAAGGAATTGGACTGCGATTCTTGGGGAAGAGGCTTTAATTGGTGAGTAATCTTTCTTTCCTTGTTTATTGATACTTAATGAAATAGATAAATAAGCTATTTTTCCAGTCTAGAATTCATGTTGTAGTTGGGTTATTGTATCAGAGCACTGTAGGGAAGTTATCTTGCGATTGAGTTGATAATCCAATGAATCGATCGATTAGGAAGTTGCTTGATTAAGGAATTTATGGAATAAATTGGGTAAGAATGTTGAGATAAAACCTCGTATATTGGACCGAATAGGAAGGATTGGTGTTGAAAACGAGTGGAGCTTGTCTTCTGCTCGTAATCGGTGGTACCGGGAGTCGATAGTACCGGTAGTCGGTGATACCGGGAGTCGGTGGTACCGGGAGTCGGTAGTACCGGGAGTCGATGGTACCGGTAGTCAGTGGTACCGGGAGTCGGGTACCGGGAGTCGGAGACTATCGAGACTAGATTCAGTCACGGGCTTAACTCGGTGGTGGGCCATGTAGTCTAGTGGACCGACGCATTGAGTTGGACCAAATGACTTCGGGTCCCTGTTGGGCTAAGGTAGGGGCAGACCTTGAACGTAGCAAGCTTTAGAAGAGACCTGCTAAGAAAAACTTAAATGCATCTAATTAAATTCTAAATTTAATTACTAGGTGTACGGTCGGATCGAGGCAAGAGGTTAGGAAGATAATTTGCTATCAGGTGAGTTCCCTAAACCCTTCTTCAACTTAAAGTGTTAAATGATTTGAACTGATTATGGTTTCAACTACGCGCATGAAATGTTTACGATCTGATTTGCATGGAAGGAAATGAATGTTTTATATGTTGTATTGATGCGCATGGTTATAAACTGTCAAATGCTTTTATAAACTGTTTGTGCATGTTATGTGATGTCGGTCTGCACTGTGGGATCAATGAGCCTCGGGATCTGATGGTCCCTTGGCTATGTACGAAGAGACGGTAGGTTGGAATTCGTTTCCTCCTAGGCGGGTGTCGGGGAGTCTGCTTGGGCCCCGATACGAGAGGGCGAAAGGGGAGTCTGCTTGGGCCCCGATCGCGATTGGTTAAGTGATCCACCACATAGTGCAGTACCATATGTGATGCTTTACGATAAATGATCATCCTTTTATAAAATGATTTCATATTATCTATACATGTTGTTTTATGGAGGGAATTCACTAGACCTTCTGGTCTAACCCTCGCTTTTCAAAAACTAAACCATTTTCAGGTAAGCGACCTTCGAGTTCTTCCAAGTAGAATCGAGAGGTAGCAAGGAGGTGATGGAGCGTGTGAGGCTCCCAGTTTTGCTTTGAAGAATATAGATAGTGCTCGGCTGTGAGCTTAGAGACTTCCGCTAGCATGTTTTGTTTAGTATAGTTCACTGCTGATGTTAAAGACAAACTATTTATGTAATTTGGATGTTTAACTTATGATTTAATGCATGCTATGTTTTTGGGACGTTACAACTCTTCTTTATTTTAAATCCGGTTTGTGCCGCCATGTTGAATCAAGGGGTTGCTATCGCTACCCCTGCAAATGTATACCCTTACAAATAATGTCTCATCTCACAAACAAAGAAAAAGTTACTTTTTATATCCTTTTAATTATTTAATAAGTTTACTTTATAACTTTTACTTTTCTAATTTTCATTTTAATCTTCATTATATTAACACATATAATCGTATATTAGCTAAAATACGTTTTAGTTTTAAGTTTTAACAAATTAAACCATTATAATCATCTCTTCAATACGTTCGAAATAAGCCTAATGTTGAATATTTTTTTGTTTAATTATTTCATTATATATCATATATATACTACATAAAAATATTTTTTATATTTATAATTCATACATTTATAGTTAATTATTTAATTTATGGTGCATCTTTTACCGTTCTAACTCATTAAGTTAAAAATTTATACAAAACTTTACTGTAATAACTTTTAGGAGAGTTTTTTTTGTCTCATTTATTTTTGTAACGCCAATGATTATAGAAAACTATTAAGATGTTCAAAAAACATATATATTAAAAACTATTACATCAATCGTATTTAAAAAAAATTGGCTTTGTATTATTTAATAGATCATTATCATAATTATATCAAGAGATCTTGTTAATCATAGTCCGCTAATGTTTTAGAACGAAATCTTAATATTTTTTAGCATGAAAATAAAGTGTTATATTGTTTTATAAGTAAAATATTTATCTTGTAAAATATTTTCTCTCTAAAAATGTTAAAATTTACCATTTTGCATTTTAAGGGGTATTTGGGATTGCTTATTTAAAACAACTTATGCTTATTTTTAAAAGTGTTTATCAACTTATGTCGTGCTAATAAGAAGTTGAGCGTAAAAATGTAATTTGAACAAATAAGTTATAAGCAGTTTCAAATAAGCAACTTACAAAATACTAATATTTCAAACCTAACTTTTAGATTTCTTTTAATTAAAATTTACAATTAGTTTTAAAATTTTGGTGGTGATAATAAAAATTAGTTGTCTTTCAAAAAAAAGTTCTTAAATATTTCTATAAAATAAAAATAATATATGTCTTTATTATATACTGTAAAACATTTATTATAGCTAACTTATTACAATATTTGTTTATTATATAATGTAAAACAAAAATACTATAAAACATATATTATATTAAATATTTCTTAAATTTATAGTATTTTTGTTTTATTCTTAATTAATATAATATATGTTTTAAATTTATACTAGAAGTCTACTCGCGCAATGCAGCGTGATATATCTCGATTTTAATGCTCTAAATTATTTTAATTGGTTTTGAGAAAACGATCAAGTTTTTTTTATAAAGTTGTTTAAAAAATGACGTTTTCCGAGGAGTTCATGATTTGAGGATTTGAAAGTGGTTAGAGGTAAGGATTAATTAATAAGAACCCACGATTTAAGAATTTGAAAGTTGTTAAAAAGTATTTTCTTAACGTATTTTAGTTAATATTGGCTCATTTCGATATGATATAATTAAATCAAAAAATAAGAAGATATCGACGAATAATAATAAAATTAAGTCAAAAAATAACGTAAACGTATGACATATAATAATATAATAAAATCAAAAAATATTCAATATTTGGCTCATTTCGAAGGTATCGACGAGACGATTATAATGGTGTAACTTGTTAAAATTAAAAAGTATTTTTTAACGTATTTTAGTTAATATACGATTATATGTGTTAATATAATGAAAGTGTAAAATGGTAAATAGAAAACTAAAAGGTATAAAGTAAATTAAATAAACAAGTTTAAGGGTGTAAAGTGTAACTTTAAATTAAAAAATTAAAAAATTAAAAATTAAGAGATGTGAACAAAGTTGCAGGGTGTGAGTTTAGAATAACCCTTAATCAAACATGATCTTTTTTTAACCACAAGTTAAGGTCTTGGGGGATGTGGTGGAATATCCCATTTGTTCAGGGTTCTAATCCAGGCGTACACAATAATTGTGGCCAAATCAGGACTGATGTCTTACAGTCATAATTTGCCAAAGGATTAGTCTAGGCATAGCCTAAGACACCCTTCCCAAAAATAATAATGACCTAATTTTTTTTTGACGGATTATAGATTTGAAGTTTAAAATAATAATGACCTAATTTCCATCCAAAACTATATTAGCAAATTAAATAATTACGTGCTTGAACAAAAATACGACTAACGAAAATATTTGGTTGTGTTAGTGAATGTGTATATCAACGTACATTTCTTGTTGAAGAAGTTACTAGCGTCATTTTTTATTCGTTGGCGTTCATCTTTGTGAATGAAATGACATTTGGTGGTTTTACATAGCTAGACCTTTCAAAACAATTATCTAACACATTTTATCATTACCAAAATAGTAGTGGATTGATAGTCAAGCTAGGGATGTGTTATTTGCTTTGTGTGTGTTTTACGTTTCTTGCCTTTGTAACTTATTACTAATTTTCCTCACTCTTCACTCACATCATGCTAGTATTTATTCTTCATAATTGTTTGCTCACACTTTTGCACAAGGTAGAGGTCTTCACGAAAACAACCGCTATACTCATTTGGAGTAGAGATCAAAATTGCATACATTTCACCTCATGGCACCTACTTTCGAATGAAGTCTACTAGGTCATTTTGGCTTGATTTGTTTTAGGGGGGTTTTAGAAGGAAAAAACGTTTCGAATTTGATTGTTTTTACTGTCTCAAAGTGTATCGTCTTTAGTTGAAATAAAATAGTCGATCATCCAAACACACACGATAACAAAGATGGTTTATAAGACTACAAAAATATCTAAGTGTCTTAATAGACTATACTATAGGACTTAGGTTTATAGGAACAAATAATTGTTTGTCCTATGTAAAAGCGTTCAATAAGATTTTATGAAGTTTTTTGGGGGTTTAACAAAATTTTAGGACAATTTTGAAATAAAATGTCCTACTAGTTTTTTATATCATTGTTAGTCCCGAAATGGAAATGACAAAACTCACAAAGTATTTTAGAAGTGAGGGGGGTTGAATACAATACATAAGAAATTATTTAAGTTTATATCTTATTTGTTTTCAAATCAAGAATGACACTAAGAAATTCAAGATTATTGTGGAAAAAAAGATTAGAACACTTAGAAAAGCTATGCTAGGTTTTGAGAGAGTTGACAATTTTCTATTTGCACGTAGAGAATTTTCAGAAAGTGTAACCTTGCATGGAGTGAGTCTTCTTCCTTAAATACTACCATGTGTATTAAATGCATGAGACACTTGCCACTCTTGGATTGAAGTTCATAGTTGTCCTTGAAAAATGAGAAGATGTCATTTTGTCATAGTACGAGACAAGAACATGTTGTATACCATTTTTAGACAATGTCTGAAAAGGCACATTAAAATAATGTAGGAAATTTTTAATTTTCTCATGTTCTTTAGAGAATGTCCTCATCAACTACAATGTAGGTAGGATTTTGTATAAGACACTCTAGCAAGAAACAATAGGATAGTTTTGCCGAAGGCTGGGAACTGTTTGATTTGTAGCAGATCAGCATGAGATAGCTTGATGTAAAATCGAGAGATGCATCTTCTAATCCACATAGATATATGCATTTCCTCTTGATGTCGATTAGTCATCGATTTCGCCAAATAATTAAATTACAAACCAAGGTATTACACATAACCATTATGTAACATCCCAGGTCAACCGTACCAGATATTGTCCGCTTTGTCCACACACCTGGACTCACGGTTTTAAAACGCGTTTGATAGGGAAGGTATCAAGTTCCTCTTATAAGGCAACCTTTGTTCCCCTCCCCAACCAATGTGGGATTCTACAATCCACCCCCCTTGGGAGCCCAGCGTCCTCGCTGGCACACCAGTCCGGTTCCCAGCTCTGATACCATCTGTAACATCCAAGGTCAACCGTACCAGATATTGTTCGCTTTGTCCACACACCTGGACTCACGGTTTTAAAATGCGTCTGATAAGGAAGGTATCAAGTTTCTCTTTTAAGGCAACATTTGTTCCCCTCCCCAACCAATGTGGGATCTTACATATCGCTGATATTAATAGCATATATGAGGTGGTTCTCATTGTTCTCACCGAAGATAAAGTTGGCACATGATCCCAAGTATATGTATATATATATATGTAGGCTCAAGTTCACGTGGGAACTGAGAAGCACAAAATATCGAGAATGTTGGAATCTGTATATTCATTGATGCATATTGGTAACTCTCATTTTGAGTGTTATTTACACATCATTTGTGTGAGTTTTCTTCCATTTTTAGTTGTTTTTCATCTTTCTGTGTTAGTGTTTCTTCCTCTTATTAATATATCTTTATTTGGAGTTGTTGAAGATGATTTATGGTTATATGCATCATTCTTGGGTTAAATGTTGGAGTGCGAAATGTGCCCATTGTGTGCTCACTATGGGGAACAACGTTAATTTAAGGACAACTGAAAATATCACTTTTTCATGTGATCTTATGCTTATTTTTCAGCTACATTACGACAATATTGAGGGATACAATGGAAGATGAAGATAAGATTTGAAGATTTTGACATGGGTTAAGAATTTAGAAGATTTCTTGAAGATATGTAAAGATCACTTGGAGAATCCAAAAGATGAATAGTAATAAGAAGATTTCTTAAAGATTTGTAGATTAATCAAGCTTTGTTGAGTAGTGTCTCTTTTGTCTAAAAGACTATAAACCCTCTTTTCATTGGGTAAAGTTCATCTTTTTCCCTTGTAAATAAGAGGCCTTGGTAAAAAAAATTGAAGAGGACTCCAACAATGTAAAGTTCCAACCATCTCTTCTTGCATTTTATTATTGTAATTGTATTTTATTTTCTAGTCTTTAATCTTCATTATTGTTGTAAGGGTTTGAGTAAACATACAACCACATGATATAGGCAACGGAAGCATATTTTAATTTTATCATCAATGGTTATACAAACTATCAACCTATATGAATACATGCGTTCTAGATAATTAACTACAAAAGATTGAATCAAGAACACTTACTTGTTTATTGCGATTGTCGAAAACCACAATGATGAATCAAACCTTTGATCTCGCTTCTTGGATGTCAAGGACCAATAGTATGAATCCCTCTAGTGGCTCACACTTAAGAACACCAAAATACCAACAACCGGAAGATGCTTAATCACTAAACCCTAAATTAGTTTACGATTTTGAGAGAGGGAGAGGGGAGATCGACGGCTCCAAGAGAGATCAAAAACTCATTAGGGTTTAACTCCTAGCAGTTTATTTATAACCCTCTATTTTACACTTAGCCCCCTTGAACCGATAAGCTTGTTAAAACTATTTTAACCAATCTGTCCCTGCACTTTATATAATTAATCTAATTAACTATATTGCAGCTTATCATCAATTGAACTAATTGCTTTAACTCCCTTTAATTCTTCTGATTGTTTATTTTGGGTCTTAAGGGCAACCCAAAAGGACCCTGCTATTATTAGAAATATTACCAATAGTTAATGACTCTGGACACTATATCCAACAGTCTCCCACTTGGACAAGTTATTAACTCTATTTGGTTTTAACACTTTCAATAATCAGCAGAGAGCAAGCCATCCAATGCAGCTGCCGAACTCTGATAAAGATTCGGTCCTAAGATAAATGATTTAATGTTCCTTTGTTCTACAAGATATCATATGAACCTGAGACATGGATAAATGTCTATCTCATAGATCAAGATTATGTTTCCCGATTTCCGATATGTGTTGAATTCATCAGACTACTCAATTGAACACATCAATTCTAGTCAGGGTTTGGCCAAACACTTAATGTCAACACCAAATCATCGAGGGGCCCATGGATATCGCTTCTCCTGTTTAGGCAGAAGGAACAAATAAACTTTGACTACACAGTTCATTTCTACTCATCATATTATACATGGACATACCCTGTATAGCTGCCAGTTACGGTCAGCGTTGGAGCATACCAAAGCATAACAGAATCATAGAGCAAAACTCTATGTATCTCCGTTTGAAGAACATAAAATATTATCATCTCAAAATTACTCTGACTTAATCCATGAAGTAAACTTTTGAGTGCGGGTTGTTCCAATACCCAAATCACTATTAGGTACTCATGAGTGTTAGTTGCATTCTCTATGCTTCTAACACTCCATGACAGTCTTGAATCACTACTTACTTCTAGAAGTATGACTGACTGTGGAGGTTTAAGTAAATTAATACTCAGGAAGTTGGTTCTAAACATGCAAAACAAAACACGATAATAAATTAAATGTAAATGGACGCAATCCAGCATATATTATAATCTCCATATAATAATCTCCAAATCAAATACAATTTATTACGTTTTCAATACATCAAACTAACAACTAAAACATTCAAGGTATATTGATAATTCTAACACCTACGGCTTCAGTATCATACTCATGTTTGGGTCGAGTTAACGCTTTCGTAAAAGGATCCGCCAGATTCTCTTTAGTCGGCACTCTACTCACCACGCTTAAAGCAAATGAGACATCAGGTCTAGTACATGTCATGGCATACATGATCGATCCTATAGCAGATGCATATGGAATTCGACTCATTATGTCCAGTTCTTTACTAGTGTTGGGACATTGATCTTTACTCAATCTTATGCCATGTTGCATGGGCAAATACCCTTTCTTGGATTCACTCATATTGACTTTCTTCAATATCTTATCCAAGTATGTACTTTGACTAAGTCCAATTAAACGCTTGGTTCTATCTCGATAAATTCTTATTCCAAGTATGTATGATGCATTTCCCAAATCTTTCATAGCGAAACATTTTCCGAGCCAGACCTTTACATCTTGCAACATCGGAATATCATTTCCTATGAGTAGTATGTCATCAACATACAAGACTAGAAATACAACATTACTCCCACTAGCCTTAACATATACACAGGACTCATCTTCGCTTCGAGAAAATCCAAACTCCTTGACCTTTTCATGAAAACAAAGATTCCAGCTACGAGACGCTTGTTTAAGTCCATAAATGGATCTTTCAAGCTTACACACCTTATCTGGATACTCGGTATGTACAAAACCTTCAGGTTGTGCCATATACACATCCTCATCAAGTTTCCCATTGAGGAAAGCGGTTTTTACATCCATTTTCCATGCTTCATAGTCATGAAATGCAACTATGGCAAGCAATATCCTGATAGACTTAGTCTTTGCCACTGGTGAGAAGGTTTCATCATAATCAATCCCTTGAGTTTGAGTGTAGCCTTTCGCAACCAGTCTAGCCTTGAATGTGTGCACATTCCCATCCATGTCGGTCTTCTTTTTGAAGATCCACTTACACTCAACTGTCTTGCGACCTGGTGTATGATCAACCAATTTCCAAACTTGGTTATCGTACATAGATTGAATCTCGCTCTCCATGGCCTCTTTCCACTTGGCAGCCTCAGGGCCTGCCATCGCTTCCTTGTAGTTGGATGGCTCATCCGCACTATCAAATGTTTTATCATTGACTAGTGTATCTCCTTCCTTTGTAATATGAAAACCATAATAAAACTCAGGAGGTCGATTAACTCTACTAACTCTACTAGTTCTGCGAAGAGGTGGTGGAGGTATGTTAGTTTCCTCAACAGGTGGTTCAACCTCATGTTGAGGGCTAGTGTCAACTATAGGTTCATCATTGGTTGTTTCTTGAATTTCTTCAAGATCAATACTGCTCCCACTGTCCTCTTTGGAAATGAGCTCCCTTTCTTGGAAGACTCCCCTTCTAGCTACAAACACTTTGTTCTCAGAAGGTTTGTAAAATTTATATCCAAAGGATTTGTAGAGATAACCAATGAACCGACACTTCTCTGCTCTAGGTTCTAGCTTGTCGTTAGTTTCGCGCCGAACGAAGACTTCACAACCCCAGACCTTTATATGTGCTAACGAGGGACGAGTCCCAGTCCACATTTCAGAGGGTGTCTTTGCAACCTTCTTAGTTGGAACGAGGTTTAAGATATGAGCTGCAGTTTCTAAGGCATAGCCCCAGAACGATATTGGAAGTGTAGCACGACTCATCATAGACAGAACCATATCAAGTAACGTTCGATTTCTTCTCTCAGCAACACCATTGAGTTGTGGTGTTCTGGGAGGAGATAATTGCGAAACTATTCCACAATCCCTTAGATAGTCGTAGAATTCACGACTCAAGTATTCTCCACCCCTGTCGGACCGGAGCATCTTGATCTTCTTGCCCAGTTGGTTTTCTACTTCGTTTTTGAGTCCTTTGAACACTTCAAATGTGTCCGATTTGTTTTTCATCAAATAGATAAATCCATATCTACTGAAATCGTCAGTAAAGGTAACAAAGTATCTCTCACCGTTTCTCGTGGCAGATCTGAACGGTCTACATACATCTGTGTGGATTAAGTCCAACAGATCCTTACCCCTTTCCATTTTTCCTTTGAAAGGTGCTTTTGTCATCTTGCCTAGTAAGCAAGATTCGCATTCTTCATCCGACTTTAAACCAAATGGTTCCAAGATCCCGTCCGATTGGAGCTTGGCGATGCGTTTCTTGTTTATGTGGCCAAGACGATGATGCCATAACGACGATTTATCCAATTCACTATTGGAGGAACCAACATTTAGAGTTAAGTTATTATTATTTCTACCAACACAAATCACGCTTTCATACACGCCATTACAAGGAGAGGCTTTAAAATAAAAACAACCATGTTTATAAACCAAAATGTAACCATTATTATTATCAAATTGAAATTCAAAACCATCCTTGTACAATGCATGAAAAGAAATAATGTTTCGAGCCATTTCCGGCGAGTAGCAACAATCTAATAACTTTATTGAAAAACCACTACTAAGCACGAGCTCAAAATCTCCTATCTTGGTAACAGCGGCAGTCATCCTGTTTCCCATGATCAGATTCAGCTCCCCATGCTTCATCGTCCTACTTCCCTTTAGTCCCTGGAAATTAGAGCAAATGTGAGTACCACATCCCGTATCAAGGACCCAAGAGTTAGAAATCGAAGTACTATGGAGTTCAATTGTAAAAACACCTGAGGTGCCGCACCCTTTGACCTTGTTCATTTTCAAGTCCTCCAGATATTTTGGGCAGCTTCTCTTCCAATGGCCCCTTTCTTGACAGTAAAAACATATGGCCTCTTTAGGGTCACTTATGGGTGGTATGTCAGAAGAATCAGTTATTCTCTTAAGGCCTTTGTTGCGAGGAACAACTTTAGCCTTTCCCTTCCCTTTGGGATGAGAAACTTTCTTCTTCTTACAGCCACATTCCCTAATGGCCAGGACGGGAGCAGTTGAGTGAGCACTTTGGGTCTTACCCATACTTGCTTTAGCAGATCTCAACATGCCATGGAGCTCCATCAAGGTCTTGTCCATATTGAAGTTCACTATGAACTGTTTATATGCCCCACTAAGAGAGTATAGCACCATGTCAATGGCAAGCTCTCTTGGGAAATCGACACCTAGATTGCCTAACCTGTCAATGTACGCTTTCATCTTTTGCACATGCGCACATACAGGGGCACCGTCCTATTGCTTACATTCCACAAGCGATTTTACGACTTGGAACCTTTCTTGCCTCGCTTGCTCCTGAAACATTTCACGAAGCTGCTCATTTAGTTCAAACGCCCCCATGTTCTCGAAACTCTTTTGAAGTTCCGGGGACATGGACGCCAACATGAGACACGCGACTTTTGTGGATTCCGCGAATTGCTTGTTATATTCAGTTACTGCTTCAGGGCTTGCATCATCATTAAGTATAGGAAGATCCTCGTCGAGCAAATATTCTTTGTCTTCGTACCTCAAGGCAATTCTCAAGGCACGAATCCAATCCAAGTAGTTTGGCCCAGACAGCTTATCTTTACTTAGGATAGAGAGTAACGTAAGGTTGGATGTTGAGTGAGTAGGAGGAGGAGGAATATTTTCAGCCATCTGTAGATATAGTTTTTTTTAGTTAGTTTGATATTTAACCCTTAAAACCAATTATCCAAAATTATTTAACAAGGCTAGGATCCATATTTTACTCTATGATGTGAAAAGGGATGCCGTAATCACATCACAAAGTTATTTAGGTAAACAAATGCTATTTGTTAATTTCATTCACTATGAAACTCCTAGTTCTTTTGAGATTCACCGACTTATGTCAATGGCATGTTACTCTCGACTATGCTTATCTTATATTTGTGACTGGGATGCCGAGGATCACAAACTAGATGGTGAATCGACCATGCAAGAACACATGGACCCCTCGGCTCAAGTACGCTTGAGAATCACGAGTGCCACATCGTTTTTTACTATAGTTTCACATTAACGTGCCGGCAAACCGCACACGCTCCGTTAACAAACTATAAGAATATGTGTGTTCTTTTCATGGGTAGCATAAGACTTTCACATTTCTTAGTATATCTAAAACTGGATTTTGTTTTTATACTTCATAGTTAATACTTTTAACTTGTCACATTGACCTATCAAACCTTTTCGATAATTCCACTAGTCCACACAAGAGGCGGTGAGTATGGTAACGCAGGGCGTTTTAAAAACCATTGACTCATTCGGCAACCATATTATAGGTAACCTCCTTAAACCCCCTTAGAGTGCTTATAGTGAGTACGCCTAGTCTCGGTTTGACTATCAATGTATAATTTAATTTTATATATATAATTAAGGTCTAATATATATATAAATAAGTTGAATGGAATTTTAAACAATTTAAAATTATGATTATCTAATTAATTCTAATTAACCATGTGAGGGCACATTTAATAATTAATATAATCGTTTTCATAATTAATTCCAATTAAACATGTGAAGACACATGCTAATAATTAATGTAAATATTTGACATACAATTTATATTCACTAGATATAAATAATGTTAATGTTTATCTTACAATATTATTCAACTTAAATATATTTATATAAGATAAGATTGAATGGAATTTTAAACAATTTAAAATTATGATTATCTAATTAATTCCAATTAACCATGTGAGGGCACATTTAATAATTAATATAATCGTTTCCATAATTAATTCCAATTAAACATGTGAGGACACATGCTAATAATTAATGTAAATATTTGACATACAATTTATATTCACTATATAAATAATGTTAATGTTTATCTTACAATCTTATTCAACCTAAATATATTTATATAAGATAAGATAATATGTAAGATTATCTATTCAATATTTGCCAAAATTGTTTATTGTTGTGTTTTAGGCAAGTTAGGAAACTAGCCAAAACCAATTAGGGTATAACATTGCATAAAAAAACGACTACCCTATACCCTTTAGGGATTTCGATAAAACTTAATCGCCAATAATACAAACTTTTTATGCAAGTAAAAATTAGTTTCCAAAAATTATGTTTTGAGGTTATGACCATGAAACCCTAACTTAGGGATTAAGCAATCCAATGGCCACAAAAAATTGAAATCGATTTTGTAGCCTCAAAACCCTAAATTTCGAAAACCCTAATCCAACATAAACAGTTTTGCAAATCAAATTGAAACACTTTTGAGATAATATCTAAGAACAATGGCTCTGATACCACTGTAAGGGTTTGAGAAAACATACAACCACATGATATAGGCAACGGAAGCATATTTTAATTTTATCATCAATGGTTATACAAACTATCAACCTATATGAATACATGCGTTCTAGATAATTAACTACAAAAGATTGAATCAAGAACACTTACTTTTTTATTGCGATTGTCGAAAACCACAATGATGAATCAAACCTTTGATCTCGCTTCTTGGATGTCAAGGACCAATAGTATGAATCCCTCTAGTGGCTCACACTTAAGAACACCAAAATACCAACAACCGGAAGATGCTTAATCACTAAACCCTAAATTAGAGTTTACGATTTTGGGAGAGGGAGAGGGGAGATCGACGGCTCCAAGAGAGATCAAAAACTCATTAGGGTTTAACCCCTAGCAGTTTATTTATAACCCTCTATTTTACACTTAGCCCCCTTGAACCGATAAGCTTGTTAAAACTATTTTAACCAATCTGTCCCTGCACTTTATATAATTAATCTAATTAATTATATTGCAGCTTATCATCAATTGAACTAATTGCTTTAACTCCCTTTAATTCTTCTGATTGTTTATTTTGGGTCTTAAGGGCAACCCAAAAGGACCCTGCTATTATTAGAAATATTACCAATAGTTAATGACTCTGGACACTATATCCAACAATTGTTGCCCACTATATAAGCACTATGGGCGTAGTTTGTATTTTATTTTTAATGTAAGTAACGTTTAAGTATTTCTCTTCTTGTACAATGTTCTGTATTTTACTTATTAGTTAAGCACCTCTTTGGGTGTGGGTGTGAGTCGAATTTAAGATTAGTAGGCAACACTTGGGTGTTGCCAATGTTACTAATTCTTAAGCTTGATCACTTGAGTCGGAACTTTAACTCAATGCGGATAAGCCAATCAATTTGAAGTGTTAATATTAGATCTTTGATCGAGATGGACGGATTCGAAATATGGCTTAAGTAATGCACAAAGACTTTAGAAAATATTTGATAATCATGTAGAGACATGAGTTTTGTATGACTTTCTAAGGTTCAAACATTAGTCAAGATCTATATCACAAAAAGGTTGCTATCTTACGCATTTTACCCAAAGAAATATTAGCAAAAGAATAGGTCAAAATGAATCCTAGGCATATAGATTGAGACCTAAACCATTCCATAATACCAAGTAAACATGTTTGTTATTTTGTAATTATCGTGTGTTTCAAGAAACTAACATGTTTTAAATTTGATATTCAAATGTCATAAATTCTATGTTGTAAGTTATTTACTTCTTAAACATTGGCTAAATTTAAGCTTATACAAAGATAAATTCAGATCTTTTTTAAGGGGTGTTTGGGATTGCTTATTTAGAACAACTTATGCTTATTTTTAAAAGTGTTTATCAACTTATTTCGTGCTAAAAGGAGTTGGGGGTAAAAATGTAATTTGGACAAATAAGTTATAAGCAGTTACAAATAAGTTAAAATGAATTAACTTATCAAAAACAACTTATTTATGGTGGAAAAAGTTATAAGCAATTTTCATTTTTCCAATCCAAACAATAAAAATATCTTATTTACGATGAGGAAAAACAATAAGCAAATAAGTCAAAAAAATAAGTAATCCCAAACACCCCCTTAGCTCTATCTGTAAAAAAATTATATACTGAAATCCATAACCTAATTTGTCTTAAAAATTTGACATGTGTGGGTCAAGTCACTAGATTGGATTTCCTTAGGTTAAATGAGTTAATCCCTTCAAACCCAATTTCTTAAGCATAATATTATTAATTTATGGTTGACCAAGTTATAAATCGAGTTCATACAAGTCTTTGTTTGATATTTAAGCTTATCTAACCCATGGAATAAACATACTAAACTAAAACCCGAGCTTAATAATCCAAGAACTAAATTTGAACGTACTAGTTTTTCCACTTACCAAAGTGGATAAGTCTTTGTTGGAACTTAGGAGCCGTTTACCTAATCACTTACCTGGGTAAGTGCTTACCGCTAAAATTCAAAACTATCACTTACTTCCTAGGTAAGATTTTAGTCCACCAAAATGGCATCGTATGCAACAATTTAGCTGGTAAGCGCTAACCGTGGTAAGAGTCGTCGCACTCACTTACCGGGTAAGACTCTTGGTCTTTGCTTTCGACTCTCGGTCCCTGCTTCCGTGCTTACCGGGTAAGATTTTTAGTTCTTATCATATTCATCCAGTAAGTTAATGTGACTTGGTAAGCACTTACCCAAATAAGAGTTTTGTAAACGGCCATTTAGTTAAGATTAGAGGAACTTGTCCCATATAGGAGTCAAACCAAAGTTTTGAACACTTAATAAACTCCAACCATAGAGCATTAAATAAATCATTTAATTGATTGGTCTTGGAGTGTGGTAATCTTAGTAGGCTCTCTTTGATATATATAAGGAACTGTTATTTGTAAGGCATAAGAAAAAGAGATCATTGTGTATGTCATGGTTAAAGGGTTGAGGAAGCTAAGTTCGTGCGACGGGTCTAAAAGTGGACTCATTTTAGCGAGACATTCTTTTGAGGCATCTTTAGCGTATTAAGTTAGAATGGAAACAAGTGGTCGGATGGAGTGCCCTGGTTGAGAGACCTTTGGATTAGATCCGGTGTCGTGGTATGATTATGTTAGGAATAGAATGACGGAGTGGTGGTGGGTGGTTACCCGAAATAGAAACCAAGTGTTTCTAGTTGTAAGAGTCGCTAAGTAAGCATGTTTCTGGGATCATTGGGAGTCGGAAAAAGATGATGAGATGTTAGTCAAAATAGGGTGTAGCAGATGCGAAATCCTTAAGGAATGCGAGTTGTTTCTCATGTGTGAAAGGATTATTCGAGGAAGTAAAGGTTGGAGATCAAGAATGTGTAGTGACGTCGAACACTGGTGTCGTTTCAAGACGACTTGGTTGAATGCCCTAAGTTAGGATCTTGGTGCAACTGTTTGGTTAGGCGAGTAATAAGAAAGTGGTATCAGCATGTGGAAAGGTCTAGAGAGAGAAGGGCAAGTAATGTTGGGTGGGCTGTGCTCCACACCAACGTGGGGAGGTGAAGTTAGTATGTCGGATTAAGTGAGTAAATTTGGAAGTAATAAACTTGACAGCAATGCCAAAAGGTGCAGCGTTGTGTAGATTGTCTTTCATAAGTGTGCGAACCTTTGGGAAGAGTATTGCAATGAAGGAATTTTGGGTAGTGAGTCGTCGGGACGTACAGGTTTGGTCTTGTGACAAGCTGTCTAAGGTGTGTTTGTCTCCGATAGATGAATCTCGTGTTGTGGCGGAGGATTTAACCGAGTCCCTCCTTAAAAGAAGTATAGATGCATGATAAGTCTTAGTTAATCTTATGTTGTCAAGGCCGATCGGGTAGGAGCGGTAGCCTACGAGTTAGGGTACTGTAAGAACTGAAGGGAATGCACCCATGGTTCCGGGTTTCGAATTTTAGTGAGGTGGTTGACTGAGTCAGAATGTGGTTGTACTCTGGAGAAGTGTCAGTTTTGATGTGGGCAGGGCACCCGCATCTTTTCCAATGAGGAATTCCGGGGACGGAATTCTTTAAGGGGGGAGTGTTGTAACAACCCAAATTTTAGTAAGTTGAAGGTTTAGTACTTAGAGCAAAAAGAGTGAAAGTTAGCAATGGGACCATATTCCTAAGTATTGTTTTCTCTTGTGGCATTTTAGAATAAATGGGAATTTGGTGGCCAAAGTGTTAAATTGGAAACTTATGTGCTCTAGAGTATGAAATTAGATTTATAAATCAGATGAAGAACCCTCATTCTTCATTTTTGGTGGCGGCTAAGAATTTAAGAAGAAGAATTTTGGAGAAGACCAACTCTTAGGAAATTGGAGTGGGAGGGATTCATCAAAGGCTTTGGAAGATCATCTTCTAGGTATGATTCTCTCCATTTATCTTCTTCTTCTTGTGTGTAATGGGTTTTGGTCAAGAGTGTGTGTTGGAGTTGGAAATCCATGGGTTCAATGTTTTTGGGATTGAATCCCTATGAGTTGTGATCATTTCAGTAAGGAACTCCATCTTGTTGCTTAGTAACCTCCATTTTCTATGGATTGAGCTTTTTGGGTTTTGAGGTTTAAATCCATGAATCAATAGGTGGATTTGATGGGTTTTATGTTGTGTAAAATGTTGGTAATTGATTCTTAAGGTTTATTATATCTAATGTATCGATTTGAGAGGTTTAGAACCGATTTGGGAAAGTTTGGGATTGAGAAACACTTGAGTTTTGGGGAAGAACTTCGTGCTGGTCGAAACAGTGGTCCGCGCCGATCACGGCGCCGATGGGTCGGCGCCACCATCGGCGCCAGGCTCTGTCCCCTTTTCCCTTTTGTCCGTTTTCGTTGTTCGTTCGGGTCTAGGATCGAGGCAGCGATTGGGGGATTGTCTTGGGGTCTTGTTAAGGATGTTTGGGAGTATGGTTAAGTGGTTTAATACCAACCTTGTGGTGTCCAATTCAGGTGTTCGGTTTGGACAAATGTGGGTTTCGGAGCGTGTGTCGATGTGCTAACGCTAAGGTGAGTTCCCTTATGCATTATTTCTATCTTTTAAAATGAATTGCGAAGAATTGATATGACTGAAAATGAGTTTACTTGATCATCATGAATCTTATGTTTTCTCATGCATGAAAAGTGTTATTTTACAAGTGGAAGGAGGATATTCCTCGAGTAAGTTTTAAAGCATGTTTTAAATGTTTATGTTTGTGGTAGAGTCGGGTTACACAGTGGAGGACCCCCGAGTTGCCGTCCCTGGCTTTGTAAGGTGATGAGTTGCCGTCCCTGGCTTTGTAAGGTGATGAGTTGCCGTGCCTGGCTTTGTAAGGTGTTATTGGTCCGTACCACTGTGTATACCCTTGTTTGAGCTCAAACTTGTTAAGTGTTATTTGCAAGGAAACGTGTCAAGTATTGTTTGCAAGGAAACGTGTTTCGTAAAATGTTTTGTGGTTACGTTTTTAGGAGGGAATTCACTAGACCTTATGGTCTAACCCTCGCTTTCAAAACTAAAAAACCATATTCAGGTATTAGTCGTGTATGAAGCTTCATATTATGAGGATGGAAGGTCGGGTCGTGGTAAAAGAGCGAGAGGTAGTGAAGACTTGCCGAGTATCGTCGGGCTTCTTGTAGTATCTCAGTTGTGAAGGTGGTTTCCGCTGCGAGCTTAGAGTAAATTTGATGTATTGTAGACTTTGGGACCATTTTCGGTTGAAATGTTAAATCTTATATTTTATTAAATGAGTGGGTCGTTACAAATGGTATCAGAGCCATAGTTTAAGGGATTTAGGTGACCGGATGGGCCTAAACTTAAACTGTGGAGTTGAGTGGGACACAACTGAGATATAGGAAGCCATTAGGAATGACCGTGATCGTAGGATATCTTGACAATAGTAGTGAGAACCCTCATGTAAGGTAAATTCAAGTAGCATCTGGCCAATGCTATTATGGGTTTACAGGTGCATGGGTGTAATCAATCGCTATTGTCGGGATGGGTGGTGAGAGTGGCAGTATGTAGAAGGTTCTAACCTTGTGCTTGATAGCAAAGAGTTGATGTGTCTTGGGAGATCCCTTGTGATGTGGTGTTTGTAACTTCTAGGAGTGTTGTCTAGAATGTTGATGACCTGTCTAGAGGTAAACTCTCTGGGATAGGAAGTGAGAAGTAGGTTGGCATCTTGAAAACCTTCAATTCAAGATCGAGTGAGGGAATCTAGTCTTGGATTCCTTAGTCAAACGGTTTAGTGGCAAGGTTAATGATTGTAAGATATCAGTGTTGATTTGAGGTATGTATGAGAATAGAAGGTGAGCTAAGTGGTCGATTGTTAAACCATGTAAGAGTGATCAGTCGGGAGGGTTATGAAGCACTTGTGCAACAAGTTGTAGCATAAGTAAGAAAGCGGTTGTTAGTCATAGTATGGTGTCAGTGAAGAGTTGAAGTGAGCGCAACGGTTGACTTAGTTAGAGTGAATAGCCTTCCTTTTGCATATTGAATTCAATGCATTTTGTTGTTAAACGTATTATACGAGACTCTTTCATGTTAAAAAGCATGTACGTACATGATATGTTTTCTTGACTTGGGAAATGAGTTGACGCGTGCGAGCGTGTTTTCTTTAAAGTAATAGACAAACTCGTTTTCATTATACGATAAAGCTTCGAACTTAGTGATTTGCGAATTATTTCACGTTTTTCTTGTGGAGAGAATCTTCATTACGAAAATATTGAAAAATATTTTATCGCGAGGGTTGTTTTACAAACAAAATGAGTACTGACTCGTTATTTTCATGTAAGCGAGTGTTGGAGTTAACTGAACCACTTTGAGTAAGTGATTTCGTTCTGAATTCTCTAGCCGTATTGGAAAAGGTTTCATTGGAGATGACCGTTGTGTCGGCATCGAGTTGGATGGACAAGGGTACGAAGTATCGTAAGAGTGCCTGTGAGCGATCCTTGCGATCGTTGTGTTTTACTAATCGTCTTGGGTGGTGTTGGCTCATACATACTCAATCTTGTTTTATGATTTTGTGTCTACTGTATTTCTAAAGGTGTACAAAATGTTTTCAATCGTTGTGTCATTATGCATGAAGGCTAGGAACTCGCTAGGTCGGGAAGGGTATTACGATTGAGGTTGAGGAAAGGCTTTGGGAGTGGAATTTTCAGTTGAATAAGATGTGGTCGAGTTATGACCTTAGTGTTCCCGTTAGGGGAAGTGGGTGAATACCGGGAGTCCCGGGCAGTGAATTTGGAATGTCGGTATGATAGTAGTTTGAGCTATTGCTTAGTTATGCGAGAATGGTTTTATTGCGGTAAGATTCGAAATGACCAAAGCGTGTCTGTTGGTGTGGTGGTAATAAGTAGCGTTACGTTACTTGATGTAATGTTATCGGCTTTGAGTCGGAGTACTAAGATGTTTGGTAATTAAAGTTCTACGCTAAGAAAGATCTTGTGTTTCCTCAAGTGAGAGCGGTGGGGTATAAGTTGGTTATGATGAGTTGGACGAAGTGGATTCTGTTAGGAATCCTAGGTGGTCTAGAAGGAGTGGAATCTTCACATGTAGTCCATTGATATGGAGGTTTGCGACTGTTTATCATGTCCTAAGTTAGAGGCGTTGTCAGGAAACTGAATCGTGAGAATGAACCCGTTGCGGGCAAGCGAAGGAGGTCGTCCAAGAATGTGTAAACGATATGGTGTAGGAACACCTAGTTAGGGCATTAGGAGAACGGAAGATCACCAATGTAGATGTGATGTCCATTGAGGTTTTGATGATTCGCTTGCGCGTAAAGTGTCTAGCACAGCGGAAATAAATCGCGATGAGTTGGCGAGGAACGAGAAATTGTTCGAGGAGTTAGGAGAAATAGATCCCTTCGGGAATCCCTGTCTGTCGTGATGCGACTGGACATTTGCATGTCGATTGCCGTTGTTGAATCAGTGACCGTTCTGTTGGATAGTTGTCAGGAGGTTGGTATTGGAGAAGTAGCTATAGTGTGGTTATCTTGTGAGTGTTCGTGCTAGGATGTGAGAAGTTGTTCGGAGAAGGTTGTGTATCCGGCATGACGCTGGACCACCCTGTGTGAGTGTTTCAAAGGTGATAGATCGTGGTTGCATAAGTAATTTCTTTTGGGGTTCGATGAGCCATATAAGAACGAAATGATTAGTGTAATCGAAGCGGGTGTGCTTTGGGGAGTTGACCTGGACATGTGGTTCGTCTAGACCCAGGATAGGTAAGGTCGGGAAACGTTTATACTTCAAATGAAAAGGGGTTGTGCGCAGCATGAAGGGAGTAGTATCTTTTGGGTGTGTAATGGTATCGTGAAGGCTTGTTTGCATTGAGTGGGTCGACTGTGTTGGAAAGTTAGGAGCTCGTGGTAGTTCTCGGTGCTAAGTACTTTATGAGGACTTGGCTAAAGGTCTTGATTGATGATTTTGGAGAAACCGTTCTTTTGGGCTGTAGCGGAGTGTGATGGGCGTTCTGTGTAGGCACGAGAGGAACTGAGGACGGTATGGTAGATCAAGTGTAGACAGGCTTGCGGTGAGAAGATGTCAGGGGACACTGGAAATGTGGACTATAATTAAGGAACTGTTATTTGTAAGGCATAAGAAAAAGAGATCATTGTGTATGTCATGGTTAAAGGGTTGAGGAAGCTAAGTTCGTGCGACAGGTCTAAAAGTGGACTCATTTTAGCGAGACATTCTTTTGAGGCATCTTTAGCGTATTAAGTTAGAATGGAAACAAGTGGTCGGATGGAGTGCCCTGGTTGAGAGACCTTTGGATTAGATCCGGTGTCGTGGTATGATTATGTTAGGAATAGAATGACGGAGTGGTGGTGGGTGGTTACCCGAAATAGAAACCAAGTGTTTCTAGTTGTAAGAGTCGCTAAGTAAGCATGTTTCTGGGATCATTGGGAGTCGGAAAAAGATGATGAGATGTTAGTCAAAATAGGGTGTAGCAGATGCGAAATCCTTAAGGAATGCGAGTTGTTTCTCATGTGTGAAAGGATTATTCGAGGAAGTAAAGGTTGGAGATCAAGAATGTGTAGTGACGTCGAACACTGGTGTCGTTTCAAGACGACTTGGTTGAATGCCCTAAGTTAGGATCTTGGTGCAACTGTTTGGTTAGGCGAGTAATAAGAAAGTGGTATCAGCATGTGGAAAGGTCTAGAGAGAGAAGGGCAAGTAATGTTGGGTGGGCTGTGCTCCACACCAACGTGGGGAGGTGAAGTTAGTATGTCGGATTAAGTGAGTAAATTTGGAAGTAATAAACTTGACAGCAATGCCAAAAGGTGCAGCGTTGTGTAGATTGTCTTTCATAAGTGTGCGAACCTTTGGGAAGAGTATTGCAATGAAGGAATTTTGGGTAGTGAGTCGTCGGGACGTACAGGTTTGGTCTTGTGACAAGCTGTCTAAGGTGTGTTTGTCTCCGATAGATGAATCTCGTGTTGTGGCGGAGGATTTAACCGAGTCCCTCCTTAAAAGAAGTATAGATGCATGATAAGTCTTAGTTAATCTTATGTTGTCAAGGCCGATCGGGTAGGAGCGGTAGCCTACGAGTTAGGGTACTGTAAGAACTGAAGGGAATGCACCCATGGTTCCGGGTTTCGAATTTTAGTGAGGTGGTTGACTGAGTCAGAATGTGGTTGTACTCTGGAGAAGTGTCAGTTTTGATGTGGGCAGGGCACCCGCATCTTTTCCAATGAGGAATTCCGGGGACGGAATTCTTTAAGGGGGAGTGTTGTAACAACCCAAATTTTAGTAAGTTGAAGGTTTAGTACTTAGAGCAAAAAGAGTGAAAGTTAGCAATGGGACCATATTCCTAAGTATTGTTTTCTCTTGTGGCATTTTAGAATAAATGAGAATTTGGTGGCCAAAGTGTTAAATTGGAAACTTATGTGCTCTAGAGTATGAAATTAGATTTATAAATCAGATGAAGAACCCTCATTCTTCATTTTTGGTGGCGGCTAAGAATTTAAGAAGAAGAATTTTGGAGAAGACCAACTCTTGGGAAATTGGAGTGGGAGGGATTCATCAAAGGCTTTGGAAGATCATCTTCTAGGTATGATTCTCTCCATTTATCTTCTTCTTCTTGTGTGTAATGGGTTTTGGTCAAGAGTGTGTGTTGGAGTTGGAAATCCATGGGTTCAATGTTTTTGGGATTGAATCCCTATGAGTTGTGATCATTTCAGTAAGGAACTCCATCTTGTTGCTTAGTAACCTCCATTTTCTATGGATTGAGCTTTTTGGGTTTTGAGGTTTAAATCCATGAATCAATAGGTGGATTTGATGGGTTTTATGTTGTGTAAAATGTTGGTAATTGATTCTTAAGGTTTATTATATCTAATGTATCGATTTGAGAGGTTTAGAACCGATTTGGGAAAGTTTGGGATTGAGAAACACTTGAGTTTTGGGGAAGAACTTCGTGCTGGTCGAAACAGTGGTCCGCGCCGATCACGGCGCCGATGGGTCGGCGCCACCATCGGCGCCAGGCTCTGTCCCCTTTTCCCTTTTGTCCGTTTTCGTTGTTCGTTCGGGTCTAGGATCGAGGCAGCGATTGGGGGATTGTCTTGGGGTCTTGTTAAGGATGTTTGGGAGTATGGTTAAGTGGTTTAATACCAACCTTGTGGTGTCCAATTCAGGTGTTCGGTTTGGACAAATGTGGGTTTCGGAGCGTGTGTCGATGTGCTAACGCTAAGGTGAGTTCCCTTATGCATTATTTCTATCTTTTAAAATGAATTGCGAAGAATTGATATGACTGAAAATGAGTTTACTTGATCATCATGAATCTTATGTTTTCTCATGCATGAAAAGTGTTATTTTACAAGTGGAAGGAGGATATTCCTCGAGTAAGTTTTAAAGCATGTTTTAAATGTTTATGTTTGTGGTAGAGTCGGGTTACACAGTGGAGGACCCCCGAGTTGCCGTCCCTGGCTTTGTAAGGTGATGAGTTGCCGTCCCTGGCTTTGTAAGGTGATGAGTTGCCGTGCCTGGCTTTGTAAGGTGTTATTGGTCCGTACCACTGTGTATACCCTTGTTTGAGCTCAAACTTGTTAAGTGTTATTTGCAAGGAAACGTGTCAAGTATTGTTTGCAAGGAAACGTGTTTCGTAAAATGTTTTGTGGTTACGTTTTTAGGAGGGAATTCACTAGACCTTATGGTCTAACCCTCGCTTTCAAAACTAAAAAACCATTTTCAGGTATTAGTCGTGTATGAAGCTTCATATTATGAGGATGGAAGGTCGGGTCGTGGTAAAAGAGCGAGAGGTAGTGAAGACTTGCCGAGTATCGTCGGGCTTCTTGTAGTATCTCAGTTGTGAAGGTGGTTTCCGCTGCGAGCTTAGAGTAAATTTGATGTATTGTAGACTTTGGGACCATTTTCGGTTGAAATGTTAAATCTTATATTTTATTAAATGAGTGGGTCGTTACAAATGGTATCAGAGCCATAGTTTAAGGGATTTAGGTGACCGGATGGGCCTAAACTTAAACTGTGGAGTTGAGTGGGACACAACTGAGATATAGGAAGCCATTAGGAATGACCGTGATCGTAGGATATCTTGACAATAGTAGTGAGAACCCTCATGTAAGGTAAATTCAAGTAGCATCTGGCCAATGCTATTATGGGTTTACAGGTGCATGGGTGTAATCAATCGCTATTGTCGGGATGGGTGGTGAGAGTGGCAGTATGTAGAAGGTTCTAACCTTGTGCTTGATAGCAAAGAGTTGATGTGTCTTGGGAGATCCCTTGTGATGTGGTGTTTGTAACTTCTAGGAGTGTTGTCTAGAATGTTGATGACCTGTCTAGAGGTAAACTCTCTGGGATAGGAAGTGAGAAGTAGGTTGGCATCTTGAAAACCTTCAATTCAAGATCGAGTGAGGGAATCTAGTCTTGGATTCCTTAGTCAAACGGTTTAGTGGCAAGGTTAATGATTGTAAGATATCAGTGTTGATTTGAGGTATGTATGAGAATAGAAGGTGAGCTAAGTGGTCGATTGTTAAACCATGTAAGAGTGATCAGTCGGGAGGGTTATGAAGCACTTGTGCAACAAGTTGTAGCATAAGTAAGAAAGCGGTTGTTAGTCATAGTATGGTGTCAGTGAAGAGTTGAAGTGAGCGCAACGGTTGACTTAGTTAGAGTGAATAGCCTTCCTTTTGCATATTGAATTCAATGCATTTTGTTGTTAAACGTATTATACGAGACTCTTTCATGTTAAAAAGCATGTACGTACATGATATGTTTTCTTGACTTGGGAAATGAGTTGACGCGTGCGAGCGTGTTTTCTTTAAAGTAATAGACAAACTCGTTTTCATTATACGATAAAGCTTCGAACTTAGTGATTTGCGAATTATTTCACGTTTTTCTTGTGGAGAGAATCTTCATTACGAAAATATTGAAAAATATTTTATCGCGAGGGTTGTTTTACAAACAAAATGAGTACTGACTCGTTATTTTCATGTAAGCGAGTGTTGGAGTTAACTGAACCACTTTGAGTAAGTGATTTCGTTCTGAATTCTCTAGCCGTATTGGAAAAGGTTTCATTGGAGATGACCGTTGTGTCGGCATCGAGTTGGATGGACAAGGGTACGAAGTATCGTAAGAGTGCCTGTGAGCGATCCTTGCGATCGTTGTGTTTTACTAATCGTCTTGGGTGGTGTTGGCTCATACATACTCAATCTTGTTTTATGATTTTGTGTCTACTGTATTTCTAAAGGTGTACAAAATGTTTTCAATCGTTGTGTCATTATGCATGAAGGCTAGGAACTCGCTAGGTCGGGAAGGGTATTACGATTGAGGTTGAGGAAAGGCTTTGGGAGTGGAATTTTCAGTTGAATAAGATGTGGTCGAGTTATGACCTTAGTGTTCCCGTTAGGGGAAGTGGGTGAATACCGGGAGTCCCGGGCAGTGAATTTGGAATGTCGGTATGATAGTAGTTTGAGCTATTGCTTAGTTATGCGAGAATGGTTTTATTGCGGTAAGATTCGAAATGACCAAAGCGTGTCTGTTGGTGTGGTGGTAATAAGTAGCGTTACGTTACTTGATGTAATGTTATCGGCTTTGAGTCGGAGTACTAAGATGTTTGGTAATTAAAGTTCTACGCTAAGAAAGATCTTGTGTTTCCTCAAGTGAGAGCGGTGGGGTATAAGTTGGTTATGATGAGTTGGACGAAGTGGATTCTGTTAGGAATCCTAGGTGGTCTAGAAGGAGTGGAATCTTCACATGTAGTCCATTGATATGGAGGTTTGCGACTGTTTATCATGTCCTAAGTTAGAGGCGTTGTCAGGAAACTGAATCGTGAGAATGAACCCGTTGCGGGCAAGCGAAGGAGGTCGTCCAAGAATGTGTAAACGATATGGTGTAGGAACACCTAGTTAGGGCATTAGGAGAACGGAAGATCACCAATGTAGATGTGATGTCCATTGAGGTTTTGATGATTCGCTTGCGCGTAAAGTGTCTAGCACAGCGGAAATAAATCGCGATGAGTTGGCGAGGAACGAGAAATTGTTCGAGGAGTTAGGAGAAATAGATCCCTTCGGGAATCCCTGTCTGTCGTGATGCGACTGGACATTTGCATGTCGATTGCCGTTGTTGAATCAGTGACCGTTCTGTTGGATAGTTGTCAGGAGGTTGGTATTGGAGAAGTAGCTATAGTGTGGTTATCTTGTGAGTGTTCGTGCTAGGATGTGAGAAGTTGTTCGGAGAAGGTTGTGTATCCGGCATGACGCTGGACCACCCTGTGTGAGTGTTTCAAAGGTGATAGATCGTGGTTGCATAAGTAATTTCTTTTGGGGTTCGATGAGCCATATAAGAACGAAATGATTAGTGTAATCGAAGCGGGTGTGCTTTGGGGAGTTGACCTGGACATGTGGTTCGTCTAGACCCAGGATAGGTAAGGTCGGGAAACGTTTATACTTCAAATGAAAAGGGGTTGTGCGCAGCATGAAGGGAGTAGTATCTTTTGGGTGTGTAATGGTATCGTGAAGGCTTGTTTGCATTGAGTGGGTCGACTGTGTTGGAAAGTTAGGAGCTCGTGGTAGTTCTCGGTGCTAAGTACTTTATGAGGACTTGGCTAAAGGTCTTGATTGATGATTTTGGAGAAACCGTTCTTTTGGGCTGTAGCGGAGTGTGATGGGCGTTCTGTGTAGGCACGAGAGGAACTGAGGATGGTATGGTAGATCAAGTGTAGACAGGCTTGCGGTGAGAAGATGTCAGGGGACACTGGAAAGGTGGACTATAATTAAGGAACTGTTATTTGTAAGGCATAAGAAAAAGAGATCATTGTGTATGTCATGGTTAAAGGGTTGAGGAAGCTAAGTTCGTGCGACAGGTCTAAAAGTGGACTCATTTTAGCGAGACATTCTTTTGAGGCATCTTTAGCGTATTAAGTTAGAATGGAAACAAGTGGTCGGATGGAGTGCCCTGGTTGAGAGACCTTTGGATTAGATCCGGTGTCGTGGTATGATTATGTTAGGAATAGAATGACGGAGTGGTGGTGGGTGGTTACCCGAAATAGAAACCAAGTGTTTCTAGTTGTAAGAGTCGCTAAGTAAGCATGTTTCTGGGATCATTGGGAGTCGGAAAAAGATGATGAGATGTTAGTCAAAATAGGGTGTAGCAGATGCGAAATCCTTAAGGAATGCGAGTTGTTTCTCATGTGTGAAAGGATTATTCGAGGAAGTAAAGGTTGGAGATCAAGAATGTGTAGTGACGTCGAACACTGGTGTCGTTTCAAGACGACTTGGTTGAATGCCCTAAGTTAGGATCTTGGTGCAACTGTTTGGTTAGGCGAGTAATAAGAAAGTGGTATCAGCATGTGGAAAGGTCTAGAGAGAGAAGGGCAAGTAATGTTGGGTGGGCTGTGCTCCACACCAACGTGGGGAGGTGAAGTTAGTATGTCGGATTAAGTGAGTAAATTTGGAAGTAATAAACTTGACAGCAATGCCAAAAGGTGCAGCGTTGTGTAGATTGTCTTTCATAAGTGTGCGAACCTTTGGGAAGAGTATTGCAATGAAGGAATTTTGGGTAGTGAGTCGTCGGGACGTACAGGTTTGGTCTTGTGACAAGCTGTCTAAGGTGTGTTTGTCTCCGATAGATGAATCTCGTGTTGTGGCGGAGGATTTAACCGAGTCCCTCCTTAAAAGAAGTATAGATGCATGATAAGTCTTAGTTAATCTTATGTTGTCAAGGCCGATCGGGTAGGAGCGGTAGCCTACGAGTTAGGGTACTGTAAGAACTGAAGGGAATGCACCCATGGTTCCGGGTTTCGAATTTTAGTGAGGTGGTTGACTGAGTCAGAATGTGGTTGTACTCTGGAGAAGTGTCAGTTTTGATGTGGGCAGGGCACCCGCATCTTTTCCAATGAGGAATTCCGGGGACGGAATTCTTTAAGGGGGAGTGTTGTAACAACCCAAATTTTAGTAAGTTGAAGGTTTAGTACTTAGAGCAAAAAGAGTGAAAGTTAGCAATGGGACCATATTCCTAAGTATTGTTTTCTCTTGTGGCATTTTAGAATAAATGAGAATTTGGTGGCCAAAGTGTTAAATTGGAAACTTATGTGCTCTAGAGTATGAAATTAGATTTATAAATCAGATGAAGAACCCTCATTCTTCATTTTTGGTGGCGGCTAAGAATTTAAGAAGAAGAATTTTGGAGAAGACCAACTCTTGGGAAATTGGAGTGGGAGGGATTCATCAAAGGCTTTGGAAGATCATCTTCTAGGTATGATTCTCTCCATTTATCTTCTTCTTCTTGTGTGTAATGGGTTTTGGTCAAGAGTGTGTGTTGGAGTTGGAAATCCATGGGTTCAATGTTTTTGGGATTGAATCCCTATGAGTTGTGATCATTTCAGTAAGGAACTCCATCTTGTTGCTTAGTAACCTCCATTTTCTATGGATTGAGCTTTTTGGGTTTTGAGGTTTAAATCCATGAATCAATAGGTGGATTTGATGGGTTTTATGTTGTGTAAAATGTTGGTAATTGATTCTTAAGGTTTATTATATCTAATGTATCGATTTGAGAGGTTTAGAACCGATTTGGGAAAGTTTGGGATTGAGAAACACTTGAGTTTTGGGGAAGAACTTCGTGCTGGTCGAAACAGTGGTCCGCGCCGATCACGGCGCCGATGGGTCGGCGCCACCATCGGCGCCAGGCTCTGTCCCCTTTTCCCTTTTGTCCGTTTTCGTTGTTCGTTCGGGTCTAGGATCGAGGCAGCGATTGGGGGATTGTCTTGGGGTCTTGTTAAGGATGTTTGGGAGTATGGTTAAGTGGTTTAATACCAACCTTGTGGTGTCCAATTCAGGTGTTCGGTTTGGACAAATGTGGGTTTCGGAGCGTGTGTCGATGTGCTAACGCTAAGGTGAGTTCCCTTATGCATTATTTCTATCTTTTAAAATGAATTGCGAAGAATTGATATGACTGAAAATGAGTTTACTTGATCATCATGAATCTTATGTTTTCTCATGCATGAAAAGTGTTATTTTACAAGTGGAAGGAGGATATTCCTCGAGTAAGTTTTAAAGCATGTTTTAAATGTTTATGTTTGTGGTAGAGTCGGGTTACACAGTGGAGGACCCCCGAGTTGCCGTCCCTGGCTTTGTAAGGTGATGAGTTGCCGTCCCTGGCTTTGTAAGGTGATGAGTTGCCGTCCCTGGCTTTGTAAGGTGATGAGTTGCCGTGCCTGGCTTTGTAAGGTGTTATTGGTCCGTACCACTGTGTATACCCTTGTTTGAGCTCAAACTTGTTAAGTGTTATTTGCAAGGAAACGTGTCAAGTATTGTTTGCAAGGAAACGTGTTTCGTAAAATGTTTTGTGGTTACGTTTTTAGGAGGGAATTCACTAGACCTTATGGTCTAACCCTCGCTTTCAAAACTTAAAAACCATTTTCAGGTATTAGTCGTGTATGAAGCTTCATATTATGAGGATGGAAGGTCGGGTCGTGGTAAAAGAGCGAGAGGTAGTGAAGACTTGCCGAGTATCGTCGGGCTTCTTGTAGTATCTCAGTTGTGAAGGTGGTTTCCGCTGCGAGCTTAGAGTAAATTTGATGTATTGTAGACTTTGGGACCATTTTCGGTTGAAATGTTAAATCTTATATTTTATTAAATGAGTGGGTCGTTACAAAAATGAAAGGAGAATGAATATAAAATAAATTAAATAACTAAATATAATGATATAAAGTGTAATTTAAAAATAAAAAATAATTTTATTTTTATTTATCATGTTGAACGTTGGAGGTTGTAAAGCTCGTACATGATGTATTGAATTTATACTTCTTAAAAATTCAAGAATAACCGTAATTGAAATTATTTTTAAAAAAGTATAATAGATAAATATAGATAAGAGCGTAAAATGTACAAGTTTAAAAAAAACTCGGTACGTCATTTTTGAAAAATCTTGATACGTATTTATGATATTTCACAATATTATTAAGTTAAAAAAATATTCAATAATAAACTTATTTTGAAATTATTGACGAAAATATTGTAATAATATAATTTGTAAAAAAATGCATTTATTAATATGTTTTAGTTAAACTATGATTATGTATTTTCAATATTATAAAGGTTAAAATGAAAATAAATAATGTAAGAGATATAAAACAAATTAATTTATACATGTTCATGATATTTAATAATACATTAAATCCAAAAATATTCAATATTGGGCTCATTTCGAATGTATTGACGAGACGATTACAATGGTCTAATTTGTAAAAAAGAAATGTATTTTTAATGCATTTGAGTTCATTTACATTATTTATGTTTATATGATAATAGTCTAAAATGAAAAATAAAAAAGTAAGAGATTAAAAGTAAATTACATACCTAATTATAAGGGTAGTAAATGTAACGTATAAATTAAAAAAATTGAATTAAGAAGAGATTTATGCTGTGTCCTCGAAACTCATTTTACGAAGGAAAGGAAAGGGAAGGGAGGGAAAGGGGAGGAAAGTAAAAAAAAACTCGTGTTCTCGAAACTTTTTTAGGAGAGAAAGGAAAGGAAACGGAAGAAAAATAATGATAAGTTTCCTTCCAAAACTTTCCTCCCAAATGTGGGAGGAAAAGGAAGGAAAGGAAAGGAAAGCAATTAAAAAAATTACTAAAATTATTAAAATTACAAAACTACCCAATCTTTAATTATAAAAGATATATTTTTAAGGGTATTTTAGTAAAAATGATGGCTTTCCTTTCCTTTCTCTCCTATTCAAGAACACGAAGAATATTTTCTTTTCTTTCATTTTCTTCCTTTTCCTTCGCTTTCGAGAACACAAATAAAAAAATTATTTTCCCTTCCTTTCTTTTCCTTTCTTTTCCATTCATTTCTTTTCTTTTCTTTTCCCTCCTGATTAGAGAACACAGCGTTAAGGAGGAGTGAATGTGGGTGTGCTAATTGAACTTATAATGTAAACTGCGTCTAGATACATGTTTAGGCGGAAAAATACTGAAGTAGGCTCACCAGAAGTCGACATGTGGCATGTTAGTTACTTATTTATTATATGTATAGATATATAGGGGTTAAATCAAATGAGAACCACAAATATGTTACCGTGAGAACCGATATAAAAAATATATTTTTACATGATATTTTTTCATCAATTGCTAGGATTTATTATATTTTACTTCAAATATGTGTTTCATAATATGATGGTTTCACATGGATTTGTTTCACCATGTGAATATTTTTTACGAGTATTTTTCATTTCACTAGGTGAAACAAATTTCGTTTTTCAGATGTATTCTTTTCATAAGATGAACACGAACATATGTGTAACAATATCTTAAATCATAAGTTTTGATGAAAAAAAATCATGTAAACAAATATTTTTATATTGGTTCTCACGAGTTTGTAACATATTTATGGTTCTCATTTGATTATCGTCTTTTATATATATATATAGAGAGGGAGGTTCAGGGGAAAACCTCAAATAAATGGAAAACTAAAAAACACTTTATTAACCGTTGGATTAGATGATCTGATGGATGTGATTAGACGGGCGGTTACAACAATATTATCTAAATTAAAAAACCCCACCCCCTTGTTTTTTATTCGAAAAAATACGAAAAATGAACAAAATTCGAATGAAATAAATTGCACCAAATAAACGATCATATTTTTCTCGTTAATTTGACATCCATATTGATATACTTTTTTCTCCATATTTTTGTGGTTTTCTGGTTTTCCAGTTATTTAGGGTTTTCCTCTGAACCTGACCCTATATATATATATATATATATATATATATATATATATATATATAAATAATGGCAAATTGGGCCTTGGGCCTTGGGAATTTGTTAATTGTATATATGAAACTTCTTAAAAGCTCATAAACTAACTCATAACTAACTTTAAATAAAGATAAGTTAAGTGTTTACCGCTAATACAACGACATAATATTACATAAATTCGGTTTTTTAATCAGGAATTTTATTTATATCATATCATTGGTTTGCAATTAATATTTTAAGTGTATGTGTGTATATATGTACATATGTATGAATGTATATACGTACATATGTATGTATGTATGTATATACATTTAAGTCATTCAAAATTCATTTTTTAGTTAATTTTAGAAGCAAACTTCTATTATAGTCAGAGTTTGCACATATATGTATATATTTATGTAAAATCTACTTTTATATTATAAAAAGAAAAAAAATCCTTATGCAAATGAGGATCCTTAGGCCATCAGTACCCCAACACTCAATCTTTCAAGCTCCACGTCAGTGCCACATCAGTTTTTCTCCTAACCCTCACTCAATCCCTAAACACCCTTACCCCATTCCCTAACCCACTCCCTCTCATTTCTCACCTGGGACCCACCTCTCCTCCTCACATTTTCTTCGGGATGAAACGGGATGGGGAACCCGCATCCCATCCCGCACCGCTGATACCGCAAGGGGCGTAGCCCATTCCCGCTGATACCGCAGGCCATCCCGAGCTCATCCCGAGCCGGGTACGGATGGCCTTAGACCATCCACACACTTGAAAGACCATACTCCTTTCTAAAGTGTCACATAAGTTTTGCAATAACACATTCCACATGCAAGACCAAACTTCTTTCTAAACTAATAAATTATAATATTAATAATTAATGTTTAAACAAACAAACAAATTAATTAAATTAAAAAATGTTTTTGTTTAATATATCTATTTTGTGAAATACCTTTCTAATTTAGAAAGATGATGGTTGTCTTGCAAACCACATGGCATACCATGTCATCTTACAAGGGGTCTTACAAGACGTGTGTGGATGCTCTTATAATTCTTACAAAAAATTGCGTAAATATTTTTTTAATTTAGAAATTGAGCTTACATAAATGATTAAAACTGTAAACTCTAGTTAAAATGAAAGTTGTATTTGAAAAGTTGTTAAAAGATACATTTAGATGGGGAAATTGGTTTTTCTGGTCAATTTATTGTTTTAGAAATATTTTTTTTCAATTATAGTCATTTTAAATAGGGTGAGGCTATTTGAACCCTAAAATTTGCTATGTTCACTAAATGATTAAAACAATGATTTTGTTTTTTTTTTGTTTTTTGTGCTTTTTTTGTCTTTTTTATAATATTGTATAATACTTATATATATATTGTTATTTTTTTGTTATATATATATATATATATATAGTTATTCTTTTTTTTGTACATTTTACGTTCTTATCTATATTTATCTAATATACTTCTTTAAAAATAATTTTATTTACGTTTATTCTTGAATATTTAAGAAGTACAAATCTTAATACATCGTGTACAAGTTTAAAAGCTTAAAAACCTCTAACGTTCAACATGATAATTAAAAATAAAATTATTTTTTATTTTTAAATTACATTTTATACCATTATAATTAGTTATTTAATTTACTTTATCTCTTCTTCTTTCATTTTTATGTTACATTCTTATCATATCAACATACATAAACTAAAATACATCAAACAAATATGTTTTTCTTTTTTATAAATTATACCATTATAACCGTTCATCAATACCTTCAAAATGAGCACAAATGTTATGGGTTTGAAGACCCCACTATCGAACGAATATTTTTTAAGTTTTTTGACCAATTAACCATATTGACCTTTAATTTTATACATCTGATATGCGATCTAAAAGCGAATAAATATGAACATAAAACAAAATTATTTTTTCGAATTCTCGGCTTTAAATCGCAATGTTTATGTTTTATTTTTATAATTATATAATTATAAAAAATGAGTAACATTTATATTTATAATTATTTATTTATTTTTAAATAAAATCAAAAAGTAAAAGAAAAAAAACATTTTTAAACTATATAATACAAATAAATAAAATTATATAATACAAATAAATAAATAAAATAGAAAAAAAACAACAAAAAGACAAAAAAAAACACAAAAAAACAAAAAAAAACAAAATCATTGTTTTAACCATTTGGGTGCAAATAGCAAAATTTAGGTGTAATTAGCAATGCCCATAAATTTCATTAATTAACCCATATTTTTTTATGCAACTTTTGACCATCAACTCATGATTTGTTTTCATTTTTTTTCCAAGTAATCATTTGTGTTTTATTTTTTGTCAAATAAGTATACATAACTTGTATTCACTGTTACATACATTTGAAACAGATAAAACTGTTTATAACGAAATTGATGTGACTCACAACAAGCATCACACTAAAGAACTCAGACACAGGTCTTTTACTCTACGATAAAAGTATGTACACAGTACACTGTTTTATAAACTTCACTCTAGAGAATTATCGAGTTTGATGTGAATTGTGGTATACTCGTATAATTCAACTTACGTATATCTGCGTTTGGTACATGGGACAACACAGGACATGACGGGACAAAACTCATTGTCCCACGTTTGGCGTGACATGGGACAGAACAAAAATTTACTGTCCCACACTTGGCGCGACATGGGACAGGAACAAGGCTGGACAACGTGGGACAGGATGGGACAAAAAAGGGCATTTTCTTGTTCCACCAAAATAGGTGGAACAACATGGGACAAAAGTGAGACATAAACAAAAGAATTATTGACCTACCCTCATTTGATATATAACCAATATGATATTAGCCTTAAGGGTCACCACCACCGATCACCGCCACCACCACCATCAACAGCCACCGATAGCCACCGCCAACCACCCTCGGCCACCACTACCTATTCCTCCACTATAACAACCTTTTCCACCATCTCCACTACACTAACACCGATCACCACCACCATTACCATCGTTGACCACCTCCACCTACACTAACACCGATCACCACCATCCATGGCCGCCACCACCATCGGCGGCCACCGGTAGCCACCACCAACCATGGTTGACCACTTCTACCTCTTCATCCACTACAACAACGTCCTCCACCACCATCGCCTCCTCACCGATCACCACCAACCACCGTCGGCCACCTCCACCTCTTCCTCCACTACTACAACCTCCTTAATCATTGTCTACCACATCCACCACTACCATCGTCGACCACCTCCACCTCCACCGATCACCACCACCTATTTCCACCACCATCACCGCAAACCACCGTCGGCCACCTCCACCTTTTGTACTATCATTTATGTATGTGTTTAAAAATTGTATAAAAATTTAAAAAAACTTTTAAATTAAATTATTTAAATATATATACTTTATTTGTTTCATTTATAACTGTTATGATATATAAAATCATCAAATAAGTTTTAGGGAAAATTGTCTAATCCTGTTCTATCTAGTCCTAGTCGTACCAAACACAAGACAGACCCTTGTTTTGTCCCGTCCTGTCCTATCCAGTCCTGTCCCGCCCTCTTGTCCTGTCTTGTCTTGTCCTGTTCAGTTCAGTTCTGTTCAGTCCTGTCCAATCCTGTCTGCGTACCAAACGCTACCTTAAGTAAAAGGGAACAACGACAATATAGACAAATGAAAAAGGTCAAAAGCATCCTTTTGTGAAAGTCAAAATCTTTATCATCACTGGAAAGTCAAAAATTCAATCAAATCTTAGTGTGAAACTCCCCAAGTATCGAATCAATTATCAAATCGATTAAAAGTATTCAATAAATACCAATTCTAAGTTGACACTTCATATAATTTATATATATATATATATACTAGCAGTGTACCCGCGCAATGCGGCGGGAGCGGTGAATGTAAACGATTCTAAAGCTTTTGTGATTTTATTGAGATCTTTACAATGATAGGGTTTACGTAAATTTATACATTTTGAATAAGAGTTAGTTAGGAGAACATAACAAAGGACCGACAATCCCAGAACTAAATACGTCAATTTCATATGATCGGAGTTTTAAGTTTTCTGCAGGATATGGTTGCAACGCAAATCATGAGTGGAACATAAGCACCAAGACTGCAAACAGAGCGTGTTGGATACATCAAGAGAATGATATCAATTAGAATCTTGAAGACATGTGTCAGTTGTCTTTACATGGAAAATAAATTAGACGATCTAAGTAGGTACACACTTAAGATCTCTTTCCTCCAGACAAACAAAAGAAGAAAACCTGCAGTTGCAACCAAAACTAAAAGATACAAGAACTATTCGTTCAAAAACCTCATCTACAATTTTCAACAAATATGTAAACTACTACCATTATGTTGTTCCTAAACATAAAAAAAGAAGCAAATACAGTCAAAAACCTCAAGTTACCTCTTCAACACAAGGAAGCAATTACCATTATGGTTGTCTTCAGAGAGCAACGTGCAAAGAACCATCAAAATTATAGCAGACGTCAACGTTACCTTAAAGACGATAGAAGCGGTTATATCAGATAGAAAATGCTCAAACCTTTTTCGGCAGCAGCTGTAACGACATTGGTGTTTGTAGTTCCATTGATCTTGTACATGTAGAAGTTGGAACCAAAACCACAACACAAGAGATCTGGAAGATTTAAGGCACATATTAATGTGTGTGTGTGTGTGTGTAAGTGCAGTTCCATTGGCGTTAACTGCCTCTATACATCACAATAACATAAGTGCAGTTCCATTGGCGTTAACTGCCTCTATACATCACAATAACCAGATATGTAATTTACTCTAATAATAGTAACAAAATCAACAGCTAACAACAAAGAAACAACTAATATGTCCATTGATTTTCAGCAAAGAAACATCTCATAAGTTTATATTTTCAGGACGTAAAGTGACGAAAAGTGAACACAGAACCAGATATGTAATTTGCTCTAATAATAGTAACAAAATCAACATGTTGACGGCAAAGAAACAGCTAATCTGTCCATTAAAACAACTCATAAGTTTTTATTTTCAGGACGAAAAGTGAACACAATAACCAGATATGTAATTTGCTCTAATAATAGTAACAAAATCAACATGTTAACAGCAAAGAAACAACAAAGAAACTGTGGGTAAATTTGGTCACTGTGTAGAGTGTAGACTATTTGATGATAAATCTTGTATTATAAGGTAAATTTGGACCAACAAACCAACCAACATGAAGGGTGCAGTTGAAGAATTTTGAACAATCCACCACCATCCACCTTTGATGATGCTTCGGTCAATGGTTGTTGAAGTCTTGAAGTTAAACTAACTCAAAGATCTATTGTCGTAGTAACCAACCTCACTGATGATCTAAACTAATTTATCGATCTCTATAAACCACAAATTATCATATCCACAGACTTTGTGGAAATAAAAAAAAAGAAACAAAAACTACCTATCTCGTCACATGCTTTTCTCTAGCCGACGACCTTTATTGCTTCTAAAAGTTTGCGCGGAAAATTAAATGTTCCAACCTCTATCATCCCATGTTTATCGGCAATGGCAAAAATTTACAGGGGTTAAATTTAGGAGAAAATGTGCAGCGAATGAAGAACAAAAATAGAGGGGGAGGCGTGTTCTAACAGGGGTATTATGGGTGCTCATGGGGCAGGACTCACACACATAGTTTCAGCAAGACAAGATGCAGAAATTTTGGAATTAATTGGTGTTGATTTTGTGAGGCCTCATTATAAACTTATTTCTAAATGGAAAGGGTTAAAGTATCATCCAATGCACCTCAGGGAAGCATCTGCTGTTCCAGGAGAAGTGATAGTTAAAGTCAGCAGGATTTTGGCAAATCTGGGATGATGAACAATCACTCTGTAAAGTGTTTTTTTTTTACTTTTTTACCCTTAACCTTTTTCCACATCTCCTATATTCATGCAATTGGTGTCCACCACCGAGACATTAAACCTCAAAATTAAAAAGCTTAATTTATGCCAAAACAAGGCAAAAGGAACAAATTGCACCCATACCCAATAAGAAGAAGCAATAGATGGCAAACCCTAAAGTTGATGGTGATTCCTGAGGAAATCAATGAAATGAAAATCAGAGATGAAAAGGTGGAAAATGTTGTCCCTGGTGTGTTCATCATAATCCTGAGGGGTTTTTATTTTATGGAATTAATCTCAATTTCGACCACTATATGTTGACAATTGATCTTAATTTTGGTTTTCTTAAGGCAAGAACTTAAAAGGGTAAAAGAGGAAGAAGGCAAAACTTTTTAGTGGTTAACTTTTTAGTGATCACAGAAGCACAAATTAGTGGTTAACTGCAGAAGATAATAACAACAATTTACAAAATAGATTATTAAATCGGAGGGTTACCTGATTCAACAAACAGCCACAATCCAACTCAAAATAGATTATTAAATCGGAGGGTTACCTGATTCAACAATCAACAACAGCCACAATCCAACTCAAAATCGTCCAGGGCGATCCTCTTAACAAAACCAAAAAGAAAATCAAAATCAAATTCGTCGGAAGCTGTGTAGGTTTACCAGGTCGTGAAGCAGAGACAAAATTGTGAACCGAAACCCAAATAATAAAACAAAATCAAAATCAAAATCGTTACAACAAAATCAAAAGCATAGTTAGGGTTTTTACCTAAAATCAAAATCGAAGAGAAGGAGAAGTGATTTGCTGAAGCTTCTTGCGATATTTTGAAATTTCTCTGAACCATTTGATTTATATGCAAAGAAAAGTACTGAAGGAATGGTGAAGAAGAGAAGTCTGGTTGAGTTTGTACTTGGGTATGGTTGCAATCGTGAAGCATACTCGGTATGGTTGCAGTCACGAGGGGCGTTTGTGTGTGTGGAGAGGCAAATTTATGGAAGATCGGTGTGGTTGAGATGCAGGTTACAGGTAGAAGGAAGCAGGTGAAATCTTCTATGGGTATGGTGGGATAAGAAGTCTTCTAAATGGGTATGGTGGAGTAAGGGGATGTCAGGAAGCATGGGCTACCCAACGTTCTCACGACCTTGCCCCGTTTAAAATCATTGCAGAAAAGGCTTGTACCTCATGCTTCATAGTTTGCACTTAAGAGTTTTTCAAGATATGTGCTTAAATCCTTGTACTATATGCATTAAAATGTGTCTTTAAGACATTTTGCTTAAATGCTTATATATGTAGTATAGATATATAGGGAAGGGTTCAATAGAGAAGTCCAAATATTTAGAGAAATAGAGAAGTGATCTTGACCATGCATTCGGTCAAGATCGGCGGCTTTGACCGAGAAGCAGAGGATAATTCCTCGCGTGGTCTGCACAAGATAGAGGGGTAGTTTCGTAAAAAATACGCGGGACAGGTTCATATATGAATTTGTGTGATTCATATATGAACATTTGTGTTCATATATGAACCTTTGTAATTCACATATAAAATATTTTTAACTAATTCATATATGAACCTTTGTGATTCATATATGAACCTTTGTGATTCATATATGAATCAGTTAATTTGTTCATATGAGAATTAGTTAAAAAAACTCATATATAAATCACAAAGGTTCATATATGAATTATATGTAAATTACAAAGGTTCATATATGAACACAAAGATTCATATATGAATCAGTTAATTGGTTCAACTGATTCATATATGAACCTACAGTTAATTAGTTTCATATATGAAACACAAAGGTTCATATATGAATCACAAGATTCATATATGAATTAGTTATAAAGAGTTCATATGTGAATTACAAAGGTTCATATATGAATGTATAATTCATATGTGAATCACACAGATTCATATACGAACTCAGCCCGTATTTTTTGTAAAAGTTACGAAATTGCCCTTCTATTTTTGGAACAACCGCAACTTTTGACCGGTCAAAGCCGCAACTTTTGACCGGTCAAAGCCGCAACTTTTGACCAATTATAACCGATCTTGACCGAATGAATGGTCAAGATCACTTCTCTATTTCTCTAAATATTTGGACTTCTCTATTGAACCTATGACTATATATATATATATATATATATATATATATATATATATATATATAATCATGTGACAAATTTTTTTTTTAGAAGGGTGTCCTAGGCTATATGCCTAGACTAAAATAATTTTCATATACAATATTGAAACATGTAAAATAATAGAAAATTATAACTTAAAATTAAACTCATAAAATAATTTTAATAAAATTTAGAGTAAATTACACGATTGGTCCCTGTGGTTTACACAAAATTGCACTGTTGGTCCCTAAAATGAAATAATTATGGAAAACGTCTTTGTGGTTTACATTTTCACACGCCTTTGGTCCCTATGTCCTAACACCATTAAAAAGTTTTGTTAGTTGGGTTAATTAGAAGGACAATTTAGTCATTTTACATTTTTTTCTATTAAAATTATAGCGACCAAAAATGTAATTTATTAATACATGGACAAGAAAACCAGTGTCGGTGGCGGCTTTGGTGGTGGAAGTGGTGAAGGTTGGGGAACAGGGTTATTCTTGGTTTTTTCCCCTCAAGAACACAATCATCACCAACCACTTGACTTCAATCATTCATCACTACCATTCATCAAACGCACCAATTCCACTGATATCCTTTCCAAAGCTCAATCCACCATCTCCATTTGTGCCCTCCTCGTCTTCTTCACGCTCCTCCTCTTCACCCTCTCCTCTTTTGAACCCAACAACGCCTCTCAGCATCACCATCGCCAACATTTTCACTCCAATCCCAGTTTATTATTCATTAATTGTTCTGCCTTACAACGATTGGGAACCCTATATTCACGAGGTACCAAACCCATGAACGACCTCGTACTCTGACACGTTACCGACTCCGTCACTTTGGTTGAAATAAAAATCAAAACCGTAGGTAGCAGGTGGTTTGAGTGGTCTGAGTTCTCGATATCATCAGTTGAATTTCATCTACGATTGTCGTTATTTTCGAGACAGGTGGTCAACGGGGTCCGATTTGAAGATATGCTTGCAGCGGCACTGATGAATAAGTATGAGGGAGACCGGAGAAGGGTGTTGTGGGGGTATGGTTTAGTCACTGTCGATTAGGGGGTGGTGTAGGACGATGAAGTCCCTGTGAGAATGTGTTACGTATATATACAAAGGATGATGAAGTCCCTTTGAAATACTGAAAACCAAATTTAAATTTATAAAAAAATGAATTTGGTCAACTATGGAGGCCTTTTGATTACAAAGCTGATTTAAACCAGAAGCAAACTCTTAATCTACAATGATCCTAGCTAAGTTATGTATATCTGACAACCCCAATTCCATTCGGATCAAAGGAAACTCGCACAAACCTCTTAGTAACCCTAAATTGAAACTGCAAGGGTAAGATAGTTGATTTGAACCATTGAAGATGCAATCTACAGGAATGATAGCACATCTGAAACAAACAACAATGGAGAAGATGATCAGTGAATCGTTGGTCATGATCAATCTCAAGGTTGGAGAAGATAACCTTAACACGTGCCTGCATCTAATTGGTTTCTAAAAAGTGTATATATATATATATATACAAATATGTCAGGATCGAATCTTAACAAGACAATAAACACTTAGAATTCAGAATTAAAGAATCTGCGGAAAAGAACTTTAATTCTCACAATCAAGAACAATGTAACAAAAAATTCACAATTTTGTATTCACTGTTTTGAATCACAATATTAACAACCAAACCTCAATCTTGTTGAACATGCTCAACAAGACGACTTCTACTTCTCTAGAAATAGGGTTCTTACACCTTGAGGTTAAATCTCTCTGAAAACAATATCGAATTGCTTTTCACACGTATATTAACTCGTCTATCATGTATCGTGTGTTCTGTCTATTCTAATAGCTATCTATCAATACTATTTATACACAAGTAATTACAAGATAACTATCAAAAGTAAATTGATCTTCTGAATCTTCGTTAAACATATCTTGATCAATTCCTTCTTTGTCTCCAAAAGTATCGCATACCAAACTTATCAAGTCAGCAGTATTAACAATGATTTGACTTAGCAGCATTAACGACCTTCAGCAGTATTAACCTTCACAGTCTTCTAGCAGTAGTATCTCAGCTCAGCAGTACTAACCATGTATACGCAGTAGTAATTTGGTCTAGCAGTACTAACCATGTATACGCAGTAGTAATTTGGTCTAGCAGTACTAACCATGTATACGCAGTAGTAATGAAGAACTGGCAGTAGTAAAATTGTCTTGGCAGTACTAACCATACTTAGCATATCTTCAGTTCCCAACAATCTCCCCCTAACTTGACTTTTAGGAAAAGAAGTCAAGTTCTTCAAATGATGCTTCCAAAACCTAATCATACATGCCTAGATTAGGATTCAATCCCAGACTTTGATTGAGAATCCTTTTTACCAAGAATCTACCCATTGCTGAATCCTTGTTGCAGGTCAACTTAGCATGTAGCATTCCTTTCAGCCTCTTCATGCTGTGGTTGTATATTTCATCCACCAGATAGTATTCTTGAGTCGCAGAGTCAAGGGAGATGACATATACTCCACAATTTTCATAGAGCATCCAGTTGGTAATGGATTGAAACTGTGTGTTTATCCTATACTGAACTGCTTCAGGTTTGAACATTTGGCACAAGAATTCAAGTACCATTTTAGAGATTGACATCCCTTGCTCAGTCAGCATGTTTTCATATAGCCTCATCCCAACTTTGAACATCTCTTCTAAGCCTGATCTTGAGCAAGTTCTGACAATTTTTCCCCAAGTTGAAAAGACTTCAAATTTTCCATCTGCTCTTTTTATCCTAATGAACTCCTTTCTACCATCTTTCAAAGTGTCCCAAAAGATGATTTCAGGAGCCTTAGATGATATTGGTTCAGCCTGAATTGGAATTGGGTTAGAGTCAACACCAGTAATATACAAATCACATTGGGCATCAGTTTGTGATTGTACATTGCTTGATTGCCCTGATGGAGTTGCCACTTCTTCTTCAGCAACTTTTGGATCAGATTTTTCTTTCACTGTTTCCTCCTGGGCCTCTTCTGCAGTTGGCTCCACCCTTGGCTTCTTTTCATTTTTCTTCTTTGAAGTTATGGGCTTGGTTCTTGGTCTTTTCTTTGACATCATCTTGGTTCTGTTAAAAGTTTTAACAGCTTCAGGAGTTGGTTCAGCTGTTTTAAGTTTTTCAGCAGCAATAACCATTTCTGCTGCTATGGCTGTTACTGCTTCTCTTAGAACATGTAATGATGCTGCTTCAACACTGTTCTTCACAATCCAGTATACTTCTTCATCAATTTCAGCTTGAGATGTAGTTACTGCTTCCTGCTCAGTTTCTGCTGCTTTTTCTGTTTGGCCTTCAGCAGCATTAACTGTTTCTGCTGCTTGTTCAAACTCAGCAGCATTAACAGTTTCTGCTGCTGTGGTTTCTGCTGCTGTTGTAGTTTCTGCTGCTGTCGTTTCTGCTGCTTCATGAACATTTGCAGCATTAACAGTTTCTGCTTCAACTTCAGTTACTGCTTCTTTTGGAACTTCAGTTACTGCTGCCTTTACAGTTTCTGCTTCTTTAACAAGCTCTTCCACCTTTTCTGTCTCCCCCTTATTCTGTGCACTGGACTTCCCCTTAAACTGTGCATTGGACTCCCCCTTAAACTGTGCATTATCAATTTCCATCTCAGTCTCCATCTGAACTGTCTCCCCCTCAACTTGTAGACCCTTCATATTCAGTTCTGCTTCTGATTCTGACTCTGACTCCCCCTTTTTGGGAGCATCATCAGTTGGAATTCTTCTTCTCAGCACAAATCTTGCCTTTTTCTTTCTGTGCAACAACTTGGTGACCATCTTCTTGAGCTTCTCAATTTGAGACTGTTGGTAGGTGACCACAGTCTTCAGTTGCTCAATCTCCTTCTTCTGTGCCATAACATCCAAGTTGACATTTCCAATGGTTTCCATCAATTCAACATAGTTATATCTATCCTCACCTTGTTTAGAAGTGTTTACCTTCTTTACAGGATCACTGGAAGTAGCCATCAATTCCTCTTTGTTATGTCTATCCTCACCCTTTTTAGAAGTTTTTACCTTCTTTAAGGGATCCTTGGAAGTTTTAGCAGAAGCCTTCTGCCTAGCAGAAGCACTAACTGCCCCCTTGGTTTCTTGGCACCTGGGTCCTCCTAATGATTTCTCATTTAGAGTTGCCATGGGGAAGGTCTTATTTATGTTACCACTGTCCTTCTCTGTGCTAGCAGAAGTAGTGGCAGCCTTAGCACCCATATGCTCATCCTTCTCCTTAGAGAGCACCTTCTTGGGGTTGGGAGACACCCCTGTGGTTTCCCTATTGATATTCTCAATTGGAGAATGCTCCAACTGAGGGCTTAAAGGCTTAGGGCTCTGAGTAGGTACATCAAGGGAAGGAACCTTGTGCACCTTTCTTCTTTGAAACTTGTTGGATAAAACAGGAGTGGGCTTTTGAAGTATGTGCTGAGGGATATTTATAGTGAGTGAAGGTAGGGGTTGGCCATCAGTGGGATGATCTAATGAGGGCCTTGATCCTGATGCCATACCTTCAGAGGGGTGGGACACAACCATCATTGTAGAGAACAATGGTGTGTCAACTCCTTCCGAGTCCCTAGGAATTCTTCTCATATTTGAGAAAACCTTCCCTTTAGGGGGTTTGGGTACATATACCTCATTAAACTGAGGTAAGTCCATCAATTCCTTGTTAATAACTTCTTGCACAAACCTTGGATACATGTAAAAGCTTATTTTGGATTCCAAGTTTGATACAAGATCATTAAAGATCATAGCTGAAAAATTGTACTTTCTGGCAGTGGATAAGCAGACCAAGGCATATGCAATGGGACTGCTGAACTCACTCCATCCAGTAGTTTTCTTGGAAATACAGTGCATCAGGGTATGAACAAGAAATCTCCATTGGTTGAAAAATTTTGACTTGTAGAATTTAAAAACACCAATGGGACCTTCATACCCCATTCTTTGTATGGTAGAAAAGAGTTCTTCATTAGGAATAGAAGATATACCTGAAGCATCATTCAACTGAAGATGTATGCGAATAATCTCCTCTGTTACTGTCAAGGGTTTATCACAAACCCTGGTTCGAATCTCCGTTTGCCCGTTTTCTGTCACCACAGTAGCATTATCCCAAAATTGTTTTTGATGTTTAATGAATATCTTGGGAGCCACTGTTAGTGCATAGGAGATATGCGAAGACGTGAGATAATCGACAATTTCATGGAATCCTGCAGATTGCTTCGGCTTCTGAAGCATTGCAATCTCATTGTGTTCATCAACAAACTCTCTTTGAGCCATTGTATCTGAAAATCCTTGAGCAAACACAGAAATTCTTGGGCGAATAGGTTAGAAAGAGAGTGAGAGAGAATCGAGTTCAAAGAGACGTTATGAGTGAAGGCGGGCTTACAGGGTATTTATACGCAGTATTAACCCTAGAATTAACAAAAGCAGTAGTAACCACTCAAAGCAGTATTAACTACCGAGCAGTATTAACTGCACAAGCAGTATTAACTGCTGAGCAGTATTAACTACACAAGCAGTATTAACTGCTGAGCAGTATTAACTACACAAGCAGTATTAACTGCTGAGCAGTATTAACTACACAAGCAGTATTAACTGCTGAGCAGTATTAACTACACAAGCAGTATTAACTATGCATTAGCAGTATTAACTACTGAGCAGTATTAACTGCAAAGCAGTATTAACTACAAAGCAGTATTAACCACACCTGCAGTATTAACTACTTAGCAGTATTAACTGCAAGGGCAGTATTAACTACTTAGCAGTATTAACTGCAAGGGCAGTATTAACTACTTAGCAGTATTAACTACTAGAACACTGGCAGTAGTAACTCTGCACTATGCATCACTAGTCAAATCCTCAAATGTCATCTTACATTCTGACACATCACTTTTACCACTTCTCTTACCTTCTGCAGTATTATTTTCAAAAGTAACATGTCCTCCATCAATTCATTTGAAATATTGAAGGCAGGCCATGTTACCTGTCATGTGCCTAGAGCAACCACTGTCAACATGCCAAATGCTTCTCCCCTTAAGCTGTTGATTGCCCTGCACATTAGATAAAACAGTTAGTTTTTGTTAGGGACCCAAGCCATAGTGGTCTTGGGTCTCCCTTGATCATCAAAATACTTACATTCTGTTTTGATGAGCTTGTCAAAGTGAGGAACATCAGTGCTTGAGTACTTTGTTTTGATGATAGGTCTAGAAGCAGTACTAACTGATGCAGAAGTACTAACTTTGTTAGCAGCACTAACATTGTTAGCAGCATTATCTTTTAAGGAGGCATTAACAGTGTTAGCAGCACTAACACTGCTTCCATAAGTACTATCCTTCTCAGCAGTATTAACTAACTTAGCAGTACTAACACTAGAAGCAGTATTAATTGTTGAAGAGGTACTAACTGTGTTAGTAGTACTAACACTGCTAGCAACATTATTGCTTCCTGCAGTACTAACATTGTTAGCAGTACTAACTGAGTTGGCAGTATTATCATTAGTACCTTTAGGCATCCATACTCTAACACTTTCTGTTTCTGCCTTTTTCATGTGGCTTTTGGTTTTAACTTGTTTCTTTGCCACAACTTTCCTCACAGACTTTTTATAGCCACCATTCTTTCTGTAACCACCAGGTTTTTGAAAAAATCTTTGAGTATTAAACCTTTGGTTAACAGGATTGAAATAACAGTGTTTGGCTAAATGATTTAGCTTACCACAGATGAAACAAGGTTTTGGCCTGTTAATTCTGTTCAGATCAACTCCTTGTCTCATAGCCCACTGGTTATTCCAGTTTCTTTGATTACCCCTTTTGTTATCATGTTTTTGGGGCTTAAGCTCTTGAGATTTCTTACAAGAACAATGTTTACAGGTATTGGGAGCCACAACTGTGGTCTGTGTGTAATGGACTCCCTTTTCCTTTTCAGTCCTTTTGATCTCATTGTTCTTTCCCCAAGGATTTCCATCTTTCTCATTGGTCACAATTTCATTGTCTAAGGGAACCTTACTACTAACACTCTTATTCTTCTTAGATTCTTCCTTCTCTGTTTTATCCTTAACTACTACTTCTTTTTCACAAGGATCTATATTAATCTTTAATTCAGGATCCTTCCTATCCTTGGTCTCTAACAAATCAGACTTAGGAGGTATGTAGTTGTTATTGTAGGGTGGAGGTGTGGCATTGTACCCTATCCCTACTTTCATCTTGTCATGGATTTGAGCCTTAATGATGGTATCCATGGTTTTAGAAGCACAGGTAAACTTTTCAACATCAAGTTTAACCTTCTTAAGCTCTTCTTTTAATTTCTCATTCTCCTCCCCAGACACTTTCAGCTTAATCTCATACTCATTCTTCTCCCACTTCCAATAGTTAGTATCATAGTGGTGTTGAAGTTCATTAGCTTGAAAAGCTCTAATCTGTTCCTCAAACCTTTCTACAATCCTAACATAATCTTTCACATCTTTCTCTAGCCTCTTAAGGTTATCACACATACCCTGATTGTGATCCCTATATCTTTTAACAGCATCAATGCAAGCTTGAGAACAGAGTTTAGATTGTACCTCAGTGGGAATATCAGATACTTCTGCCATAAGAGCTTGATTCTGACAGGCTTCCTCAGCTTGATCACTCCAATCAAAAGTACTGTTTGATTCAATAGAATTTTCCATAATGATTGTAGAATTCTAAGAGACACTTGCTCTGATACCACTTGTCAGGATCGAATCTTAACAAGACAATAAACACTTAGAATTCAGAATTAAAGAATCTGCGGAAAAGAACTTTAATTCTCACAATCAAGAACAATGTAACAAAAAATTCACAATTTTGTATTCACTGTTTTGAATCACAATATTAACAACCAAACCTCAATCTTGTTGAACATGCTCAACAAGACGACTTCTACTTCTCTAGAAATAGGGTTCTTACACCTTGAGGTTAAATCTCTCTGAAAACAATATCGAATTGCTTTTCACACGTATATTAACTCGTCTATCATGTATCGTGTGTTCTGTCTATTCTAATAGCTATCTATCAATACTATTTATACACAAGTAATTACAAGATAACTATCAAAAGTAAATTGATCTTCTGAATCTTCGTTAAACATATCTTGATCAATTCCTTCTTTGTCTCCAAAAGTATCGCATACCAAACTTATCAAGTCAGCAGTATTAACAATGATTTGACTTAGCAGCATTAACGACCTTCAGCAGTATTAACCTTCACAGTCTTCTAGCAGTAGTATCTCAGCTCAGCAGTACTAACCATGTATACGCAGTAGTAATTTGGTCTAGCAGTACTAACCATGTATACGCAGTAGTAATTTGGTCTAGCAGTACTAACCATGTATACGCAGTAGTAATGAAGAACTGGCAGTAGTAAAATTGTCTTGGCAGTACTAACCATACTTAGCATATCTTCAGTTCCCAACAAAATATTTCTTGCTAAATAAAAATAGGAAGTGTCTTAAATACCCTTCAGTTTAAATGAGATAACCAAACTTTTTAACGGTGTTAGGACATAGGGACCAAAGGCGTGTGAAAATGTAAACCACAGGGATGCTTTCCATAATTATTTCAAATTAGGGACCAACAGTGCAAATTTGTGTAAACCACAGGGACCAATTGTGTAATTTACTCTAAAATTTAAAAGGTTTAGTTTTTACACATATTATTTCATTTATAAAACAACTAGAAGTCTACTCGCGCATTGCAGCGCGATATATATCTCGATTTTAATGTTCTAATTTATTTTAACGTGTGGTTTTGAGAAAACGGTCATGTGTTTTTATAAATTTGTTTAAAGAATGACGATTTTTAAGGAGTTCATGATTTGAACATTTCAAAGTGGTTAGAGATAAGGATGAATTAATAAACGTCCACGATTTAAGGATTTGAAGGTTGTTAGAGATAAGTATTAATCAAGTAATTATCATTAAAAACGGTACTTAAAGCCTCATTAGTTGTTTTTAAGAAAATTTTAAGTAATTAGCATTAAATAGAAGTATACGAAGCTTTATGAGTTGTTTTTAAGAGTTTTTCATAAATGCTTTATAATATAGTATATATACATAAAATTAATTCGTCAAAATTGTGTGTGTGAAGATCATTAAAAGGCAAATTTAACAATTATAGATAGGGGTGTGCAAAACCCGAATGCCCCGAAAATCCGAACCGAACCCGGACCAAAAATGAGGTGTTTATGTAAAACCCGAATGCCCCGAAATCCGAAAATCCGAAACCCAAAACTTTGGGGGATATTTGGGTTCGGGTTGGATTTGATTTATCGCCACCCGATCCATCCAAATTCCCGACATGTGTATATATATACACATATATTATTATATAAATATATTTATTTATCTAATTATCCTTAAAAAATGTTAAATTCTAGTCGGTCGTACTATTTTCAAGAGACTAAACCTACTATCAATTAATCAATCATTTCAACTAATTGAGTTTATTGTCAAAAACGATCAAATATTATAATTTTTTTGCATATAATTATACCCGAAATCCGATCGAACCCAACCCGAAACCCGACGAATCCGAACCCGAAGTAACCCGAAATATGAAACCCGAAACCTAAAGTTTGGAGCTTGGTTTTCATATCCGAAATCCGATCGGATTATTGACTTTGCCACCCGAACCCGCCCGACCCGCCCGATGCCACCCCTGATTATAGATTTATTGAACATGCCAAGCCAATGAGCCATTTAAAGCTAAGCCTAGTCTTGTATCTTATACCCAGTCCAAAGTTTCGAGGCCCAAAGGCCCATTTTGTGTGTGTGTGTGAATGTATATACAAATTATATATTTATTCAACTGTAGAGGAAATATCAAATGAAAACTCATTTTCATTGTGCACGTGAGGACAGATCACAACCCCTTCATCTCTTTTGATCCAACAACTCATATTAAATAGAGTTTTTAATTAAAAAATTAATTAAGGTGATTAGGGGTAAAAAGGGAAGATAATTTCAATCTCATGCCTACCATATTTGACTTTTTACTTTCTTTTTTAATTAAAAAGTTTTACCTTTCTTATAGTTTAAAATAAATTATCTTAAATATTACTAATATTTTAATCAAACAAATTACGTAAAAAAACGAGAATTTCGTGTTCTTCGATATGACGTACAAATAGTTTGTTTGTTTTAACCGTTTTTACGTGAAATGCTATATATGTGTTATATTCATCATGAATATTTATGTACGTTCAAATGTGTACAAAACCTCGACACCGTAAGTCCGTAACTCGACATCATCTTTTACAACACTTTCTTCAACGTCGTAAGACATCGCGTTATTCATCACCGTAACCCAACACCCATCGAGACGAATCGAGAACCCATCGACTTTCGGTTGTGAACCGGGGAACAAAAGAGAGTGTGCCACGTCTCCACACCTTCACGGGTCATTCATGTATTATTCGTCATGAATAATGTATCATTCATGATGAATAATACAACATTCAAGGTGAATAATACACGATTCATGAATTCAAATATTATTCATCCCGAATGTTGTATTATTCACTCTAAATACTGTATTATTATTATTCATCATGAATAGTAAATGAACGTTCACATTTGTTATTCATACTAAATGTGGACACCCGGGGATGTGTATACATATTCATAATAAATTAAACAAAGTTTCGGTTGTGAAACAAGGAACAAAAGTGAGAGCGCCATGTGTCCACACTTTCACGAGTCATTCATGTATTATTCATCGTGGATAACGTATAATTCAGGATGAATAATACAACATTCAAGGTGAATAATACACGATTCATGATGAATAATAGTATAATACATGAATCGTGAATATATGTTTTATTCATCCCAAGTGCCTGAATATTGTATTATTCATCGTGAATAGTGAATGGACGTTCATCTTTGTTATTCATACTGAATGTGGATATCCAGTGACGTGCATATATATTCATAATGAATATAACACATATATAAGATTTCACGTAAAAAATAATTAAAATGAAAAAAACAATATCGAGATGGATGTCATATCGAAGAGCATGAAATTCTCGTTTTTTTGGTGTAATTTATTTGATTAAAATATTATTAATTTTTAAGATAATTTATTTTAAATTTTAAGGAGATAAAAGTTTTTTAATTAAAAAGAAAATAAAAAGTCAAATAAGGTAGACGCTGATTCAAATTTTCAATTTTGTCCCTAATCACTTCTCAATTAATTTTATTATGTTTTAACCATTGATTAGTTTTCTAAATTTTGATTAATGGTTGTGATTTGTTCTCATGTGCACAATAAAAAACGAGTTTTCATTTGAACCCGACCCTTAACCGTAAGGCCTTCAGTACCCCATCCCTTCTATCTTTCAAAGATTCCACTCCACATCAGCGCCACATCAGCTTTTCTTCCATCCCTCACTCCATCCCTCACGATCCCTAAACACCCGTACCCCATTCCCTCAAACCCTTTTGCCACCTCATTTATTTTAATTCTTTTATTTATACATTTAATTATTTAACAAAATAAAAATATTTATATATTTTTTAATAAATAAAAATAAGATAAACAATAAAAATAAAAATTCATATCATTCATTAAAAAATTAAAAATTACAAAATAAATTTAAAAATCTACGCGTCGTCATTGTTGGGAACTTGGATACGCCAAATATGTTCGACCAAATCCGACCGAAGGTTATTATGAGTGTCCCGGTTTATGACTTCTCGAACATTTGCCGCGCGTTGTGTCTCACTGATTTGGCTTTCGATATCATTCGTGAAAAAGTCGTTTTCCACGTCACCACAAATAGCATGGTTTTCGTCTTCGAGTATCATATTGTGTAATATGACACAAGCGTACATAATGTTTCTCAATATTGCCGGTTCCCATCCGCGTGCCGGGTTATGAAGTATATGCCAACGTTGTTTAAGCACGCCAAAAGCTCGTTCAACATCTTTACGTGCGGATTCTTGCGCGGACTTAAACTTTTGTCGTTTAAGGTCTTGTGAGCATGTAAATGATTTTACGAAAGTAGCCCATTCCGGATATATCCCATCCGTTAGATAATATCCGTGCTTGTAGGTGGCTCCATTCACCTCAAAAGGGCACTCGGGTGCTTTTCCATCATATACATCGTTGAAGATGGGCGACTGATTGAGAACATTGATATCGTTGTTGGAACCGGCAACACCAAAGAATGTGTGCCAGATCCATAGATCTTGAGAGGCCACTGCTTCTAGCATGATTGTCGGGTGCTCATGATCACCTCTCATGAATTGACCTCGCCATGCATTCGGACAATTTGCCCACGCCCAATGAGTACAGTCTATGCTGCCGAGCATGCCGGGAAATCCGTGTTTAGCTTCATGCGCGGCGTACAACTTCTGAATATCAATAAAAGTAGGCTTGCGTAAATATTTTTGACCATACAGTTCAATAATACCTGTGCAGAATTTGTACAGACAATCTCGTGACGTTTTCTCTCCCATACGGATGTACTCGTCAAGTGCGTCAGCAGCTACTCCATACGCCAATTGCCGAATAGCGGAAGTACACTTTTGTATCGGAGAAAAACCTTGTTTGCCTAACCCGTCAAACTGAAGTCTAAAATACGGATACCCTACTTCTAAATCTTCAACTATTCGTTCGAATAGTTGTCTGCTCATCCTAAACCGCCGCCTAAACATATCCGGTGTATAAATCGGGTTGACGCCAAAGTAGTCCCGCATAAGCCGCTCGTTTGCAGTTACTCGACCTCTTTCAATGTTTGCGGCCCTCTCTCTTGTTGACGATGAGGCGGTGCTACCATACAGCGATTGTGCAGTATGTCGAAAAATTTCCCTTTGTAGATTCAACAACTCGTCGGTGTCTACGGATGATGATGATGCGGTTGGTAAACCGGGTTGTGGCGAATCCATATTGTTTAATATATAGAGGTTGAGAGAATTTGAGAGAGTTTGAGAGGTGTGAGAAATAAGAGGTTGAGAGAATAAGAGGTTGAGAGGTGTGAGAAATAAGAGGTTGGGGGTTAAATATATAGTGGGATTAAATTGAGAATTTTTTTTTTTAAGAAAGAGCCGTTCAACGGTTATTTTTTAAAAAATTTAATTAAATTTTTTTTTTAAAAAAACCCTCGGGATGGATCGGGATCCCATCCCCGAAAACCATCCCGCCCCGCATGCCCATCCCGAGCCGTAGCCCAACCCCGCTGCCACCCCGCTGCCACCTCACCCATCCCGAGCCCATCCCGAAGCCCGCTACTGATGGCCTAATATCTAAAGATTTTGATGTAAATCGAATATAGAATATTAATATAATTTGTTGTTAAAGAAATTCAAATATTTGTTTTTAAAACATAAATAGCTAATGTATGTTTAATTTTTATGTTTTTTTTTTCCTTCAAACACAAATCATTAAAGGAAAGAAAAACATTTTATCTGAAATTAAGTGAAAAAATACAATATTTCAGAAAAAAGAAGTGAAAAAAGGAAAAGATATTTTTGAAGAGGAATTCTTGTGGACCAACGATTTGGAAGTGTCATCTCCCACAAACACCAAAATCAGTGATTTTAAATCAATGAAGGATCTGTGAACTCATTTCTTTCTTTTTTTTTGCTGAATTTCATTTGCAGGTTTCAATTCCAGGATAAGAGACATGCTTATGCAAACACTATCTCTCTTAAATTCACACCCACCCATACCCATACCCATACCCATTCATGGTGGATCATTAAACCAAAATCTTCCATGGAACCCATCCCTTGTTACCTTCACAAAATCACTAAACAATTCCTCCACAAAATCTTCCATGAAGAATAGACGGTTAACTGTGTTTGCTGTTAAAGGAGAAGAAGAAGAACAATCAACCCCCTCATGGGCCAAACCCGACTCCGAAGAACCGCCTCCATGGGCCCGTAATGAAACCCAACAAGCATCTAATTCGGAGCTCCCGTTTTTTGTCTACTTGCTTGCTTCTGCTATCACCGCCATTGCCGCTGTAAGCTTCTTCTCTTCTCTCTGCTGGGTTTTTGAATCTGGATTATTAGTTCGTTGTGATTGAATCAATAACAGTTGAATTGGGGTTTTTCTTTGGTGTTCTAGATTGGATCCGTATTTGAGTACGTGAATCAGAAGCCAGTTTTCGGAGTCTTGAATTCGGATAGCATATTTTATACACCAATTCTTGGATTCTTCGCATTTACTGGTCTCCCAACTGCTGTAAGTTTCTTTGTCATTAGTTGTTTATGATTAAACCTGGGTGGCCACAATTGGTGTGTACAACTGGATTCGAACTAGTCAGAGGGGATATTATCTTCTTGATGCTTGTTTGACTTCAAGAAAGTTTCTGTAAAAAATTTGGGTAAAATCCAAATAATTCATCAAATTAGAATACATGATTCTGAATTTGAGTCAATCTATTTGTTCCCAATTGATTTTGAGATAAAACCCAAATGATTTCCTTCAATTTTATCAACCCAATTGGGCACTCTCATGCCATAGCCATTTGTGGCTAGAATCATTCGAAAACCAACATAATTTAGATTTCGAAATCGTATTGCACATCTATAATCTTGTTATCAACTTATTAAGCGTATTTATGATGAAAAATGCCATTTGTGGATTGATCAAGATTAGCTAAAAACTAACATGAGTTAGAAAAACAGGCATTCCTTTGGTTCAAATCTGTTGAAGTTGCGAATAAGGAGGCAGAGGAGCAAGACAGGAGGGATGGTTATCGTTAGGTCAATTGTTCATATCGTTTCTCAATTGTTGTTCATACATTTACTTAATCTGGATTCTTGGTTCTTGATTTGTATTAATGAAAAAGGTCGGTTTTTTGAGGTGGAAACATTCGATTTATTGGCAAGAAGTCAATCAGGCTGATTCTTGATGTTGTACTAGATGAAAAGAAGCAGGTTTACGTAGAAATTTTGGGGTGTTTTTATAGTCATTCGACAAAATAATCAGTCGGGATAATTCTTGATCTTGGCATTCATCAAATCGGGCACTTTGAGGCCGAAAATTTAGGTGTTTTCTTCTTGGATTTCACGAGGTACCTAGGTTATGGTGTTAACCATACTTTAGCATCACCATTTAATCTGCTGAACGTTAGATGTTATCTTATTTTAATCGATCTCAATTCTAGGAAAAATTCTTGGATTCGTGATCATATGACACGTAGCGTAAGGATTTCAATCTTGTTACTTTCGTAATCACTCGTATATTTCCATTTGTTTGTAAGCGTTTGTATCTTTCTATTTGTTCGGTTGCTTAGCATCTTTTAAGAATGCACATTTTTGTCTTTGCCACCACAACGATTATCTCCAAGTAAGTTGAAGTAACTTTGTCCTTAACCCTCTTACTATTTTTACGGTAACCTACCAGTAAATCATGGTAAAATTGTACATTATGTAACCGTTTTTTCCCAGTATTCGTGGGTGTGCAGGACAGCTTGTGCGCACCTCTACTAATCCCGTGGGGCCCTGAAGATGCAATTACTAACATTTGACCAAGAAGTCAAACGACACTTTCTTTTATTGATTCTTCCAACAACTTGGAATTTTACACGATACTGCCTAAGGTCCAAGTCGTTTTCAAGCCATTTTGAGATTTATATATTGGTGCAATATGAGGAGTGTGTCTTAAGCAAGGAAGCCACGCTCGTGAAAGTGTTGTACAAAATCTATCTTTCGAGATTCTAAAATGGTTCAAGATTGTGGTGAGCACACGCTACCCGTAACAAGGGTCATTAAGAAAAAAGTTAGCCGAGGGGAGCAATTGCAGCGAGCCCAATGGCTTCGGGCCGCCATTTTGGGAGCCAACGATGGGTTACTATCGACCACGTCTCTTATGATGGGTGTGGGTGCAGCCCAAGAAGATCAATGGTCCATGATCCTTTCTGGTGTAGCCGGAGCCGTGGCTGGTGCTTGCAGCATGGCGGTTGGTGAATTTGTTTCGGTTGCAACCCAAAGAGATATCGAGCTAGCTGTGAATCAAGAACACCCATCAAAAGGAAACTCAAATTTACAAGAAATTGAAATCCAGAAGAATGATAAAACCACCGTCGGAACTTACATTCCGGCGGTCTTGTCGCCGGAAAAATCTCCGGTGGTGACGGTGGTGGTGATGGATGCTCGAGAAAAGGCTGAAAAAGAAGGGCTGCCGAATCCTTTCAAGGCTGGAGCGGCATCTGCATTGGCGTTTCTGTGTGGTTCTTTGTTTCCGTTGGTGGCGGCTATGGCGGTGGATGACTATGGCGGTAGAATGGTGGCGGTGGTGGTGGTGACGTCGGTAGCGTTAGTTTTGTTTGGCGGGGTCGGGGCGTTTGTGGGCGGGTCTTGTGTACGGGCCTCGGCGGGCCGGGTGCTGATTGGAGGATGGATTTCGATGGCAGTTACTTACGGTTTATTGAAGCCGTTGGATAGTGTGAGTGATAAGAAAATGAGTAAAGATTGTTGATTATGTGAATGAAAATAAGGTTTACCAATTGGATGGTTTAATGTTATGAAATTTAGTTAAGCTCTTATGATCCTTAGGGGCCGTTTAACTAATCACTTATCCAGGTAAGTTCTTACCGGTAAAATTCAACATTATCACTTACTTTCGGGTAAGATTCCTAGTCCTTGCCATATTCATCCAGTAAACTAATGTGACTTGGTAAGCACTTATCCGAGTAACGTTTTGTAAACGGCCCCTTAGGTTCGCTTTTGGTGTTTAGTTTCCAAATTCAATCTGGTTCACTCTTTCTTATTCCAAGTTTGAGGGAGTGGGGTAAGAGCATCTCCAAGAGCTATGCTATAATTTTTCTAAAATAGAGTATAAAAACTAGAATCTTTAAAAAAATTACATCCAACTCCAACAGCTACTCTATTTTAGCAATTCTATCATTGAATATATTATTAAAATATTCAATACATTTAATAATATATTATTTCTCTCTTCTAAACACACAACTTTAATGCCTCATATTGGTGAGAAAGAATAAAATATTATTTCTCTATCTTAAATATAGAGTTTTAGAGATTTCTTCAAATTTGGAGATTTTAACCCTCTCTCTTCTTTTCTCTATTTTAGCATATGGTATAGCATAGCTGTTGGAGCAAAAAAATTGCTAAAATCTTACTTTTTTCTATTTTAGCATAGCTGTTGGAGATGCTCTTAGACTTTGTTATGTTATTACTTATTTGGTCATTATGTAAAATGTAGGGACTATTTTTGGTTAATTCAATATATTGGTATTAGGTATATATGTTTCTTTTTCTTGTGCATTTGTAATCTTTGTGCTACTATATTTAGGCATTGTTTGACAAAAAAAGTCTAGCTTATAAGCTAGTTTTTTTTTGTGTACATGTTTGGATGACCATAAGCTAGCTTTTTGAAACGCTACTTGGAGTAGCGTTTCAGTAGCTTTTTATGAATATTCCAATATTGCCATTTATTAATATTAATTATTATTTATTAACTATTTTTTTAATATGTCATTTTTGGTCATTTAAATGCTTATAAGCTACTTTTTGCCAAACGTGACTTTTTCATCAGCTACCAGCTAGCTTATCAGCTATCAGCTAGCTTATAAGTCATAAGCTAGCTTATCAGCTAGTTTGCCAAACATAACCTTAATCAAAGAAATTCTTAGCCAAACTTTGGCTTGGCTCTAAGAGTATCCAAACCCATCTTACACAAGGCTTTGCAACATGACATGACATATCATGTGGTTTGCAAGGTCTTACAAGTTTAGCAAGTCTTTTCATATTTAAAAAGACCTTTCACAAATAAATATATATAAAACAAATACGTTTTTGTTTAATTTAATTTATTTATTAATTTGTTTAAACATTAATTATTAATATGTTTATTAATTTATTTGAACATTATTTTTTATTACTTTTATTAAAATTTCTTACCCATAATTTATTGTTTATTTAAATTACTAAAATAAAAGTACATTAACATAAAAAATTACGAAAATACAAATAGTAATAGATAAACGTACACAAACATAAAAAAAAATTACATAAGTAAATACAACATATATATTATATCATCATTCGTTTAAAAGCATGTGAATTTGTTTTTCGTACAAATTTCGTTGTGCTTGAGTCATTGTTGATATATCAATTTCCATCAGTTTAATTGCCAATTTTTGTTTTCAATGTTCTTCCTTTTTTTCTCAACAAATCATAAATTGCAAACCGATTTAGTGGAAGAGATTTGGAGTCGATTTGGAGAAGAAGAAAATAATTAGTAATGTAATGTTTATTGTGTATTTTGTGTAATATTTGTATTTTAATAAACGTTGCATGCTTTCAATATATCAATGTATTTTATTTGTTAATTAAATTATATTTACACAAAATATAGTAGGAAGACAAAAGTAAAATTTTAGTTATCTATATTTTATAATTAATTTATTAGTTATATTATAATTATCTATATTATTTATATTGTAACTTATTACTTTAGAAAAAAAGTTTGGTCTTGCATGGATGTTGAATGTGTTATTGCAAAGTTGATGTGACATTTTAGAAAGAAGTTTGGTCTTGCACGGATACGGATGGTAAAAATATATTGAATTATTTTTAAGTACATGTTTAGATGAATATAAACTAGATTTTAATAAATTATTTGAAGGAGCTTATGCAAAACTTCTTTTTCAATTATGCACTTATTAATATTAACTATTGTTTATCGATTATAAATAAATATTAGTTATTAAAAATTAATTATTATTAATTAATATTATTTGAAAATTATTAAATAAATTTTAATTATACATTAATATTAGTTTTTAATTATTTAAAACTATTGTTAATCATATTAATTACTTTTATATATATATATATATATATTAATAAATATATTTTAATTAACAACTACTAGTATTATTTTTTAATTATTATTTGATTATTTTTATTCTATTATATATGAGGGTTATTTAAGTTCATAAGTTAAGGGAAATTAATCAAACTACCCTATGTTGACAACCCTTTCATCGATATGTCCTATTTCTCTCCCAATTCAGCAAAATACCCTAAAAACCCGTGGCTGAACCCGTGGCCGAACCCGTGGCCCACGAATTATTTTTAAAAATAGACAAATGAGAAGGTCCACGGAATTTTCTTTAATGCCCACGGAATTTCTTTAATGCCCACGGAAAAAATAGCTTTTTTCTTGCGAGAAAATCATTTCTAATATTTAATGAATCTTTAATGCCCAAATTAATTGTGGTCCACGGATTGTGAGAAAATCATTTCTAATATTTTTGAAGATTTGTCTATTTCTAAAAACCCCACGGATTGGGAGAAAATCCCACGGATTGGAAAATCAAGATTTGTCTATTTCTAAACATAATCCGTGGGCCACGGGTTGGGTCACGGATTTTCGGGATATTTTGGTTAATTGGGAGAGAGATAGGGCATATAATTGAAAGGGTGGTCAACTTAGGGTATTTCAATTAATTTCTCGTAAGTTAACGTATATTTTTTTTGTTAAATTTGTTTTAACATTCAAAATTCATAGTATATATATAATAATAAATTTTAAGTTTTTTAATTAACATATTATATTATTTATTTTTTTACTACCTTGTTTGTATCAATTAACAGATTATATTGATATCAATTTGTTTTAATTATATTATTAAATATTATAATTGATAATTTTTTCAAGACGTTCTTTTTAATCATTTTACATGTTTATAGATTAGTTTTTGTCAAATGTGACTTATTTATCAGCTAGTTTATTAGCTAACAGCTAACTTATCAACTAGTTTACCAAACATAATCTAAGTTTTTCGTAAAACAAGTAATCATTCATCAATTCTCTCGTTAGTATGATTACATGTATGTATACGTATGTACATCAATACATAGATACGTACATGCAATCATATACGTATGGTCAAAGTTGACTTTATTTTTTTTCTTCTAGTGATATCCATACGAGTTCATCATCCACGTGCAACGTGGACACATTTAGAGCCACACGATCACAACTTGCTACTTAACTACTTAAGGATGGGGTGCAGAAGATAATCTATAAAAAAAGCATATCATTTATTGCTTGGAGATCGTATTCATTCACGTATATGCTATCACATTGCCAACACCAATCTTCCAAATTTCCAATAAATTATATGATGCTATTATTAGCCGTTAGATTTGTTTTTAACGGTTAAGATGAATTACTTCAGTTTTAGACTTGGATTGTGCCCAAATTCTTTCACATTTTGCTTCCATGTGTCAAGATACTATTGGTGGTTCATATTTCTTAAACATCTATCAAACTGTTCATTTTGGGTGCGTTTGGTATACTGGATAGGACATGACAGAAGATGAATCATTGCCTTACGTTTGACAAGACTTTTATCTGGAACAGACAGAAACAAAGTGGAACATGCATGTTCTACCCCACCCTATGGAAGAAGCTGGAACAAGGTGAAACAGACTTATATTTTACCAATAAAACCTCAAAATAAAATATAATTATCTTCTAAAACATCAAATACACGTTCTATTTTATATTTTATTCATTATTTTTAAGTTTTATTTGTTGTATTTTATCTAATGTTATCTGTTCTGTTCTGTCCAGTTATGTCTACCAAACGCTGAACAACTGTTCTGTTCTATTCTGTTCTGTCCTATTCTGTCATGTCCCGTCTTGTCATGTTTTATCTTGTCTACGTACCAAACGCACCCTTTAGGACTACATAAAATCCGTCGACTACTAACTATTGTATACACACGCAGACCTACATAGGCCCGTATGGTGACACGGACCATCGCTTCATGGTTCCGTCATATGAGAAAAATTTACGTTTTTGAAAAATATCACCGTATTGTTTCGTCAGATGTCACCATATAGTTTTTGAAACCCTAACTTTCATTCTCAACAAAATCCAACACAAACCCTAAAATTGTCAAACATTTAAACCAATCTTGTTGCTCATTCCCTATGTCCCCACCTCACCCACCTTCTCTTTGTATTATATAATCAGATTTCAAAATCTAAAGGATTTGCATGAAACCACAATATGGAACATACTTTGCCTGTTCTCCCAAGGCTCGATCGCCTTGATCGCATGGTACCCAATTAATTTTTTAATTTTTTTTTCCTTTTTCAATTTTTTTTATCGTTTTTTTGACTTTCGAAAGTCAATTGTTGTTCTCCCAGTTAGAACTTTTGGAAGAAAAGCATGGCAAATCAAGAAGGTACGAATCTTCAACGACTCACGAGGAACATGATGACAACGATCATAAAGAAACGTTCGTAAACCGCCCAAATTGCAAATCGGTGTCATCCGCCCTCTATGATGTTCATCACAAAGGCACACTTATTGATCGACTTGCAATACTAGAGCATCGTGTGTTACAAGTATTACGTTTTTTACCATTAATTTTCGACTCAAAAATACCCAAATCCGAAAGAAATGTTAATATATTGATTTGATTGTTTCCGTTTTGAGAAAATTTGTAACAGTTAATTTGATGAAAGGTTTAAAATTTTTATAGTTGAGTATGGATATTGAAGACGGGAGCACATCAAGATCGAGCTCATCGATTGCTTATGCTACAAAGGTACTAGAGCCGTTCTCTGAAGTTGCAACCATCGGTTTCAAGTGTTTGGAAAATATAATTACAGTTATATGTTTTTTTTAATTATTCTAGTCATACCTAGCTTGTACTCAAGCCAGATCTTTTATCTCAGTCAACATTTAAACATAAATTTTGGTAAACATCCCTTAATTCTGATTATAATTCAAGCCGCAATAGTCATTTTAAAGTCGCACATTCAAAACTAGTCTTAAACGATCATCGTTTAACACCGTCACTTCTAGGGGGTCTCTTCGTATTTTTCCAAACCAACATGGGGTTGGTTGATATTTTGACATAAAATAAGGAGTCTAAATGTAATTATGTTTTCAATCTGATCCATAGCATCATTTTACCCCCTTCACTTCTGGCCATTTACGTCTTTTATTACAATTGGAAAAAATATATACTAGGCTCATCTACCCAGGGTTCAAATCCAGGCACCGCCAAAGTCCTTGTGGCCATGGAGGTTCACCTGCGATGACTCCAGGCCATTCGTGGTCGCCCGGGGATTAGTCGGTGCGCATAAGCTGACCCGGAAATCCACGGTTACCCAAATATATATATATATATATATATATATATATATATATATATATATATGCTAGTGTATTAAAAAATTAGAGTGAATTACACCGGTGGTCCCTTTGGTTTACCCAAGATTTGGATTTGGTCCCTAAAGTACACTATCTACGGTGATGGTCCCTAACTTTTTTATTTACTTTCACTCATAGTCCTTCTATGTTAAACATAGAAGGACCATGAGTGAAAGTAAATTAAATATAGGAGGACCATTAGTGCAAGTAAATTAAACATAGGAAGACCATGAGTGAAAGTAAATTAAAAAGTTAGGGACCATCACCGTAGATAGTGTATTTTAGGGATCAAATCCAAAATTTACGTAAACCACATGGACCACTGGTGTAATTCACTCAAAAAATTATGAATATTGGATTCGATTTTACTATCATTGTTACAAGTTACAATATTCTTTCACCTAAATTGTTCAATTTAGGGACCAGATATGTTGTTGGTAGCAAAGTATAAGGATTTAAGATGAATAATAATTTATAAAATAAATTTAATTGATTTTTTTACAGGAGGAAAAAGAACTTCCAATTGATAAATGTGATTCAAAATCAAGTGACAAAGGCAGGAGAAGAAGGGTACACTTCAAATGGATGAGGTGGATGTCCAAGGGATGCTAATAGTTCCAATTTATGTTTTTATGATTTCAATTTTTCAACATTATAATATTTAACAAATTATTAAAAATTGTGTTGTAAACATATAATTGTATGTATCTAATATAGTAAAATGATATTTTTAACGTATTTATCAGAAGATGTAATGTTATGTCACCTGTCATATTTATTATCTTAAGTTTGGTTAGATCATAATGTCATGTCATTTGAAAGAATATAAAAATAAAATCAGATATATAAGAAGTTAAAAAATTTCAAGTGTTCTTAATAGACTGTTTTATAAGACTAAAGATTATTCGGATGAAACAATAAACTTTCTATCTAAAAGTGTTACATATGTTTCTCTAAAATAAGAATTAAAGGAAGATACGTTTCTTATTGCTGCATTTTGCCCAACATATGTGTGGTAGTTTTACAAAATCAGTGACAACAACAACCGAAACGCAACATTTTACACGAGCTTCCAAAATTGAGTGCCATACTGCTGGAAATTCTATATGAGGTTGGAATTGTTTCCATCCCACGTTGGTAGAATACAAAAGAAACTTGAGTTTATAAGCCTATTCTCTTAAGTGGGCTTTGAATGAAGTGACAGGCTTATGTGGGGGTTTCAAAGAAGTGCAACGCACATGTGCGTGTGTGTGGCTATGGCCGAGGCCGAAAACGCGAGCACATAATTCGCAGAGTGGTGCGAGGAGGCGCACTTTGCACGACCGCATCGGAGCCTCGTCCGAGCTCTCGGGTGTCTGTTTATAGAACATTTATTAAAGATAATTACTGATTAACTAAAAGATGTTATTTAATCTGAGCAGATTTAAATTTGAATAAATATCATGTTGTTTTTGAAAAAAAAAACAGTTGGAGACTTAGTCTCCAACCCTAACTTCATGGACGATTCTTGGGAGGAATTATGGGGACGTGATCAGGTGGTTATCTGATCATATTCTTAGTATAAATAGATGCATCCGCCTCTTTGAAAAACACACAGAATACTCACAAATATACTCTCTCTTCTCTATATCGATCTCCTTGTTCTATACAGGTTTTCTACCTGCATTTTGTCTCAACCTTGCATTATAGATTAAACATTATCGTTGTTAGTGTTTAACTATTTTTCATCAAATCCTGGGGCTAAGAGATCTTCTAACTCACAACATTTGGGAGTATCGCCAAAACCTTTAAGAACAGGATTCCTAATCCATGCAATTTTTTCACTATTATCGTCGATTTCTAGGTTGGTGTTAAGTTTTCTGCTGTGTATTTAATTTCGTTCACCAAGTGAAGAAGTCTTCTTCTACTCCGTTCTTATAACGAATCTATCGCGAAGGATAGAGTCGATTGGCTTTATTTGGTTCTGGACTACATCTGCTTAATAAACAATTTATTAATTTTAATAATCAAGTAATAATCTTCATTAATAAAGTTGTAATCATTTTAATAAAGTCGTGATCTTTATTAATAAAGGTCTGTTTTATTAAATTTCTTATAACATTGAATTTTTGTTGATAAGAAATTCAACAATCTTAAGGGTTTTGAAACGGAATTCAGAAGATCTTCCAACATTCGTGTTGTGAATCAAGAAATCGTGAAGCTTGACCGGGTTAACGGGTGCAACCACACCCATTGGGCTGAAAAGGTCAAGTTCATGCTGATGGTTATCAAACTCTATCACGCGATGGACCCGAACCTACAACCTATCCTTGCCAATCCGATCACTGCAACAAGGAAAGAGCTAGATAGGGGTAAAATAGCCGAATTAGAGAAGCTGAGGCTAATTCGTAAGGAGTAGGAATCCTTGGCCTGCAGACACATTAAGAATGCCCTATTTAAGAGACTATATGACTTGTACTCCCCGATTACTGATCCGAGGGAGTTATGGAAAACCTTTGAATTCAAGTATAACACACAAGAAGAAGGCACTAATAAATTTTTTGTGTCTCAATACTTGCGTTTTCAAATGATTATGAAAAATCAATCCTGGTGCAAGTTCATGAGCTTTAGGCTATTACAAACAAATTAAAGGTGCTTTCCATAACTCTTCCTGAAATCTTCCAAGTGGGGGCGGTGATTGATAAAATTCCCTCATCTTGGAATGTAACACCCTCAAATTTGGAACGAGCAACTAAATAAAATTTCAATAAAATACCCAACAAGATAAAATCATTTCTACAATTCATTCCTAAATTACCTCGGAATTTAAAACATTATAATTCCCCCAATAAATTAACTTAAACGGGTGTTACTTAGCACGACACAAGTTGCTAATTCCAAATACGTGCGGAAGACTTCACTAATTCAAATCACCTCGCGAGCACTCTACTAGCACACGACCTTTCACATGTGTCACTAGAACTACTCCCAACCTGAGACCTGTTGCACATGACGGAACACTACAGTGGGTCACTTACTATGCAATAAAACACACACGTGGATTACTCTCGTAAACTGAGCTCAATCACTCCAGATCTATTGCCCGCGAGACTAGGGAGTTCCCAACTTCAACCACTCCAGGTCTATACATTGGGTCACTCCAAATCCACAACAGCACATTAGGGATTACACCTTACTGCCCATGAGACGACGCCCGACCATATAGGTCCACGCCTTACTTATCATGGAACCCGATGCCTATCCCGTGTTAAGCACATATATGGAATTACACCTTACTGCCCATGAGACGACGCCCGACCATCTAGGTCCACGCCTTACTTATCATGGAACCCGATGCCTATTCCGTGCTACAAAATAAACTAACGTCTCATAAAACTGAGCTCAATCAATTCCGACCTCTTGCCCGCGAGACTAAGGGAAACTCAAATGCCTATGGATCCATACCTATCAAGGTCTAAATATTACACGACCCCAAATAAATAAACACATGCATTCAAAACATGCAATTCCCCAATAACATAATTCACTATCAAAACTCAATCTTGAGTTACCAAAACTGGACATATGTCCCCAAGACTTAATAAGATTCAATACCGAGCCACAGGCTCAACTAACTCCAAAAAAAAGGTAGTTTATGAAAGTTATAAAATGACATCAAATATAACAACACACACCGTTTGCCGGTAAATACTTCGATTCCATGAAAACCCGAAATAACACTTTGGATCGGGTAAACCCTCATTTCCAAGGACTCACGCCTTTACGTTTTCAAAACATTACATGATGTACTATATGCATATTTCCAAAACATCCACAATGCATTTTTATAATAAATAGACTCCATTTATTACATAAATCAACAACTCATTTCATATATGATTTATTATCACATTTTTCCAAAATATCCAAAAATAGTGTTTTATAATATTTACAACAATTAATACCTCAAAAGGTAAAATCCACCAAATAACCCAATATTGATAATTTTCAGGTAAAACACACAATCACTTGGAAAAATAACATTTTGGCATGTACAAAGTTTTCGCAAAGTAACTTGAACTCAACTCTGCTAGATTAAGCTAAATCTAGATTTTTCCCAAACGTATGCTCCTTTGATGAAGTTTGCATCCTCAAGCCAAAACTTCCAAAACCTAGATTTATGAATTTCCAACCATCAATATCACAATCCAACCATGTAGAATCATTCCCTAAACATTTAGAATCATTTCTCCCAACATATTACACCCAAAATAACCAATACATCGAAACCCTAATTTCTAAAATAAAGGGGAGAAGATTACCTCAATCATCAAGTGAATCCACCAACCAAACACTTCTAGTGTTACCAAAGTGAGCTTCAATCTTCACTTCACCCAAAGAAATGAAAGGTTTAGGAGAGGGTTGGGTAAAACCCTAGAACAGTGTAGAAATTCCAACCAAAAGGAGATGAGATGAGAAATACCAACCTCAACCTAAGGATCCTTGTAACGAGATGGAGGAGGGACTTTGATTTACAAGATTTGTGGCTTCAATGGCTTCAAAATCGTTTTGAAGGGTTAGGGTTCGGTTTTGGGAGAGTTTAGAGAGAAAGAGATGGAATAGAAATGAAAGAAAGCTGAAAGGCGTGGGTTTAAAACCCTCAGAGTCCGCTCGCGATTGTGACACGGCGAGAGTGACCATGTCACAATCGCCGGGGCACTCTCGCCCGCTACCCAAAATGCTCACGGTACACTTTCGGCGAAAGTGACACTGCGAAAGTGACCATGTCACTCTCGCGAGTGTTATACTCGCTGGCCCTCCCAAAACCTCGGTACATTCTTGGCGAAAGTGACACTGCGAAAGTGACCATGTCACTCTCGCGAGTGTCATACTCGCTGGACTTGTACCGAGTCCAAACTTGGCCAAATTCTCGAGAGATCCAAATAGCATTACGTGTTCCACACTCCAAAGCACAACCTTGTCCTTTTTAATAAATCTAGACGGAATCATTTACAATTGGAGTTAGGATTTTCGAGGTGTTACATGGAAGGACTTGCAAAAAGAATGATGCACAAATCTGAAGACTATTCTTTAGATGACATGCACAAACATTTAAGGAACGAGAAAGAGACTTGTAATCGGGATAAAAGAGGCAAGTCTATGTTGAGTGCTAACAACGTGCAGAATGGCAACAAAGGCAAAGGAAAGGCTGGAGGTTCAAACAAGAAGTAGAATCTGGGTCCACAAAAGAAGAGTTTTAATAGATCTGAACAACAATCAATCCAGGACAGCGCTTCAAGAGAGTCAGGAAATGTCACGTCTACGGAGAGACGAGACACTATGCCCGTGAATGCAAACAAAGAAAGTCTGGCCCACCAACTGCAAACACAGTTGATGGCATTAAGAATCTTGTGGCTAATCTGCATATTGATGAGATCGATATGATTTTTGAAGCTTCAACCAGGATGGCAGGAAGGGGAGGTTGGTTCTTAGATTCTGGAGCCATGGTTCATGTATGTGACCCCAGATATAAGTTTGTTGAGTATGGTCCGGTAAGAGACGAAAAACAAGTGGTCGTGGCTAACAACGACAAAGCTGATGTTGTTGGGATTGGAACAATGTTGTTAAAATTCAATTCAGGTAAAACTGTGACTTTGAGAAATGTAATTCATGTTCCTTCAATAAATAAGTGTCTCGTTTCCTTAAGCAAGCTAAATGAAAATGGGGGTTGAGTTACTATTGAGGTTGGGAGAGTCGTGATTTACAAAAGAAAGAACTTCATTGGAAAAGCATACCGCATTATATGTTTGTGCGTTATTAAGTGAAAACATGTAAAAAATTTAAAGCTTTATGCCAAGCAACTTTCAACCAAGGTTGCACCAACAAAAACTGAGATAATTATTTGCATGAAGCACATAAAGAAAATATTTGAAATTAAATATGGTGGTCAAAGTATAAAGAATGAAATTTTTTTCCTAAAATACTTCTAAAAAACATATAGTCAGAGTTGATACCTTCATACTCTTTTAGATGAAAATTATACTTTTGAAAAATATGTGAGTTCTTTGTGTTTGTTAGTTAAGGTGCATTATATTTTGGATAATGTTTGGTAATACAAAATTAGATTTATATTTTGCATGAACTAGCAATATTTAACTTCTGAATCAGTATCCTGAAGCTTATCGAACATACAATCTAACTTAAACATTTTCTTCTAAAAACCACACATCTAAAAAGAAAATTGTACATGTATTTATAAAAACACTTATAAATGCCAAAATACTTCTAAGCATAGACACATGTACAAACTAAGATATATACATTTGTATAAATCTCAATTTTTATAAAACATATGTAATAACCGTGTCCTTTTGTGAATAAATATTATTTATGGGGTGTAAAGTGTGAAAAAGGGGAAAGTTTGGTGTGCTTTTGGAAGTGTATTAATAGGTGTAAAACCCTAGGGATTCTAAAAAATTCTCAAGAACACTGTGTGCAGCTGAGGTGCGATAAGTGGGTGCAAAATCATCCAGGAGTGAAGACGATTTGGGGTTCTCCAGATTGTATGTGTGGAATCAACTTGCAAGGTAATCCTCAATTCTTTCTCCTTTGCAATCTAATTTTAAGGTCTAAAGTGATGGAGTCTGGGGTTTTTGTGTTATTCAATTAGAAAGAAAGGAAATGGAGACTGTGTGTGTTCTTCCTTTTTCGTGCGGTGTAATAATTAGATGGTATAGCTACTAAAGTGATCGGTATCGATATTCTCTATGTTATTGGTTAACACCGAAGTTGGATTCGGGTGTGAAGTGATTACTTAGATCGAAAACTCACAGCGTTCGTAGGAACCGAAACCAATGGAACCGGAACCCATAGGAACCAGAACCAAAGGAACCGGAACCCATAGGAACCGGAACCCATAGGAACCGGAACCCGAAGGGGAACCGGATACGTACCAGAACCTAGTGGGAACCGGGAGTGGGTCGGAAGCCGGAATTGGATCCGGAACTCGAGTGATTTTACCGGGGTTTTCTGTAAGACTTAATTAGTCTTATGTGTTGGGTGAAATTGTAGGTGCGGGTAGAAGACAAGCGATTGGCAAGTAAGAACTCCTAACATGACTTCAGGTGAGTGTTTCTGAACCAAAGCTTGTTGGTACTTGTTGTTGCTTGTACATTTTGATTTTAATGGTGTGGTGGTATTTGGTTTATTTGCACATGCTATAAAGTTGATGTTATGATATATATATATATATATATATATATATATATATATATATTGTAACACCCGGAAAATCCTTGTAGTAATAATAGTCCTAATATTCCTTTATATTTTGACTTCTTAGATTATAATTGAATTCCTAAGTAATTTCCGTGATTTTTACTTGTTATTTGATAACTTCCGATAGAAATCAGTAAGTTTATTCCTTAAGGAAATTAATGAAAAATAGATGATAAAGTTAAATATTAGATTTTATGGATTAGTTGGATGGGTAATTTGAATACCAGTCCAACGGTACTTTCCGGGGTAAAAACGGAGTTTTAACGAAGAAGTTACGACTAATTTAGTGGAAATTGAGAAGGCTAGCAAACAGAAGCTGGCGCCGATGGTTTGGCGCCGATGCATCGGCGCGGGTGATCGGCGCCGAGCACCTGACGTGCTAAAAGGGGGTTAAACCCACCTCTTTATCCTTAGTCACTCTTTTCACTTAGAACTCTTAAGCCAGATTGTTTGCTTCTACTCTACACTTCTCTGACGAAATTTCCATCTAAGATTAAGGTAAACACACATCTCTCAATCATAATCCAATTCAAGCAATTAGTAGATGAATTTTACCAATTAAACTTCAATTAGGGCTTTGCATCTTCATTTCATCTTGATTGGAGTAATTGGGTTCAAGTCTTCAAGTTAGGGTTATACCAATTGAAGAATTAAGGTGAGTAACTTGTATCTAATTGATTGTATTATACTTTACTACCATTCTTTATCTTGATTTTGGTATTGATAATGAGAAATCTTGATTAATAAGCTCTTAATGGTTAAGAGGGAAACAAGAAGAGTTCAAGTAAGTTATGGTGGATTAATTGTGTTTATTTACTTAGAATGCCATGGTAAATGTTAGTGTTAAAGGTTTGGGTTGTATTATACATCATTGATATGTGATTATGATGATATCTTAATATATGTCTTAATGAAGCAAAGATGGCTTAATGGTCAAAATGGACCTATTATTGAATTGTAAACATGGATGTTTATTATTGATATTATATAGAATGTGATTTAATACATATGCATGTATATGAACTACATGGAAGTAGTATTGATCATGTTAAATGGTTGGACCATTGTTATGTGTTACATATGTTTGAATATTATTTGGATTAATATATTTGGTATTCACATAATTGGAGGAGCACCTAGTAGGCATTGGAGGATATATTCTTACACACCGTGGGGTAAGTGTAATTGATTCATACCTTCGGATACCGTGGGGTTTTCCGTTGAGTTATGCCTTGTGACGATACTGTGGGGTACCGATAAAGGTATATCTTCAATTATGATGTAACTGGGTAGCGATATGGGCCTTCTCCATGGAATCCAATTTGTGAATATATCGAATTGTTATTCCTACATGCTATGATTATGCTCTATGTGCTATGTGTAAACCTCACTTAGGCTTTAGAAGCCTAACACTTGTTATGTGTTTTATGTGTTACAGATATTAGTGGTTCCGGACACAAGAAGGTTTAGACTGGGGTTGTGAGCATGGGATCATTGTTGGAGAGTTAAAGATTTAAAGATTATGATAGAACTTTCCGACACCTTTTGTTATCTGATTTCTATAATAGAGATCCGATAAGCTAGTGGTCCATTATTAGTTATAAGTAACTAAATCTTCGTATTAATGGTTATGTAATGATTTATGGACACTTTTACTTTAGAAATGAGTACCACTCTTCCGTTTTATGGAAGTTTTGTTGACCCCCGATTTTGGGGTGTTACAAGTTGGTATCAGAGCTTTAGTTTAAGTGAACTAAGTATGATGAGGAGGTACTTAGACTTAAGCTGAGATGAATTAAGTTATTAATCGTGAGATTGGGTAGAAGTATTAAGACGGGATGGCCTTAGGGTCGACAGAAATACGTGAAATTAGTACGGTAACGACGGTAATGAGGATTCTCATGTATGATATATTCACAATCTCAATTTGCTACATGAAATTAGTACGGTAACGATGATGAGTCAGTATGTGCACGTGGGTATATAAAGAAAAAGGCAATGCCATTTACGTCGCACAGCGAAATTTTGAGTTTAGCAATTTGCAAAATACTTCATACTTTACAAGAAAAGTTAAATATAAATGAGTGTGAGAACCGACTAGCTTACTTCGTGTCGGTAATTTCTTTCAACTTTTGTCGTATGAAAAGATTTTCATAAAATATATTACGGTCATAACAACATCGTTTTGGTTGAAAAAGATTAAGTTTTTCGGAAAGTAGTATGCAATTGATTCTCGTGATCGTTGTGCAATACACTGAAGTTATAAGAATTTTGGGGTCATGTGTACCCAAGTTGCTCTAAGTGTTATTCTTTAAAATGAGGAAATGTGCGAAATAATATATTTAATACATGGTTATGCCTGAAGGCTATGAACGAACTAAGTCGTAAAATATTACTATAAGCTAAGAAAGAACTCTGAGAATGGAGAGGTGTTGGATAAATCATGGGAGAATGGTTGTAGTTTTGGTAATTGTGTTCAAGAGGAAGGTGAACAATGGGAGAGTTGAAAGTGGACTTTAGTGTCGGTTGTAAGAAGGTCTATACTCTTGTTTAGTAACTAGAAATACATTTGGCAAGGGACGGTTGTGTCCGGAGGAAGGATTAGTAGTCATCAAGGTGATGGAATTAGCAAATTGCTATGAGTAGTGTGATGAGACAGAAAGGAAATACCCTCGACGTTAAATAAGAATTTATGGTGATTTTGTGATATTAGTATTGCACGAATAAGTTTGAAACGAAGACGATGAGATGTAAATTGTATTATGTTATGTTGAAAGGATTAGGTTCAACCCTTGTTAATGAATAGATTAAAGAAGTATCGATAGGTCGACTATTGACATTGAAGTCGGCAGTTGTGTAAGATGCATGAGGCCTTTTGCCTGTCACAGGGTGCGGTCTGGGTGCGTTCCGCGTATGCCTGTGCGGGCAGAAAAAAAACCGTGAGCAGTACCGGCATGCTGTTATGCAGAGGGTATGCGCAAAGCGGACAATATCGTGTACAGTGGACTGGGGATGTTACAGAATGTTATAAAATGCAGACAATACATATCTTGTGAAACACCACATGTGGGGATTTTGAGTGATTGACGAATAAATCATGAGTGGAAGAGGTTTTGGTTAAATTATTACATAAGTGAAAGTTAGGTGGTCAAAGTACGCTTTTAGAAGTTTATTGTGGTTGTGCAATAATTATGGTGTGATATATGCTTAATCGCATTTTTTTTAATAAGTGTCGGTTTAACTATTGGTCTTATGTGTGAGGACCGTTTGATGATCTTGTATTCTTAGTATCTTTGGGATTAATGAACTTTGGCAAAATAATATATATATATATATATAATGTGGAGTATATAGAGTTGTATATACGTGTACATATAGATACATATATGAATTGACTTCATTGGGAAAGTAGCAATGAAGGGGTCGTGAGATTATCATGTCTCGAAGCATGTGTTGCATGATGTGGGATTAGATGTATTTTAAATTTCATGAGTTGATATTGATAAATGATCAATAGACCCTTTGAGCAGATGACTTGGTTTTGGACTCGGTTGAGTCTTAAGGGTATTCGTCGGTTTAATTAACTTGACATAGGCTTAGGGGTTGGAATTTCATGAATTGTATTATAATTAAAGTTTACATAATGTGAATACATTGATTTTTCTTTTGAGATCATGTATGAATGTTAAGTTAGAATCGGAAGATTAAAAGTTGAAGGATCACCTTGTGGGGGGTGTTATAGTGAAAGACTATTGTTGTAGATGAACATTCTACTTATGATGTAGATGGTTTATATAGAATGAAGAATTAGGCACGAACATGGTAAGGGTATGGACTATGTCGATTTGCGATGGAGTGTGCACTGTATATATAATGGTTTGGAATCACAAAGAATTAGTAAGAAGCGAGTAAGTTTAAGTTAATTAGAAACTCGTGAGTTGTAGTTCAAACTAAAGTTGGGGAAGAATAAAGTAATGAAATAGATTCGGTTAATTGTGCGGGAGAGCATGAAGGTAAATTTGAATTGTGTACGAATGACCATGAGGGATCTGGTCTGCTGTGAGATGTTATGGGTGGAGAATGTACGAACGAGTAGTGGCATTAATTGTCAAGATAAATGTGTCAACCAGTAATAAGAAGTTATAAAGAGGGAACATTAGATGAAAGTCTTTTCGGGGATTCCAGATGAATAGTACTAGTTGTCAATAAAGCTGTTGGAATATGTGGTTGTAAGATGGTGTAGTGATTTGGCTATTATTGGAATAGAATGTCGAGCGGTAGTGTGAGTTTATCCAAAGTGATTTTGGTTGGGTGAGTCGCTAAATAAGTTTATGATTTTGAATCATAGGAAGTTTAATAAAGATGAGAAAGTGTTATCGGTATGTGGAAAGGTTGGGAAAAAGAGACAAATATTGATTGGAGGGTAGTACTCCATGCTAACGTACGAAGTAATGATAGAAAGGTCGGACCTAAGAATGTAGTTATACTACAGGTTCAATGGAATTATCACCTTTGATATATAATATTTTAGTGCTTGGTTGCAATGTGGTCGCGTAGTGCGATATTGAGGTGTGGAAGTGGTAGTACTTTATACTGAAGAAACGTGTGGGTCATATATGTAGTGATGGTTGCCGTAATTATAGAAGTATTCAAAACTGGTAAGTATGCTCAATTTAAAGTGAGTATGGATTTTCAAGCAGTATACGTTAATGTTATTTTGAGATCTGGAGATTGAGATGTGGATGATGACGGTATTGAAGACCAAGCAATAGTCGGATAAAGGTTTAATGATAAACAGTTACTCTAAGGAGGCTTACAAATCTAAGTTGGGGAGCGGATAATGAGTAAAGAAGTAAGGTTCAGGAAATATGAAAGATGAATCCTTGTTCCTTCTAGAGTTTTAATTGTGAATAAGTATATAAGACTTGAAATGAAGAGATGTATACAAAATATTTCGTATTGATATGATGTGATTTCACTTGTTAAAGTGAGAGCGAATGGTATGAGTCGTTGGGTGAAGGAATGGGGAAACAATCTTAGAGAGATAATTGAGAAATTGCAATAGAGGAATGGGGTTATAGGTACAATAGTATTATATCAATAAAATGTTAATGTGACTTTAGAGTTGGAAGAAGATATGAAGATTAAATATCCATATTTGTTTTCTAAAATCTAAGATTTCGAGGACGAAATCTATTTCAAGTGGGGGAGAATTGTAACACCCGGAAAATCCTTGTAAGTAATAATATTCCTTTATATTTTGATTTCTTAGATTATAATTGAATTCCTAAGTAATTTCCGTGATTTTTACTTGTTATTTGATAACTTCCGATAGAAATCAGTAAGTTTATTCCTTAAGGAAATTAATGAAAAATATAGGATAAAGTTAAATATTAGATTTTATGGATTAGTTGGATGGGTAATTTGAATACGAGTCCAACGGTACTTTCCGGGGTAAAAACGGAGTTTTAACGAAGAAGTTACGGCTAATTTAGTGGAAATTGAGAAGGCTAGCAAACAGAAGTTGGCGTCGATGGTTTGGCGCCGATGCATCGGCACGGGTGATCGGCGCCGAGCACCTGACGTGCTAAAAGGGGGTTAAACCCACCTCTTTATCCTTAGTCACTCTTTTCACTTAGAACTCTTAAGCCAGATTGTTTGCTTCTGCTCTACACTTCTCAGACGAAATTTCCATCTAAGATTAAGGTAAACACACATCTCTCAATCATAATCCAATTCAAGCAATTAGTAGATGAATCTTACCAATTAAACTTCAATTAGGGCTTTGCATCTTCATTTCATCTTGATTGGAGTAATTGGGTTCAAGTCTTCAAGTTAGGGTTATACCAATTGAAGAATTAAGGTGAGTAACTTGTATCTAATTGATTGTATTATACTTGACTACCATTCTTTATCTTGATTTTGGTATTGATAATGAGAAATCTTGATTAATAAGCTCTTAATGGTTAAGAGGGAAACAAGAAGAGTTCAAGTAAGTTATGGTGGATTAATTGTGTTTATTTACTTAGAATGCCATGGTAAATGTTAGTGTTAAAGGTTTGGGTTGGATTATACATCATTGATATGTGATTATGATGATATCTTAATATATGTCTTAATGAAGCAAAGATGGCTTAATGGTCAAAATGGACCTATTATTGAATTGTAAACATGGATGTTTATTATTGATATTATATAGAATGTGATTTAATACATATGCATGTATATGAACTACATGGAAGTAGTATTGATCATGTTAAATGGTTGGACCATTGTTATGTGTTACATATGTTTGAATATTATTTGGATTAATATATTTGGTATTCACATAATTGGAGGAGCACCTAGTAGGCATTGGAGGATATATTCTTACACACCGTGGGGTAAGTGTAATTGATTCATACCTTCGGATACCGTGGGGTTTTCCGTTGAGTTATGCCTTGTGACGATACTGTGGGGTACCGATAAAGGTATATCTTCAATTATGATGTAACTGGGTAGCGATATGGACCTTCTCCATGGAATCCAATTTCTGAATATATCGAATTGTTATTCCTACATGCTATGATTATGCTCTATGTGCTATGTGTAAACCTCACTTAGGCTTTAGAAGCCTAACACTTGTTATGTGTTTTATGTGTTACAGATATTAGTGGTTCCGGACACAAGAAGGTTTAGACTGGGGTTGTGAGCATGGGATCATTGTTGGAGAGTTAAAGATTTGAAGATTATGATAGAACTTTCCGACACCTTTTGTTATCTGATTTCTATAATAGAGATCCGATAAGCTAGTGGTCCATTATTAGTTATAAGTAACTAAATCTTCGTATTAATGGTTATGTAATGATTTATGAACACTTTTACTTTAGAAATGAGTACCACTCTTCCGTTTTATGGAAGTTTTTGTTGACCCCCGATTTTGGGGTGTTAGAAGTTGGTATCAGAGCTTTAGTTTAAGTGAACTAAGTATGATGAGGAGGTACTTAGACTTAAGCTGAGATGAATTAAGTTATTAATCGTGAGATTGGGTAGAAGTATTAAGACGGGATGGCCTTAGGGTCGACAGAAATACGTGAAATTAGTACGGTAACGACGGTAATGAGGATTCTCATGTATGATATATTCACAATCTCAATTTGCTACTGTTATTATGAATATATTGTTACATAAGCATACTTGTTTCTAAATTGTTCTAGTGACTAATGATCGGTAAAGTACGTTTTGTGTGTCTATATTCATATAACCATTTCTCAGGGTTATCTTTTGTTTTATAGCATAATGATGGTAAAAACGCCACCAAGGTCTTTCAATTCTTTGGAGGACAGAGCGATAAATGATTGAGGGTGGGAAGGACAACCTAGAACTGGCGGGACTCATAAAAGTCCGCCGAGACAACCTTAAATAAGTGGATTGAAATGTGTGGAAATAGAATGTAAGATGTTTGATCAAGATGGGAATAGTATGAAATGGTTGAGTAAGTGAGCCTTGGAAGGCATGTATAACAAGTGTTAGAAGGCTGAGAGGGTAACCACTGGTTGGAAATAGAGCGTCAATGATAAGTTGCGTAAGTTAAACGATAGACCTTGTTTGAGTGAATAGCCTTCAATTGCAAGTAGAGTTTTATGCATGGTGTCCTCGAGTGTGTGTTACAGGGGTTTTCGTGATTTCAAAACAAAGGCATAAATAGCAATTTAGTCGATGATGAGTCAGTATGTGCACGTGGGTATATAAAGAAAAAGGCAATACCATTTACGTCGCACAGCGAAATTTTGAGTTTAGCAATTTGCAAAATACTTCATACTTTACAAGAAAAGTTAAATATAAATGAGTGTGAGAACCGACTAGCTTACTTCGTGTCGGTAATTTCTTTCAACTTTTGTCGTATGAAAAGATTTTCATAAAATATATTACGGTCATAACAACATCGTTTTGGTTGAAAAAGATTAAGTTTTTCGGAAAGTAGTATGCAATTGATTCTCGTGATCGTTGTGCAATACACTGAAGTTATAAGAATTTTGGGGTCATGTGTACCCAAGTTGCTCTAAGTGTTATTCTTTAAAATGAGGAAATGTGCGAAATAATATATTTAATACATGGTTATGCCTGAAGGCTATGAACGAACTAAGTCGTAAAATATTACTATAAGCTAAGAAAGAAATCTGAGAATGGAGAGGTGTTGGATAAATCATGGGAGAATGGTTGTAGTTTTGGTAATTGTGTTCAAGAGGAAGGTGAACAATGGGAGAGTTGAAAGTGGACTTTAGTGTCGGTTGTAAGAAGGTCTATACTCTTGTTTAGTAACTAGAAATACATTTGGCAAGGGACGGTTGTGTCCGGAGGAAGGATTAGTAGTCATCAAGGTGATGGAATTAGCAAATTGCTATGAGTAGTGTGATGAGACAGAAAGGAAATACCCTCGACGTTAAATAAGAATTTATGGTGATTTTGTGATATTAGTATTGCACGAATAAGTTTGAAATGAAGACGATGAGATGTAAATTGTATTATGTTATGTTGAAAGGATTAGGTTCAACCCTTGTTAATGAATAGATTAAAGAAGTATCGATAGGTCGACTATTGACATTGAAGTCGGCAGTTGTGTAAGATGTATGAGGCCTTTTGCCTATCACAGGGTGCGGTCTGGGTGCGTTCTGCGTATGCCTGTGCGGGCAAAAACAAAACCGTGAGCAGTACCGGCATGCTGTTATGCAGAGGGTATGCGCAAAGCGGACAATATCGTGTACAGTGGACTGGGGATGTTACAGAATGTTATAGAATGCAGACAATACATATCTTGTGAAACACCACATGTGGGGATTTTGAGTGATTGACGAATAAATCACGAGTGGAAGAGGTTTTGGTTAAATTATTACATAAGTGAAAGTTAGGTGGTCAAAGTATGCTTTTAGAAGTTTATTGTGGTTGTGCAATAATTATGGTGTGATATATGCTTAATCGCATTTTTTTAATAAGTGTCGGTTTAACTATTGGTCTTATGTGTGAGGACCGTTTGATGATCTTGTATTCTTAGTATCTTTGGGATTAATGAACTTTGGCAAAATAATATATATATATATATAATGTGGAGTATATAGAGTTGTATATACGTGTACATATAGATACATATATGAATTGACTTCATTGGGAAAGTAGCAATGAAGGGGTCGTGAGATTATCATGTCTCGAAGCATGTGTTGCATGATGTGGGATTAGATGTATTTTAAATTTCATGAGTTGATATTGATAAATGATCAATAGACCCTTTGAGCAGATGACTTGGTTTTGGACTCGGTTGAGTCTTAAGGGTATTCGTCGGTTTAATTAACTTGACATAGGCTTAGGGGTTGGAATTTCATGAATTGTATTATAATTAAAGTTTACATAATGTGAATACATTGATTTTTCTTTTGAGATCATGTATGAATGTTAAGTTAGAATCGGAAGATTAAAAGTTGAAGGATCACCTTGTGGGGGGTGTTATAGTGAAAGACTATTGTTGTAGATGAACATTCTACTTATGATGTAGATGGTTTATATAGAATGAAGAATTAGGCACGAACATGGTAAGGGTATGGACTATGTCGATTTGCGATGGAGTGTGCACTGTATATATAATGGTTTGGAATCACAAAGAATTAGTAAGAAGCGAGTAAGTTTAAGTTAATTAGAAACTCGTGAGTTGTAGTTCAAACTAAAGTTGGGGAAGAATAAAGTAATGAAATAGATTCGGTTAATTGTGCGGGAGAGCATGAAGGTAAATTTGAATTGTGTACGAATGACCATGAGGGATCTGGTCTGCTGTGAGATGTTATGGGTGGAGAATGTACGAACGAGTAGTGGCATTAATTGTCAAGATAAATGTGTCAACCAGTAATAAGAAGTTATAAAGAGGGAACATTAGATGAAAGTCTTTTCGGGGATTCCAGATGAATAGTACTAGTTGTCAATAAAGCTGTTGGAATATGTGGTTGTAAGATGGTGTAGTGATTTGGCTATTATTGGAATAGAATGTCGAGCGGTAGTGTGAGTTTATCCAAAGTGATTTTGGTTGGGTGAGTCGCTAAATAAGTTTATGATTTTGAATCATAGGAAGTTTAATAAAGATGAGAAAGTGTTATCGGTATGTGGAAAGGTTGGGAAAAAGAGACAAATATTGATTGGAGGGTAGTACTCCATGCTAACATACGAAGTAATGATAGAAAGGTCGGACCTAAGAATGTAGTTATACTACAGGTTCAATGGAATTATCACCTTTGATATATAATATTTTAGTTCTTGGTTGCAATGTGGTCGCGTAGTGCGATATTGAGGTGAGGAAGTGGTAGTACTTTATACTGAAGAAACGTGTGGGTCATAGATGTAGTGATGGTTGCCGTAATTATAGAAGTATTCAAAACTGGTAAGTATGCTCAATTTAAAGTGAGTATGGATTTTCAAGCAGTATACGTTAATGTTATTTTGAGATCTGGAGATTGAGATGTGGATGATGACGGTATTGAAGACCAAGCAATAGTCGGATAAAGGTTTAATGATAAACAGTTACTCTAAGGAGACTTACAAATCTAAGTTGGGGAGCGGATAATGAGTAAAGAAGTAAGGTTCAGGAAATATGAAAGATGAATCCTTGTTCCTTCTAGAGTTTTAATTGTGAATAAGTATATAAGACTTGAAATGAAGAGATGTATACAAAATATTTCGTATTGATATGATGTGATTTCACTTGTTAAAGTGAGAGCGAATGGTATGAGTCGTTGGGTCAAGGAATGGGGAAACAATCTTAGAGAGATAATTGAGAAATTGCAATAGAGGAATGGGGTTATAGGTACAATAGTATTATATCAATAAAATGTTAATGTGACTTTAGAGTTGGAAGAAGATATGAAGATTAAATATCCACATTTGTTTTCTAAAATCTAAGATTTCGAGGACGAAATCTATTTCAAATGGGGGAGAATTGTAACACCCGGAAAATCCTTGTAAGTAATAATAGTCCTAATATTCCTTTATATTTTTACTTCTTAGATTATAATTGAATTCCTAAGTAATTTCCGTGATTTTTACTTGTTATTTGATAACTTCCGATAGAAATCAGTAAGTTTATTCCTTAAGGAAATTAATGAAAAATAGATGATAAAGTTAAATATTAGATTTTATGGATTAGTTGGATGGGTAATTTGAATACGAGTCCAACGGTACTTTCCGGGGTAAAAACAGAGTTTTAACGAAGAAGTTACGACTAATTTAGTGGAAATTGAGAAGGCTAGCAAACAGAAGCTGGCGCCGATGGTTTGGCGCTGATGCATCGGCGCGGGTGATCGGCGCCGAGCACCTGACGTGCTAAAAGGGGGTTAAACCCACCTCTTTATCCTTAGTCACTCTTTTCACTTAGAACTCTTAAGCCAGATTGTTTGCTTCTGCTCTACACTTCTCAGACGAAATTTCCATCTAAGATTAAGGTAAACACACATTTCTCAATCACAATCCAATTCAAGCAATTAGTAGATGAATCTTACCAATTAAACTTCAATTAGGGCTTTGCTGTTGGAACCACCTTAAAAGTGACCGTCACTGATCGTTTATCATTCCTGATATGATGATTGACAATAACTGAAATCCCTATGTCTGGTAAATATATGATGGGCGTATTTACTATTATTGACATACTATAGGGTTTCCCATTAGGTGATTGGAACTATGGGGAATTATACTGCACATAATAAACACCAAAGGGTTAAAAGTGTAAATACTCTTATTATAAATAGAGTACCCTAATCATACATTTAACCCTAATGACTTATTGCTAATAAACAATTCAGCCGTGTGCCTCCCCTAAGATCGACTCTCTCAAGATCGATCATCATCCCATCATAATACGATCATCTCGTTCTGGGAACCCGTTAATCAATGGCAAATATGTTTAACGCTTTTACTGGATCCTCAGGATCATCAGGTATGATTTCTTATTAACATGTTTTCATTATCTATCAAATACAAATCATGATTATCCCAACATGTGGTATCAGAGCTTCGGGTTCATAATGATTCATGATTTGTATTTTTTCTTGGTGGTTCTATCCTTGTTTTATTTCGTTCCTGTATGCCGTCACATATGAACTCAAGGAATTGAATTGTTAATTCAAATCAAAATTACATTGAATTACAAAACCATAAATTTCCAGCCGCCGCAAAATTTTGGTGGTTCTGTTTTGTTTTGTTTTTATCAGCCGCCATATTCATATCAATATATATATATATATATATATATATATTTGTTGAATTGATTATGCCATGTGAATTGATATATTTTTTTTATCAAGTTAATTATGCCATGTTAATTGATCAATGTTAATTGTACCGAATTGATCAATGTATAGAATTTTTTTTTTCGGTTGAACCTAACTTTTCGGTATAGTTCATCCCGAAAACCTTACTTTTCGGTTCTTTGCATAACGAAAACCTTACTTTTCGGTACTGTACATACCGAAAACCTTACTTTTCGTTTCTGTACATACCGAAAACCTTACTTTTCGTTTCTGTACATACCGAAAACCTTACTTTTCGGTACTGTACATACCGAAAACCTTACTTTTCGTTTCTGTACATACCGAAAACCTTACTTTTCGTTTCTGTACATAACGAAAACCTTACTTTTCGGTATCTTGCATACCGAAAACCTTACTTTTCGGCATCTTGTATACCGAAAACCTAACTTTTCGGTACTTTGGATACCGAATACTTTTCTTTTCGGTACTGTACATACCGAATTCCTCTTTTTTTTTCGGTATGGATCATTCCTATAACTGTCATACTGAAAACCCTTGCACTAATATATATATGATTTCATCATTTGTGCCCAAAGGTCAAATATGATTCACATAATGCATTCTTTTCCTTTTGCATAATGAACACTAAGTATACTAATTCTGCCCAAAGGTGATTTAATATACCTGTGTGTTAAGAGGACTCTCTACATGCATAATTCACACGATGCTCTATTTTGTGCCCAAAGGTCAAAAGATAAGCATTGTGTTGCATGTCCCTAACGCTCATGTTTACTTAGATATTAGTTATTTCTGCCCAAAGGTGATGTAACATCTAAGTAGAGCCTTTCTTTGACTTATTGTTTTGGTGTTTACAATAGGTTTACTTATCACTAGCTTCATCACTAAAATGGTCATAGTTTCATTATTCTAAGAAATATTACTGTTAGGCCTGCTTACTTTAACATTACTTTAAGAAACATTACTTTATCCGCCTTTTATAGCTAACCAAGTCACTAATATAATCTTCTATAACTAATATTCTTCTCATTTCCACATCAGTACCTAACTTTGGCATTGAGCCACTTACTGGTGCGAACTTTGCTTCATGGAAGGATCAACTACTTCTTACTCTGGGGATGCTAGACCTTGACCATGCTATTCGCCATAATGAACCCGCTGCTATTACTGCTGAGTCTACTGCAGCTCAGAAAGCGGATTTTGAAAAGTGGGAAAGGGCAAATCGCTTGTCACTAATGATGGTCAAGAACTCCATCAACCCCAGTATCTGAGGAGCTATCCCTGACTCTGATAAAGTCAAAACTTACCTCAAATCTGTTGAGGATCACTTCAAGGGATCGTCTAAGGCACATGCAAGTAGCTTAATGCTACAGATGCTCACTGTGAAATATGAAGGAAATAGCAGTGTCCGTGAACACATTATGAAAATGATTGATATGGCTCATAAGCTTAAGAGTCTTGAGATGGAAGTCTCTGATAATTTTCTTGTGCATTTCATAATGACCTCTTTGCCTGCTCGGTTCGACACCTTCAAAGTTAACTATAATGCTATGAAGGATAAATGGTCGATAAGTGAACTGATTGCACTGTGTGTGCAAGAGGAGGATCGCCTAAAGTTGGTACAACCTGAAACCGTTCACCTGACAACCACTGGTAATACTAAGAAAAGGAAGGGTAATCACGGTAATCAGACTGGACATAAAATCCAAAAGGATAATAATCATGGTGCTGTTGCCTCTAGCTCTAAATCCTTGTCGAGCAAACCTAACTGCAAATTCTGTCGCGCAAAAGGGCACGGACAGAAAGATTGCCCTAAGTTCAAGGAATGGCTAGCTAAGAAAGGTAACATTCTTTATGTAATATTTGATTCCTTTACTACTGATGTCCCTATTAATACATGGTGGGGTGACTCTGGTTCTATGGTCCATGTGACAAACTCAATGCAGGGATATCTTACAATCCAGAAGCTACCAAAGGGCCAAAGAAAACTTAGAGTTGGAAGTGGTGATCTCTTAGATCTCGAAGCCATGGGAACTTTAAATTTACATATGAGTACCGGAAAGTGTATTAGACTAGTGGATACCTTATATGTACCGAGAATTACTCGGAACCTTGTATCCATATCTAGACTAGACCTTGAAGGTTATGTAATAATTCATGGTTGCGGCAAGATTGCTATTACTCATAATAATGAATTACTTGGTCGAGGTTTCTTGGATGGATTGCTGTATAAATTAGAACTAGATCATAATTTCTCACAGTCTTTGTTGTCTCTTAATATTGATGACGTAACTAAAACAACAAAATCACCTAAACAATTAGAGAATTCCTCCATGTTGTGGCATAAACGTCTTGGTCACATCTCACGAGATCGAATGACTCGACTCGTAAAGGATGGAATCTTACATTCTCTTGATTTTAGTGATTTTGAAACATGTATTAAGTGCCTCAAAGGAAAAATGGCGAAAGGGAATAAGAAAGGAGCTACTAGAAGTTCCAACTTGTTGGAAATAATTCACACTGATATTAGTGATCCTTATCTCGCATCAATCACAGGACATACATCATTTATTACATTCATTGACGATTATTCGCGTTATATGCACCTATATCTGATTAAGGAAAAATCTGAATCCTTACAAACTTTTATTGATTTTAAAACTTTGGTTGAAAACCAACTTGATCATAAAATAAAAGTTGTGAGATCAGATAGAGGAGGTGAGTATTATGGTAGACATACTGATATTGGTCAAGCTCCTGGTCCTTTCTATAATTTTTGCAAGGAACATGGCATAATTAACCAATACACCATGCCTGGTTCTCCTCAACAAAATGGTGTTGCTGAAAGGAGAAACAGAACCTTAATGGACATGGTGAGAAGTATGCTTGCTAACACTAACTTACCTACTTTCCTCTGGACTGAGGCATTAAAAACAGCCGTTCATATACTCAATAGGGTTCCATCAAAATCTGTCCCTAAAACTCCTTATGAAATCTGGACAGGTAGGAAACCGAGTCTAAAATATATGAAAGTATGGGGTTGTCCTGCCGAAGCAAAAGTCTATAACCCTAACTTAAAGAAACTGGATCCTAAAACCCTTACATGTTTCTTTATCGGTTATCCTGATAACTCAAAAGGTTATCGTTTTTACTGTCCTTCCCACACTACGAGCATCATTGACACGCAGCATGCCACATTTCTTGAGAACTCAAAGATCAGTGGGAGCACGACAAATCATGACTCAGATTTGCAAGAAGTACAAGAAGCGGGGGGAAACCATTCTTCCGGTATCTTTATTCCTCCGATAATTCCTCTTGTACCCACCGCTGCTCCTAATATCACTGATCCTGCTCCTCCTAACCAAAACGCCGAGGGAACATCATCATCGCCTCTTGTACCCAACGCTGAGCATAATATCACTGATCCCACTCCTCCCGGAGCTGAACCGGATAATCAACTCAGGAGATCATCTAGGGCACGCAGGGCCACAAATTTTGATGATTTCGTAACCTTTTTATCTGAAGTTGAGAACACTGGAACGCTTACTGATCCTACCTCTTATCGAGAAGCCATTAATAGTGATCAGGCCACTCAGTGGAATGAAGCCATGATTGAAGAGCTTAATTCCATGCATCATAATGATGTTTGGGACTTGGTTGAACTTCCTGAAGGATCCAAAACTATCGGTTGTAAATGGGTCTTCAAAACCAAATTAGACCCGAAAGGAAACATCGAACGCTATAAGGCCAGACTGGTTGCAAAAGGCTTTACTCAAAAGGAAGGAACTGATTATCAAGAGACCTTCTCTCCTGTCTCTCGTAAAGATTCTTTAAGGATTGTTATGGCACTGGTAGCTCATTATGATTTAGAGTTACATCAGATGGATGTCAAGACCGCTTTCCTGAATGGAGACTTGCAAGAAGATGTATACATGCGACAACCTGAAGGATTCATTCCAGAAGGTAAAGAGCATATGGTCTAGTTGAAGAAATCCATTTATGGGTTGAAGCAGGCATCACGGCAATGGTACCTCAAGTTCGATAAAATCGTAAAAAGGCAAGGTTTTCTAAAGAATCAAGTGGATCAATGCACCTATCTCAAGATCAGTGGGAGTATCTTTATAATCCTTGTCTTGTACGTAGATGACATTCTACTAGCAAGTAACAACTTGGATATGCTGCATGAGTCGAAGCGGATGCTTTCGCAAAATTTCGACATGAAAGATCTCGGTGATGCCTCTTATGTCATTGGTATCGAAATACATCGAGATAGGCATAATGGTGTTTTGGGTCTTTCTCAAAAGGCATATATTGAGCGTATCTTAAAACGCTATAACATGCAGCACTGTACACCCACTGTAGCTCCAGTAGTTAAAGGGGACGTATTTGGTTCTTTCCAAGCTCCGAGCACTGAGATTGAAAAGGAAGAAATGAGGATGATACCTTATTCGTCTGTAGTAGGGAGCATTATGTATGCTCATGTCTGTACTCGACCGGATATCGCTTATATCGCTGGTATGCTGGGACGTTACTTATCTAATCCCGGAATAGCACACTGGAAAGCGGCTAAAAAGGTTCTTCGATATCTGCAAGGGACCAAAGACTACAAATTGACTTATAGAAGAAGTGACAACTTAGAAGTAGTAGGTTATTCTGATTCCGACTTTGCTAAAAGCAAGGAAGATAAAAAATCTACTTCTGGGTATATATTAATGTTAGCTGGTGGACCTATCTCCTGGCGGAGTCATAAACAGAAGCTGACTACAACGTCCACCATGATGGCTGAATACGTTGCCGTTTATAATGCCACTTGTCATGGGATGTTGTTAAGGAACCTGGTCAGTGGACTCAAAATCGTCAACTCCATTTCTAGACCATTGAAGCTTTACTGTGATAACTCAGCTGCCGTAACTTTCTCGAACAGTAACAGTTCAACTGGCGCTGGGCTGTACCTTGATACAAAGTATCTGTTTGTGCGCGAACGGGTTGAGGAAAATGTCCTTTGTATTGAGTACATAAGTACAAAGAATATGCTAGCGGATCCGATGACCAAAGGTCTTCCTCCTAACGTCTTCGTAGGACACGTGTCGAAGATGGGGCTTACAAAGGACTTAATTTAATAGCATATTGTACTTATTGGTCATTATTATTAACTTAATAAAATTTTCCTCTATATTCAGATTTTGTTTGTCTATTAGTTACGCTTTGAGCTCATAATGGTGTATGGACATTATTATAACGAAATTTGTCTTAGTCAGTTGATCATTGCTTATTCAGTTTTAAATTTGAGTCATAGTTTGACTAGTGGGGGTCCTGAGTTGATATTCTTCTCTACGGCTGTACTTATTAGCTATGATTTCAGTTTAAAACAAAATGAGTATCATCCCGGCCGGACTTATTGGTACTCATAGATAAAAGATCGCTTGGTCAAGTGGGAGAATGTTGGAACCACCTTAAAAGTGACCGTCACTGATCGTTTATCATTCCTGATATGATGATTGACAATAACTGAAATCCCTATGTCTGGTAAATATATGATGGGCGTATTTACTATTATTGACATACTATAGGGTTTCCCATTAGGTGATTGGAACTATGGGGAATTATATTGCACATAATAAACACCAAAGGGTTAAAAGTGTAAATACTCTTATTATAAATAGAGTACCCTAATCATACATTTAACCCTAATGACTTATTGCTAATAAACAATTCAGCCGTGTGCCTCCCCTAAGATCGACTCTCTCAAGATCGATCATCATCCCATCATAATACGATCATCTCGTTATGGGAACCCGTTAATCAATGGCAAATATGTTTAACGCTTTTACTGGATCCTCAGGATCATCAGGTATGATTTCTTATTAACATGTTTTCATTATCTATCAAATACAAATCATGATTATCCCAACATGTGGTATCAGAGCTTCGGGTTCATAATGATTCATGATTTGTATTTTTTCTTGGTGGTTCTATCCTTGTTTTATTTCGTTCCTGTATGCCGTCACATATGAACTCAAGGAATTGAATTGTTAATTCAAATCAAAATTACATTGAATTGCAAAACCATAAATTTCCAGCCGCCGCAAAATTTTGGTGGTTCTGTTTTTTTTTTTTTATCAGCCGCCATATTCATATCATTTGCATCTTCATTTCATCTTGATTGGAGTAATTGGGTTCAAGTCTTCAAGTTAGGGTTATACCAATTGAAGAATTAAGGTGAGTAACTTGTATCTAATTGATTGTATTATACTTTACTACCATTCTTTATCTTGATTTTGGTATTGATAATGAGAAATCTTGATTAATAAGCTCTTAATGGTTAAGAGGGAAACAAGAAGAGTTCAAGTAAGTTATGGTGGATTAATTGTGTTTATTTACTTAGAATGCCATGGTAAATGTTAGTGTTAAAGGTTTGGGTTGGATTATACATCATTGATATGTGATTATGATGATATCTTAATATATGTCTTAATGAAGCAAAGATGGCTTAATGGTCAAAATGGACCTATTATTGAATTGTAAATATGGATGTTTATTATTGATATTATATAGAATGTGATTTAATACATATGGATGTATATGAACTACATGGAAGTAGTATTGCTCATGTTAAATGGTTGGACCATTGTTATGTGTTACATATGTTTGAATATTATTTGGATTAATATATTTGGTATTCACATAATTGGAGGAGCACCTAGTAGGCATTGGAGGATATATTCTTACACACCGTGGGGTAAGTGTAATTGATTCATACCTTCGGATACCGTGGGGTTTTCCGTTGAGTTATGCCTTGTGACGATACTGTGGGGTACCATTAAAGGTATATCTTCAATTATGATGTAACTGGGTAGCGATATGGGCCTTCTTCATGGAATCCAATTTGTGAATATATCGAATTGTTATTCCTACATGCTATGATTATGCTCTATGTGCTATGTGTAAACCTCACTTAGGCTTTAGAAGCCTAACACTTGTTATGTGTTTTATGTGTTACAGATATTAGTGGTTCCGGACACAAGAAGGTTTAGACTGGGGTTGTGAGCATGGGATCATTGTTGGAGAGTTAAAGATTTGAAGATTATGATAGAACTTTCCGACACCTTTTGTTATCTGATTTCTATAATAGAGATCCGATAAGCTAGTGGTCCATTATTAGTTATAAGTAACTAAATCTTCGTATTAATGGTTATGTAATGATTTATGAACACTTTTACTTTAGAAATTAGTACCACTCTTCCGTTTTATGGAAGTTTTTGTTGACCCCCGATTTTGGGGTGTTACATATATGGGGAGTGTGTCCCATACAGAAAGATTGAACAGATTTAGTCTGTTCCTCAGGGCGGATGTGTGCTCAGGTCACAAGTGTGAGTATGACCCAGCGAGGAATAACAGTTATGCATTCATTTATACTATCTTACAAAATCGTTATTGCTTAATGATTACAGTGAACTCTTTTATATGCTATGTGGTGTGAATGTTGTTTGAGGGATCTCACTAGACCTTGTGGTCTAACCCTCGCATTTTCAAAACTGAAACCCCTTTTCAGGTAAGCAAGTTAGAGAGGGCTCGGCTAGTGGAAAGGAGAAGTTGTGAGTACGGGCGCACTTCAGTGGAACTAGAAGACTTTTCCCTTTTCTATGGATAGTTAAATTTTCTCAGTTGCAATTAGGGTTTATTCCGCAAACCCAAGTTTTGAATTTTGGCGTTGTGAGATTGTGGGCCATGTTTGGCAATTTTATTTTATTTATGATGCCTTGTTTTGGCTAATTTGGTGTGAGTTGTTACAACATATGAAATCACCTTGACTTTTTGTACAACACATGAAACTCACCATGACTTTCTATGTCCATTAGCCTATATAACATTAAAATATGCATTAAACTTATTATCACATGTTATAGGTACTAGTAATATAAAATATGTGTCACTTTCAGACTTTTGATGTAGGGCTAAAAGTTGGTCTCACTACCTTGTTGCATTTTACTACACCACCTTTTGGTTGTAGTTATACAACTATAAATTGATAGTTATTGTTCTGTGTTGAACTATTCTAACTTCAAGCCTTAAATGGATACAATTTCTTTTGTATTAATTTAATTTCTTTTATAACAACATATCATCAAATAATACTTTATTTATTTATTTATAAATTACCCATAAAACAACTCAGATTCTGTTAAGCATTCTATTTATTTTGTGGATATATACCCAAAATATACAATTGTTACTTGTGAACATGGTCTAACCGTGTAAGAATACATGCAACTGAAACCAATGTCACAACCATCGTAAATATACATATTTTTGCTAAAAGGTCAACATAATAACTGTTTTGTTATTGTCACCTACAATCGGACCCCACGTCACAATCATCGTAAAGTTAAAAATGTTAAAACAATATCGTCGCTTTCGTTATTGTGCATACATACATTGTGTTTATTTTGAATTGAGTTTAATTTTGAAAATAATCAACTTTGAGATGTTTATTGGAAAATATTGACAATAAAGATGGAAAAGGGGGAAGTGGAAGGTGATTTATTTGACTTTATGCATCTTTCTGTAAAGGAAAAAACAAAACCAAGAACCACTACTCATTGTTCTATTGTAAAGAAATGGTTCAATTATTACACAAGTGACAACTTTTTTGGTCAAAGTGACAAAGTCAAACTTCATCAAAACATACTTTTTATTATGCTTTAATGTGTCATTAATCATTTTTATTACTTATTTGTATTCATGATGATTTAAAAATCATAATAAAAACCATTATATCGTTATATGGTATATGACTGATATCATAAATTCGTATTTAAAACCGTATATATTGGGCAAAAGTTGATTACCGGCAACCTTAACCGGTCCCACACGGAACCTGCCTCCAAAGACACCAATGTGAGAGGGCATTTTTTGGCTCACTCAGCGGCTGAGGCTAGTGGAGGGGTCTGGGATCGAACCCAAGACCTGTTATGTATTGGGCAAAATCACCGCACCCATTTGTCAACTGAGTTACACGTCATAGGCATTTAAAACCGTATATATGATGTCAGAATTGAATGAGGATGAAATACTGAGAGGGCATTTGGTTTAAACGAATGTTTTTTAGGGATTTAGATTTTGTATTGGAAATTTGGATATGTATCGTTTGTAGGTTTTGAAATAGAATTGAATTTAAAAAAAAAAAAAAGACAATTCATAAAAACAAATTATAGATAATTATAAAAATAATTATATTACATTTTATTAAATTGATACCACAAAAATGATATTTTTTAATATTTTTAAAGCATTATTTAAAACAAATTTAAAATCTCATGAAATACAAAACTATTTCCATAAGATTTCTATATTCCATGTTTGTGGCTTTTTATTAAACTTTTCTTTAAAAACTAAACGGAGGATTGGAATAGAATCCAAATCACACCAAATCAACAAACCAAACGGGCCATTAGTTTTTTGTTCAAGAAATATTAAAACGGATATATTGTATCAAAATGAAACGCACATTGTTTGCAGGGACGGACCTCCCGTTGTGCACATGGTGGCACATGCTACCTTATTATTTCTCCGGCGAAGTGTAAAAAATTAGTTTTGTGAAAGTTGTAATCGTTTCGTTTTGGGAGGTGCTGTCGTATTATTTGGAAGTGCAATCATATCTCGTAATCAACTAAAAAACAAAAAAACTCTTGAAATCAACCAAAAAAACCTCTTGAAAAAATATTTTAAAATCAACCAAAAAAAAACTCTCGAAATCGATAAAAAAAACTTAAAAATCTCTGGTATCAATCAAAAAAACTTTAAAAATCTCTCGAAATGTCGAAATTTGGCTAAAAAACACATTGGCCGATATTGAACGTTGGTAAAAAAGATGAACACATGTTAATAAAAACCGTATAAAAAATACAGTGTTACCGTATGAAAAAATTTCCGGATCCATCCATCCCTGATTGTTTGGTTTCTTATTTTTGTAGAGCCTAGATTTAGAAGCTCTATTTTAAAGAACATATTACATCTTTAATACAATTAAGGGAATATACTTAACTTTGTAAACAAAAAATTATTTTTGCAAGACTAATGAGTATTTTTATGGTTGTATTCTAGGGATCATAAGATTAATCGAGGTACGTATAAATTGACCCAAATATTTATGAGTAATAAAAAATTATAAGAATGAACGGTTTTGACGAATATATCGGTTTTTATTATTTTATAATTCATTAAAAATCGTTTATTTTTGTAGATCATAGTTCTTTTAAAAACCTATACAAGGATGAAAAGTCAAATATAATCATGTAAAAATACCACCACTTTATTAAAAATAGGATGATTGATTAGTATCATAACCCTAAAGTAATTATTGATTATTAATCATTTAACCTAATGCGTGATTGTGTTTATTTTCGATTTTTAATTATACGGTATTACCCTTTTTAACGTATACGAATCAATATTATTTTTTAACAAATTTCTTTTATAAAAGACGTAATGTTACGATCAACTGAAGACTAAAGTCGTACGGATTGCTTACAAGAGCGTAATACGACATAACCTTGAGTCATTTCAATATAATAAAACTCTGTTCTCATGACTCCTTAATACGATGTTTCTCAACAAATGTCGTATAAAAAGAAACGAAAAGTCCAGAAAAACTCAATAAATTTAATTCTTTTAAATGATTAAATCCTTAAACTTTTTTTCGAATGAATAAACTATTAAGTTTTCTAATTTTGAATGATTAAGTTTCTGAATTTTTTTTATAAATATACTAATCGAACTTCTATAAATTGATTACCTGCATCATTTTAACCGAAAAAAACTGACTTGTAACCAGCTAAGAATGTTTAAAAAAACATAAATCCGTTTTACCATCCACAAAACTTATACCATCTAAACCCCACACATCCGCCGTCATCGCTGCCCCTCTCCGCACCATTGTCGTCCGTTCTCCATACCGCTCATCACCACTGTTGGCACCTACCAGGCTACCATCGATATCCCGTTGTTTGATCTGTTTTTTTTTCGTCTTCCGATTCTCCCTATTTTACAACAATTTAACGGAGTATGTATAAACAAAACAAAAAAGAGGAAGAATCGTAAAACAATAAAAAAAGATCGAGGGCAAAGGCCAATAACGGTGATGGGAGGTGATAAAGAGTAGACGACAAGGGGAGCGATGTCGTCACGTGCGAGGAGTTTGAATGACATAGAGTTTGGGAACGGTAAATCAACTTAGCTTTTTTTTTTAACTTTAAACCCTTCTTAATAAGTTAAAAGTAGTTTTTAGGTTAAATTGATGTAGATAACCAATTTCTAAATGTTCGATAGTTTATGTATTCAAATTGTATCCTTATTAACAAATCCCTAAAAGTTCCTACTAAATTACGATATGGGAAGTCATAAAGTGTTATGCTAACCCTAAAAGTAGAAAAAAGTGATAAATTCCAAGAAAAAAAATCAAGATTTGTAAGGAAAAGCGATATCTTTTACAATTACGAAATTTTACGAGCTATTGGAAGTACATATTATGGATGACTAATCAAAATCCGTACAAAAAAACTGAAAATTAGAGCAAGCAAAGCCAACTTTGTGAATAATAAACCATATACACCAAATTCTTTGAATATCTTAATTTCCAGGTTTACAGCTTAGGGGTTGTTTGGCAGTTGCTGAATGGTTTGGTGCAGAATGATTAAGTGGTCAGAATGATTAAGAGGCTCTTATGATATTGTGCAAAATGAAATATGGTTGTTTTGTAATTGTTCATAATGAAATTAGGGCACGGAATGGTTAAGGGAGACTCAAGATACAAAATCATTCAAAGGGTTTTAGAACTATTAAGAGACAGACTCTTTCTTTGTTAAACAAGATTAACCTCTTAGCGATTCAGATGTTGCTTCTTAATGGAACTATTAAGAGGTAAACAAACTTATACATACAACCTTTTCAATTTCCACATTCAAACTCCATAAAACTAAATGATAATCAACAAATAAACATGTTCAAATATAAGATAAACAATGAACCCTAATAAAACGACATAATACTCTTAAAATTTGGATTTTCTTTTTTAATGATGAATTGCAATTTTTTTATTTTTATTTAAAATAAAGTTTTTTGTTTGGCTACACAACTAATTCTTTCAAATTTAATAAAACGTAAAATGTATAGCCTTTATAAAAACATCATAACAACTCTTCAAATACGTAAACTAAACTTGCATTAAACACAAACAAACTTTTACAAATAAAACTCACTACAACAATCACTCAAGAACTCCAAAAGACTTGAAGCTCTATTCTAACCTAAACCCTAAAATCCTATACAATGCTCTGTGGAAAACGAGAGAGTTTAGAAAGATGAACAAAATGACTGAATATCTTTTACAAACCCTAATCGCATTCTCTTTATATGAAAGTTAATTGCTATTAAACCCTTTTTCGTACCAGTCCTCACAACAACTATTAATTGCTCCGCTACCCTTGTGTAGACTTCAGCTATCAGCGCCATCCTCCCACTTTCAGTAAATGTCACATTTAGTCCTCACAGATTAAAACAATACACATAAAAATAAGTCAATTATTTGTAATGTCAAGATTGGTTATTTGTAATATTATCTTTAACAGTTTTAACACCCTCCCTCAATCTTGGCATTGGAAAAGATCTAACATTTTTAACTTAGAACACAAATAATTGTGTTGATTTACACCAAGCGATTTTGTAAAAATATCCGTTGGGTTTTCTAAAGACGGTACCTTAACAGTCTTAAGCATTCCCGAAGCGACTTTATTTCTCACTTGATGTATATCTATTTCTATATGCTTTGTTCTTTCATGAAAAACTGGATTGTTTGCTATTTGGATTGCTGACTTATTATCACAATTCAAATCAACGGGTAAAAGATTTTTTATTTTTAAATCAGTTAAAATACTTAATACCCAAATAATCTCACATAAGGCAGATGCCATTGCCCTATATTCTGACTCAGCTGAAGAGCGAGAAACAGTTGATTGTTTCTTACTTTTCCAAGAAATCATACAATTACCCAGATACAAACAATACCCAGTAACAGAACGTCTAGTAGAAAGGCACTTACCCCAATCTGCATCGACAAATGCTTTTAAACTAAATTCAGATGATGAAGTAAAATATACACCCTTTCCTGGAGAACACTTCAGATATCGTAAGACTCGGAGAGCCAACTTAAGATGCGACTGTCTAGGAGAGTGCATAAACTGACTTAGACAATGCACTGCAAAAGCAATATCAGGCCGTGTAGCCAACAAATAGATTAACCTACCAATTAATTTTTGATACTCAGAAAAATCTGTCAAAGGAGGATCTTTTAAATCAGGACCAACTGAATCTGTGACTACAAGATTCATGTCCATAGGAGTCAAAACAGGTTTACAACCTAAATACCCAAAATCACTAAGTAACTCTAAACAGTACTTGCGTTGTGACATGCAAATACCCTTTTCAGTTCTTAAAATTTCTATTCCCAAGAAAAATTTCAACTCTCCTAGGTCTTTGATTTTGAAATTAGATTGCAAATGTCGTTTAACTTTATTTATTTCAGTTAAAGAATTTCCTGTTAAAATAATATCATCCACATATACAAGCAATACTAAATACACAGAATCATTTATTTTTGTAAACATAGAATAATCACAAGTACTTTGAACAAATCCATTATCATATAAACAGGTAGAAAGTTTTGCATACCACTGACGTGGTGCTTGTTTTAAACCATATAATGACTTATCAAGCTTGCACACCCTTTTATCGTTAGCTGAGAAATAGCCAGGAGGTAAAGACATATACACATCCTCATTTAAATCACCATATAAGAAAGCGTTATTCACATCTAACTGACAAAGAGTCCAATTATATTGGACAGCTAATGAAATAACACACCTCACCGTAACCATTTTTACAACTGGAGAAAAAGTCTCCTCATAGTCTAGACCTTCACGTTGGGAATATCTCTTTGCTACTAGTCTAGCCTTATATCGTTCTATCTCTCCAGTGGATTTATATTTAATTTTATAAATCCATCTACAGCCAATTGGCTTTCGGCCAGTCGGGAGAGTGGTTAAAGTCCAAGTGTTGTTCCTATAGAGTGCCTCCATTTCATCGTTCATTGCAGAAACCCAATTCTGATCCTTACATGCTTCAAAAAAGTTATTGGGTTCTACTGATTTATTAAGAGTAGTGACAAAACAGAAATTATTTTTATTTAGAAAAGAGTAAATTTACCACTTTTTCCAAACCATATTTGACTTTACCCTCTACTATATAGTCTGAGAATTTCCTAGGTAAATTTGAAACTCTATTTGACTTCCTAGTAGAAGGTTCAACAAGACCACCCTCAGGAGGGAAACTCAAATGAACATCATTTACATCTCCATCAGCCGCACTCTGGTCATCAGCAGCCATACTAGGATCACCAAGACTTTCAAATCTGGCATTCCTTCCTTGGAAATTTATTCCGTTGGTGCCACCAAGCTCACTAGGAGTGGCAGCACCAGGATGGCTACTAGACTGACTAGGGTGGCTATTATGATCAGAATTAGGAGCTAAACTTTCATTTTGCGAGTTATCCCTAACATCATCATCGGGTTTTTCAACAGAATTATCATTAGTCTGAATTACAATATTATCAAAGAAATTTAAAGAATCAATATTGCTAGACTTGTTTATTTGATCATTTGCACCCATTTTAAATAGAAAAATAGTTTCGTAAAACTTTACATCACGAGAAACAATGGTTTGTTTAGTATCTAAGCTAAACAGCCTATAACCCTTTTGAGAATTGGCATAGCCAAGAAGAACACATTTATCAGAACGAGAGGAAAACTTATCAGAGTTATTAGGCCTAACAGCAAAGCATAAACAACCAAAATTTCTCAAATGTGACAATACTGGGGCAAAGCCGAACACTACTTCATAGGGACATTTTCCTTTTAACACAGAAGAAGTGTCCTATTTATAAGATAGGTGGCAGTTAATATACATTCATTCCACATGTTAAGAGGAATGCCCCCTTGAAACATTAAAGATCTAGCAACATTTAACAGATGTCTGTGCTTACGCTCCACAACTCCATTCTGTTATGGAGTGTAAACACAACTAGTCTGATGCAAAATTCCTTTTGAACTAAAAAACTCACCCAATTTGTGATTCACAAACTCGGTGCCGTTATCACTTCTGAAAGCTTTTATATTTTTGCCAAATTGATTTATCAACAAACTGTGAAACGAAACAACATAATCAAACACTCCATCCTTATGTTTCAGCAAATAAACCCAAACTGACCTAGAATAATCATCTACTAAGGTCAGAAAATATCTATATCCTTCCTTACTAGGCACTCGGTAGGGTCCCTACAAATCCATATGTATTAATTCACCAAGGCTAGTGGTAGAATGATTACTAAGATTAAATTTCTCCCTAGTTTGTTTTGCCATGTGGCAAATCTCACATGGAGGAGTCTCAGAACCACTTCCTAGATTCAGTTGGTCTTTTAAGCAAGCCAAAGCTTGATCAGCTGGGTGACCTAACCTACTATGCCATAGTTGTCGAGAAGCAAAACAAGAAATAGACATGTTAGAGTTTACTTTATCCCCCAACATTTTAGTAGTAACAGATTCGCTATTAGGCACCTGATCAAAAAAATACAATCCACTAAATTCACTACCAGTCCCCACAAGTTTCGTGGGATGCAAACCCTGAAGCAAAAAACATTTAAAGTCATCAAATCCAACAAATACCTTGCTATCTTTAGCAAGTTTATGAACAGATAGCAAGTTAACATGAAAGTCTGGAATAACCAAAACATCAAATAACACAACATGGTCATTCAACCTATAGTTCCCAATTTTGTTGATTTTTGCCTCATTCCCATTAGGTTGAGTCACTCTTAGATTTAAATCAGATATGTCAACAATGTTATCAAGACAAACAACAGAGGAAGTCATATGCTGATTAGCACCAGAGTCAATAATCCAACAAGATTGGGGATTCCTAGAAAAGGTTGGATTATGAGCCATATTTGAAAACACCTTTAAATTTCGAGTTATGTTTGTAAAAAAATTACCTGCCATATTGACAGATAAGCCTTCATTTTGTTTCTGATCCAAAAGAGACAATAACTTGTTGAGTTGTTCTTCTGTAAGGGATTTAGATGAATTTGATCCACTTGTAGGACCTTCGTTAGTACTAGAATTGTTAGATGAAGGCTTAGCACACTGATAGGACTTTGCTTTAGAAAACTGAAAGTCTTTTGGAAAGCCAATGAGTTTGAAACATCTTTCAATTGTATGACCATTAATACCACAGTGTTTACAGTTCAAAACAGGTTTTCCAGACTTTTTCCTGTTATCGACAGGTTTGCTAAAAAAGGCAGTGTGCTGAGTCTTAGACTCAGATGAAGAGCGAGTCACACCACGGTGTGACTCTTCTCTTGATATAAGAGAAAAAACAGATTTGACTGTGGGTAAAGGGACAGTAGTCAAGATGTTACTTCTTAATTGCATGTATGTGTCATCCAGACCCATCAAGAATTGCATAAGCTTCAAGAGTTGATTATGTTTTGTAAAGTCAGAGGATGCATGACAAGTGCAAGATGGAAGCTTAATTAATGCATCAAATTGTTTCCATAGAGCATTCAATTTATGATAATAGTCAGAAACAGACATCCCATTTTGACTAAGAGAATTTATCTTTTGATGAAGACTGAAGGTAACAGAACCATCAATTTTATCATATGTTTCTTTAAGTTCTTGCCAGACCTCACTGGCAATCCTAGAGAACACTTGACTGAGAAAGAGTTCCTCAGATATGGATCCTAAGATCCAAGATAACACAACAGAATTGCATCTGTTCCATTGTCTTCCAAGAACATCATTATCAACGGGACGAGATACAGTTCCATTCACAAACCCTAGTTTATTTTTAGTTTCCAGGGCCAAAACCATAGCACATGACCATACTTTATAATTTTCAGTTCCAGTCAATTTCAGATTAAGTAAGGCCACACCTGAAGTATCGCTAGGATGAAGATAAAGAGGATCACCAAAGTCCAGTTTTGCAATCAGAGATTGCGACTCTGGATCTTTGTGAGCTTCTTCACCAGTCATAATGAACAGAAACTAAATGTACACACACGAGAAACACCTCAGCTAGACAGGATTCCTTGCCACTCGTAAGATGGTAGGTCAAGTCAATCACTAAGGTGCCCGAAGAATAGTATAAGCAGCACACACTAGTTGAGAGAATACTTACAGTGAGTGATCAAACAAACCAGTACGCAACGGAAACAGTAATCTCTGTTACCAGAGATTTCAGAGGCCAGATAACCAACCTGAACAAATATGTAAGAGGGAAGAGAGAAAGGGAGAGAATGCACACTGAACCAACCCAAGAACAGGTAACCACCGTGTGTAAACTTCTCAATCTCTTGAAATCAAGCAAAGGCAAACTCAAGAACAATCTGCAAAAGTCAGTATGTTATGAATTTAGAGCAAACCAAACGGTTGCTCCTAACAAACACACCGAAATAAGCGGATATGTTTAAGAGTTCCTATTCAACAAGTGTGAACTAATATTAATGATAAAAGTTTTGAAAACATAAAAGCATAGATGAACAGACAATCTTAAGATTCTGATCACACACCTTTTGATTTATATGTACCAAAGGACGAGGATCAATGCAAAAATTATAAGTCAGAATCTCAAGAGGTTTAAAAACAAACAACTGCTACACAACCAGATCTACACTCAAACACAATACAATCGTATCAGAAGATCTAAGCCTTCTTAGCACCAAACGTAGCACAATGCAAAGAAGGTAAGATTCAAGGAACGTAGATCTGTAGTGTATATGTGAAGAACAAAAAATACAGATAGAGATGATCAATCAACGATCCACAATATAGACGTAGATAACAACACAGATCTGGAATAACTATGTTCAGAGTTATCAGATCTTATGTACAAAAAATTATGTACAAAAAGGATAATTACAGATCTAGATATTAGACTTACGATTTGTAATTTTTAAGAAAGGAAACTTACAGATCTGAAGTAACTATATTGAAAGTTATCAGATCTTGAAAGTTGCACACAACAACAACAACACAGATCAAGACTATAAGGTCAAGATCTTCAATATTGAACGTGAAAACACAGATCTGAAAAGATCAGGGGTTATGAGATGAAAAACACCGACTATTGTTCGATCAGAGCTATGGATCCAAGATAAAAAAACGTCGATTCTATAGATGCACATGTGAAGAAAATAGTCAACACCAGGTCTGAAATATGTTAGATTAAAAAAAGAACACTGGAGAGACTTGATTATTTTTTGTTCAGAGTTAGAGAACTAAGCACAAAAAAACGTTGGTGATGAAAAGAAAAGGCGAATCTGAAAACAAAGTCAGATCGAAGAAGTATGAAAACAATTACTCCTGTTCAGAGCTAGAAAGCTAAGATCAGGGAGAATCGGTAAAATAGTGAGTAGAAACCAGGTTAATACAAGTGAATGAAAATAAAGAGAAGTATACCAGAAAATCTGAAACCAAGTCAGATCGAAGATGGATGAAGACGATTACTCCAGAGGCGATCGTCACTTTGCACACAACTCCGGCGAGAATCAACCGAAGGCTCTGATACCATCTTCAAATACGTAAACTAAACTTGCATTAAACACAAACAAACTTTTACAAATAAAACTCAGTACAACAATCACACAATCACTCAAGAACTCCAAAAGACTTGAAGCTCTATTCTAACCTAAACCCTAAAATCGTATACAATGCTCTGTGGAAAACGAGAGAGTTTAGAAAGATGAACAAAATGACTGAATATCTTTTACAAACCCTAATCGCATTCTCTTTATATGAAAGTTAATTGCTATTAAACCCTTTTTCGTACGAGTCCTCACAGCAACTATTAATTGCTCCGCTACCCTTGTGTAGACTTCAGCTATCAGCGCCATCCTCCCACTTTCAGTAAATGTCACCTTTAGTCCTCGCAGATTAAAACAATACACATAAAAATAAGTCAATTATTTGTAATGTCAAGATTGGTTATTTGTAATATTATCTTTAACAGTTTTAACAACAACGCTATTTATGCATTACTCGTAAACAAATGTAGTTCGGCTAACCACAAGGTTGTGGCGTACTGGTTAAGGCTACGGGGATGTGGTGGAATATCTCATCTGTCCAGGGTTCTAATCCAGGCGTACACAACAATTGTGGCCACTGGGGTTTAATCAGGGTTGATGTTTTACAGTCATAATTTGACAAGGAATTAGTCTAGAGTCTAGACATAGCCTAAAACACCCTTAAAAAAATGTAGTTCGGCTAATAAATTCAAAATTGGAAAAAGTTAAAAGAGCCAACTAGCACGAAAGTCGAATGACTTAAAGTCAAACTTCCACGCTTCTAGTTTTCATCGTTGTTGTTTTTCGTTAGTATTAATAAATCTGATATAAAAAAATACAATAATACTGTTTATGTATATTTAAATAGTAGTACGGACGTTGTTCATCAATCATTGTATTGAATTATACTTCTGGATCAAACTAATAGAAACAATTTTACGCGTAACGACATCCTTAATGACAAATATTAATTCATAAAATGATTTAGAATATGCTTAAATCCAAAAAATATTAAAACTTTGACATTTATTTAAAATATATATGTAACGACAGACACTTTTCCCTACTTTGCTCTTTGTTTGTTTTGTCCCCCTTGAAGATTTACGAAAATAGCCCCATAATTATATGTTTGAAAATCATTAATTTAATAGGAGTAAACTTTAATTTTGATCCTTGAGGTTTAATAAAAAATTCGAAAATAGGACCTGAATTTTGAAAAGTCTATAAATTATCTTTTTGTTTTTTTTTTCTCTGAAAATCAGTTCCTAGTTGTTAATTCTGTTTATTTTCTCCGTTTAAGGAATGATACTTCAATTTTTCCACTAAAATATTAATTTTCTTTTAAAAAATAACATGATATTTTCTCTATATTTTATAATTTTTTTGGTTATAAAAATTCTCAATCTAAATTTATTATTTTTATAAGAAATATAAAAAAATTATGTTATTTTCTAAAAGAGAATTAATTTTTTTGATAAAATAATATAGTGAGATGCATTGTTCTAATAAAGAAAATAAATAGAGTTAATGAACATGGACCACTTTTAAAGTAAAATAAAAACCACAAGAATTATTCTAGATTTATCAAAGTTTAGTCCCACTTTCATACTTTTCACTAAACCTTGACAAAAAAATACTTGTTAAAAAAAATTCAACCACATGATAAGCATGGTGATTCTCCCCGCCCCCGCCCCCCACATTGGGGAACCGGTTCACCCGTCTCGTTCGGGCCAGGAATTCCTGACGTGTTGAAAACTGGGGCCTGGGCCGAGGTTGGGTAATGTATTCCCCAAACTGTCTCGTCCCCGTGTGTGTGTGTGTGTGTATATATATGCTATATAATATATTACATTTTCCAACCAATTTTTGGGCCATTTATTCTTAAACCAGGGATTGACTGAGGATAAATCAAAAATAAGGCCAACAAAAACCAGAGAGGGGATCGACTTCCCATACCCGACGTCAAAGACAGCGAAGAAACAGTAGAACCGAGGCCAAGAACTACATTCCCCGCCCCATTGTTATGCCTACGATAGATTCCTAAATTGTTAACAAAGTACACCCACATGGTCCTGTTTTGTTATTCTTTTAAAATAGAAAAAGAGTCCTGTTTAAAACATCAAACTATAGGGACGAAAAATACAATTCACCTTATTAATTAGAGTGAATTGCATTTTTGGTCCCTGTGGTTATCTGATTTCTTTGAAAGAGGGACCTAAACTTCAATATCTCAAGAAGTGGTCCCTCAGTTTTGGTATTTGCTCCAAAATCAGGACCCCAACACTAACTCCGTCTAAATGCTCCGTTAGTGCCAGGGGTAGTTTCGTCCATACCCCTTTCATGTGACCTACACCACCGCCGGCGACCACCTGCACTCTCGTTCCTTTTGTCCCTTCTTCCTCTCTTATACCTTCTCTACATTCTACTCACCTTTCTTGAAACAAAAAGGCATCACAACTGTTATTTACTAGATTACCAGTTGTACAAACCCTTCGATGACCGGAAACTCTCCACTGAAGTCATCAAGAGAAATAAAAACCTCAATTTAAACGAGTACAAGTTTCTCCTTAAAGCCATTGTAAGCTCCGGCATTGGTGAAGAAACCTACGCCCCAAAAATGGTCTTCGAAGGCCGAGAAGAAAACCCTACTCATCAAGACGCCATCACTGAGATGGAAGAGCTTTTTCACTACACCATCGAAAAACTTTTCCGGCGAACCTGCACTCTCGTTCCTTTTACTGAGATGGAAGAGGACTGCACTCTCGTTCCTTTTACTGAGATGGAAGAACCTGAGATGGAAGAACCTGCACTATTTCTTTTTCTTTTTGTTGAATCAAATCTGAGATGGAAGAGCTTTTTCACTACACCATCGGAAAACTTTTCCGGCGAACCTGCACTCTCGTTCCTTTTATTGAGATGGAAGAGGCCTGCACTCTCGTTCCTTTTACTGAGATGGAAGAACCTGAGATGGAAGAATCTGCACTATTTCTTTTTCTTTTTGTTAAATCAAATCTGAGATGGAAGAACCTGCAATCTCGTTCCTTTTACTGAGATGGAAGAGCTTTTGCAAGCGGACGAAGGTGGTCGCTGACGGTGGTCGCCGACGGTGGTCGCCGGCGGTGGTGTAGGTCACGTGAAAGGGGATGGACGAAACTACCCCTGGCACTAACGGAGCATTTAGACGGAGTTAGTGTTGGGGTCCTAATTTTGGAGCAAAATTGAAAACTGAGGGACCACTTCTTGAGATATTGAAGTTTAGGTCCCTCTTTCAAAGAAATTCTATAACCACAGGGACCAAAATTGCAATTCACTCTATTAATTATATAAGGCCCACCGACCCTAAAGTCGTAATTAGAAAATTATTAATTAAAGATAAATCACATTTTCCAAGTCCTTTTTCCCCACCTTCTACGGAATCACTTCACCAATAAAAATCATTTTCCCAAATTTTGAAATTCCAATTCTACCCTTTCATTATATTCAAAAAGTCAACTTTACCCCCTTTCTTCAATCTCTTATGTATAAATACCCACAAACAATAGACGACTACAAACAACTTCTAACTCCGACAACAAACTCATCGGAAAACCCAAATGAGTCATATGAATTACAATAGAGTTGGCCGGAAATACTATGCAACCAAAGGTTTCCGACTAACCTCCAAAAGATTTTCCGTTCAACGGCTACGTGCAAAGTTCTTTAATTTCTTCAAGATTTTTGTGGGTTCATGGAGGTCGAATCCTTCTTCTTCTTCTTCTTCGTATGAAAAGAGTACGACAAAGGGTGTCGGAAGACCGAACCAAAGAAGGTTTGTAGCGAAGGAAAATGGTTATCGGCTACGATCATTTGGGAGATCGAATTCTTTTTACTCGGAAGCCATTGAAGATTGCTTGGAGTTTATAAGGCGATCATCGGTTTCTTCGGATGATAAACCATGATTTAATAGGTTTAAGATATGTGGTTTGAACTTTGAAGATGATCACAGATTTCTTTTTTCTACTTTTGTAGATTATCTAACATTTTTTTTCCCAAGAACAAGGTTTTTTCTCATTTTATTTCTAGTTTTTTATTTTCATTATTATGAGGTGTATTATATATATATATATAATTTGTTTTCTTCATATTTTTCAAATTTTATACATATAATTAAGGTGTTAATTATGATTACAAACACTATTATTATAATAACAATAAACTTAATATGAAATTATAGAATGTTGTATGCATTTAAATATAATTTGGATGCATTTTGATTTGATGATTTGTTTTCTTTTTTGTTAAATGTTTATCAGGTTGACTATAACCTAAATTATGTAACATCCAAATTTTAAAATACTCAAATACGATATCAAATCATCCCAATATCATATATGAACCACGTACACATAGAGAAAATAAAGAGTAAATTGATTAAAAAAAAATAGCCATATATTCTTAATACGGAGTTGTTCACAGATAAGACTGTATATACTTTTTTTTGAACGGAACAAAACTATCATTAAAACAAGAACGTTACAGAAACATGATAATACAACGCACATACTTGAAAACTGGACTTCTGACATCCATTCTCGTTATATATATTTGCTTTATATAGACTAAACATGTATTGTTGGGAATGGTTATTTTTTAAAGCCTTGGGTAAATAATTATATAGTGTTGCTATTTGCTGATAAAATGACCATATTGTGATTCTTGTATCTAATATTTAAGAGTAAATTGCGTTTTTCGTCCTTGTGGTTTGCTAAAAGTTGCAGATTTCGTCCTTGTGGTTTCGAATTTGGTCCCTATGGTTTGCAATTCCTTTCTATTTTCGTCCCTGAAGCCAAACCACTACTTTTAGGTATGAAGGACTAAAATAGAAATGAATTGTAAACCATAGGGATGAAATTAGAAATAAAATTTAAATCATAAGGACGAAAAAAATGATAAACTATAAATCACGGGGATAAAAATCGCAATTTTAAAACCATAAGGATGAAAATAGAAATTTTCAACAAATCACATGGACTAAAAGTGTAATTTACTCAATATTTAATTTGGTTGTCAAACTTCAGCTTTAGGGGGTGTTTGGGATTGCGTTTCAAAATTGCTTTTCTGCTTATTGCGTTTCCAGGAAGCTCATGAGTGTTTGGATTTAAAAAAAAAAAACTGCTTATCACGTTCCCAGGAAGCAGATAAGGAGTTTTTTGAGAAGTAGATCCAAAGTGACTTTTCAGGAAAGGAGATAAGTCATAAGCAGATAAGGAGAAGCATTTTTCAAACGCACTCCCAAACACCCCTTAGTTGTAAACATCTGGGTCTCTCCTATTTTTCATGTTAATCCTTTATTTTAACTATAATGTTGTCATTTTGCTACAATTACAATCAACTGGATAGTCAGATTTTGATGATTGATATCTTAACTGAACTACTAAATTACTATTTCAAACTCAACTATGGTAACTGGTAAGCAAATGAAAAGATGAAAACTGTAAGGAAGAGATGGGTGGTAGTTGGAATCCTGATAGTTTTTACATATAATACTTTGCATTGGATAATTATCAAAGTAGTAAATTAAATGAATACACAATCACAATTGTACATGCAGAGACGGGTCCAAGATTTTTCTCGAGCGGGTGCACTTTTAAATTTGATCGAATGCCTGTAAATTTGCTCGATGTGTTTTTAGCCGAATTCCGTCATAAGGGGGTTTTTTAAGTTTTTTGGTTGATTTTTGCGTGACTTGTTTTTATTTTTTGTTGACTTCGAGAGAATGATTCAAATTTTTTTGTTGATTTCAAAAGTATTTTAACTTCTTTTGTTGATTTCGAGACACTTTTTGGTTTTTTGGTTGATTTTGAGTAAATATTTCAGTTTCCTTAGTACTAAATTAATTGTTAAATACATAAATTTAATTAATCTTATTACATTTTCAAGTTATTTCGGATAAAAATGTGTTGTCATTTGAATGCGAAAACAAATTTAAGATTAATAGGTAAATTGAAAGAAACAATAAAAAAATAAAGAAACAAAAGCAAGATTGGGAAAATTGTAAATAAGAAATACACTTAAAAATTAAAAAACTTGAGTTTGCAAGGTTAGAACCCATGACCTATAGGAAGGGAAGTAACATGCCAACCATTCCACCAACCTCACACTTTTGTTTTAAGTTTTGTTTGAAAAATATATGAGAGCACATTTAAAAATTAAGCGGGTGCACAGATACAACGACAAAAAAATTCCACTACGACGCGACGATCAAGCGGGTGCCCGTGCACCCCCTCCAGTGTGTGTAGGTCCGCCCCTGTGTACATGTTACTCTCACTCTCTCTCTTACATGTTTATCTTTGAAATGACAGGTTTCATCTCTCGACCTGAACCTGTGGATACTTAATGGTATCAACTCTAGCCGAAAACATGTAACAACCCAACTCAACCAATAAAGCATAACGACATTAAAATAAATAACTCGCCGAAACGGCTTCAAAATACCATCTCAAACATACGAGTACATCACAAGGTTTGCGGAAACAACCTATTACATAACCGAGATTTCTAAAGTACTAGGCTTGGCATACTAAATATAATGGCTTCCTTCTAGACCAAAACTTCACGCTCACGCCTTCTCCTTGTCCTTACTAGAGCTTTCTACTAAGCGTTTACCTGAAAATGATTTAGTTTTTGAAAAACGAGAGTTGGACCATGATGTCTAGTAAGTTCCCTCTAAAAACAAACATTCGCGCCACATAAAACATTTTAAACAATTTATTAGCATTTATAAACAATTCTCAACTTTAAAACATTTAAACTTTAAAACGTAAGAACTACGCATGTAAATGGCACACTGAGGTCACGCACACCTGTGACAACGTGTCAGTCTCACACTGCCTTAACTGGAACACACCCTCCATGGCATAAACGGGACACCCCCCCGATATATGCATCGGAGGGATACACACCCCCGACTTAGCCATAATATGCCCACTTCCAAATGTATGCATACATAATATCTCAACTTTCTCAAACATAGCAAAACATGCAGTTTCATATAAAAGATAAAACATGCAGTTTCATAACATCTCACGCGTTTAAAATAGTACATAAGCCAACACATTTTCAGTTAGAAAGACTCACCTGCAGTCCTCGCTTAATTCCTTCTCACTTACGCATGTGTTCCTTAAACCGAACACCTACGATAAAATATAAGAGAATGATAAGTCACCCGATAATCCCTTAAGATTTACCCTCAACTCTCTCTTAAGACCCCTTTAACTCGCCTCACAAATAGCTCGATTGCTCACGAAAGTTAAAACCAATAGAGCCCGAAAACAAATTTCCGGATAACCCATCCGGATTCCATTTCCGGATACCACATCCGGATTCCCTATTTCCGGATACCACGTTCGGATAGCCCATTTCCGGATACCACGTTCGGATAGCCCATTTCCGGATACCACGTCCGGATAACTCATTTCCGGATTTCAAACTTACCCGGACATTAGCGATTTTCCGGATAATCGCACTGTGCGATTAGAAACCCCCTTTTCAAGTTTAATCCCCAAACCCAAACGGTTTCAAGCCTTCAAAATCAATAGGTTTTCATCCAAACCACTTTCATATCATTAACTAAGCATCCATAAACTCATTTCTATCTAAATCCCACCATCGATTAACTCCATTTGTTCTAAAACCTTTTAAGCATGAAATTCCACCATAATCAGTAATAAGAGTTAGAGAACTTGGGGTTACCTTGATGAATATTGATGTAGAGATCACATCCAATCCAGCACCCTTCCCGATTTCCTTGCAATTGCACTCTGATCAATCTTCCAAAATCTCTCTGCTCTCTCCAGCCTCCATTTTCACTAACAAGATGAAAATAGGGTTTTTAGGGTCTTTTATTACTTTCCTTTATTGCACAATGTCCCCTTTCTTTTATTTGCACTTAGACCCTTGAACTTGAGTTTCCATCAAAATTCCACTTAACATCCACTTCCTTTACAATAAGATTCCGGTTATTACAAAAAGAAATAAAAATTGTGGCCAAGTTGGCCGAGAATTTAAAGTCGCCAGGAGTCTTAAAGCCGCAGCTAAACTCGTTAGGGTCAGTGGTCACTGTTTTGGCCATAACTCTTCCGTTTTGGCTCCAATTTTTCTCCGTAAGATACCATTGGGCTTCTCTTCACGCCCTCTCCTAATAAAGAATGTAAACTCTTGAATTTAACCTCAAATTTCAAGAATTATTTTATTTCTCTTGAAAAATCGATTATTGCATGAACTTACAATAATCCATCAAAAAACACTTCATTTGCTTGGGAAACTAGCAATTCTACAAGAACGAGGTACCAAAATAACGCCAAAATGGTGTTATCGTTATATGAAATGTTATTCAAATACAATTTTAAATATGTAATTGGGTCAATCAAATATAATAAAAATACATCTTATTATAATTTTCGTTTTAAAATGGATTTCACATTCAATTAAAATTTTTAATTACTATAAAAGAAATTGGCCTTCAATCTTCAAATCTTCCGTCAATGTAATCCTCAATCTTGTGTTCCTTGAAGGTTAACAAGAGCCTCAACGTCATCAAACTCAAGTTCAACATCATCATCATCGAATATTGAGTAGGTGTCATCGGTATCGATGGTTGGTGGCGTTGTTAGGTTTTGGGATTATTTGTTTTCTTCCAAGTTTTCTTCAAGTTCTTCAGGCTCCATTGTAACAACCCACACTAAATAAAAAGCCAATCAACAACCATAATATATATAAAACGATATAAACTGCCAAAATGGCCTACACTGTCTAAATTTCAAAATCCAAATTTGGGGTTCGCGGAAACAACCCTAGTTACAGCTCAGAAATATATCTAATTCAAATAAAGGGTAAGTCTTCTACTTCCACTAGATGCAAGCTCCCGCTCACATCTTGCCCTTTCCTCGAGACGCACCCTCTAAAACCTGCTTACCTGAAAAGGGGTTTTAGTTTGAAAAGTGATGGTTAGACCACAAGGTCTAGTGAGATCCCTCAAATAACAACATTCACGCCACGCATAACAATTTAAAAGAGTTCACACGAAATAATAAACAATTACACCCTTATCAGTTAAAACAAATACATGTATACCGATGTTCCACGCTTGGTCACGTACACACTTGTGACATAGAGTTAGGGCACACACCCGCCCCCTACACATAGTCGGAATTTATTCATTTATTCCGTGTGGGACACACTCCCCATAGCAATCATAATATTGCCTCTTTAGCATTCATAATTAAGCCACGTACAACATGCAGTTCAATGTAATAATGAACAAGTAATCAAATCAAGAATCGCCAATCTTTGGTTTAGAAAGACTCACCTGATGTCCACGCTAAAAGTCGTACTCGAACTGCTATTCTCTCTCCGAACCTACATTTTGCACCAACACACAAGAGCAGATAAGAAACCCAACTACCCACATAACACTTTGAACCCCAAGGCATTCTCAAAATCTCACTGCCACACAGAGTCCCGGACACCAGTCCCTTTCCCGAACACAACCAAACTGGGAGTATCCGGATACCTGATCCTTCCGGACTCTTCTAGATTCCGGTACCTTCCGGACTCTTCCGGATTCCTCAACACTTTCCGAGAAATCTCTTCCGGACTCCCAAAGGTTTCTGGAAAGAGCGACTTCCAGACAATGGGGTTTTACCGAACGATTTCGTTCGAATACCTTAACCAAAACCCACAGATCAACACGAAACTTGCTCTAAGCTACAACAAGCAAAGAGGCACTAATTCTAGACGATTTGCAAACCATTTCCTCCGATTTCCACATTGATTTAATAGGAAAAACACACATACCACAATACCTCTCTTTAGAGTGAAATACAATAGCTACTAAATCTCCACCACTCCCAACATTCCTGATTATCTAGAAGAGATGTAAGAGGAGTAGATTACCTTGAAGATGATGATGATTTTCCAACCTTAGCTCCCAAATCCAAGCTTTCTCTTCCAAAGATGAAATGTTGCTCCACACCAATTTTCTTACCTTAGTCGCACAAATACTGAATGAGGGAAATGAAGGGTCCCAATTATGTGTATTTCACAATGTTTATAAAGTTAAAGACTCCAAATAATCGAAACCCACCCAATAACTCAACAATTGACAATTTCATGTAAACACATAAATGCTTGGAAAAGAACATTTTTGGCATGTACAACGTTTTCACAAATCAACTTGAACTCACCTTGCTAGATTTTGGCTAAATCTAGATTTTCCCCAAACGTAAGCTCCTTTGAAGAAACTTAGATCTTCAAGCCAAATCTTCCAAAAACCTTTTTCCATCACTTGCATTCACCATCAAAATCTTCTTAGGTTACCAAAATAACTTCAAACTTTACTTCTTGAAAGAGATGGGAGAGGATTGGTGAAACCCTAGCTTTGATGATCTTATGTAATGATAACTTGACCACTTTAAGCTCTTACACTTTAGGATCTTCTTCTTCTAGCAATAACTAAGATTTAAGTGGGTGGAGTGGTAGGTGGAAACCCTAGAAACATTAAGTGAGGAGAGAGGGAGGGAAGTTGGAAAAAATCGCCCAAGGAGAGAAAAGGGTCGACCTGGCTGCTGGAATAAGGATAAATGGTTTCAAAGTCTGCAAAACACGTAATAAGAGGCAGCAGGTCAGCCCCCGTTCGCGGCTTTGCCTCACGACTTTGCCCCTGGGCATTGTCGCCCCCACACATGCCACATTCTGTTTGTTTTGACACTCCTCTTATCCCCATCGCGACATTGACCATGCGACTATACCACGACATGGTCGCCGGGTATAGTCGCCAACCACCTGCTTGCCGTTGTCCAAATCCGTAACTGGTTAGAAATGAATCCCGATCCCGTCCTCCTTCGTAGTACTTGTTCGAGGGATGATCGTGTGCATACGAGACACCACACGGGGTCAAAACTATAATCGTTCGACGTACTCACGCGATCAAAGATCGGTTAACCAATATGGGTCGTGGTTTAACATAATAAAATTTGAGGCGTATGATTTTACAACTTAGGAAAGGAAAAGGTCAAATTACATACGTGGAAGTTTTCGGGGTGTTACAATCCTCCCAGCCTAAAACAAAGATTTCGTCCTCGAAATCTAATTCTCATACTTCCAACGGTTACCGAGCTCAACCTACTCCCGTCCCTTCAGTTTCCAATTGAGATTCAAATTGTCCTTCTTGACCGAACTGCCACAAAAGTCTTTGCATCGATGCTCATGCCTAATGTCCCCTTAGGCTCATCACACTTACATCCGAGTAACGCTTAACTTACCAAGGCAGCTTATAACCACAAGACTTCGTTTGTCTCCCAACCTTAAATGTACCATAATTCCCCCAAATCCAACCGTTCTGTTGTTGAACTGTCACTTCACTCTAATGAGTACTATTAGACTCCAAATAGACGGTCGCCACTGGCCCCATGGTTAGACCACTTCAAGAATACACCCAATTACCAATCACCCAATCGACAGATTCTTTTACCATTCAAGGAAAGTCATCCGACTATAACTACTTTTCATCATCCGAACCCCTTAAACCCCTATGAGCGATACGATTATCCCTTAAGATTGGACTACATCACTCCAACACCCCAACAGTTCATGGCCTCAAAATCCGTAAGTTGACACCTAGCCATACTACAAAGATTCAAATTACTACAGAACCTCGTACACGAATTTCGTCCATCAAGACTAGTCACTAAACAAGGGTGCCGAAACGAACATTTTACCACAAGTATTAACAGAAGATACCGCGAGCCTCACCTGCTAGATACAAAAAGCACATCGACTCTGCAACTGATACCATTCGGCCTCCAGTAATATCACGCATCGGAACACCCAACCTTCCACTGTCGAAGTTATACGCACTTACCCTTAACCGGGGTTACTTAACCTTTCCAAGGTTCTAATGAGTTCAAGGCTTTTCAAGTGAAGTACTTTAACAAATATGCCAATCAAAATCTTTATAGAAAGTTTCAACACGAAGGTTTTCACATTAGTTTAATCGTACGCATAAAATCTACTACTACCTACGCGGTAATTGTGCAAAAATGGACACACTCGTCCCACATATATCACAAAAAAATCATTTGGAAACTATCTCATCACAATTCAAGTTACAAACGAAACGCAAAAATATGTTCAACAACTTTTAAAAATGAACCGCTACGGTCCTAGCACGAATTTATTTATGCCGTGAGTCGTAAGTAGTTTCTTGCATAAAAATAGTGTGCCACAAAATGTTGTACGAAACTTCCAAAGAAAAATTAAAGACATCAACTCCAAAAAATTATTCTTTAGTCAAAAAATGACATGGAATAAAATTCACCAACAAGATTTACACGCGTCAGTTTATTTTGCAAAAACGATGAAACGATCCATATATACACTTTGGTTAAAATACAACGTGATTTGCGTCAGTTCCAAGTTTCAAAGCCAATTAATAGTATGTTTTCATCATTCGAAAATATCGGTCAAAACATCGTGAAGAAATTTCAAATCATAATATGCATGTAAATTTGTAATACTCTCCTAGTAGTCTTTCTGAAATAATAAAACATATGTCAGGTAGTCCACACTAGATTGTCAAAGGAGAAAACTCATTTAATCAAATTTCCAAAATCTTCTCATATAGTCAGACAATGACGTAGAAGTAAAACCTTCTGACAAGACTCACGCCATTAGAGCATTTTCTCAAAATTTAGGCAAACAGTACGTGCATGTAATTTCGTTGACACGTAAATAGTTTGAATCGGCTCCAAGTTTTAAGATGTGCGCACATTAAAACTCCAAAAATAGTGGCTACGATGCTATGCATACCAACAAATCGATTTAATGCATTTGCATGAAATGACAACGAAAGAACCAATTAATGGAAAGCTCATAAAGCAAAACATTAAGACAAACTGTCATAATGCTCTTAAATGCATTACTCACGCCACGTATAAGTCAATTTGTATACTAAACAAGTCGTAACGTAATGTGCTAACCCAAGTCTCAAAAGAGAAAACCATGTGACCCCAAACCCGTAAACATTTCTCCTTTTGGTTGCTACGCCATAAAATAATATTTTCCGACAAAGTCAACATGAGGCAAGGTACCCACTAAATCCATAAATTAACGCACATAATAATTAAAGTATTCATATTTCGAAGTTGTACCCACGCGACACCTAACGTCGTAAAACAAACTCCAATTTACCCAACAAAACTCCCATAAAACTCAATATAGTCCAACGAAATTCAATCAATCAAATGGTAGCAAAATTTTTGTTTTTCAAATACCAAATTGCATAAAGCAAAGTTATGACTAAAATGTCATAACTCCCAAAAGTTCTCACTTGTTGCAATATAATATAAAGCAATACTCTAAAAGAAAACTCACATGGGATAAAATTCCCAATAAAACTCAAACACCGAATAGCGGGAAGTAACTCTCCGTTCAACCTTAACACATGTGGAGGAGATCCAATGTTAAAGTCACGTCGTCGTTACTTGTCCAAAATCTTAAACAACAATAACATATGGATAACGTGGTATCCGAAAATAATATTGGACAACAACAAAATATAATAAGTCCTAATAAGGTTTGAAATTACTTGCAACAAAATAATTTCATGCATGTTCAAAATCATGATTTAAGACTTTGTGTGTGCTAAACATTTTTATGAGATTTCGTAACACAATTTCCATAACGATTTGAAACACGAGAAATAATTGGTGCAATTTATTTTGAAGATGCATTTTTGGTGCATGAATTTAGTCGGCACTCAACGTCTCGAAACCACACTCCTCCAATCCCTCTGGTCACACTATCATCGTCCGGATGCTCAAATATCTTAAGGCAATAATCCGAAGTTACACCGATTAACCTTACAATTTCTCTTCGAATTAAGGTCGATTCAATAAGCCTATGGTTCTAACCCAACAAACAATTCGACCGAGACGGTCCACTTAATGAAATCATCGCGCTTATCGTCACTCCAAGTGACAAGTACTAAAATCGTCAACCTCTTTGAACGACTACTCACCTAGAAACCTCTTCACTACCCCAACGGTCAACACATCAAAGTAGTTCAAGTATGCACATGTAACTTGTAGGTTCACCATAACACTGGCCAGGTGCAATTATGAACGTACCGTACATGATCATCCTTGCTACACTAGACATGCTTTCTCGTTTCTAGTGACTCCATCAATTCAAAACATCCTATCTTAAAGTGCCTAATGGTGAAATTTTACTCTTAATCATTTAAAAGATCGCTAGCTTGAGTCTAGGTATCCAAAATCAACACCTAAATCTCTCAAACTCATGCTCTGATACCAACTTGTAACACCCTCAAAATTGGAAAGAGCAACTAAATAAAATTTTCAATAAAAATAACCACTTAAGGATAAAATTCCTTCTACAAGCCATTCTTGGAATTACCTCAAGATAAAACATTAAACTTTCAACAATCAAAACCTAAGTCATTCACCAAGACTACAAAAGGTCGGGTGTTACTCAACCCCAAAATCAAGTTGCTATTTCCCAAATGCGGAAGACTTCACCAAGCTATATACTTCTTGAACACCCAACTAGCTCTCCACTCTTCACAGTGTCACTAACTACATCCCAATCGGAACCTGTTGCACATGCCGACAAATAAAAAGGTTAGGCTAACGCCTAGTGAGTTCAAGAGTTTTATCATGCTTATATATAATTCGTAAAACGAGAGAGGTGCAATTTAAATCATGAGTTCAAAAGAATTTACTTTAGATGCAAATCACCTATTTTTCCAACGCACACAAATCCCGTGATGAAAGCTTTAATGTATAAACGATTCTCATAATGGACTCATCTCAAAACTTACTTGAAGAGTGTAATAGTATTTGATTTCCAAAATGATTGAATTCATGAATAAATCGCAATTATTCAAAACATCCCAACACGGGTGAAGCATAGCCCATAACTCATATATTGTGGAAAACAATCCATACAAAGATAAAACGTCACCGAAAACATGGATAAAGACAAATACCCAAAACAACACCTTTCGGTGACGGGGGAGACCCGGTTCCATCGAATGTGACGGGCACACAAAGTTAGGTCACTTACCGATGTTATTGAGATTCCAGTATTGGATGCCGAGTGTGGCCACTTAAAACACACACCCATGAAATGCCGACATCCAAGAACGTAATAGCACGTAAGACTTATACCATACCGTCGATGCCTAACCGTGCCTCAATGTGGAAAACTAGCGTCCCATCATTGGCATAATACCCGAATCAATATATTAGCACATAGGTCTTACACCTTACCATCGATGCTTATTCCGTGCTACAATGGGAGAAACTAGCGTCTCACCATTGAACGTAAAACTCAAGTGCCTATGGATCCATAGCTAAAAGGTCTAAAACATTACATGACTCCAAACGAATGAACTAGCGCATTCAAAACATGTAGTTCTCAAATAATCATAACTCATGACCAAGCTCTGCGTTGAGCTATCAAAACGGGACAAATGTCCCCAAAACCCATCACAATCAAATACCGGTCCACAAACTCGACTAATCAAAGACCACTTGTTATAAGTCATAAAATGAAATATAACGTAAATACCCCGCGTGTATGCGAAACATGCTCCATAAACATAATTAACCCCACACAACTTTAGAATAATACAAATCATTTTCCAAAACACCCATCAAGGTGCATTTACACCAAAAGATTTATACACGTAAGATAAATCATTAAAATATGTCAGTACCTAATATTTACTCTCCGAAATACTAAAATATATATTTTCCTCAAAACCAAAAGGTTTACAATTTCCAAAATGTTCGCAAGATCGGAAATGACCAAAATCCAATGATTCACACGTTCGTATTTTCAAAGTGTACCATAACACAAACTATGCATATTTCCATCAAACACTAAAATGTATTTTCACCAAATAACCTTCATATATGCAATAATTCATCAAAACATTTTCATTCATGATTCATTTATCAAACTACCCAAAAATCCTAATTATGGGTATTTTACAATGTTTATAAAGTTAAAGACTCCAAATAATCGAAACCCGCCCAATAACTCAACAATTGATAATTTCATGTAAACACATAAATGCTTGGAAAAGAACATTTTTGGCATGTACAACGTTTTCACAAATCAACTTGAACTCACCTTGCTAGATTTAGGCTAAATCTAGATTTTCCTCAAACGTAAGCTCATTTGAAGAAACTTGATTCTTCAAGCCAAATCTTCCAAAAACCTTTTTCCATCACTTGCATTCACCATGAAAATCTTCTTAGGTTACCAAAATAACTTCAAACTTTACTTCTTGAAAGAGATGGGAGAGGATTGGTGAAACCCTAGCTTTGATGATCTTATGTAATGAGAACTTGACCACTTTAAGCTCTTACACTTTAGGATCTTCTTCTTCTAGCAATAACTAAGATTTAAGTGGGTGGAGTGGTAGGTGGAAACCCTAGAAACATTAAGTGAGGAGAGAGGGAGGGAAGTTGGGAGAAAATCGCCCAAGGAGAGAAAAGGGTCGACCTAGCTGCTGGAATGAGGAGAAATGGTTTCAAAATCTGCAAAACACGTAATAAGAGGCAGCAGGTTAGCCCCCGTTCGCGACTTTGCCCTGCGACTTTGCCCCTGGGCATTGTCGCCCCCACACATGCCACATTCTGTTTGATTCGGCACTCCTCTTATCCCCATCGCGACATTGACCATGCGACTATGTCACGACATGGTCGACGGGCATAGTCGCCAACCACCTGCTTGCCGCTGTCCAAATCCGTAACTGGTCAGAAATGAATCCTGATCCCGTCCTCCTTCGTAGTACTTGTCCGAGGGATGATCGCGTGCATGCGAGACACCACACGGGGTCAAAACTATAATCGTTCGACGTACTCACACGATCAAAGATCGGTTAACCAATATGGGTCGTGGTTTAACATAATAAAATTTGAGGCGTATGATTCTACAACTTAGGAAAGGAATAGGTCAAATTACATACGTGGAAGTTTTCGGGGTGTTACATTATATCAAGTAGAGGGGCCCTTATTGAAATATTCGTATTTGCATACTGTATATTGTTTTTGGGTCCTTAGATTTCTAAGTGTGTCATTCCATTTCCATGTACTATTGCACTTTCTCTCTATATTTGCTTACACATCGTACTTAGTGGTTTTTGATCTTTATGAGAGGGATGACAACTTGCTTATCATTGTTGAATTGAATGCTTGTTCTGGGATCACACTATGTAAATCAATCTAGGCCATCCATTATCTTGAACGACGGTTGAGAAATTTCGGGAATTAAAATTATTAATAAAATAGGGAAAGGGTATTTTGGGAGTAGGTCTTAAATTTATTAAAAAAATACGGAAGTGTGGATTTTCATAGTTTCATAGTTTTCAGACTCACGATTTTCATAGTTTTCAACCCTGGTTCTACCCTGACAACTTAAGGTCGATGTGGATTTAAACAACTAAAGAAATAATCTTTCGACGAGACGTGCGATGATAAATAAAATAAAGAAACAAGGGATTTGATGACGCAGGAAAAACCTCAATCGAGGAAAAAACCTGCGGACGACAGGGGGTGTCGTCGCTGCACTATGGTCGCCAATCAGGGGCGATGTCCTTGGATGCTGGTGTCGATCGTACAGTGATTACAATACAAATGAAGAAAATGTTTCGAAATGTAAAGTACAAGTGTTTGAATGTAAAAATAGATGTTTGTCGTGTACGAAACAAAGTGTGAACTGCTGGTCGAGGGCTGTTGTCGTGCGTCGAGAGCGATACTTAGAATAATGGATCTTCACTTCAGGTGTTCTTGGATATTGCTTCGGTTGTTAATCGCCGGATATTCGATGTGTTGAAATGTTGATTGAGCTTGATATTTATAGTCTTCGTGTCCTTAGCTTCATCCATGAATGCTCCTTTAATGGCCTTAACGGTTGGAAACGGTCGCCGGAGTAATGATTTTCGTCCGTTACGGTCGCCGACTGTTTAATGATTGCGTCGGTTATATCCGTTGCTCCTTAATGACTTTTACTCCTGCATTAAACACTTCACAAACGGTCATGGTGAACGTTAGCTTTGGTCGAAGTCGCACGTCCTTATATAATAGTCGTGCGGATCGGGCGACGCTATGGTCGAGCGTCGTAAGGGACTCTCGACTTATCTTTTATGAGGGACGTCGATGGTGTTCTAGGTCTTTGTCGAGACCTTATCTTAATACAAGATATAGTCCTTAATCATACGTCTTACCTGTTTTGGTCGCGGTCGAGCGACGTGATTTTTTGCCCAAACAGTTTGCCCCCAAAATTTGAAAATTGAATGTCAAATTTAAGTTTTAAATTTTGCTTGTCGAACGCTTAGACTTGTGACCTGGGTTGAGGGACTTACCTGGTTGTCGTGGAACTAGACCGGTTCGCCTTTAACTGAACGAGAAGTTGAAAAGTTATGACATCATACTGACGCACGATGATGCTTACCAGCTGTCAAAGACAGGTGTCGAAGATTCAGATAGGTATGGACGCGTGTTGATCACCAGCGGACTCGACTTGTTGTGATTTCCTGCATAAATAAAGATCACAATGGGTTGTTTTCTTTAGAGATTTTCTTTAAAAGTTTTCTGTTTCTGATGAGGCCCTTCTCTAGAATCTCGACTTTGTTCAAATCTTGGGTGGTTGGAGATTTATCAAGGGTTGCGATACCCGAATCGTTGACGATGTTGGTTACGATGAACACGATGTCTGTGTATTCTGCGCACCTGGCGACGATGTCTTCTGCCACGTCAACCCTTTCGTCAGCCGACAGGGGCGGGGGTGTAAAGACGGGAGAGAACGAGGAGGAACTTATGGTGATCAGCTTTGCGCTGTCGCCGTCCCTCTCGTTTGACTACGTCCTCGTCAGGATGAAGTCACTTCCGCATCTGGGGAAACATCAGCCCTTAGTTTCCGAGGAGTGTTTTCAAAGGATCTCTATTGAAGAGATAGGGCTGTGTTTAGCCGAACTGGCGTTCCTTGTAAGTTTTTCTTTCAAAACTTGTGTTATCGATGTTCTTTAGCTGAATGTTTTGCTAACGTGTTCCTTCTGTATTTGACAGATGTTCCTGTTTCTTCTCATTAAGTGTGTGAAGGCAGAGAAAATGTTGGAGTGGAGGTCGATCGTCGAGAAGAATATATTCCTTCCTCCAACCTTAACATTAATCTTAAGAGCCACATTCTCAGAGTGTCGAGGCGTAAGGAGTTGGAAGATAACTCCTAATATACTCGTTTGATCCTTGCATCAGTTCTTCGGGATTGATAGGATTTCGAAGATCGAGATTTTTGAACAGAGCTTGCCATCGACGTGCTTCTTTAGTTCTAGGGTAGATTTTTGGGTTTACGAGCAAGACTTTTTATGTTCGATCATTGGTGGTCGGGTTGTTGGTATGCAACGACTTTTGACTTTGTATTTACTTGTCCGACTATCGGTCGTTCATATGTAATCGTTCAATGAAGTTCCTTCTTTTGCTGAACTCGTGTTTTTAATTACATATGTCGTGGATAAATGTAATATTGATCATAAAATTCATTAAGTATGAAATAAACGGAGGATCGTGCGACTTAGGCTTTTATTGCAATATAACGGTTGAAACATAAATCATGTATTTGGACTGTAATAATAAACACAAATATATATCATCGATGTGTTAGAACATACAAAGTTTTTCTAAGTTCCAGAAACTTAGATCGAGGGATCGTTTAGACCTTACATATGACTGTATCGTATGATGAAATTCCAGAATGTATGCCCCTGTGGTAAAACAATTAAGTCACACACTCGGGTACTCATGTCGTGCGTACCTGCGACAAAGTTCGTTAGAGGTCGGTCATCGGATCTCCAACGATCTCACGACGTTCACTGTCGTGTTAAAAAAAAACTTTGCATGAGAGGAAGGCGACTCTAAAAGAAATATTTTTTCAGATGCGTCTCGTTCCAACTTCGCGGGATTTCTTGATTGTCGAGGGTCTGAAGTCGATAGGCTCCTTTACCAACGACTTCGGAGACGCGGTAAGGTCCTTCCCACTTAGTAGAAAGCTTACCTACGTTGAGCTCCTGGGTGTTTGGGAATACTCGACGGAGGACGTAATCGCCTTCTTGAAAGACTTTAATTTTGACGTGCTTATTGAAATGTCGCTCGACCGCCTGCTTCTGCGACGCCATCCTGATCAAGGCAGATTCTCTGAGCTCTTCTAGGGCGTCGAAGTCATGACTTAAATCAACCAAGTTGTGGTCGATGGAAGTGTGCCTCGAAGTCGGGAGATGAACTTCGATTAGTAGGACGGCTTCACAACCGTAGACAAGAGAGAAGGGGGTTTGTCCTGTGGACGTGCGGGGTGTCGTGCGATTTGCCCATAGGACTGAAGGGAGTTCTTCAACCCATCTTCCTTTTGCAGCTTTTAATCGTTTCTTGATCGAGGCTACAATAGTCTTATTACTCGACTCGGCAAGTCCATTGGCTTGGGGATATCTGGGAGTCGAAGTCGTCAGCTTGATGTTCCTATCTTCACAGAACTGTTGGGTCCTGTCGTTTATGAATTGGGATCCATTGTCGCAGACAATTTCGGATGGAATCCCAAACCTGCATATGATGTTAGTCTGGATAAAAGAAATAACTTCTTTATCCCTAATTTGGGAGAAGGCAGTCGCTTCGACCCATTTAGAAAAGTAGTCCGTAAGTACAAGGAGAAATACCTTTTGTCCTGGAGCGGGTGGTAGTTTGCCGACAATATCCATTCCCCATCTCATGAAGAGCCATGGGATAAGTGTCGAGTGCAAAGGTTCCGAAGGTTTATGAGACATACCTGAGTGTCGTTGACAGGGGTCGCAATTCTGGACGTACTTGACAGCGTCTTGTCGCAGTGTCGGCCAAAAATACCCTTGTCGGGAGATACGATTAGCCAAGCTACGACCTCCTGAATGATTACCACATTCGCCGTCGTGCATCTCTTGGAGGATTTTCTGGGCTTGATTTTTGCTGATGACGCACCTTAAATTTAAGCCCATCGATGATCCCCGATAAAGCTTATTTTCGATCATGACGTACTTAGATGCTTTGAATCTGATTTTTCGAGCCTCCATTTTGTCTTCGGGGAGTTGGTCGTGCACGAGTAAATTTCGAATGTCGCGTGACCAATCATCTTCTTCGTCTTCGATCTGGATGACGTCTGTGTTTCCAATGGACGGTGTTGCCAGGTGAATCATAGGAATAACATCAAATTTTGGTTCAACTAAAGCGGACCCAAGGTTTGCCAATGCGTCGGCCTGAGTGTTCTGGTCTCGCGGAATTTGTTCAATAGAAAAAGATTTAAATTTTTTGGAAATTTCTTTTGCCACGCTTAGATATGCTGTCATTTTTGAATCCTTGGCTGCGAATTCTCCATTGATTTGATTTACTACCAGCATGGAGTCGCTCTTTACATGCAATGTGGTTGCCCCCGAGCCGTGGGCCATATTAATTCCCATGATCAGGGCTTCATACTCAGCCTCGTTATTGGTGGTTTTGAAGTCGCATCGGACCGAGTATACCATCTCCCCCCATGTGGCGACTTTAAGACGACGCCCAGTCTAGAGCCTCTAATGTTGGATGATCCATCGACATGTAGAATCCAAGGTACGTCGTCGCGAGTCGCCACAACGGACACTTCGAGTTCTGCTTCTTTTTCTAACTCAGGGCTGAAATCGGCGATAAAATCTGCCAAGGCTTGCGATTTGATCGCGGTCCTGGGCTTAAAATCGATGTCATAACTGCTTAGATATATACTCCATTTTGCTAAGCGACCTGTCAACTCGGGTTTTCTTAAGACAGATTTAAGAGGGAAGTTAGTCACGACAGTAATAGGATGTGATTCAAAGTAATGACGTAGTTTTTAGCAGCATTGACTAGTGATAAGAGTAATTTTTCCATAGAGGAATACCTGGTTTCTGCGTCTAAAAGTGATTTACTTACATAATAGATCGGCAATTGTTGTTTTTCATCTTCTCGTGTCAGAACAGCACTTACTGCATTTGGGCTGACAGCCAAATACAACTGTAGGATCTCATGATCGTGAGGTTTTGGCAACAGAGGAGGCGACGCCATGTATTCCTTGAGTTTTTGCAAGGCTTGTTCATGATCATTGGTCCAGTCGAAGCCCCTATTTTTCCTGAGGACATTATAAAATAGATGACATTTATCTGAAGATCGGGAGATAAACCTGTTTAGAGCTGCTACTCGACCGGTGAGTTTCTGGACTTCTTTGAAATTTCGAGGAGATTTGATCTCAATGATGGCCTTGATTTGGTCGGGGTTAGCCTCAATGCCTCGACGAGTGACCATATAACCCAGGAACTTCCCGGCACTAACGCCAAAGGAACATTTCGTCGGATTGAGCTTCATGTTATACTTCCGGAGGATGTCGAACGATTGCCTGAGGTGATCAATGTGATCAATCGCTTGCTTCGACTTCACTAACATGTCGTCGATATATACCTCCATCGTGTCTCCAAGATGGTCTTTGAACATCTTCTTTACCAGCCGTTGGTAGGTAGAACCTGCATTTTTTAGTCCAAAAGGCATAACTTTGTAACAATAAATACCTCGATCCGTCATGAAAGCGGTTTTCTCTTGGTCGTTAACGTGCATTAAAATTTGGTTGTATCCAGAATAGGCGTCCATGAACGTTAATAACTCATGCCCCGCGGTTGCATCGACCATGGCGTCAATATGAGGTAACGGGAATGGATCCTTTGGACAGGCTTTATTGAGATCGGTGAAGTCGATACAGACCCTCCATTTTCCATTCTTCTTGGCTACGACCACGACGTTAGCGAGCCAATCAGGATATTTTACCTCCCGAATCTTTCCTGTCTTGAGGAGGTTGTCGACCTCATCATTTATTACTTTATTTCTTTCAGGAGCGAACTTGCGACGTTTTTGCTTAATAGGTTTGAACGATGGATCGACGTTAAGCTTATGAGCAATGACATTGGGGTCAATACCGACCATATCTTTATGTGACCAGGCGAAACAATCAGCATGTTCCTGCAAAAAAGGATATGAGTTTTTCTTTAATGTGGGAATCAAGGGATGAACCCACAAGAATCTTTTGATCGGGTTTGCTTTGATCTAAAACGATTTCCTCCAAATGATACTCATCGACAGCTGCTGGGGAGTTTTGTGCATTTTCTAAGCTTGCGTGTACTGGTATAACGGCTTGTTCTGGATTCCCGTTATCCGCCATTTTCCTGCGACAGAAAACAGAAGAAACTCCAAGAAACTATTAGTAGAATGCACGTTCGTCGAGAATTTTCTCTAGATGTAGTCCCACGGATGGCGCCAAACTGTTAATGCCAAAAATCGCACCAAAGGGACAACTTAAGGTCGATGTTGATTTAAACAACTAAAGAAAGAATCTTTCGACGAGGCGTGCGACGATAAATAAAATAAAGAAACAAGGGATTTGATGACGCAGGAAAAACCTCAATCGAGGAAAAAACCTGCGGACGACAGGGGGTGTCGTCGCTGCACTATGGTCGCCAATCAGGGGCGATGTCCTTGGATGCTGGTGTCGATCGTACATTGATTACAATACAAATGAAGAAAATGCTTCGAAATGTAAAGTACAAGTGTTTGAATGTAAAAATAGATGTTTGTCGTGTACGAAACAAAGTGTGAACTGCTGGTCGAGGGCTGTTGTCGTGCGTCGAGAGCGATACTTGGAATAATGGATCTTCACTTCAGGTGTTCTTGGATATTGCTTCGGTTGTTAATCGCCGGATATTCGATGTGTTGAAATGTTGATTGAGCTTGATATTTATAGTCTTCGTGTCCTTAACTTCATCCATGAATGCTCCTTTAATGGCCTTAACGGTTGGAAACGGTCGCCGGAGTAATGATCTTCGTCCGTTACGGTCGCCGACTGTTTAATGATTGCGTCGGTTATAGCCGTTGCTCCTTAATGACTTTTACTCCTGCATTAAACACTTCACAAACGGTCATGGTGAACGTTAGCTTTGGTCGAAGTCGCACGTCCTTATATAATAGTCGTGCGGATCGGGCGACGCTATGGTCGAGCGTCGTAAGGGACTCTCGACTTATCTTTTATGAGGGACGACGATGGTGTTCTAGGTCTTTGTCGAGACCTTATCTTAATACAAGATATAGTCCTTAATCATACGTCTTACCTGTTTTGGTCGCGGTCGAGCGACGTGATTTTTTGCCCAAACATACCCTATTTTATATCTTCCAGACTCACGATTCTACCATGTTTCATAGTTTTTAGACTCACGATTTTCATAGTTTTCAACCCTATTTCATAGTTTTCTACCCTAACTCTACCATGTTTCAGAGTTTCCAAACTCACAAATTTGTAAATGGTTATGAAATTAAGGAATTAATAGTTTTTAAAAAAATTTGAATTAAACCTAAAAATATGTAGGCCATTATATATGGTAACCGAATTAATTATTGAAAAATATGAATTAATTTTAAAATTACGAATTTAGGGAAAAAGACTCAAATACCCTAGTTTACAAGTTCACACCATTATTTCGGTTTACAAAATAATGGGTATGTAAAGAATATCTAAAGAGGATAAACATTAAACAAGATCTTAATTAAAATGTCATGCAAACATTTATTCTAGGCATAATTCTTTTAGTGAAACCAAAATTATTTTTAAATATTTTAAATTTAACATTATCACAATTTAGCTCTTTTACAATAAAATGATAGACGGAACTGCCATGAAACGACTTATTAGTCGATTTATTGATCACTATGGAATAGGATATACATCACATATCCTGGATGAAGTAAAGACTTTGGGTTTCCGAGAAGCTACCACCGCATCCATTTCTCTAACCATACTGTAGATATTGATGATTAATCCGTTGTTTATGCTACCATGGAAATGAGCTCCCATTTGCAATAGTAACGACTCATTTATGATTAAAATATCGCAATAAAAGAAATTATTCAAACAAAATTAAATGTATTATTATTTTATATTAAAATAATAATGAAACTGAATGTATTATTATTTTAAATAATGTTTTATTGTAATTGAATGTATTATCATTTCAAATTAAAATATGATTTTTTTTGTTAAGATAATTAAAAGAGTTGATAAATCAATATCTATATAAAAACAAAAACCAAGAGTCCTGACGTGGCACCCTCTCAGGCCAGAACTCCCCATTTTCTTTTTTCTCCTTCTTTCGGGTTTTACAGCTTCGTTTCTCCTCTTCAACCCGACTAGGGTTGTCTTTTCGTATTCCTCAGTTTCTGTTCGTCATCCTATCTCCTCCCAAACCTCTTCATTCCTCCAAACATCATCGACTTCCATCATCCAGACCGACTACGGTCTGAAGCAGATGTTTCCCTCGAAGCTTCAGATATACGTTCAACTGTTCAAGGGGATTCAAGCTTCGACATTTATCCTCTTCGTCAGCCCTGTTTAGTTTGGATCATGCTTTCTTTTCCCTATGCCAATGGCTTTCGACTAACGACATCAGAAATTTTGGCGAAGTTGAACCTGAAACCAAACCCAGAAGGTGGGTTTTACGCAGAGACATTCAGAGATACTTCTATCTCCCTATCTACTTCTCAACTTCCCCACAGATGTAAGTAATTAATCAAACCACCCTCTTTTCTTTTCAAAGATTCCATCTTTGATCACAATTTACTTTCAGAAGCTTTAGATAAATCCACCTCCAAGTTACTTTTTTTTGTCATAACCTTCAATTTGGGTCAATCTTGGTGTGACAGAGTATTTGGATTTTTTTAGTCGACGATGATATGGGTTATCCAACTTCAGACTTGGGTCCTGATTGAAGCTGGGGAAAGAAATTGATATTTTTAGGGGAAAGAGTGTGTGAAATTTCGGGAATTTTAAGTTATTATAGTGGTTGAGAAGTCTAGGGTTTGTCAAAGGGGGGAAAGAAGTTTTTATGAAATCTTGAGGAAGGATGTTTTACTCGCAGTTCATATTAGCGAAAAAGGGTCCTTTAGGGACAATATGGATCGCAACACATTTGGAGCGGAAGCTTCGCAAAAATCAGGTTGCAGATACTGATATCGGCGTCTCTGTAGGTAATCAATTGTTTTTACCCAATTTTTGTTGTTGTTGGAATTGTGGAATCCTCTTGCATGAAGAGGTATTGTTAGAAAGCAAGATTGATTCGTTTTTATTTGACATGAAGCTTCCAATTTTTATTTGTTTCTATATGTATTTGTTGGGTTTGGCTTCTTTATTAAGAACTTTTTGGTTTGATTAGATAGTTTACAAGCAGAAGTCTCCTGCTTTAGCACTCAATTAGGAAAGTGTTTTATGGCCTCTGGTTTTAAGCTAACCGAAGTCTTACTAGATTTTAGCAATTTTCCTCTTGGAACCCTGAAGTCATTCCATGTCCACATCCTTGGTCTATACTGCACGAGAAACCCCAACCTCCTTTCCTAAACCAGCAAACCTTTACCTTTTGTATTTAAACAGAAGAAAGGTATGGTGGCTTAATGTCTTTCTCCATCTCTCCCTGAAAAAATGTATGGTAGCTTACAACGACGGCGGCGCTCCGGCTGTTCTCCGGTTGCCGGAGGTTGCCGGAGTGTGGTTCTCAGTGGGTTTTCAAATAGGTACTCAAGAACCCTAATTTTTCGATTTGTTTTCAAATAGGTACTCAAGAATATTATTCCTTTTGCAAGATTATGCGCCATTAAAGGGGTCCTATTATGTAGATCTGGGTTGTATCATTGTCAGCCGTAAGATCTTCGTTTGGATGGTTGGATTGATACTAGCAGCTGGGTTTATTGCTGGATTCATTACATTGATTGTTAAAACTGTGCCTAGGCATCACAAACATCCACCTCCACTAGATAATTACACTGTCGCACTTTCAAAAGCTCTCACGTTCTTCAATGCTAAGAAATGTAAGTTAATTAATTTATCTTCTTTTGAATCATTACTTGATGTTAATCTTCATCATTATTTGATCAATTGGATCTGCTATGCTATGTAGTGGAAAGTGAAATTATCAATATATATTGTTAAGATTCCAAACAGAGACAATTGTTTATTAAATTAATAGAATTAACGTGTATGGATGATTTGGTGGTATCTTTTTTATAACAATCAAGGTATCGTTGGGTTTAATTTCGTTTAGTTAATTTCTCTACATTTGTTTTTTTGTTGTTTTAAGACCTATTCTTAATTAATGATGATGCCCTGATATGATAACAGGAGGATTTCAGCACCTTGAAAGCAATTGATGGGAAGACAGAGCTTAATATGTGTTCCTTTCAAGCTCCTAAGATTAGGCTATTTCGTAGTCTTTCTATTGAATCCGGTGATGGTATGCAGGTAATGTCTTCTCCTCTTGGACATTACTCCTTTGTCCCTGTCATATTTGTATGTTTCACATCTTCAATGACTTAGGTCTTGGCAAAAAAGTTGGCAAACTCACAGTTCATCAACATGGGTTATTTTCATTCCAATTAGTAATCAAAGCTTGAAAGTCATGGAAGTAAAGTATGTGCATGCACCTTGAGACTTAAAGGACCACTGTGGATTTTAAAGAGGAATTTCTCCTCTTTTCCTGCAGATCGAGAATTATGGTGGGAAGAAGGGTTTTAGAAAAAGTAGGTGGATGAAATGACAGGTATTATGGACATTGAACATTATATGTTTTCTTGAATTTTATATTAAAACTAAAAGAAGGATTTATTATATAAATAATACACACATATATATATATATATATATATATATGGTTGCACTGGATCAATTCCCTTCTAAGCCGCGATTTATTGGAGAGCTTTTGGTTAAAAGTGATCAACAGTTCAGATGCATTTCTTATGATTCTCACGTTAACCTCAACTTTTTACACGATCCTCACCTATATATACATACATATATATAGAGAGAGGTTCAAGGGACAAATTAGGTACATTAACATAATTTATGATACCACTAGGATCACATCACTTTTTAAAATAATAATTCGTTGTTAGTCAATTGGTGTTTACTATCGGTTACTATATCCTGATCCAGGTTCTATAATCTGCATGCAGGTGTTAGATTTTGCTGTCTTCCCAGAAGCAGAATATGACCTCCCAATAATTCTTGATGATGATGCCCAAACTCAAGTGAGGGACACAATATCCAGAGGTATAACCACTTGGTATATTTCTTAACTTTAATTCATTTCAATTGTAAATAGCTATCACATTATTTTTCATATTTGGTTGCTATGTTTAATCTGATTTACTTAGCCATGTAAATCAAAATCGTTTACGAATTCACAAGCAATTGCAAGTTTAGTATTTGTCCTATTGATCGAGGGGTTCCGGCATAGGGGTACTCTCGGCCTGCTGCATTTACGTGTTAACCACCATCCATCTTCTACATTTAAGTTCTTTAGCCTCCAACTATCTATCTGCTCAGGCTCAGGTACGACTTCCTTTTAGCCTTGAATTTCAAGTAATTTCAATCCATTTGATTATTTGTTTTTAGTTAAATGATCATGAATTAGAGCATCTCCAACAGCTTCCTCAAAAAATTTCTAAAATGGGGAAGCAAAAGTCAAAATCCCCCAAAAAAAATTACACCCATCTCCAACAGATTCCCCATATTTGGAAAAACACTTGGTAATCATATTTGGAGTATTCTCCATATTTGGAGAAAATTTTGGGGAAAATCCTATTATCCCCATTTTGGGGAAACTTTTGGGGAAGCTGTTGGAGCTTATTTGTGTTCCAAAATCCCCATTTTCCCTATTTTCTCCAAAATGGGGAAGCTGTTGGAGATGCTCTTAGGTTTTATGAATTTAATCAATGTATGAGTTGGGTGTTTTTTGTTTGTTCCAATGAATTAACAGTCATTTAGTGTACTTATAAACTTAAAAAATCAACGAAAAACTGTGAATTTGCGAGTCTTCAACGGCACAAGAAATACCAAGACGATCGTGTGGCCTGCATTCTTGATATACGCACACCTTTAATTGGTAATGTCTTTTTTACTTAATTTCTGCAATTTTGACTTTTACGAGTCAAATCTCTTCATGTTAAACTTAGAATTGGTCAGAATTTGTTTGAATTTGGAGAAAAAAGTTGGAAGTTACATGAAGCTATAGAGAAAATGATACCATAAGCATTCATTCTGGGCTACAAAACCAAATAATTTTAATGTTAATTTTGAGTTTTGAAAATTTTAGGTTTCTTTTTGTCATTTTTGGTTTGAATCTGAATTGGGTTTTGATTATTTGAGCGTTATTTTGCCTGAAATTGAATACCCAACATTGGTTTGTATCATATTTTTTGAAATCCATTGGTTTTGATCAAGGTTCTGTATGTGTACTTGCCTTTTCTTGATCAAAACATGTGTCTTTTTTAAACTCAAAATCACAAATGATAAGCAGATTAAGTGCTATTTTATTTGTAACTTTGTGTGGAATAGGCTACATCTGCAGGTTCACATTGCATGATAAATCATTTCAGTATGCATAGTGAGGCATTTGGAAGGTGGTTGATCCATTATTCAACTTCATTGTTCTAACCATTGATTGTGTACCCACCATTACTAATAGTAGAAGCTACAGAAGTATGCATGTCGGAAGACCCTTGCTGATAACCGTCCACGAATACGTGGTAGATTTGCACGTAACGACGAGCCTGGAGAGATTCTGAAAACTACAACTTTCCTTTGATATGGAGACGAGGAGGAACTTTGGGTAATAATTTTTACTTTTCGCAATTAATGTTAATAAATAAAATAATAAAAAAACTTCTGAATTGGACAAATACTTGATGCACAAATAACAACAGATTCATATGAACAATTGTTTTAATGTACTCATTTGCTAAAAATATATGTATATATAAATCACTCAAAATCACAAATGATAAGCAACTTAAGTGCTATTTTATTTGTAACTTTGTGTGGAATAGGCTACATCTGTAGGTTCACATAGTTAGGCATTTGGAAGGTGATTGATCCATTGTTTAACTTCACTATTCTAACAATTGATTATGTACCCACCATTACTAATAATAGAAGGTACAGATCTTTCAAGTTAAATGCAATATATATAAATCGTTGATGCATAATATAAGTGGGTGGTTTGTTTTAAATGACATTTTTTATATTGTAAGGAGGAAGTATTGTTTTATAAAATGAATAAAATTAACTGTTGATACTTGCTGATAACCGTCCACCTGGTAGATTTGCATGTAACGACGAGTCTGGAGAGATTCCGAAGACTACAACTTTCCTTAGATATGGAGACGAGGAGGAACTTTGGGTAATAATTTTTACTTTTCGCGCATTTAATGTTACTTTTGATTTGGATCCCAACTGGGTTTTTAATTTAGGTTTTTTTTGTCATTTTTGGTTTGAATCTGAATTGGGTTTTGATTATCTCCATATTCTCCATTTTCTCCAACATAAGAAAGTTGTTGAAAATGTCTAACATTTTCTGACTTTATCGGTTATTTTTATTCAATTATGCCTATTGTACCCTTAATTATAATTCAGGGTAAAATTGTACTTTGGTTAATCAAAAAAAGTAATAATTACATACTTCTAAAAATGTGTGCATTATAGAATGAAGAAAATTAACTGCTTAATGGATGTTTATCAATACAGTATGCAAGTCGGAAGACCCTTGCTGATAACCGTCCATGAATACGTGGTAGATTTGCACGTAGCGACGGGCCTGGAGAGATTTCGAAGGCTACAACTTCCCTTCTATATGGAGACGAGGAGGAACTTTGGGTAATAATTGGAGCATGTCTCATTTGGAGACTGGACATGCATTAGAGTGATAGTTGCGGTCACATTTAGGTGTACATTTGTTTATTTCTTAATAAAATAAGCATAGTTCCATCGTTACTGTTAGTCATTTTATATATCCATTTTCCGTTAATTAAGTTCTATTACTTTTTACAAATCAATCGTTTAAATATGACTTATTATTTACTATATTTAACATTAAAATTTTAGTTATATCTATAATTTATATATTACTACCCAAAAAACTTAGTCTACCGTGCAACGCGCGGTTCTCATACTAGTGGGTACTAAAAATGATGAGTGATGCATAGGGACCAAATCCACAATTCAGTATTCTTTGTTTTAAAAACATATAGGTTAATTAAAAGGGAAAATTAAATTGACAATTATACTCATTATGTGCAAGTCACATGATGCGTTTAACATTTTAAACTTAACGGTGTTAGTGTTGAGGGACCATAGCCACAATATATTGTATACCACTGGAATTATATCCGTAATAAACATAGAATAAGAACCATAGTAAAAGAAAACACAAAACCACAAGGACGAAATTCACAATTCACTCGTTTAATAATTTATCATTTTCGAAAATTAAAAGGTGACAAATGGATAATATCCAAAGATAATATTAAGATAACTGTAACCAATTAACGGTACTTTTGACTATTTTTCCCTTCCACGATTTTTAAATTCATGAATATATTAATTTTTCATTTTATTAACATAAATAACTCAATCTTGTCTTATCCTACATCATTAAGATTTTTGGTATAAAGGTGGGCCGGGTGGTGTGTGTGAAATATGAATAGAGTAGACGTCCATCAAAAGCAAACTAATTAAGGTGGCGTTTGTTTTTTAAGAGGTGCTGAAGTCTGAAATCTGATTTCACTTCTGATTTTTAAGAGATGGTACTGAAGTCTGAAATCTGATTCAATTAGACTGTTTGGTTTTATAAACTAACAAAGATCTGAATATGCATAATTGTCTATTATCTCTTTTGATATCATTTCGTATAGGCTCCAATAAACGATCCATCAAAAGCCAAATAATTTGCAACCAAATAATATTAAAAAAAACTCAGATTTTTTGTGCACTTGAACATGAGAAACCTTGTTAACCCTTTCCATCACACCTCTATTCCAGGGCCATCGAAACCGTTACTTTCAGTATATCCAGATCCTCCTCATCTGCACAACTTCAAAAATCATCTTCATCTTCTTTGAAGTTCAGTTCTCTTAAAACTCTCATCTTCCCCATTTTAAATTGTTGAGGAACCCTAGAAACTGTTATCTCCCCCATTTCAAATTATGAACAAAACTCAGGTCAAAAAGCTTCAAGATTCATAACTCGTCTTCCAAGATGATGAATTCTAAACTAAAACTACGAGAACCAAATCTGTAGTAATAAGCTTGTGGCTTTATCAAACCAAAAAAGCAAGAAATCCAACAAAACTTGGACAAATCGATAGAAACAGGGACGAAAATTAACCCATAAATTAAACAAACAGGGACGAAACATGAACAAAGCAACAAATTGATACATATTTGAGAAGGCGATGGAGTCCAGCAACAATCGATTTTAAGTTGTTGGAGGTGACGGAGTCCCGCAAGATATCGATACAAAGCATCCTTTTGAGCAAACATGATCTGCGTTGAAGGAGGTGATGGATTCCAGTTGAGTCCGGCACAAATCTGATGGAGGCGAAGGATACCCGTTGAGTCCCGCACAAATCTGATGGAGGCTAATGGGAGGGTAATGGGTCTAAGCAAATCAGAGTTTTTAAGAGGCTAGGTTATCACTTTTTGATTTAGATGATTTTAAGTGACAAGAGCCTCTGAAACTTAAAGAAAAACAAACAGTCTGAATATTAAAATGTCTGACCGGTTCAGACAAAAGTGCCTATTAAGTGCTGAAAACCCCAAAACAAACAAAGCCTAAATGTTCCAAATCATATAAATTAATTTTAATTGTTTATTTAATCTAACAAATATGTATTTTCATAAATAAATCGATTTTTTCTAATATAAAGTATCAATCATAATTAATGAACTCCAATTAGTTTTATTAAATAATTAAATCATAATAAATGAACCGTTATTATTTCCATAGATATCTTAATTGATTGGTTTGTATGGTTTATAACTTTCACATGATTTGCATTTGATTTGTCCCCTCTCTCTCTTTATATATAGAGAGAGTTGGGTTTATACTAGAATAATATTTATTTAAAAAAATAAGAGAATAATTATTAGTCAATCAATTCATTAAATAATACTTTAAATAAACTTTCTTAAAAATTGCCCAAATGACATATTTATCATTTATTGTATACAGATTATATATGGAAATTATTTATTTCCATAAATATTATTTAATAAATTTAATTAAGATATTTATTCATGACTTTTTTTTATATTTTTTATGATTTTATCATGATTACCTTTTTTATTCACTTTTTGTTTTTTCACAACATTTAAATTAGAGTAAACTACAATTTTGGTCCCTGGTTTATACCTGGATACGAAAATCGTCCCTAAACTTCAATAAGTACGGAAATCATCCTTACTGTTTGCATTTTGCTTTGAAAATGGTCCCCGCGACTAACGCCCGTTAAAAAACTCAGTTAAGTCAGGGGTATTTTGGTCTTTTTACACTTTTTTGTCTTTTTCTGTTAAAATAAAATAAAATAAAAATAAAAATAAAAATATTTTATATTTTATATATTTATATTATATATATATACATATACACACACATATATATATATATATATATATATATATATATATACAGTGATGAAGAACACCCCGTCACCCACCTCCGTCACCCACCACCGTGACCCACCCACCATCGTGAACCACCTCCGTCACCCACCACCGTTACCCACCCACCATCGTGAACCACCTCCGTCACCCACCACCGTGACCCACCACCTAACCCACGTCTTCCATCTCCATCTTCCATCTTCCATCTGATGTGTTCTCGTAGTTCTTCCTCACAGCCCAAATCAAGCAAGAAAAATGAGTGAAAATGTCCTTTTCTTATCTCTCTCTCTCTCTCTCTCTTCCCCATCGCACCACACACTTGCAGGAACAATCTCAGATTCTCAGGTGACCTCACATGATCCGGTCACCATCTCCGGCGAACTCAGATGCTCCGGACACCATCTCCAGCGAACTCAGATGCTCCGGTCACCATCTCCGGCGAGGCTTTGAATTTGTTATCATCCCTACAACGACGTTGTAACCATCGGAAATATTTGTGTATGCATATTGTGTGTGTATATACCTATATGTTGTATGTATATATATATATATAGTGTTTGTATATACATATATACGTGTTGTATGTGTGCAGTATTGTGTCTGTGTATATTTATGTACGTGTTGTATATGGAGGGTCGATGAAGTTGAACCAAAGATAAGCGGTTCCTAATGGGGTGAGACAAACGGGGGTGAAAAAGGGGCAGATGTGTTCATGGGATAGTTGCCCATTTGAATTTGTAGTAATTCTTGTGGTGGGTTGTCATTTTGAAAGACCCACTTCTCGTAGAAATCTGAGAATTTTTCTTCAATTGGTGTCTACTTAATGGGTTTAAAGTTTTTATTAATTAAAGGGAAGAAATGATGAGTGCTTAAGGTTATATATATATATATATATATATATATATAGAGAGAGAGAGAGAGAGGGAGGAAAGTTCAAATGAAAACTCAAATTCAATTGTAAACATGAGGACACATATCGTCCATTGATCGCAGCCATATTTAAGCCATTCCTAAAATTCAGCTTTAGGGGTATTTTCGTCAAATTAGAATCAGCGCCTATTTTTGTTGAATTTTTATTTTCTTTTTTAATTAAAAAACTTTTACCCCCTTAAATTTTAAAATAAATTATCTAAAAAATTACTAACATTTTAATCAAACAAATTACATCAAAAAAACGAGAATTTCGTGCTCTTCGATATGACATCCATCATGATATAGTTTTTTTTCGATTTAACCGTTTTTTACGTGAAATCGTGTATATGTGTTATATTCAGACTGAATATAACACATATACACGATTTCACGTTATAACACATATTCAGACTGAATATAACACAAATTCAGTCTGAATATAACACATATTCAGACTGAATATAACACATATTCAGTCTGAATATAACACATATTCAGTCTGAATATAACAAATATTCAGACTGAATATAACACATATTCAGTCTGAATATAACACATATTCAGTCTGAATATAACACATATTCAGTCTGAATATAACACATATTCAGTCTGAATATAACACATATTCAGTCTGAATATAACACATATTCATACTGAATATAACACATAAAACCATGCGATAAACACGACCAATAATTGTGTGGTAAAACCTAATATGTGGTATATGATATCACGTGATGATCAAGTTCTTCAAACCGAGATGTAGCTGAAAAATATGAGGCTAGCGGTAGTTGAACAATAACCAAATCAAAAAAATTCATGCGATGTATTGATATGTATGTCACTAAGAAAACCAAAGATGGATAATAACAGCAACAATATTCGATGAACAACACCGATGGTTAAGGGAGAATGGCCTTAGTATGCATGTGTGGCATGTATATGCAATGTGAAAGAATGCATCAACAGATGTGAACAAAAGAAGACGTGAGTGATGAATATGTGTTATATTCAGTCTGAATATGTGTTATATTCAGTCTGAATATGTGTTATATTCAGACTGAATATGTGTTATATTCAGTCTGAATATGTGTTATAACGTGAAATCGTCTGAAACCAATTTTCATCAAGAAACTAGAAAATTTGGCATTCCATTGTCTTGAGGATTGCTTTAAACCATATATCGACTTATGTAACTTACAAGCCATATTGGTCGCCCCCTTGGTTGACAATCCTTGAGGAATTTGCATGTACACCTCCTCATCCAGATCACCATGTAAAAACGCGTTATTTACGTCCAATTGAACTATTTTCCAGTCTCGAATTGCTGCTAAAGCAAGCATTGTTTTGATAGTAACTGATTTGGCAACTGGGTTATACGTACGTCTCCATATAATCGACTCCTTCTTGTTGAGTGAATCCCTTAGCTACTAATCGTGCCTTGTACCTCTCAATTGTACCATCGGCCTTGAACTTGAGTTTATAAACCCATCGACATCCTACTTTATTCTTTCCTGGTGGTAAAGGAACGATCGTCCATGTATTAGTGTCCTTCATGGCTTGTAACTCTTGTTCCATAGCCAAAACCCATTCCTTATGTTTGACAGCTTCTGAATAGGATCGTCTGAAGATATAGTTGCTGTAAAAGCTTTGAAGGAGGATGATAATTGTTCGTATGAAAGAACATTGGCCAAATCATATCGAGACATATAACACATATACACGATTTCACGTTATAACACATATTCAGACTGAATATAACACATATACACGATTTCACGTTATAACACATATTCAGACTGAATATAACACATATTCAGACTGAATATAACACATATTCAGTCTGAATATAACACATATTCAGACTGAATATAACACATATTCAGTCTGAATATAACACATATTCAGACTGAATATAACACATAAAACCATGCGATAAACACGACCAATAATTGTGTGGTAAAACTTAATATGTGGTATATGATATCACGTGATGATCAAGTTCTTCAAACCGAGATGTAGCTGAAAAATATGAGGCTAGCGGTAGTTGAACAATAACCAAATCAAAAAAATTCATGCGATGTATTGATATGTATGTCACCAAGAAAACCAAAGATGAATAATAACAGCAACAATATTCGATGAACAACACAGATGGTTAAGGGAGAATGGCCTTAGTATGCATGCGTGTCATGTATATGCAATGTGAAAGAATGCAACAATAGATTTGAACAAAAGAAGACGTGAGTGATGAATATGTGTTATATTCAGACTGGATATGTGTTATATTCAGTCTGAATATGTGTTATATTCAGACTGAATATGTGTTATATTCAGACTGAATATGTGTTATATTCAGACTGAATATGTGTTATATTCCGTCTGAATATGTGTTATAACGTGAAATCGTGTATACGTGTTATATTCAGTCTGAATATAACACTAGGGGTGAGCAATACCGGGTACCCGCCTTATTTTCATGGAACCGGAACCGCCGGTTCCTAGAAAGAAAGAACCGGAACCGGAACCGTTCCCGTCGGTTCCCTTTTTTTTGGAACCGGTCCCGGAACCGCTGGGAACCGGTTCCGGTTCCGGGTACCCGCTAACAACTTTTTTTTTAATTTTTTTAACATTTTTTACAAAAAAACAATTAATCATCCAACCACCATTTCAGGTCTGAGGCAACGAAATAGAAGAACCAGTCAAGCCGGAGAAACCAACATTTAAAAATAGTAGGTCAACAAGAAAGTAATGTTTTCCACATTGAAACTGAATCTGAATCATAACACTGTTTGTTTTTGTAGCTGATAAACATTTAAACCATCCACAGTGAAAGCCTGGTTTGAGTTGCTTAGCAAATGATTCCATTCTGAAGTCCATGAAATGGAACTCCAACACATATAGAACCAAACCAAATAAACGAGTATAGAACTCCAATTACATATAGCAGCACCACAAATTGTCCACTAAGACCCTTCAACATAAACCATAACCAACTACCAAAATTGTTTCCTAAGAAACTAGAAAACAAAGCAAATGCAACTAGCAGGTAGCAGAGGAACTTCACTTGAGGAAATGATGAGAAATTAGCCCTGATACTTGCAGAAACCCAACACGCTCCTTATCTCCAAATATCGTCTTCAGCTTCTCATCACAAACGATAACCTTACTGTTCGTTGGCTCCTAAATAAGAAAACAAACACACCCATCATCAATCTAATCAAATCCAATCCACCTTATTAATAAGTAATTATGCATTAACAACATTTCCGTTGGTTTAAGCACAATCTAGCCCTTTAACCTCAACCTCTCAAATGAGAGGTGCCAAACTGTAACAACTCTTCTTAATTATAAAGTTTCCCAAACAAGAAATGAAAGTTGCAGAATTATATCACAACACATTAGAAAGAACACCCAGATTACAATCACGTCATATGCTTCTTAGCTCATGCATAAAGGGTATCAATGTTAACCCTCATAAGACAACCAAAAAAACCCATAAACTAATTACTCTTTAGTACCACATACTCCAAGTAAGCCACATCGTGAATTACTTCATACACATCAACTTCAATTCTCACCTTTCTTTTTTACCACTCTTTTTTAAAAATTCCAGTCAAATCTTCAATCGAAAACGTATAAAAACTATATTTTAATATTGATATATGTAGATATAACTAATAACCATCATTCCCCACCCCTGATGTGAAAGTGAAATGCATTCATAATTCCATAAACTTTAAAAGACAACTAACCCTCTGAATAGACCACCCCCGTGTGCTTCATATGCAATTCTTCTTCAACTACAACTACAACACCAATATTCCATCAAAACCCATCTCAAAATAGCAGCAACACAAATCATGTAAAATGAACACACAAAGTTGTAGGACGTGCCATGAATTGAAGGTAGCAACATGAAAAAGATGCTTAAAATCGCTGGAATTAGCAAAACAAATCAGTTCACGAGCAGCTAACTTACGGCGGACGGCGGCTGTGTGCAGAGAAACGGTGCGGCGGACGACGGACGGTGGCTGAGCAGATACCTTTGTGAGCAGAGCAGATACCTTTGTGAATTGTGAGCGTGTGTGGCGGCTTTGTCAATCAATATGGAAGAAGTAAACCAAAACCCTAAAAGGTTATTTTGTTAGTTTATTAATTTTTTAATTTAGATTAAATATTTATATGTAATAAATAATAAATATGTAGATATTTTCTATTAAAATATACCGGGTACCCGGCGGTTCCGGTTCTGGGTACCCAGCGGGACCGGGTACCCGGTCCCGGAGGGTAGCGGTTCTAAAAAAATGAGAACCGGAACTGGACCCAGTCACATCGGTTCCGTTATTTTAGGAACCGGAACCGGAACCAATCACATCGGTTCCGGTTCCAAAGGCGGGTACCCAGTTCCGCTGCTCACCCCTATATAACACATATACACGATTTCACGTAAAAACGGTTAAATCGAGAAAAAAAAACTATATCATGATGGATGTCATATCGAAGAGCACGAAATTCTCGTTTTTTTGATGTAATTTGTTCGATTAAAATGTTAGTAATTTTTGAGATAATTTATTTTAAAATTTAAGGGGGTAAAAGTTTTTTAATTAAAAAAGAAAATAAAAATTCAACAAAAATAGGCGATGATTCTCATCTTTCCAATTTTACCCCTGTGCGCTAAATATTCATTAAGCCATGGACAGAGTTTTCAACTTATTTACAAAATTGCCACCGTGTTTTTTTACCATTGATCTCTTCACCAGATTATTAATCAACGGCTGTGGTTTGTCCTCACGTTTACAATTGAATTTGAGTTTTCATTTAAACCCACCCCTATATATATATATATATATATATATATATATATATATGTGTGTGTGTGTGTGTGTGGAGAGAAAAGGAGAAAAGGGGAGAGAAGAACAGTAGGTTTATATATAGAAAAGAGGAGAGAGGAGAGAAGAACGTGCAGACATATATATATATATATATATATATAATAATATTAATATAATATTAGTATAATATTAATATAAGTTAGAGTAAATTACAATTTGGTCCCTCTAGTTTAAATACAAGTGTATAGCTTGACCTTGTAAGAAAAAGACGAAAATACCCCTAATATAACATAAACAATTTAACGGAGTTAATGGTCAGGGACGATTTTCAAAGCAAAATGCAAACAGTAGGGATGTTTACTGCACTTATTGAAGTTTAGGGACGATTTTCGTATCCAGGTATAAACCTCAGGGACCAAAATTGTAGTTTACTCATTAAATTAAGTGTGATTTAGTTTTTTGTTTTTATTGAAATAGTTTATTTAAGAATTTTTGTCAAAAATCACATGAGATATCCACAAATCAAAAAAAAATTCCTAAAAAACACACGTTAATTTTCCTTAATGTATCATATGTGATATTGACCATAGTAGACAAGATATGAAGTTATCTACAACATTAATATTATATGTGATATGTGTAAATTATGAAATAACGTTTTAAAATACATGCGATCTTATACATTTTAAATATATTTTACTACACATCACATCTTTTTCATCATTTTTCTTTCTCAATGTTTAATATGAATCATTGTTTTCCAAATTTTGATCATATATGATTAAAAAAAATTAAAAATTAATTAATTATAAATCATATGTGATTTTGATGAATATTGTAATTCTTTTAAACATTTCTTTAAATAAGTGAAATGAATTCTTTAAATAAAATTAAATGCTCTTTTTTAAATGAAAACATATACAAAAATTATTGAATAAAAAACTAAATCATATTAAAGTTATAAATATGGTAAAAGTAGAATCTTAAATAAATACATTGAATAACTTTTAAATAACTAAACTAACTTTATACTATTATTTATTTATTTTTAGAAATAGTTATTTAAGATATTTTTTAATAAAATGATTGACCTATAATTATTCTCTTAAATTAGTATTATTATCGTTTGAACCTAAATCTCCTTTTCTCTCTCTCTCTCTCTATATATATATATATAGGGCTGTAAACGAACCGAACGTTCAGCGAACCGTTCGTGAACTGTTCGGCGGGAAGTTCGTTTATGTTCGTTTATTTAATAAATGAACGAACATGAACACGTTTTTTTGTTCGTTTAGTTAAATGAACGAACATGAACAATGGTCTCGTTCGTTCATTTATGTTCGTGAACGTTCGTTCATTTATGTTCGTTAATGTTCGTTCGTTTACGTTCGTTTATGTTCGTTTATGTTCGTTTACGTTCGTTTATGTTCGTTTATGCTTGTTTATATATAAACATGTTTATATAATATGAAATTAATATGTAAAATCATCAAGTTAATTGATCTTTTAGAATTTATTTTTCATACCTTCTAAGTTAACCTGGTTTTTCATTTTGTTAAGGTATTTTTTACGAACGAAATGATGAGTATGGTGGTTGTTTTTTGTTCATTTGGGTTCGTTCGTTTATGTTCATTTAAGTTCGTTCGTTTACGTTCGTTTATGTTCATTTAAGTTCGTTCGTTTACGTTCGTTTACGTTCGTTTAACTCTTAATGAACGAACATAAACGAACACGAACAAACAAAAATTCTTAACGAACGAACATGAACACAAAAAATCTCGTTCGTTTACCGTTCGTGTTCGTTCGTTTGTTCGTTTAAGTTAAACGAACGAACATGAACAAGCCTCCGTTCGTGTTCGTTCGGTTCGTTTACAGCCCTATATATATATATGGCATTTCAAATAAATATCTAAAAATCTTACAAAGCAAGATCAACACTTAGGCCATCAGTACCGCTCTGCAGAAGCCCTCAAGCCCTCAAGCGCCACATCAGCTTTTCTCCTAACCCTCTCCTCAAGCCCTCAAGACCCGTAGCGCTACCCTAATATACCCGCTATCCACTCCCTGGAATGGCCCCACACCCACCCTCACATACCTCTCGGGTTCAACGGGTTTACAAGCCCGCCATACCCGCTCCCCCCCCTACCCGCTCCCTAAGCCCCCCCCCCCCTCCCCCCCCCCCCCCCCCGTACCCCAACCCGCGCGAGCCCGAGCGAACCCGCGTGAAGCCCGAGCTGGAAGCCCGAGGCGATACGGAAGGCCTTATGTTGAAAAACAATGTATAATGAAAGACGATCAATGTTCATTTGTTATGATTGCGATATTTATAAAAGATGACATGATTATATTATTATAGTTAGACTAAATGAAGAATTAAGATGGATAAGATTTATGTAAAATGATGTCCTAATGTATATATAATTGTTATGATAAGATAATCTTAAAATAATAATTAATAGAGTAAACTATATTTTAATAATAAAATTAACGATATTATTTGATTGGATGATAATCTATTTTTGCTATTTTATATTTAAAAGTGTAAAATAATTATTAATATAATAAAATATAAGTTAATAATAAAATAAAATATATTTTAATAATAGAATACTATACTATGTGATTGGATTCAGTTAATAAAATATATTTTAATAATAGAATAATATCCATTTCTGTTAGTTTATCACTTAAAAGTGGATTCAGATAACACCGTAATGAATGTGTAGATAGTAACCTCCAAATAATATTAAAACAATAATATGTCCGAATAATTTGAAAAGAAACCTAAAAGAAACAACTATAAATAATGAGAATGTAAACAATACAAACCCACAAAAAGTGTTAACATCTTGTCAAAAATCCGTACTCGGTTCTCATCACCATGATCATCTTAGTTATTTTCACCATCATAGTGTTTACCTTCTTGCTCACTAGGTGCACCCGTTCTGAACCTCGTCCGCCGCTTCCACCCGGTCCTAAACCCTTGCCTTTCATTGGCAGCTTAATCCCTATGCTTCAAAACAAGCCAACATTCAGATGGATCGATAAGTTGATGAATGAAATGGACACCAAGATCCTATGCATTCGCCTCGGAAACACCCATGTTATAGTAGTAAGCGATCCAAAGATTGCTTGTGAGTTCTTGAAGGACAAAGACGAGATCTTCTCATCAAGGCCCGATTGCATGTCAGCTTATCTGACGAGCGGTGGCTACTTGACCACTGTCCTTGTTCCATTGAGCAACCATTGGAAGAATATGAGAAAAACCCTAGCCACACAGATTCTTTCACTGCCTAGATATAAGTGGTTGAAAGGCAAGCGAGACGAAGAAGCCGATAATTGGCTTAGGTAAATCGACATATTATTATGTATTAGGGTCTTACATCGGCTAGCCTTGGATAATTTTTCCCAATATATTGGAACCTTTCTTATTTTCTCAAGATCCATATTGGAGAGTAACCTAAAGAAGTTCTACATATTTTTATATGGTAACACATCCAAGGTCTACCACTTTAGGGACTCTACATTCTAAGGCAATATGTACTCGTCTATCACCCTCTCGACACTATGGAACAATCTGTGATTGTCTAACCTCCATTGAAGGGCATGTAGAGTCTCATATCGGTTAGATTTGGATCATTTCATATCAATATATGTTTGAACATTACTTATCTCCTTAAGGGATCTTTTGAAAGTAATCTAATGGGTTTCCACATATTCTCATAATATGCATACTTATATTTCTCTCTGGTTTTGATTTCCAATGGTGTTTGTTTTATAGGTACATTTACAATCGATGTGTGATCAATGGTAAGGTCACCGGAGAGGTTATGAATGTGCGAACTATCGTGCGACAATGCTCCAGCAACGTCATACGAAAGATAATACTTGGAAGTAGGTATTTAGGTAAAGGGAGTGGAGATGGAGGACCTGGAGAAGAAGAAATCGAGCATGTTAACTCACACTTACTCCTTCTTTCTTACCTTTACGCATTCTGTGTGACAGATTACTTCCCGTTGTTGCGATGGATAACTGATTTTGATGGGCATGAAAAGATCTTAAGGAACACTATTTGTATCGCAAGAAAACATCAAGATCAGTTGATCGATGAAAGGATTAAAAAATGGAAAGATGGTATTACAACCAAAGAAGATGACTTGCTTGACGTATTAATTAACCTTAAAAACCCTGTTCTAAGCGCAAATCAAATCAAAGCCCAAGTCCTTGTAAGATTAGCACAACTTTTGGTGTTTCCATGAATCTATATTGTTTCCATATAGTATCACTTATATAGTTTTTCGTGTGTCACATGATAGGAACTGATGATAGCAGGATTTGATAACCCATCAAATGGCATCGAATGGGCAATCTCAGAAATGATAAACGAACCAAGGATTTTCGATCGAGCAATCCAAGAGCTTGATTCTATGATCGGAAAAGATAGGTTGGTGCAAGAATCTGATTTGCCTAAACTTAATTATATCAAAGCATGTGTTAAGGAGGCTTTCAGGCTGCATCCTGTTGCACCATTCAACCTTCCTCATGTGTCAATCGTCGACACCACTGTCGCTGGATACTTCATACCAAAAGGTAGCCATGTGCTGTTAAGTCGTACCGGATTAGGGCGGAATCCTGAGGTTTGGGATGACCCACTAACTTTCAATCCAGATCGTCACATGAAGGACAATAACGAAGTGATGCTAACTGACTACAACCTTCAGATGTTGTCATTTAGCACTGGGCGTCGTGGGTGTGCCGGAGTGTTGTGGGGCTCCACCATTACAGTGATGTTGTTAGCTAGGTTGGTTCATGGGTTCACTTGGGAGTTACCACCCAATGAAACACATGTTGATCTCAAGGAGAACCTTCACGATATACTAAAAGCCAAGCCATTGTTTGCCCTCGTGAAGCCTCGTTTACCTCATCATATCTACCCCACATATTGAAAATGTGTTTTAACAAATAATAATTTATATATCTATCACATAATATACTTGTGGGTGAATTAAAAAGTTTAGTTAAAAATGATCAAATGGTTGGTTAAAAGTGTTAGTGTTTGTCCAAAAGCCAATCATAGGATGATTGTAGTTCTGGACATTTTGTCTTGGTACTGATTAATAGAAAGACACTACCCAATTTTCGTGTTTATTCGTGTTCTAAATTAAAGATAATAATAACTGTTGAATAATGTATTCTAAAATATCTCTATTTAAAGTATTAATTTGTGTCAAAATTTTGTCTCTTAATTATTTCATATGCTATTACAAGGGTATATAAACACAAGAGACTACATAAACCAAGAAAATATTTGCTATACAAAACTTTCCTACACTCATTCAAACTTCCATATTTTCTTTGACTTTACAAATTTGGAGACTTGGATTTCTTTTGATTGATTGACAATTCATGCTAACCCTCCCCCTCAAATCAATGCATAGATGTCTTGCATACCCAATTTGTCAAGTGAGTTATGAAGCACTCAGCTTGATATAACTTTTGTAAGGGTATATGCTATTGATTTTCTGATTTCACAAAAGGGAACCTAATGATTTTTGCTTCAAGCTTTTCTTTAATAAAATGTTTATGTATCTCTACATGTTTTATGCAGTTGTGTTGGATGGGATTTTGAGAAATTTCAATTGCAGCTTTATTGTCACAATTGAGATTCATCTTGCTGATGGGATAAAACCCGATTTCTTTTAAGTAGCCAAAAGTGTTCACACATACCTTTAGCCATTCCTCTAAACTCAGCTTCGCCACTTAACAAAGCTACGATCTTTTGTACTTGGTCTGCCATGTTACAATATTCCCTCCAACAAACGTAAAATATCCTGATGTAGACTTCCTCGCCATAATTTTTCCATCCTAATTCGCATATGTATCAACTGACCAATTTTTTCACTTTCTATATTTGATTTTGAGTAACTCTATCAATATTTTGATTCTTTTGAAGTCTTATACGCAAATCATACCAACTTTTCATATTCATAACATGTTTAGCACTTGTTTCTTGCTCTTTTAAGTCTTGTGCAAATTATATTCCATTTTCTCAAAAAGTAAATATTATCATCATATTCCTACTTGATTTACCCAGATCACCGCCACCAACCATCACCGATCTGAACCACCATCGACCTACTAACAAGAATATTAGAGTGTAATACTGTTGATACTCTCATTGTTCAAAATCATTAAGAGTTTCAGATAACAATGATTAAGCACAATGATCTTCAATAGATTGAGAGAGAATGATACAAGATATGATTGAGATCTAGTTTCTCTCTCTAGAGGGTCACCCCTCTAAACACACACACACTACGTATGGCTATGCTATCTACAATGACCTCTCCCACAATCCCTTACACAAAGGTATTTACATCTTTGACCTACACATTAGATACCTTGACTTTGACCATTGTTGACTCTTTACAATTACCCTAAATCTTGAATACATTTTGGTACTAACAATCATATACTCGAAGAGTATCCAGATCAAGGAAAAGCAAACAAGGGTAGATATTAAAGGATCATTAGTAAACTCATCTATCTCTTGCATACTCATCCAGATATTGCTATGATGTTAGTGTAGTAAGCCAGTTCATGCATAATCCAAGTGAAAGCCACATGGAAGCGGTGATTCGAATACTTTGATAATTAAAGTCATCTCCTTGAAAGGGCATTATGATCTCAAAACATAATCCAAGCTAGTACCGTAACTTCAAGTCTGTTTTTCTCTTAGTGGCCGGATCATTTTGATACGAAGGACAAGACTTAGCCTGGTTTCCATCGAGTTATGTATGCTTGAAGAATTTTTTGGAAAGCAATGAAAGAACTCAACACATGACATCACTAGAGATGGATGTAATAACCGGATACTTTTTTAAATAAGGAATTTTGGTGTGTGTGTAGGGTGAAGGAGGAAACTGTTAATGCCAAAAATCGTCCAGAAGGATAACTTAAGGTTGATTGTGGAGCTTAACAACTAAACATGGGAATCTTTCGACAAAACAATGCGATTAAGACAGAAATGTAAATGAGACAAAGGATTTGGTAACACGGGAAAAACCTCAACGAGGAAAAAACCCGCGGACGACAGTGATGATGTCGTCGCTGCACTATGGTCGCCAAACAGGGGCGATGTCCTTATGATTCGGGTGTCGAGAGTACAATGCTTACAATACAACTGAAAGAAAGACTTTAAATGTAAAGTAACAAGTGTTTCGAATGTAAAAACAAGTGTATGGTGTGGAAAAGTAGGTGCGTTGTTTGGGTAAAAAATCACACCCTCGACCAACTTGGGAAATTCCCTCGACATGACCTGTGGACCTTGATTACCCTAATATCTACAAAAGTCATATCCCCGACCGACAAGGGTAATACCCATTATTGCCATATCCCCGACATACGATAGTTGGTTATTAAACAACATCCTGTGTCAATAGTCACTCAGGATAGTGACTTTACATCTCATGATCGCTCGACACGCATCGCATGTTACACGTGTCGCGTGTTACATATCGCAAGTCAAACGTTACTAGTCTTACGTCACTAGTCTTATGTCTCCAGTCTTATGTCGCCAGTTACGACCCGTCGGTCTTACGTCAACAGTCTCCTGTCGTCGATCTTATATCATCTTGGTCCTGCGACCTGGTCTTACAACATTGTCATAAGACTATTCTTATATTAAAATAAGGTCTTACAAGACGTTTACAGTCATATACATGGTCTTGTATGTCGGCGACGGTCGTATGCTCCATAAGCAACTCATTTATAACAACTCATTAAATGAATCCCAACGTTTCGTTTGCAAACTCATAATTATTAACTTTATAATAAAAATACAGCGGAATAAACGTTTAATTAATAAAACCATAAAACAACCAGCTCTCCTCGCGCGCCAGTGTGTACTTGTCACGCCTTGAAGCCGCTCGGACCTGAAACCACAGTTTATTGGGAAAGGGTAAGCACGAAGCTTAGTGAATTCCAACACATGCGCAGATAGGAATTATATACACATCACCCCTATCCGCACATAAGCAACAACATCACAGTTACATAAAACGAGTAAACGTCTACAAGTAATTATGTATCCAACACCTCAGTACCATCGAGGCCTCGGTCCCACCGAATTGTAATGTATCCAACACCTCAGTACCATCGAGGCCTCGGTCCCACCGAATTGTAATGTAACACATTTATACCAAGCATTCAAACCAATCAAATATTACACACCACAAACAACTAGTTCACACCACAAAGACAGTAGTACATACAAACTATTATGACATGCATACAACCCCTAACTACACAGTGAGAGAACTCACCTCGAATGCGCGCCCAGCTTAACAACACAATTCAAGCTCCACAATTACGGTCACTTCCCAGCACCTAAACGCATGTTAAAAACGTGTCAATACGAGACCCGGACCCTATGGCACGACACACGCTTAAACCGTCACTAAAACTAACTTCCGTTCACCCAAAACAGGTCTGTTCGGGACCTGTTTCGACCCCTTTAAACCCAGAAATTCCCAATATTATTTCATGACCAGAAAGTACTCTGAGTTAGGGTTCCAAGGACATATTATACGCCTCCTAACGATTTTTCTACAATTTACTACGGATTTTACAAAAACAGATTCCGGAACAGCGAAAATTCAGCACCCTTCAGTATAAAACGACAAATCGACCCATGCTACGTCCCGAACTGGATTTTGCACAAAACACAGAAAAGTTTCTAGACTCAAAAAGGGAACTTTTGACACCGGTTTCACCCCAAACCGAGTTACGAGCAGAAAGTTATGGTTTTCGCGAGATTAAGGCAGATTCCAGAAATTTTCACATGAAATGACGAAACACCGAACTTGCGACCCCTTTTTCGCCCAGCTAGAGACCGAACCAGTTTTTCGCCAAAACACGGAAAACTTGCTCGACCCTGAACTTGAACCGTGGACGCCAGTTTCGGCTCAAACGGAGTTGCGACGGAAAGGTTATGATCAAACGAAAACTGGACAACGCACTTAGAAATTACATCAAATGACGATTTATGAACGGTTCAAAGTTTAAACGATTCGGGTCAAGCGATCAGTTTTAGATTCTTCGTTTAGGGTTAAGGTTCCACGAGTTGGACGATTTCCAGCACCACCCACTGCCACCTCCGGCAGTGGTGGGCGGCGGCGGCCACCGGTGATTCACGAAGCGTAACGAGACGAATAGTTGACCCGACTAACCACTAGACCACACACCCTCCCCTCACACCGTACCTGCCCTCACGACCACCACGCTGGTGGTTTCCGGCGACACCCGCCGGCGGTAGGGTTATGGCGTGTAGATGGCAGCGAAAGAAAGAACAAAGGGAACGAATCTTACCTTAACGATGACGACACAGCAGCGGCGCCCACTCCGGCGACTCTTTCTTTCTCGATCCCTCCCTCTCTCGCTGGACTTTCTCTCCGGCGAACCAGCGATGAAGATGCCGGCAACTGCAGCGGCGACTTCCGACAGTCTTCTCTCTCTTTCTCGCGATTTCACTCTCCCTCTTCGACTCCCTCACTAACGGCCGCACCACACCCGGAAAGGAGAAAAGAGGATGTAGGGTTTGGAGATTGCTTTGGCTTGCTTGAACCACAAGGAAGAAAAGAAACGAGAAAGGAAAGAAAGGGGGGTCTCGGCCCTTATTCCTGCATGGGCCGAACCATGCCTAAGTTTTGATCAAATCCCAAGATTAGTCCCTCAATACTTATCACTTGGCACTAGTTAGGGCGGTTTAGAAATTAATACGCATTTGGTCAACTTGCTAACTCCGTTAGCGACAAAACGATGCGAGAAAGATAACTACTAATAAAGGAACACACAATTAAATAATTGAAAAGCTAAAAAAACATACTGGGACACGGGCTTTACAATTCTCCCCCACTTGGATTAGACTTCGTCCCCGAAGTCTACGTCCGCAAACAGCTCTTAATAATTCTCTCGCATACTTCCTTACTAACAACACTCCTTCAAGAACACTGAAAACGCGATCAGAAGAACACTCTAACAACTGGAATCATTCCTAGTTAAAAGGCTTCGGTTGTATCCCAACCTTAGATGATTCATACCTCCCGATTAAATTTTTCAAGCTCTAACCATTCTAAAGTTGCTCATAGTATACCCTACAGGATACTCGACTACGATCATTCCTACCCTTAACTGTCGATTAACTTCCACGAATTCTAATAGATTCCAAAGATTTTAAATAACTTATATTAACAAAACATCGACCCCCTGCCGAACATCGGTCCAACCGATTACAATAACACACATCGGCCACCCGCCGAACATCGGTCCAACCGATTACAATAACATACATAAGCGTGGTATTATCCTAGACACTAACACACATAGATAACCCCCACAACCAAAATCAACTAACACACCCGTAGGTCATTCCACCATAACCATCCATCACAAGTGATCATTTCAGGGTTACTACTACCATCACCATGATTATCTTAAAATCGGCTACAACTCTCCGATTATACTAAAGGTGTTTGGCCTCAAGCCCAAAAGTCGACACCTAAATATACCACCTACCTCAAAATGGTTGATGCGCATTTATTCTCTTAATAATAAAGGGCATCAATCCCTTAACCGATACTATTCGGCCTACAGTACTAACGCGCGTGGAATACCTACCTTCCACCGTTGACGTATCATCCACACTTGCTCTACGAAGCCAAGTCACACCGTATCGAGGATACACCTTGACGTCTACCTTCCAGGTAACGCCTCAAGACCCAGCACACCGGAACTACCTCCCAGGTAAGTGCCCACAACTATATCCTCCTAGTACCTACTGGAAAGTCTAGGTTAGAACACATGAATACCGGGGTCCCACCCCGAGATACCCAACCGACCATTACCAACGACTGACTAACGCGTCTAAGGATCCAAAGCAAACAGCCTACCAACAACATGCCTATTCCGGATTGACTCACACACCCAAAAATGCAAACACTCAACGTGCAAAGAATGCCAAACAATGCGACAAAACAACTCATCAACTAGACTCCACATCGAGCCATTAAAACCGGGCAATTGGCCCATGACTAACTCCAAGTCAAAACCGAGCAAAATGCTCCACGCTTGCTAGACCCATCGGTCGGAAAATGCGTTTAAACAAAGTTTAAGCAAGCAATACTCTGAAGTCAACCTTAGTCTCAGACTCAACACGGGTTAAACAAAAGAGTTTTCCAAAAGGACTCATACCCTGAAAATTCTCGAAATGACACATGACACTTAAAAGCACATTTCCCCAAATGGTTTACAAAATCATTTACAAAATATTTTCAACATCAGGATTTTCATCTCAAAAAGATCGTAAGCAATAAAACTACTATTACCAGATCGATAGTTACGCAAAACTGGACACGCTCGTCCCACATAGGAAAAATCACGTTGAAAATCGTTCCATTGCAGTTCGGTTTACTCACACAAAAGCAAAGGGTAATAAATAATATCTTTAAAATGAACCGCCTCGATTCCAGTATGGATTGACTCATGACGTGCACTTAAAGTAACCGCTTGACCTTAAACAGGGTGCGACAAAGGTGTGCACATAATTCGAAATAAGTTTCACGACATTTGATTAAAAAAATTCTTCTTTTTAATCATAAAATGACGTGGCACAGGGTGCTTCACAAATTTTCGCGCGTCAGCTAATCACACAAAACGATGACACGGTTTACAACTATATTTTGTTAAAACACAACTGTCTTGTGTAAGTTTCAAACTTGAAGACAGAAACCAGTTCGCTTCTATTAATTGGAAATATCGACTAAAACCTCATAAAATCTCAAACTGGGGGCAGGCATGCAAGCTTGTAACACTTCCTCAAGTTTCGTACTTGGGACATATAACGTCAAAACATTATAGTTTTAAAAAAATGTATTTATCGAAATTGCTCAAAATACTCGTTTCCTCCAAAGCAAAAGTTTTTTTTTTTAATTTCCAAAAAGAAAATGATCGGTAATTCTAAATTAACCGAATGTCAAAAAAAATCTACGCATTTATATTTCCAAAATATAACACATTGTATCGTATGCATGATGTTCACAACATTAAAACACTCCTTATGAAATGTTACCAAAATTTCTCCATGCACCACTTATGTCACGCATGAATCAATCCACACACTGAACTATTTGCAATAAAACACTTAGCAATACAAACTCTCGAACGAAAAGTTAAGCGACACTAGAATTCCAAACTCATTTTAGACAAAACACCAAAATAGCCTTTATACAGACATCGTGGAATGTAACTTTTCGTCTCAACTCTAACACATGTGGAGGAGTTCCAATGTTAGAGTCTCAAGCCGTAGTCACTTACCCAACATCTTAACCACCTCAAAACATGGATAACATCGTACCCGAAGGAACCGTTGGAAAATAAACAAATGAAACAATCTTTTACAAAGTTTTCAACTCCCGTGATAAAACGGTTTCAAGCATTTTCAAAACTACAATTCGAAATCTTGTGTGTGTACTAAACATTTCCCAAAATTCCAAAACACCATCCCTAAAAGGATTTGAAACACCAGAAGTAGTTAATGCAATTTTATTTTCAAAATAAACTTTGTGCATGACTCAGTCGGCATTCCACGTCTCGACTCATACTCCTCCAAACCTCTCCAATCCACTATCGTCCTCCGAACATTTAACCTCTTAGGGCAAGTTGGGAAATTACGTCAAATAATCCCTACGATTTTTCCTCAAATCCATGTCGGCTCTATAAGCCTATGACTCTAGCACAATCTCCCATCTTGGCCCGAAATGATCTGCTTACAACAAATATCATCCTTATCGTCACTCCAAGTGACTAATACTATAATCGTCTTTCTATTCCAACGACTACTAGTTTAGAACCTTCGACACTACCCCAACGATCATCCCATCAAAGCAAGTCAAATACACCATGTACCAGTGGATCTACTATATTTGTCTCTCCTCGTGACGGCTATTCAGGGTAGATAATACAACGCGTTATTAGCACATAACAACGCACACTAACAACACTCACGCCCAACTCCTTGGATTCCTCGTGACTTCCCCGACTCGAGCATTGATCTTGTGCTTCCGGTAGTAGGAGCTCTACTACTACCTTCCACACCTATCATCGCTCGTTCCGAGTCTCATCCCGAGGGTCCAAGTAGTTTCTCGCCGAAACTATACACATAAAATAATTAATCCACACATGCCAGTTCAAGAACATATCCTAAACAGGCAACTTATAAAACCATCGGTCTCCCCGATCAGACAGCCACAAATGTATACTTAATAAACCATCGGTCACCCCGATCATACAACAACAATTAAATATATAATTAACCATATGCCTGCACCAGCACATATATACATCCACCCTTCCTAGCTCCCTAGGAATTTCCTCTTATCCCACTACCCTTGCTACTACCGAATCCCTACTAATTATGACGAGTGACCTCGCGAATACCCGATTATATGCAGTGCGAAATAAATAGACAGTCGAATACAAGACTCTATCCTAGAACGGTTGGACTCAAACAAGAGCTGCGCAATAGAACTAAATCGAATATTCTAAGGCTATAAATCTCTTACTGCATACAGCCTAGAGGGCATCCACTTAGTAACCTATCATAATTAGCATAAATTCCTAATAGCAAGCAGTTCAACATACATCATAGTGTCCACAACAGGCAATCTAGCATGCATACTCTATGATCTAGAAAGCAATAAAACACTAAGTACTGTACCTTTCCCCTTTGGCTCCGGCTGACTGTACACACTGCGCCTCCAATCACCGTTCCTCGAACGGGTCTTTACTTTTTCTTTTGTCTCCAAAAAGATTTAATAAAGAATTTGAAAATTTCCCAGCCGCAACTTGAGACCAAACACACCGAGGTGCGTTTGATTCACTCAAGCTGTGCTCTGATACCAAGTTGTAACGTCCCAAAAATTACAAGCAAATTTAAAATTTTAAATAAACAACTCATTTATAACAACTCATTAAATGAATCCCAACGTTTCGTTTGCAAACTCATAATTATTAACTTTATAATAAAAATACAGCGGAATAAACGTTTAATTAATAAAACCATAAAACAACCAGCTCTCCTCGCGCGCCAGTGTGTACTTGTCACGCCTTGAAGCCGCTCGGACCTGAAACCACAGTTTATTGGGAAAGGGTAAGCACGAAGCTTAGTGAATTCCAACACATGCGCAGATAGGAATTATATACACATCACCCCTATCCGCACATAAGCAACAACATCACAGTTACATAAAACGAGTAAACGTCTACAAGTAATTATGTATCCAACACCTCAGTACCATCGAGGCCTCGGTCCCACCGAATTGTAATGTATCCAACACCTCAGTACCATCGAGGCCTCGGTCCCACCGAATTGTAATGTAACACATTTATACCAAGCATTCAAACCAATCAAATATTACACACCACAAACAACTAGTTCACACCACAAAGACAGTAGTACATACAAACTATTATGACATGCATAGAACCCCTAACTACACAGTGAGAGAACTCACCTCGAATGCGCGCCCAACTTAACAACACAATTCAAGCTCCACAATTACGGTCACTTCCCAGCACCTAAACGCATGTTAAAAACGTGTCAATACGAGACCCGGACCCTATGGCACGACACACGCTTAAACCGTCACTAAAACTAACTTCCGTTCACCCAAAACAGGTCTGTTCGGGACCTGTTTCGACCCCTTTAAACCCAGAAATTCCCAATATTATTTCATGACCAGAAAGTACTCTGAGTTAGGGTTCCAAGGACATATTATACGCCTCCTAACGATTTTTCTACAATTTACTACGGATTTTACAAAAACAGATTCCGGAACAGCGAAAATTCAGCACCCTTCAGTATAAAACGACAAATCGACCCATGCTACGTCCCGAACTGGATTTTGCACAAAACACAGAAAAGTTTCTAGACTCAAAAAGGGAACTTTTGACACCGGTTTCACCCCAAACCGAGTTACGAGCAGAAAGTTATGGTTTTCGCGAGATTAAGGCAGATTCCAGAAATTTTCACATGAAATGACGAAACACCGAACTTGCGACCCCTTTTTCGCCCAGCTAGAGACCGAACCAGTTTTTCGCCAAAACACGGAAAACTTGCTCGACCCTGAACTTGAACCGTGGACGCCAGTTTCGGCTCAAACGGAGTTGCGACGGAAAGGTTATGATCAAACGAAAACTGGACAACGCACTTAGAAATTACATCAAATGACGATTTATGAACGGTTCAAAGTTTAAACGATTCGGGTCAAGCGATCAGTTTTAGATTCTTCGTTTAGGGTTAAGGTTCCACGAGTTGGACGATTTCCAGCACCACCCACTGCCACCTCCGGCAGTGGTGGGCGGCGGCGGCCACCGGTGATTCACGAAGCGTAACGAGACGAATAGTTGACCCGACTAACCACTAGACCACACACCCTCCCCTCACACCGTACCTGCCCTCACGACCACCACGCTGGTGGTTTCCGGCGACACCCGCCGGCGGTAGGGTTATGGCGTGTAGATGGCAGCGAAAGAAAGAACAAAGGGAACGAATCTTACCTTAACGATGACGACACAGCAGCGGCACCCACTCCGGCGACTCTTTCTTTCTCGATCCCTCCCTCTCTCGCTGGACTTTCTCTCCGGCGAACCAGCGATGAAGATGCCGACAACTGCAGCGGCGACTTCCGGCAGTCTTCTCTCTCTTTCTCGCGATTTCACTCTCCCTCTTCGACTCCCTCACTAACGGCCGCACCACACCCGGAAAGGAGAAAAGAGGATGTAGGGTTTGGAGATTGCTTTGGCTTGCTTGAACCACAAGGAAGAAAAGAAACGAGAAAGGAAAGAAAGGGGGGTCTCGGCCCTTATTCCTACATGGGCCGAACCATGCCTAAGTTTTGATCAAATCCCAAGATTAGTCCCTCAATACTTATCACTTGGCACTAGTTAGGGCGGTTTAGAAATTAATACGCATTTGGTCAACTTGCTAACTCCGTTAGCGACAAAACGATGCGAGAAAGATAACTACTAATAAAGGAACACACAATTAAATAATTGAAAAGCTAAAAAAACATACTGGGACACGGGCTTTACACTTACGATTACACTAACTATCAATGGTCGACAGCCGTTTCTTTTGTTCATTAATGCAGGTCTACAAGCCATTATGGTACAACGGTCAATAACGGTCGAGCTCTTAATGACATTAAAGACTTGACAGCGGTTACAAAGCCAATCATCAAAGCGCATTTAATGTCGGCAGCGGTTACAAGACCAACCATTAAAGCACATTAATGACCGGTGAAACCTATATAAAGGCATCCTCCAACCTAGAGCAGGGGGACGAATTCATCTAGCTATACAACTGCATTCTCATCTACTTCTACATTTTCTCTCTCGCATTCGAGCACACGTCGCTAACGCAAGTACCGCACGACAACAGTTCAAACCGCACGACAACAGTTCACGCTGCATGACAACAGTTCAAACCGCACGACAACAGTTCAAATCATACGACAGCAGCTTGTTTCGCACGTTTAAACACACGACGCACACTTTTTACACACGGCTAAGTGTATTTTTACTTCATTTGTAACCTATTGTACACATATCATCTGTCACAAAAGGACTTTCGCGCCTGTTTGGCGAATCATAGTGCACTGTCGACTCTCACAGAGTCGACCGCGGTTTTTTCCCTCGTTCTGGGGTTTTCCGCATCACCAAATCTCTTGTCTCTTTTACTTTTTCCTCGCAATTGTGTTATTTGGCTTGAGATACGTTTCTTTAGTTGTTAAATGTCCACATCGAACTTAAGCTGTACTTTTGTGCGATTTTTGGCATTAACAGTTTGGCGCCATCCGTGGGACCCCATCTAGAGAAAATCTCAAGCCAACACACACCGCTCTAACGATCTTGTAAACTTCCTTCAGGTACATGGCAAACTATCAAGATCCCCTGATTCAACTTCAATAGGAATTGAATCCGACTCGAAACCAGATTCAAGCCCTGATAAAAAAAATGTTCCGTCAAAGTATCGCATGTATCGCATCATCCAAGGGACTCGGGGGCTCGGAGCACCCTTCACAAACTGAAAAATACCACATTTGATTTCAAAAGTCCTCGGAAAAGGCGCTTATCGACTCCATGTTACGGTCACTGTGACGTCCCACTTAGAACAACTCTATATATATATACTCTAAGTATATTCTCCTCGTTTAATTTTTTTGATCTAATATATGGTCGTTGATTCAAGCATCAAAAGATCATTGGTCAAAACCAACGACCACCCCCGATTTTACATTACAGGCTCGCAAGATCATATGAATACAGGTCTTACGATTTACATCGTGAGAAACCAAGGTCTCTACGACTTAAAAACACAGGTCTATAATATATAATCGTCGGTAAAAGACGACTTATATTTTAAATCTTACAATCGCCAGTCAAGGCAAACGCAGGTCGCAATTTATAGTCCTCAGTAAAAGATGACTCACATTTTCTTATGATCGTCAGTCACGACAAACGCAGGTTAAAAATTGTTGGTCGCCAATAAAAGCGACTCGCACGATCGCTAGTCATGACATATGTCGTCAATAAAGATGACTTGTACATTGAATCTCACAATCACCAGTCATGGTAATACGCATGTCAAAACGCAAAAGTCACCAATAAGTACGACTCGCATATTTTAATCTCATGATTGCCAATAAAGGCAAGTCGCAAGATTAACCGTATATTCACAAGCAAAGTCTTTCAAGAAGGCGACTACGTCCTCCGACGAGTGTTCCAAAGCACTCAAGAGCTTAATGCAGGTAAATTTTTCACCAAGTGGGAAGGTACTTATCGTATCTCAGAAGTCGTGGGTAAAGGTGCCTATCGGCTCCAAACCCTCGACGGTCGAGATATTGTTTGGGCAAAATTTCACAGGTCTCGACCGCGACCAAAGAAGGTAAGACGCATGTCATGAGTTATACCTTGTATTAAGATAAGGTCCCGATGAAGACCCAAAGAACCTCCGCCATCCCTCCTAAAAGGTAAGTCGAGAGTTCCTCACGACACTCGAACTCGACGTCGCCCGTTCCGCACGACCGTCGCATAAAACCGTATGACCTCGACCGACTAACGCGTTATACAACTGTTATATTTGTTTAAGTGTTTAATGCAGGAGTCAAAGTCATTTATGGACAAACGGCTATAACCGACGAAATCAGTTATGAACATCTAAACTCACATTGAAGACGACTACCATTACAACCAATCTTCAAGGCACTTAAATATTCAATTAAAGTCATCCGAAGACTATAAAATCCCAACTCAATCATCAGTTCAAGACACCTGATCAACACCGAATAACAGAGAGAGAGATAGAACAAGAGCATCAAACAACAGAAGCAAACACAAACACTCGAAGAATATTCATTCGAAGCAAAGAGATCATTCATAGAAGATCACTCTCGACGCAAGACTCTCGCTCTCGACCAACAGTTTATACACAGTTTTCACACACGACGCACACTGTTTTTACATTCCAAACACCTGTACTTTACATTTCGAAGTCTTTCCTTCATTTGTATTGTAATCTTTGTACGATCGACACCCGGAACACAAAGGACATCGCCCCTGATTGGCGACCATAGTGCAGCGACGACATCCACTGTCGTCCGCAGGTTTTTTCCTCGTTGAGGTTTTTTCCTGCGTCATCAAATCCTTTGTCTCATTTACATTTTTGTCTTTGTCGCACGCCTTTGTCGAAAGATTCCTTTCTTTAGTTGTTAAAGTCCACATCGACCTTAAGTTGTCCCTTTGGTGCGATTTTTGGCATTAACAGATATCCCACGCAGCTGGAATGCAACGCATCTGAAAAGGTACTTCTTCTAAATCCTTTTCCTTCTTTCATACGATTTTTTATTCATCACGACGATTACTGACTTAAGCATCGGAGGGTCGTTGGCTAGCCAATGACCAACCTCTGACATTGCTTTATCGCAGGATCGAACGACATAAGTTACTTCAGTAAAATCGTACGGTATAAACAATCAGTTTTATTAGACGACTCGATTGTATAACTACATGAACACATGATTCAAGTCCATCGTATGATCAAATCACACGATCGTAAGGTCTAGCGACCCCACAAGCTAAGTTCTTTAACTTAGAAAAATTTCATGTTCTGAATGAATGCTTTGATCGCATGCGCTTATGTTTGCTTATACGAATCAAAATGTCTTATGACTTACGTTCTAATCGTTGTATTACAATGGATGCCCAAGTCGCACGACTTCTTGTTCATTTTTGTACTTAATGAATTTTTACAGTTGACATTACATTTGTCCATGACATGTATGAGTCGACATAATACTCAGGTTCAATAGAAAGGTAAATTTTTTTACCGATTATCGCTAAAGCAAAACTTACACAACGTAACATAGGTCTCTAACGACCGTATCGGCTCGGAACGCCAGATCATAGGTCTCTAACGACCGTATCGGCTCGGAACGCCAGATCAAAAGTCTATAACGACTGTATCGGCTCGGAACGCCAGATCATAGGTCTCTAACGACCGTATCGGCTCGGAACGCCAGATCAAAAGTCTATAACGACGGTATCGGCTCGGAACGCCAGATCATAGGTCTCTAACGACCCTATCGGCTCTAAACGCCAGATCAAAAGTCTATAACGACCATATCGGCTCGAAACGCCAGAACATAAGTCTTTAACGACTGTATCACAAGATTCTTAAATTTTATCTTGGTTCGATCATCTTATGATCGCCGCCAAGCATTATTTCGGCCCAATCGTCTTACGATTGTCTCCCGTACCATACGTCTCATTTTGATAAAGATCATCGTCAGTTCCTTATATTTTAAGGTCGTCTTACGATCGTCGTTAAATTTTTCATCCTTCACATTAGTGGATGAATGCCACAAGTACCTCGCGCATTAAAGATCATCTTTCGATCATCGCAACATACTTAACACTATCGACTGGTCTCACGATTTTAGCTGACCAAGTCGGTTTTCTTCTAATGATCCAATTAGTAGAAATGACACGGCTCATCATTTTACTTTGGTGCGAGATCTGAAAATTCCAATGGCTTTGAAATTCAGATCTCGGGGGGCTAACTGTTTGGGTAAAAAATCACACCCTCGACCGACTTGGGAAATTCCCTCGACATGACCCGTGGACCTTGATTACCCTAATATCTACAAAAGTCATACCCCCGACCGACAAGGGTAATACCCATTATTGCCATATCCCCGACATACGATAGTTGGTTATTAAACGACATCTTGTGTCAATAGTCACTAAGGATAGTGACTTTACATCTCATTATCGCTCGACACGCATCGAATGTTACACGTGTCGCGTGTTACATATCGCAAGTCAAACGTTACTAGTCTTACGTCACTAGTCTTATGTCGCCAGTCTTATGTCGCCAGTTACGACCCGTCGGTCTTACGTCAACAGTCTCCTGTCGTCGATCTTATATCATCTTGGTCCTGCGACCTGGTCTTACGACATTGTCATAAGACTATTCTTATATTAAAATAAGGTCTTACAAGACGTTTACAGTCATATACATGGTCTTGTATGTCGGCAACGGTCGTATGCTCCATAAGACCGACGTCCAGAACTTAAGACGGTCTTACGATTACACTAACTATCAATGGTCGACAGCCATTTCTTTTGTTCATTAATGCAGGTCTACAAGCCATTATGGTACAACGGTCAATAACGGTCGAGCTCTTAATGACATTAAAGACTTGACAGCGGTTACAAAGCCAATCATCAAAGTGCATTTAATGTCGGCAGCGGTTACAAGACCAACCATTAAAGCACATTAATGACCGGTGAAACCTATATAAAGGCATGCTCCAACCTAGAGCAGGGGGACGAATTCATCTAGCTATACAACTGCATTCTCATCTACTTCTAAATTTTCTCTCTCGCATTCGAGCACACGTCGCTAACACAAGTACCGCACGACAACAGTTCACGCCGCATGACAACAGTTCAAACCGCACGACAACAGTTCAAATCGCACGACAGCAGCTTGTTTCGCACGTTTAAACACACGACGCACACTTTTTACACACGACTAAGTGTATTTTTACTTCATTTGTAACCTATTGTACACATATCATCTGTCACAAAAGGACTTTCGCCCCTGTTTGGCGAATCATAGTGCACTGTCGACTCTCACAGAGTCAACCGCGGTTTTTTCCCTCGTTCTGGGTTTTCCGCATCACCAAATCTCTTGTCTCTTTTACTTTTTCCTCGCAATTGTGTTATGTGGCTTGAGATACGTTTCTTTAGTTGTTAAATGTCCACATCGACCTTAAGTTGTACTTTTATGCGATTTTTGGCATTAACATGCGTCGTGTGTAAAAACTGTGTGTCGTGCGAGTGAGTCGTGCGTCGTGAGCGATCTGTTGAGAGAGAATTCTTTGCTTCGAACGAATGTTCTTCAGAGTTCTGATATGTTCGGATGCCAGATGATGATGATTCCAGATAGGTGAAATGATGCTCTAGCTTCTGTATTTATAGTCTTCGAGTGCCATGAATGACTCCATAAAAGCTTTGACTAACGGTTGTAACTGTCACTGAATTCAATGCTCGTAATTGCCTCTGTCGGTTATGGTCGTTGTTCATTAATGACACTGATTCCTGCATTAAACAATGAAAAAGTAACAGTAATATCGCATGTTAGTCGGTCGAGGTCGCAAGGTCCTATGCGACGGTCGTGTGAATCTAGACGACGTCATGGTCGAGTGTCGTGAGGTGAATATCTTTCGATTTCAATTATGATCGGGGGATAAAATATTATGATTTTACCTTATTATAGAAAAGTGTAGTAAATGTTCTCCCTATTCTGGTCGTGGTCGAGACTGGTGAAATTTTACCCAAACAGTTTGCCCCCAAAATTTAAAATGAAGAAGCAATTTTTTTGAGTTTTGAATTTTGTCAATTGGAAGTCTAGGGTCGTGACACGTGTCGAAAGTTACCTTAGTTGCCTTGGAACTGGATCGGTTCAATTCTAACTAAAGAGGAAGTCGAAAAGAGGATAAGATCGTGACGTCACGCTGACGCAAGATCATGCTTAGCAGCTGTCATTGCCAGATGTCGACGATCCGCGTGGTCATACGAAAAGACAAGGACACGTGTCGATCATCGGGTGACTCGACCTGACACGATCGTTTACATAAATAGAGACCTACGATGGATCTTTTCCATTTTACGATTTCAGAGAGTTTTATAGAGAGATTCTTGCTGATTTTCTTCGTCGATACTCTTTCCAAACCTGCAAAAATCTCCGAATCAGTTAGGATTTTCAAGGTTTAGAGCACCTATTTTAAGGCATGATTCTTCGGTCTTTGTATGCGTCGTAAATCCATTGCTAGAAAGCCTAGGAAAAACTGGGATATCTGGGGATTTTCATATCGACAAACTTTGCTAACAGGATTATCGATGTCGACAGAACCTAGAAGTACCATTCGTAATGAGGATGATCTCGATAGCTTTAGGAATCTAGCGAAAATCCATGCAGGGATTACCGTGAGTAAGGCCGGTAAGATTCGACCGGAGATGTGTCCCGATGGGTACGTCGTGATATACGAGTACCCATTTAAGATAGGTTTCGAATGGCCCTATTCGCCTTTGGCCAAGGCTTTTATGTGCGAGTTCGACCTCTCACCGGGACAACTGATGCCCCAATTCTGGGGCGTCATCCAGGTCGTCGAGCGACTTACCAAGAACTGGGAGTCGCCGATGAACGTAAAGGATCTCTTGACGGCTTATCAGGTCAAGGTGGACGTGTATCGTCGCTACAGTCTATTTTCAAAGCATAAGGGCGATCGAACCCTGGTCCTAAAAACTGCGGTCAACGACCGCAAGTGGAAGACCAGGTACGTACTTGTACGGGTGGCGACGCTGGACCCAGAAAGTGACTGGATCAGGTCTGGTTGGAACATGGCGGGTGACTTTTTAGCTTTGGTCGAGCGTTTTTATTGTACTTATTTATTTGTTTCTTGAATAATCCTTTCCCCCTTATGTTTTCAGACATTAACTTCGACAAGGTGAAGCCCAATGATGATTCCAAGACCAAGATCGAGAAGTTCTTGGAGATCAGTCCCGACGATCGATCGTTCGTCACGTGACACTTGGTAGACGAGGACGACGATTTGATGTTCTTGGGTGAGCGCCTATAGGCGAGACGGGAAGAAGTAGAGGATGAAGTGTGTTGGTGCAAGTGTACCCAGCTTTAAATATTGTGATATATTTTTGGTACACATAAAATCACATCTCCATATTTATTTTGATGATTACAAAACACACCGCATTATTTGTTATCTAATATTTTATCTGAGTGTGCAGATATTTAAATGATCTCGATAATTTTTTATCTGAAGAATCCAAGTCTGAAGAGTTTCGTCATTTTATTTTAAAATGATAAACACCCTAAAATATTTTATCACTTGGATATTTCGTATCTATATAAATATATTTGAATCAAATATATATATACAATTTTTTTTTTTATATATATTAAATCACTTGATATATATATATATATATATGTTATTAAAATCAAATCTGCCTTTTACTGTTGCAAGATTGTGATCAGCCGAAGTTACCTGCGTTGCCATGCTCTCATTGGACAAAACTTCAGGCGGTATACCGCCAAGGTCTTCGCGGTATACCGCGACACTATTCACCCGTCACATCTTCTGCATGTGAAGCTTCTATTGTCAGCAACTTTTTCAGGCGGTATACCGCCATGTGCAACGCGGTATACCGCGGGTACTTGTAGCCGTTGATCTTTTGCAGGTTGACTTTCTCCTTGCAGTGTCTTTTTCTGACGCAGGTATACCGCGATGGTTTGGCGGTATACCGCGAAACTCTCAAGACTGATGATCATCCAGTATAAATACAAGCATCCAGCAGCCTTCAATGACACACCAACTTCAGCAATAAATTCTCCCTCAGCATTTGATTATTATTCTGCTGCTTTCTTACTCACACTAAATCACTTAAACTGATAAAATTAATTTTTTTTGAGCAAGAAATCTTGAGTTGATAGCAGATTAAAATCTCTCGATTAGTTGAATCAGCAACACAACTCAAGTGATCAAACTCTCTAAATATATCCAAGTGATAAACCTTATTCAAGAGTGATTATTCATATTAAAATTTATACCCTCTTGTAAGTGTTTGAATTAGAGTGAGTGATCCACATTAATCTCTCAAAGAAGAGTGTTTCGCGTTTGTTGTATTAAGGTTTGTGTTTCTACCGTAAAGAACACGTTTCGTATTGGATCTCCGAGAAGTGTTATTTTCTCGAGGTGGACTAGCCAACTTTGTGTTTGGTGAACCACTTTAAAATTTCCGCTGTCAAGTATTCTCTTTCCCTTATCTATTTACATTTCCGCTGTGCATTTAAATTATATCTGTTTATATAATTGTTGTATATTTATTTGTTTATACTCTGCTTTATTTTTACTGTATTGTTTGTACTGTATTTATTTGTGAAAGAATTTTTTGAAAGTAAAAGATTTAAAATACAACCTTACCCCCCCCTAGGTTGTCCAACATTTGGTATCAGAGCAGGTCTTTCAAAATATTCTGCATATTTTTCTCTTATTCTTCTAAATGGCTCAACAAACTAATATCGTGTTTTCAAAACCTCCTTTGATAGATACTGAAAAGTTTGGCATTTGGGCCGAGCTATTTGAATGTCACGTGCGTGGCAAAAATCAAAAGATTTGGAATATCATAGAAAAAGGAAATTTTAAACCCACCATTGTGAAAGATGATGTTTATATTGATAAACCTATAGATGACTGGACTACTTCTGATGAAGCTCATTTTTGTTTAAACTTTGAAGCTAAGAATATATTATATGCTGCTTTAACAACTGACGAAATTGAAAGAGTATATACATATAAAACTGCAAATCAAATATGGGAAAGTTTAAATAATACTCATCGTGGAAACACGGAGGTTAAATCTAGTAAAGTAAATATTTTAGTTCACGATTATGAACTATTCGAAATGAAACAAGATGAGTCAATTGACTCAATGTTTAAAAGATTTAACCTTATTGTGACTACTTTGAAAGGTTTGGATCGCACTTATCCTAACGAGGACTATATAAGGAAAATCCTACGAGCCCTTCCTTCGGAGTGGATGCAAAAGATAACATCCTTAGAAGACTCCCGTGACCTTTCCATAATGAAGATAGATGACTTGATCGGTAATCTTAAAGTGCATGAAATTGCACTTAAAAGAAACAAAGATCGGGAGCAAGTTAAAAAGAAATCAATCGCTCTCAATGTCTCAACTCCAAAAGATGAGAAGAAAAAGGAGAAAGCTAGCTCCTCGAAAGATCCATCCGAAACTCTCGATGAAGTCGCCATGTTGGTAAGAAACTTTTCCAAATTTCTTAATAATAATAATAAATTTTCTAACAATGGCAGATTTCAAAGAAACGGTAACTACCGTCGTGGTGGTGAAAATCGAAGTCGTAAGTTCCATAAACGAGACGAAAAAGTTAAGAAAAATGGCGACTCGAGTGAAGACGATAAAGCTAAGCCAAAGAGAGGCTTTTGCTACTCATGTGGTGACAAAGACCACTACGCCAATGAATGTCCGAAAAAGAACAAATTCCAAAAGAAGAAGGAGAAAGCCTTCATTGGAGGCGCGTGGAGCGAGAGTGAAGAAGAAGATGACTATCAAGCCATTTGTCTTATGGCCGATAGCGACGACGAGGTAAAATCTTCTTACTCGGATTACGATAGTGATTATGAAAATGATAATGAAAATAATCTTGAAGAATTATATGAATCTTTTCATAAAATGGCCGCTCTTGCAAATCGTTACCAAGATGAGAATGCTATGTTAAAAGAAACTGTAAATGCATGTAAAAAGGAAATAAAAAATGTTAAACAAAAATCTGAAAATGATATGGATATAATTGCTAAATTAGAAACTAAATTAGGAGAAAAAGATTTTTGTAAATCTTGTGATGCTTTAAATAAAGAAATTGCATGCTTAAATAAAAAATCACATGAAAATATTATTTGTACAAAATGTGATATTCTTGAGAATGAGATTACATGCTTAAAGGCTAAATGTGCTTCATATGAAAAAGATAACATGCTAGCTAAAGCCTTTGAAAGTAGTAATAAAAAGGTTCTTAACATGCTTAATATGCCTAACCGTATAAAATGTAGAAAAGGCATTGGTTCCAATACTTGTGTTGATAAATGTTCATGTATACCCATCAAAAGATTTTATGAATCACCTAAAGTAAATACAAGAAATCAATATGTGCAAAAACCTCCGTATGTGCGTAAAATAAATAATGTAAATTATAATACGAGAAAACCGTATGCTCGCATGTACCATGATAAATATTCTAAACCTAATAATAATGCGAATGTAAATACTTGTTTTTATGTGTATGATAAATATAATCGCAAAATTAAAATGGTAAATAAATGGATTCCAAAAGGAATGTTTAGTAATGATAATCCCGGTGGTATGCGTTTATGGTTTTAAATGTGTTATGTATATATATATAGTTTAAATATATTTTATTGTATATATTATATATAAGTAAAATATTGATTGTACTTTTTATACTATTCATATATATATATACATACGTACTGCACATATATATATACATTTTATTTAATTCTTTTAATTCTTATATATATATATTATGTTTGTTTAATGTGTTATATATATATATATTAATATGGTTTGATGTATTATATATATATATTAATATTATGTAATGTATTATATATATATATATTCTGTTTGACTTTATATATATGTATGTTGGTTGACTTTTGAAACTAATTGTCAAGGACCCACGAGAAATGGGGACCATAAAAGTTACATCTTCATTATTGTAGATTGACCTTGATATGGACTGGATACTCGATAGTGGTTGCACACGTCACATGACCGGAAACAATAATCTCTTTTCATCATATAAGTCATGTGATGGTGGACAGGTAATTTTTGGAGGAAACTCCAAAGGAAATATAATTGGTAGAGGTACAGTCTCTTGCAACAATGTTCAATTTCTTAATGTTAATCATGTTGATAATTTACATTTTAATTTGTTAAGTGTTCGCCAATTGTGTAAAAATAATACAACTGTTGTCTTCGAAGAAGATTCTTGTAAAATCATAAAAAATGGCAAAGTTCTTTTAAATGGTTTTGTAAAAGGAAATTTATATATTTGTAAAACTGTTGTATCTGATAATGTATGCTTATCTTCTATTAATGATGTTTCTACTTTATGGCATAGGCGTTTAGGTCACGCTAATCTAAGATTAATGCAAAACTTAAAAAATAAGGAGCTTGTGAGTGACCTGCCAAAATTAAAGTTTGATAATCATTTTTGTGATGCTTGTCGTGTCGGCAAACAACATCACGTTTCTCATAAATCAAAAAATGTTATTTCTACTCAAAGAGTTTTAGAACTTTTACATATGGATCTTTTTGGCCCGATGGCTGTTCAAAGTTTTGGAGGAAATTTTTATACTTTGGTTATTGTGGATGATTATTCCCGTTATACTTGGACTTTATTTTTGAGACATAAAAATGAGGCTTTTGAAAAGTTTAAAATTTTGGGAAAACGAATTCAAAACCAACAAGGTTGTACGATTGTTTCCATACGTACGGACCATGGACGAGAATTCGATAATGATGTACAATTTGGTGCCTTTTGTGATAAACATGGTATAACTCATAACTTTTCGGCTCCTCGAACTCCTCAATCTAACGGGGTTGTTGAAAGGAAAAATCGAACGTTGCAAGAAATGAGTAGAACTATGCTAAACGAACATCAAGTTCCCCAAAAGTTTTGGTGTGATGCCGTTGCTACCGCGACCTATGTGCTTAACCGTGTCCTAATTAGAGGTATCCTAAATAAGACACCCTATGAACTTTACCGAGGTAGAAAACCTTCCCTAGCTCACCTAAAAGTTTTTGGTTGTAAATGTTTCATTTTAAACACCAAATCTTACCTAACCAAATTTGACCCCAAAGCCTATGAAGGAGTTTTCCTAGGTTATTCTTGGAATAGCAAAGCCTATAGAATCCTAAATAAGGAAACCATGGTAGTGGAAGAATCCCTTAATGTTAGCTTTGACGAAAGTCCTCCCAAACCGAGTGCACCCTTAGCAAATGATAATATCCGTGAAGGAGACGTCTTAGCCCAACAACTTAGTACCTTGGATTTAGGTACCCAACCTTCCACAAATAATATTGAATCTAGTGATGCCCCTCCATGCTTTATTCCACAAGGTATAGATGATCCTAACCTTAGAACCGCTCGAGGCCATCCCGTAGATCAAATTATAGGTGACCTAAACCAAAGGACAACTAGATCACAAATCCTTACCCATTGTGCTTTCCATGCCTTTATCTCAACCATAGAACCTAAAACCATAGATGAAGCTTTAGGTGATGAGGATTGGATTATGGCCATGCAAGAAGAGTTAAACCAATTTTCTAGGAATGATGTGTGGGACTTAGTGCCTAGCCCTAGTAGTCAAACCATTATTGGCACAAGATGGGTCTTCCGAAACAAGGTAGACGAGAACGGTGGAGTCACACGAAACAAGGCACGTTTAGTTGCCAAGGGGTACAGTCAACAAGAAGGTATAGATTATGACGAAACCTTTGCACCGGTTGCAAGGTTGGAGTCTATTCGAATGCTTCTCGCTTTTGCAAATGCTAAAGATTTTAAGTTATTTCAAATGGATGTTAAAAGTGCTTTCTTAAATGGTATTATAAATGAGGAGGTATACGTTTCTCAACCTCCCGGTTTTGAAAGTTTTGAAAACCCGACACATGTTTATAAATTAAAAAAGGCGCTTTATGGTTTAAAGCAGGCTCCGCGTGCGTGGTATGATAGATTAAAAACCTTTTTAATTGTTAGTGGTTATATTATGGGTAAAATTGATAATACTTTATTTGTGAAATATGTTCAAAATGATATTGTGGTTGTGCAAGTATATGTTGATGATATTATTTTTGGTTCCACTAATGAAAAATTGTGTAATGAATTTTCTGCGAAAATGACTAGCGAGTTTGAAATGAGCATGATGGGAGAGTTAAAATACTTCTTAGGATTGCAAATAAAACAATGTGAAACTGGTATTTTTATTAGTCAATCTAAATATTGTAAAGATATGTTGAAAAAGTTTAACTTTGAAAATGTGAAACCCGTTGAAACTCCAATGACCACAAATTTGCAATTATCTCGTGACGAGGAGGGAAACGATTTTAATGAAAAGATTTATCGTGGTATGATTGGTAGTTTATTATATTTAACTGCTAGTAGACCTGACATTATGTTTAGTGTATGTTTATGTGCTCGTTTTCAATCTTCACCTAAACAATCTCACTATGAAGCTGTCAAGCGTATTTTTCGATATTTACGAGGTACTACTAATCTTGGCTTATGGTACGCAAAGCAACCCGAGTTAGAAGTAACGTGTTTTGCCGATTCCGATCTTGGTGGATCTATTGTTGACCGAAAAAGTACTAGTGGGGTATGTGCCTTTATAGGTCTCTCACTTGTATCTTGGTTCTCTAAGAAACAACAATCCGTAGCTTTGTCTACCACCGAAGCGGAATATGTAGCCGCCGCAAGAGCGTGTGCTCAAGTCCTATGGATGAAACACACACTTACCGATTTTGAGGTACACCTAACCAAAATTCCAATTATGTGTGATAACTCAAGTGCCATAAACTTAAGTAAAAATCCCGTTTTGCATTCTCGTACCAAACATATTGAATTGAGACATCATTTTTTACGAGATAATGTTCAAAAAGGCAAAATCGTGCTTGAAAAGGTTGATTCGGAAGATAATTTGGCCGATATTTTCACAAAAGCTCTTAACAAAAAAGCCTTCTTTAAATTAAGACTTGGTTTAGGCATGCTTGAGTATAACCCTTGATAAATACTAACTCTCAAATATTTCATATTTTGAGGGGGAGCATCTTTCGAGGGGGAGCATAAGCGACTTTCTTAAACCCTTTTTGCTTCGACAAAAGGGGGAGAGAAACCGAGTATGCTCTCGTGTTTAGCGTTGTGTTTGTCATCATCAAAAAGGGGGAGATTGTTGGTGCAAGTGTACCCAGCTTTAAATATTGTGATATATTTTTGGTACACATAAAATCACATCTCCATATTTATTTTGATGATTACAAAACACACCGCATTATTTGTTATCTAATATTTTATCTGAGTGTGCAGATATTTAAATGATCTCGATAATTTTTTATCTGAAGAATCCAAGTCTGAAGAGTTTCGTCATTTTATTTTAAAATGATAAACACCCTAAAATATTTTATCACTTGGATATTTCGTATCTATATAAATATATTTGAATCAAATATATATATACAATTTTTTTTTTTATATATATTAAATCACTTGATATATATATATATATATATGTTATTAAAATCAAATCTGCCTTTTACTGTTGCAAGATTGTGATCAGCCGAAGTTACCTGCGTTGCCATGCTCTCATTGGACAAAACTTCAGGCGGTATACCGCCAAGGTCTTCGCGGTATACCGCGACACTATTCACCCGTCACATCTTCTGCATGTGAAGCTTCTATTGTCAGCAACTTTTTCAGGCGGTATACCGCCATGTGCAACGCGGTATACCGCGGGTACTTGTAGCCGTTGATCTTTTGCAGGTTGACTTTCTCCTTGCAGTGTCTTTTTCTGACGCAGGTATACCGCGATGGTTTGGCGGTATACCGCGAAACTCTCAAGACTGATGATCATCCAGTATAAATACAAGCATCCAGCAGCCTTCAATGACACACCAACTTCAGCAATAAATTCTCCCTCAGCATTTGATTATTATTCTGCTGCTTTCTTACTCACACTAAATCACTTAAACTGATAAAATTAATTTTTTTTGAGCAAGAAATCTTGAGTTGATAGCAGATTAAAATCTCTCGATTAGTTGAATCAGCAACACAACTCAAGTGATCAAACTCTCTAAATATATCCAAGTGATAAACCTTATTCAAGAGTGATTATTCATATTAAAATTTATACCCTCTTGTAAGTGTTTGAATTAGAGTGAGTGATCCACATTAATCTCTCAAAGAAGAGTGTTTCGCGTTTGTTGTATTAAGGTTTGTGTTTCTACCGTAAAGAACACGTTTCGTATTGGATCTCCGAGAAGTGTTATTTTCTCGAGGTGGACTAGCCAACTTTGTGTTTGGTGAACCACTTTAAAATTTCCGCTGTCAAGTATTCTCTTTCCCTTATCTATTTACATTTCCGCTGTGCATTTAAATTATATCTGTTTATATAATTGTTGTATATTTATTTGTTTATACTCTGCTTTATTTTTACTGTATTGTTTGTACTGTATTTATTTGTGAAAGAATTTTTTGAAAGTAAAAGATTTAAAATACAACCTTACCCCCCCCTAGGTTGTCCAACAAAGTGGAGGGAGAAGAGACTGAGGAGGAAGAGGGGAAAGAGGAGAAGGAGAGAGAAGAGTCGAGGGGAGAAAAGAAAGAAACGACCGGTAAACGTTCCTTTGCTTTCTTTTTGTTCGACCTAGTCTTTCTCTTCTCTCTATCGTCTAATAATTTTTTCTTTTGCCATACAGTAGAACCTCAGGCGAAGATGACGCCCGTAGCTGACAAAAAGGCAGCCCAAATTGAACTGGCTCGCAAGGCGAGAAAAAAGAAGAAGGAGGCCCCGACGACTGGGTCAGGAGTCTTGAAAAGAAAAGAGGCCCCGACAACTGGGTCGGGAGTCCTGAAGAGGACAAGGATGTCCGTCCTGAAGGAACCGTATTTGAAGACGGGCGGCTCGTCGAGAGTTGTCACGCCTGAAAAGGTGAAGGCGTCGACCGCATCCGTCGAGAAGACTTCCGACGCGATCGGCGCAACACCCGTCGACCCTGCGCATCTGGCGAAATCGACGATGTCCCCTACTACCGCGTCGACCCCCTCGTCGGCCGACAAGGGCAAGGGCGCGCAGACGGGAGAAGGCGAGAAAGAAGTCACGACGGTAAATTTCACGTTGCCGTCGGATTTCTTGGTTGATAACGTCTTGGACGAGACGAAACTGTTCTTTCACTTGGGAAAGTATTTGCTCCCCTCTTTCAGGGAGCGCTTTAACGGGGTCTCTGTCGAAGATGCGGGGGCCCACGTCGCCGGACTGGCGTTCCTGGTAAGTTTTTCTTTTAAAACTTGTTACATTTTGTCGTTTGTTAACTTTGTCGAATGTTTTCCTTAATGATATCTGTTTGGGCAAAAAATCACGTCGCTCGACCGCGACCAGAACAGGTAAGACGTATGATTAAGGACTATATCTTGTATTAAGATAAGGTCTCGACAAATACCCAGAACACCATCGTCGTCCCTCATAAAAGGTAAGTCGAGAGTTCCTTACGACGCTCGACCATAGCGTCGCCCGCTCCGCACGACTATTATATAAGGACGTGCGACCTCGACCAAAGTTGACGTTAACCATAACCGTTTGTTAAGTGTTTAATGCAGGCGTCAAAGTCATTAAGGAGCAACGACTATAACCGACGCAATCATTAAACAGCCGGCGACCGTAACGGACGAAGATCATTACTCCGGCGACCGTTTCCAACCGTTAAGGCCATTAAAATAGCATTCATGGATGAAGCTAAGGACACGAAGACTATAAATATCAAGATCAATCAACATTTCAGCACATCGAATATCCGGCGATTAACAACCGAAGCAATATTCAAGAACACCTGAAGTGAAGAACCATTATTCTAAGTATCGCTCTCGACGCACGACAACAACCCTCGACCAGCAGCTCACACTTTGTTTCGTACACGACAAACACCTATTTTTACATTCAAACACTTGTACTTTACATTTCGAAGCATTTTCTTCATTTGTATTGTAATCACTGTACGATCGACACCAATATCTAAGGACATCGCCCCTGATTGGCGACCATAGTGCAGCGACGACATCCACTGTCGTCCGCAGGTTTTTTCCTTGATTGAGGTTTTTCCTGCGTCATCAAATCCCTTGTTTCTTTATTTTATTTATCGTCGCACGTCTCGTCGAAAGATTCTTTCTTTAGTTGTTTAAGTCCACATCGACCTTAAGTTGTCCCTTTGGTGCGATTTTTGGCATTAACAGTTTGGCGCCATCTGTGGGACTACATCTAGAGAAAATCCTCGACGAACGTGCATTCTACTAATAGTTTCTTGGAGTTTTTTCTATTTTCTGTTGCAGGAAAATGGCAGCCCCTGGAAATCCGCAGCAAGCCGTCGCTTAGATGTATCAGGAGCTCGAGGTTGCCAAGAATCAACTCAATGCAATGGCAGAGCAGAATTGCAGAGCAGCTGAAGAGATCGCGCGGCTAAGGAATCCTTTTGGACCACAGAATGGTCCTAGACCATTCATCCAGAATCCAGGTCCGGGACCAGGCCGTCCGCACAGAATCAGCATCCAGGTCCATTCATGCAGAATCAGCAGACAGGTCCGTTTATTCCGAATCCCCAGTCTGGGCAGATTCCCCCTCAGCACATCTGACCACCACCCTTGAACAATGGATCCCAACCATTGCAAGGTGGCGCCCAGTCGTTTCAGAATGGATCCCAGTCGTTTTCCCAGCCGTTCCAAAGTGGTCCGCAACCTTTCCAGCAAGGATCGCAACCTTTCCAGCAAGAATCGCAATCTTTCCAGCAGAGATCGCCGCCATTTCAGCATGGACCACAATCGTTTCAGAATGGACCGCAGCAATTCCACTATGGGTCGCAGCCATATTTTGTTCCGTTCAACGGGGACACCAATGGTTCATCGCATGGTAATGGCACTAGGCCAGGGACCAATCCCTCGACAGGGGAAAATCCTGATCATAACGATCCCGTCGCCCAGCGTTTAAAGATGTTAGAAGACCAAAATGAGCGTGTCTTGTCCTTGCTCGCTAAGTTTCCTGGGGCAGCCGTGCCTGTCGACGTCGAGCCTCGCTCGGGGTATCAGGCGTCGCCCTTCATCGACGAGATCGCCACCGTTGAGGTCCCAAAGAAGTATAACATTCCTGCCTTCACTCCCAAGTATTCGGGTGTGACCGATCCAACCGAGCATGTCGCGCAGTATAAGGAGCTCATGTGGACAATCTCGATTCCACACATGTACCAGGAAGTATGCATGTGCAAGAGTTTCGGGGCGACTCTCACTGGTCCAGTTCTCCAGTGGTTGATCAATCTCAAACCCAAATCTATCGGGTCGTTCGCCGAATTGGTCAACCAATTCTCCCGGCAATTCGCCAGCAGTCGTAAGATGGAAAAGCAGACTAGTGATCTGTACTATGTCGTGCAGAAGACCAATTAGTCTATTCGAAGTTATTTCAATAGATTCAATGTCGAAATGATCAGTATCCGCAATTGTGACATCAAAACTACGATCGAAGCTTTTAAGCGTGGTCTAGACAATAGTTCAGGTCTATATATCGATCTGACCAAGTATCCCCCAGAGACTTTCGAAGACGTCCGAGCTCGAACCTTAGCATATATGAGGGTCGAAGACAACGCAGCCTTTCGTCACAAACACACTGACGACAAGAAGCCGTTAGGTGTCAAGAAGCCAGAATTCAAGTCGAACGCCATATCCATAATAGAGCCAGTGCGTCAGATTTCAAACGTTCGTTTCAAGACGAAGGCAGAAGCTAAAACCACGACTAAATTCCCCGTGTACCCCAAGATCTCCTCTTATGGGTTCAAAGGGTCAGCTAAAGACTTAGTCGAAGCTCTGAAGACCACCCAAGCAACCATCCGGTGGCCGAAGAAGTCTGACTTGGACGATGCTAAGAAGGATAAATCAAAGTGGTGCGACTTCCACGTCGACCATGGTCATGCGACAGATGATTGTAACGCACTCAAGAAGGAATTGGCATATCATGTTCCACAAGGTAATCTCAAAGATATTATTGATAATGTCATTATTAACAGTCATCGACCGTCGACTCCCGAGCATGCAAAAGTTATCAGTTAAAATCCCCTACGCCATTGGGAATCCTGAAGATCGAGAATGATTCGAAACGTCGCTATGGTGCCCTGTCGTACGACGACATGATCAATCACAGACAGTATCTCATTGGATCGTCGTGTCGTCCTGTCATTTAAAACCTATCTTTCTTTCCAAAAAGAATAGGATAATAAATGACAGGGGGGCAATACCATGAAGGAGAAAGGTATGATTTCTAACTCTTTTCCATACAAATTTTTCTCACAAACAGCTACTGACTTAAGAATCGGAGGGTCGTTGGTGAGCCAACGACCAACCCTCGACATCGTTTTATCGCAGGATCGCACGACATAGACAATCAGGTCCATGACTTGATCACACCTTACAGCTAGTCGAACGACTTGGTCGCACGATCGCATAGATGGCTTCGCAGCCTGAGCTTCTTAACTTAGAAAAACTTCGCGTTTTGAAAATATACCTTAGTCGCATGTGTTGGTGTTTGATTAGCATACATTCTAAGCGAATGCCTTATTTTTTCTTTCTTATACCCTGTGTTAATGCCAAAAATCGCACCAAAGGGACAACTTAAGGTCAACGTGGACTTAAACAACTAAAGAAAGAATCTTTCGACGAGACGTGCGATGATAAATAAAATAAAGATTGATGACGCAGGAAAAACCTCAAACGAGGAAAAAACCTGCGGACGACAGGGGGTGTCGTCGCTGCACTATGGTCGCCAATCAGGGGCGATGTCCTTGGATACTGGTGTCGATCGTACAGTGATTACAATACAAATGAAGAAAATGCTTCGAAATGTAAAGTACAAGTGTTTGAATGTAAAAATAGGTGTTTGTCGTGTACGAAACAAAGTGTGAACTGCTGGTCGAGGGCTGTTGTCGTGCGTCGAGAGCGATACTTAGAATAATGGTTCTTCACTTCAGGTGTTCTTGAATATTGCTTCGGTTGTTAATCGCCGGATATTCGATGTGTTGAAATGTTGATTGAGCTTGATCTTTATAGTCTTCGCGTCCTTAGCTTCATCCATGAATGTTCCTTTAATGGCCTTAACGGTTGGAAATGGTCGCCGGAGTAATGATCTTCGTCCGTTACGGTCGCCGGCTGTTTAATGATTGTGTCGGTTATAGTCGTTGCTCCTTAATGACTTTTACTCCTGCATTAAACACTTAATAAACGGTCATGGTTAACGTTAGCTTTAGTCGAAGTCGCACGTCCTTATATAATAGTCGCGCGGATTGGGCAACACTATGGTCGAGCGTCGTAAGGGACTCTCGACTTATCTTTTATGAGGGACGACGATGGTGTTCTAGGTCTTTGTCGAGACCTTATCTTAATACAAGATATAGTCCTTAATCATACGTCTTACCTGTTTTGGTCGCGGTCGAGCGACGTGATTTTTTGCCCAAACAGTTTGCCCCCAACTTTGGCGAGTTCTACTGGTTATTGAGCGAGCGTCCGCAAAATGGGAGTCTCCTATGATCATGAATGATTTCTTGGCGGTGTATCAACTTAAAAAGGATAAGAACTGGCGTTATAGTCCCTATTCTAAGTTCGGGGGTGATCGTTCTTTGGTTTTGGGAACTGGTGTTAATGATCGTGGGTGGAAGTCGAGGTAGGTGTTTGTTCTTGCCGATTCACTGGATTCCAGCAGCGATTGGATGCGGTCAGGCTGGAATAAGACAGGTATGCTTCGCCATTTTCTGAGTTTCATTTTTATGGCGTTTACTTACCATTCTTCTCCTGTTATCCTCAGAGATTCAGTTTGACGAAGTGAAACTGGCTGCGGATTCCCAGGCTAAGATCAACAAGTTCTTGAGTCTTAGCGTTGACGAACGATTTTTCGTTACGTGGCGATTGGTGGCCGAAGACGAGGACGTGGTGGTGGACGCTGAACGAGAGGAAACGACCGGTAAACATTTTACGATTGTTGATTTTCACTATTTATATTTTCCATCTGATGTTTCATGTATTTCCTGGTTAGTGTCGACTGAGGGAAGCAGATCATGCGTGCCCTTCGAGGTGGAGACGTTTCGACAGCTGGGTCGAGCCAAAAGAGAACCAGGAAGACGTTTGATAACGCCACTTTTTGGCGTTATTTTCAGTTCTCAAACCAATGAGATTGGCTTGTATTCAAGTAAAAAGGCGTGTATTTTACGGTTTATCTAGTGATTTATACAGGTTATCTAAAGGGCGGTAATCCTCGAGAAAAGAAGCTAAAAAAAGCACAAAACGAGTCCAAACGAAGCCTAACGAAAGCCCAAAAGCAAAGCCCAAGACCCACGACCGAACCAGAACCCGATCCGCGAACCAGACGACGACCCATGCAGCCAAAAAGACACGCGCGACTTACCACGCGACTTGCAAGTCGCGTGGCAAACCGCGTAAGCCACTGTTTGTCGAAAATCAGCTTTATTAATCCGATTTTTAGGTCACTATTCGAGACGCAACTTTCACACGACGGCCAGGGGCGATTTTGGGGCGATTCCTGGAGACTTTTCGGAGCTTTCGGAGTCACGATCGAGAGCCGATCAAGGAGACGTTTAACACGCGAAGTAGAGACGAGCACGAGAGAAGGGAGTTCATCATCTTACTGTTTACGATTGCATCTTTTACGCTTAATCATGTTTACATACACTTTCGCATCTATTTCTCTTGTGTTTGAATCCACCACCGACATGAACTAACCGGTTCGTGTTGGGGGTTGGAATGAATTCGGTTTATTAAGCATGTAAACAATTGACTTGATATTTTATTAGTTTTTCCGTTATTAATGAAGCATGTGATTTTGTGTTTAATGCCTTTGAGAGTCTAGCTAGCTTTCAATTGATTTATTATTTTCAGTTGAGTTCGAGTGAATTAACTGTTAAAAAGAACTAGGAATTGCATGCCTAAGACGATAAATCGGTGATAGAGATATATCGAATAAGTCTTAGTCCCAATTAAACCGTTAGGTTGAAATCGAGAGATGAAATCTAGCCGTTTAATATAAATCTGGTGCTTAATGTGTTTTGGAATCCATAAGTGAGATCGAGAGATTAAACTTATCCTTTTCAAAATAAAATCCGTTGTTGTTCGAAAGAAAACGACGGTGATCTTAAAAGATTTGGGAATCATTAAGGGGATTAACTGGTAATTGTTTTGATTCAGTTGTTTGCATGTGTAGAACCCGAGGATTTCCAACCCTCAACTTTCTCTCTATCGAAGTTTCCTAAGTCGTTATTTGTTTCGTTTGTGTTTGAGTTGTAATTTACTTTCTGCAATTAAGTAGTTTAACAATAGCCAACCATCTCTCAATTCGACAGCTCAGTTAATAGCGATTGTAGTAATTGTGATACTTAGTTCCTAGTTCCCGTGGATTCGATACTCGTACTTACCGTACGTTATTACTTGATTCGACACCGTACACTTGCGGTTAGATTTAGGGGGGGTGTAAACCCACCTATCAAGTTTTTGGCGCCGTTGCCGGGGAACTAGTTGTAACTGATAGCACTACCATCTATAAGCGCTATTAGATTAAGCATTTTTTTATTAATTGCTTTATTCCATCACTTTCAGTTTTTGGATTACTGACTTTGCCTTCTTTCTTTTCAGGTACCACTTGGTTTATGCCAAGGACGACCCAAGGGAAAGAGATTGAAGAACTCGATCCAGAAATCGAAAGAATCGTTCGCCGAATACGCAAGGAATCTAAAGCCCAAAGGAAATTAGAGATGGGTGATGAGAGACCTCGCAATAACCCACCACCACCGCCGGAAAGGCGTCCTATGCGGTCGTTTGCCGACCCGAATGTGGCAGCGACACGCATAGGCATTCAAGCACCAACCATTGCGGCTAATTACTTCGAGATCAAGCCGAGTACCATCGTCATGGTACAACAAAACCAATATGGAGAAGCACCGACCGAAGATCCTCATGCACACCTCCGTGCGTTCGAGAGGATTTGCAGCACCTTCAAGATTAATGGCATGAACGAGGATGCCATCAAGCTAAGGCTATTCAGCTTCTCACTCAAGGGTAGAGCTAAAATTTTGATAGAGGGTTTGTCAGCCGATCAGATCACTACATAGGCAGACCTGAAAGCTGCATTTCTACAGAAATTCTTCCCACCGGGAAGAACTGCTCAATTGATGGATGATATCACCCATTTCGCTCAGTGGGAACAAGAGACCTTATACGAGGCATGGGAGCGATACAAGGGTATGTTGAAGAAATGTCCTCACCACGGGTTGCACGGATGGGTCATAATCCAGACATTCTATAGTGGACTCCACCCGCAGTTCAAAAACGATATCATTGTCGCATCGGGTGGAGCATTGATGGATAAAACTTATGAAGAAGCATGCGAGCTGATCGAGAACTTGGCCGAACATAGTTTATCTACTCCACGATCAGCCGTAAGAAGAGTCGCGAGCGTTCAAGAATCGGATGAGCTGAAGGAACTGAAAGCTCAACTAGCTTTTATAACGAACCACTTGAAGGGAGGTAATCCGGAAGCACCTGAACAAGTGCAATTCTTACAAAACCGGAACAACCAATCGAGGAATGATCCGTTCTCCAATACATATAACGAGGGGTGGAAGAAACACCCCAATTTTTCATGGAGTCAACCCGGTCAACAACAAGGTAATTTTTCTAACTCTTCGAATTATTCTAATACTAACCATGCTTACCGTCCTCCAGGTTTCAACCAAAGGAACGAAGGACCATTCGGAGAGAAGAAGTCGGGACTTGAGGACATGATGATGAAGTTCATGATGAAGATGGAAAGCACGGTTGAGGGATTAGCGAGCACGGTGCGTACAGTCAAAGCTGCAACCGATCAGAATACGGCTTCAATTAAGATTCTCGAGAGGCAAGTGGGGCAGATTAGTGAAGCTCTACAAAACCGACCTCCCGGAACCTTTCTCAGTCAAACCGAAAGGACTAACCGGGAAACATGCAATGCCATTTATCTGAGAAATGGCAAGGAGCTGAATGGAGAGCCATTACGAGAGTCGTCATCAAGGGAGACCGGTCCGAAAGAGAAAGAGATCGAGAGCATTAAAGTGACTGAACTAGAAGCTGATAAATAGTATGCAATAAAAGAGAACTCGGAGGGTGAAGAGAGCAAGAAGCCGAAGGAGAAAGAAGTGCAACCACCGGTCAAGCCGGAAATTCCAAGAGTGCCTTACCCGAACAGACTCAAAAAGAATAAGGATGATGTTAATCTTTCCAAGTTTATTGATGTGTTTAAAAAGTTACCAATTAACATCCCTTTTGCAGATGCGTTGGCGCAAATGCCCTCTTACATGAAATTCATGAAAGAGATCTTATCCAAAAAGAGGGCGATCGATCACCAGGCCACCGTTGCACTCACTGAAGAGTGCAGCGCGATTTTTCAGAATAAGCTTCCCCCGAAGCTTAAAGATCCAGGGAGTTTTTCGATCCCTATTCAGATTGGGGAGTTTACTTTTAATAAAGTTTTATGTGATTTAGGGGCAAGTATTAACCTGATGCCTCTTTCTATTTTCATGAAACTCAGCCTGGGTGAGGTAAGCCCGACATACATGACGTTAAAGCTCGCCGATCGATCAATCAGATACCCATATGGAGTGATCGAGGACGTGTTGATCAAGGTCGGTAAGTTTTACTTTCCAGTCGACTTCGTAGTCATAGATATAGACGAAGACGAAGAGGTCCCGTTGATATTGGGACGATCATTTCTGGCCACGAGCCGAGCTTTGATCGACATGGAAGAAGGTGAGATAACCTTTCGGGTAGGCGGCGAAAAGGTTATGTTTAAGATGTTCGATGATGGAAGAGGTCGAAGCGAAGAAAGACCCGGAGCTAGTAAAGGAAGGCCAAAGGGGGGAGAAACCGCGGGAAATCGCAAGTGTGGGCGATTCGAGTCTGCGGATACCGAGCCGAGCTGAAACCACATAGTCGTGCCACGACTTTAAATACGGCGCTGGGTGGGAGGCAACCCACCAAGGTTTGTTGTCTTTATTAATTTTTATTTTGAGTGTGTTTTTATTTCCGAAAAAACCATAAAAATCGAAAAATCGAAAAATCAAAAATAGCTGGAACAGGGACATACGCGGCTTATGCCGCGGTTTACATACCGCGTGTCAAGCCGCGGGACTCCTTTGACTGTTGTGAAACAGTGGGTTACGCGGGATGTGGCGCGGCCTGCAAGCCGCGCAGCAAACCGCGGGTGTCCCCTGTTCGTTTTTCGTGCAGTTTTTGTTTCCTTTCTTGCTTTGTGTGTTTCATCTTCCTGCATTTTGTCTTGTGCTTTGATTTCCTTTGTTTTGCATGTTCTCCCTATCTCCTCCGATTGATGCTCAACCTTTCAAGAATCCTCATTCATCTGGGCAAAACAGGTACGCTCTAAACTTTGCATAATAACGAGTGGTGTATGATGTATGGTCTTTATTAGTTAAGCGAGATGCCACAAACCTAAGTTTCACTTAGGTTTGGGGTGCCTCATTTTTAAACATCTACACACTCACTTTTAACCCTGTGCAAACCTCGGTTTTACCGAGGTTTGGGGTTGGCTTTTATTGGCAAACCTAGGCCACGGCCTAGGTTTGGGGTGCCCATTTTAGAAATTTTGGGTTTTCTTTTGATGTTATGTAATGCCTTGCCCGTCCTTTTGATAACTGTAATAACTGCACAATGATTCGAGTCGCATCACCTACGACTTTACTTGCACATTGGGGACAATGTGTGGGTAAGGTTTGGGGTTGCCCAATCGGGCCCAAGTTATGCACGTAGATTTCCTGCACTTCTGAGTGTCTAGATCATAATAGCTAAATTTTTTGTTTTGAATGATTGAGACCAAGCATTGTGGGAAGAATCTTGTGAGAGTGACGTGACCGTTAGGGAAGGACCGGGAAAGGACATGACTAGGGACATTAGTGGAGACCACCTGATAGTGAGTTTTGAGCCTAAAAGACGTTTTTCATTTCGAGGGATTCATACACCTAATTCTTATACACTTTTTCGAATTCCTTGTCGTGAATGTAGAATGATCTCGCTACATTATTGCATTGAGTAGCAAAGACGAACATCGGGATATTAGGTAAGGGTATAGTAGACCATATCGTGTGGACCTTAAGATATGATTCCAGGCATTATGTGTTTTATTTTTAACCATTTTTAGCTATCGTTCCCTTTCACCCTTTTGTGTGTATCCATAGCCCTTTTGCATCCAAACACGCACCTTATTCGTTTCTAAACCCACCAGTACACCTTTAGCCATAAACCTTAGCCAACCCTTATCCGAAAGCGTGTAAATCAAAGGCAGTGATGAACTACGAAAGATAGAGCAGAAAAGGATAGAACAGGCCAGTCATGAGAATAAAATGGGTCAATGTAACCCAAGAAATAGAAAAGAGGGCCAATGATGCCCAAAAAAATACAGTTAGTCAGATAGTTTTTTATAGCAGCTGAATAAGAGAGTCAAAGCGACTCCAATAGTGACAAAGAGGGCCAAATGATAGAGGCTGAAGTAGAGAAGTTTGGAACTGCCAATGATTGACACGCCAAGGATCTTTGAACCATTTTACCCTTCGTTTCTCAGCCATAGCCCTAGCCCCATTACAACCCTTGTAAAGACCTGGATGATCTTTTGGAAGATGTGATTACGGTATACGACCACCCTCATCGATATTCCCTGTCTTGCTACTTGACTCCTTCTGAGATCAAATTTTTGGACAATGGTGCGTCTTTTCTTAGAGTTGTCATGTAATAATTTGAGTATTCTTGTACATAACATCCTTAAACATGACAACACGAGCGATAACCTAGGTTCGAGTGCAAAGAGAGTATCCCGTGAGGTAGGGTCGAGGCGAAATGTTTTCCCTAGTATGTTTGGACCTAGTCTAACCCGAAGGTAATCGGAACAGTCACGAGTTCAACTCCCAATGGAAGGTCATAGATCAAACGAAATAAGAATGAGACGAGAGTGAGATAGATATTCACGGGTATGGGAAATCATCGATGCATCACTTGGTACCGATTGGGAATTGTGCAGTTATTATTTCACATATATATGCTTTTATTCTATTTTTATCGCTAATTTGCTTGGGGACAAGCAACTCTCGGTTTGGGGTTGTTGATAACGCCACTTTTTGGCGTTATTTTCAGTTCTCAAACCAATGAGATTGGCTTGTATTCAAGTAAAAAGGCGTGTATTTTACGGTTTATCTAGTGATTTATACAGGTTATCTAAAGGGCGGTAATCCTCGAGAAAAGAAGCTAAAAAGAGCCCAAAACGAGTCCAAACGAAGCCTAACGAAAGCCCAAAAGCAAAGCCCAAGACCCACGACCGAACCAGGACCCGATCCACGAACCAGACGACGACCCATGCAGCCAAAAAGACACACGCGACTTGCAAGTCGCGTGGCAAACCGCGTAAGCCACTGTTTGTCGAAAATCAGCTTTATTAATCCGATTTTTAGGTCACTATTCGAGACGCAACTTTCACACGACGGCCAGGGGCGATTTTGGGGCGATTCCTGAAGACTTTTCGGAGCTTTTGGAGTCACGATCGAGAGTCGATCAAGGAGACGTTCAACACGCGAAGTAGAGACGAGCACGAGAGAAGGGAGTTCATCATCTTACTGTTTACGATTGCATCTTTTACGCTTAATCATGTTTACATACACTTTCGCATCTATTTCTCTTGTGTTTGAATCCACCACCGACATGAACTAACCGGTTCGTGTTGGGGGTTGGAATGAATTCGGTTTATTAAGCATGTAAACAATTGACTTGATATTTTATCAGTTTTTCCGTTATTAATGAAGCATGTGATTTTGTGTTTAATGCCTTTGAGAGTCTAGCTAGCTTTCAATTGATTTATTATTTTCAGTTGAGTTCGAGAGAATTAACTGTTAAAAAGAACTAGGAATTGCATGCCTAAGACGATAAATCGGTGATAGAGATATATCGAATAAGTCTTAGTCCCAATTGAACCGTTAGGTTGAAATCGAGAGATGAAATCTAGCCGTTTAATATAAATCTGGTGCTTAATGTGTTTTGGAATCCATAAGTGAGATCGAGAGATTAAACTTATCCTTTTCAAAATAAAATCCGTTGTTGTTCGAAAGAGAACGACGGTGATCTTAAAAGATTTGGGAATCATTAAGGGGATTAACTGGTAATTGTTTTGATTCAGTTGTTTGCATGTGTAGAACCTGAGGATTTCCAACCCTCAACTTTCTCTCTATCGAAGTTTCCTAAGTCGTTATTTGTTTCGTTTGTGTTTGAGTTGTAATTTACTTTCTGCAATTAAGTAGTTTAACAATAGCCAACCATCTCTCAATTCGACAGCTCAGTTAATAGCGATTGTAGTAATTGTGATACTTAGTTCTTAGTTCCCGTGGATTCGATACTCGTACTTACCGTACGTTATTACTTGATTCGACACCGTACACTTGCGGTTAGATTTAGGGGGGTGTAAACCCACCTATCAACGTTCCTGAGGGAACCGTCATCAAGGGTTGATAACTCATCGAGAGTTGTTCTGCCTAAAAAGGCGAAGGCGTCATCCAGCCGTCCTGGCGCGATGGACGCGACACCGGCAAGTTCGGCGCTTCCGGCGATAATGACGAGACCGGTGTTCAAGATGTCAACCCCATCATCTGCCGTCAGGGGCGAGGGGTCGTCGGCCGAAGTCGCGACGGTTAATTTTTCATTGCCGTCGGACTTTATGGCGGGTGGTGTCCTAGACGGGACGACGTTGTTTCCTCACTTGGAGAGGTGTTTGCTTCCATCTTTCAGGGAGCGTTTTCACGGGGTTCCGGCCGGAGAGATAAGATGTCAGGTTGCCAGTCTGGCGTTCTCAGTAAGTGTCAATCTTTCATGACTTGTTTCAACGTTCGATGTCGTTCGTTGTCTAACACTTTTTCGTGTATTTTTAGACGTTCCAATCGTCTCTGGCATTGTACGCCGAGATGTCGAAAGCCGAGGAGTTGGTGGCGTCTGCTTTGAAAAGGGAAGAGGTGGCGTTGGAGAGGGAGAGGTTGGCTTTGGCACGCGCCGATGAGTTAGCTATTCAGCTTTTCGATGCTCAGTACGAACTGCAAGCCCTAAGTCGAACGGGGGAAATGGCAGATGATGATCCTCAGGTCGGGACCTCAGGCAATAATGCGATGGATGCTCCTCCTGCAGTTTAGGAATTTTTACTTCCTTTGTTTTTGCTGGCCGTTGGTGGTCAATTTTTTGGATGTAACATATTGACCTGATGAAATGGAAGTTGTTTTTTTTATCAAATTGACAATCTCGTCACATAAATGTTGTTAGTTATGTAACTGATTGTGGAATACATGATAGGTCATGCAACTACGTGGCCTATTGTTAGAGCAAGAGTAAGAGCGTAATATGAGAGCATGCGATTAAAGCACCCATTGACACATAAATTGTAAGGTTTTTTATTACGCTGACAAACATAAATACATGCGACTAAGGCATACATTTAAAACGCGAAGTTTTTCTAAGTTAAGAAACTCAGACTACAAAGTCGTTTATACTATAAGATCGTGCGATTAAGTCGTTCGACGAGCTATGAGGCGTGATCAAGTCATGGACCTGATCATCTATGTCGTGCAATCCTGCGATAAAGCGATGTCGGGGGTTTGGTCGTTGGCTAACCAACGACCCTCCGATGCTTAAGTCAGTAATTGTCTTGGTAAATAATCATATGTAAAAAATGAAAAAGGGTAAGGAACGTACCTTCTTGTCGAGTGTTCTGAAATACTTTGAATTTTTGGTTTTCATGTTGGGCCTCTGGATATATTGTATCGTCTTGCCCCCTTGTGGTGGCTTTGAGACGATATGCTAGATCTGGGACATGTCCTCGCAAATCACCACGATATACGCGTCGCACGACCTGGCGACCCTGTTATTTCAGAAAAAAGAAACAAACCTGTCGTGACTCTTATGATCGTGTTTTGCCTTGGGTTGGAGTGACGTTCTTGACGGCCTATTTTCGCGGCCTCAAGGTGGCTTTATAGCAATCTCGAGCGACTTTTTGCTCGCTTCTGATCTCTTGGATTCCCCACGGCGTAGGGAATTTCATGATTTGATGATATGTCGAGGGAACGGCTTTCATTTCATGAATCCATGGTCGACCCAAGATGATGTTATAGGCTGACGCACAGTCGATAACACTGAACTTAGTCTGCTTATTGACTCCTCCGGCATAGACGGGCAAAATTATCTCTCCAAAGGTGCTCGTCGCTTCTCCATTGAAACCGACCAAAGTTGTCGAACGTCGGGTGATTTCTGAGCGATCAATTCCCATGGCTTTGATAGTGTTGAGAAAAATGACGTTTGCTGAACTGCCCCCATCTACCAATACTCGACGCGTCAAACAGTTACCGACCGTGAGTTGAATGATCAACCCGTCGTGATGCTTTTGGTACGAGTCGCCGAGGTCGACTTGGTCAAACACGATCTTCATGGCTTCTAGTTCCAAATCTCCTTTGGGTCTGGATGAACGAGGAATAGGCCGGTCGTCGGGCGCTTGACTGGCATGATGCTTAGCTGCGGAGTACGTCAGACCACACACGTCCGAACCACCAGTGATGCAATTGATGATCTTTGCAAGCTTGGGCACTGACGATCGGTGGCTATTAGCTGGAAGAACGACATCATCAATAATATCTTTAAGATTACCTTGTGGAACATGATATGCCAATTCCTTCTTGAGTGCGATACAGTCATCTGTCGCATGACCATGGTCGACGTCGAAGTCGCACCACTTTGATATATCCTTCTTAGCATCGTCCAAGTCAGATTTTTTCGGCCACCGGATGGTTGCTTGGGTGGTCTTCAGAGCTTCGACTAAGTCTTTAGCTGACCCTTTGAACCCATAAGAGGAGATCTTGGGGTACACGGGGAATTTAGTTGCGGTTTTAGCTTCTGCCTTCGTCTTGAAACGAACGTTTGAAATCTGACGCGCTGGCTCTATTCTGGATATGGCTTTCGGCTTGAATTCTGGCTTCTTGACACCTAACGGCTTCTTGTCGTCAGTGTGTTTGCGACGAAAGGCTGCGTCGTCTTCGACCCTCATATATGCTAAGGTTCGAGCTCGGACGTCTTCGAAAGTCTCTGGGGGATACTTGGTCAGATCGATATATAGACCAGAACTATCGTCTAGACCACGCTTATAAGCTTCGATCGCAGTTTTAATGTCACAATTGCGGATACTGATGATTTCGGCATTTAATCTATTGAAATAACTTCGAATAGACTCATTGGTCTTCTGCACGACATAGTACAGATCACTAGTCTGCTTTTCCATCTTACGACTGCTGGCGAATTTCCGGGAGAATTGGTTGACCAATTCGGCGAAAGACCCGATAGATTTGGGTTTGAGATTGATCAACCACTGGAGAGCTGGACCAGTGAGATTCGCCCCGAAACTCTTGCACATGCATATTTCCTGGTACATGTGTGGAATCGAGATTGTCCACATGAGCTGCTTATACTGCGCGACATGCTCGGTTGGATCGGTCACACCCGAATACTTGGGAGTGAAGGCAGGAATGTTATACTTCTTTCGGACCTCGACGGTGGCGATCTCGTCGATGAAGGGCGACGCCTGATACCCCGAGCGAGGCTCGACGTCGACAGGCACGGCTGCCCCAGGCAACTTGGCGAGCAAGGACAGGACGCGCTCATTTTGGTCTTCTAACATCTTCAAACGCTGGGCGGCGGGATCGTTAAGATCAGGATTTGCCCCTGTCGAGGGATTGGTCCCTGGACTAGTGCCATTACCATGCGACGAACCATTGGTGTCCCGTTGAACGAGACAAAATATGGCTGCGACCCATAGTGGAATTGTTGCGGTCCATTCTGAAACGATTGTGGTCCCTGCTGAAATGGTTGCGATCTCTGCTGGAAAGATTGCGATCCTTGCTGGAAAGGTTGTGATCCTTGCTAGAAAGGTTGCGGACCACTTTGGAACGGCTGGGAAAACGGCTGGGATCCATTCTGAAACGGCTGGGCGCCACCTTGCAATGGTTGGGATCCATTGTTCAAGGGTGGTGGTCGGATGTGCTGAGGGGGAATCTGCCCAGACTGGGGATTCGGAATGAACGGACCCGTCTGCTGATTCTGCATGAATGGACCTGGATGCTGATTCTGCGCGGACGGGCCTGGTCCCGGACCTGGATTCTGGATGAATGGTCTAGGACCATTCTGGGGTCCAAAAAGATTCCTTAGCCGCGCGATCTCTTCAGCTGCTCTGCGATTCTGCTCTGCCATTGCATTGAGTTGATTCCTGGCAACCTCGAGCTCTTGATACATCTGAGCGACGGCTTGCTGCGGATTTCCAGGGGCTGCCATTTTCCTGCAACAGAAAATAGAAGAAACTATTAGTAGAATGCACGTTCGTCGAGGATTTTCTCTAGATGTAGTCCCACGGATGGCGCCAAACTGTTAATGCCAAAAATCGCACCAAAGGGACAACTTAAGGTCGATGTGGACTTAAACAACTAAAGAAAGAATCTTTCGATGAGACGTGCGATGATAAATAAAATAAAGAAACAAGGGATTTGATGACGCAGGAAAAACCTCAAACGAGGAAAAAACCTGCGGACGACAGGGGGTGTCGTCGCTGCACTATGGTCGCCAATCAGGGGCGACGTCCTTGGATACTGGTGTCGATCGTACAGTGATTACAATACAAATGAAGAAAATGCTTCGAAATGTAAAGTACAAGTGTTTGAATGTAAAAATAGGTGTTTGTCGTGTACGAAACAAAGTGTGAACTGCTGGTCGAGGGCTGTTGTCGTGCGTCGAGAGCGATACTTAGAATAATGGTTTCTTCACTTCAGGTGTTCTTGAATATTGCTTCGGTTGTTAATCGCCGGATATTCGATGTGTTGAAATGTTGATTGAGCTTGATCTTTATAGTCTTCGCGTCCTTAGCTTCATCCATGAATGTTCCTTTAATGGTCTTAACGGTTGGAAACGGTCGCCAGAGTAATGATCTTCGTTCGTTACGGTCGCCGGCTGTTTAATGATTGCGTCGGTTATAGTCGTTGCCCCTTAATGACTTTTACTCCTGCATTAAACACTTAATAAACGGTCATGGTTAACGTTAGCTTTGGTCGAAGTCGCACGTCCTTATATAATAGTCGTGCGGATTGGGCGACGCTATGGTCGAGCGTCGTAAGGGCGGATTGGGCGACGCTATGGTCGAGCGTCGTAAGGGAATCTCGACTTATCTTTTATGAGGGACGACGATGGTGTTCTAGGTCTTTGTCGAGACCTTATCTAAATACAAGATATAGTCCTTAATCATACGTCTTACCTGTTTTGGTCGCGGTCGAGCGACGTGATTTTTTTCCTAAACACCCTGTATGGATGATTTGATCGTATGTTCTCATATTTTATAAGTGCCTTGGTCGCATGATTTCTATGTATCTTATGTTCAATCGATGCGATAGTTGTTTACCAATAAAGTTAAAACCAAAAAAGTGCATTCATCAGAAAAATTGTCAAAAACGCGCTCGACCACCAACGGTCGAGCAGTAAAACAAAAAAGAAAGAGAAAATTCTTAAACTAAAGAAGGAGCATCCGCTGCATCCTTGCCTGAAGTCTCTTCTTGAGGACCTTCGCCTACCATCTCTTCCTCGACGTCCTTCTCATCATCTTAGTCCAGATGCCTCTCGGTCCCGACGCCATTCAAATAAATGTCCAGTTCCTCCTTTGCATAAGTAAGAGGATCTTTTCCCAGCAAATGCCGCCGCATGATAGCAGCCCGAGCAGTCAAACGAGCTATGGCAAAAACAGACTTACCCTCGTCTTTAGCAGCCCGCACTTCTTTATCCAAACTCTCCACCTTGGACTTATAATCCTCAGCCTCTTTCGAAACAGCAGCCAAGGATTCCTTAATCTTTTCCATCTCCTCCCTTTGCTCGGCAGTCATGGACAAGGACTGCGTCAAGCGATGGCTAAGATCCTCCTTCGCATGATTAACGATCTCCATATGTTTTAAAGCGTCAGCAAGACGCTTCGATAGATCCTCCGTGCGACCAGTAGCATTGTTTGCTCGATCCAATGCTGCATTCTCCCTTTCGCGTGCAGCAGACAAGAGATCTTTCACCTTCGTCGTTCCACTTCGCAAGGCCAAGGAAGCTTGAAGTGCCTGTGAAATCATAAAAGACATACATCATCAGTGGACAACGACAACGACAACGAAGTCTGGGCCTAGACAAACTAAGTCTTGAAAGAAAGACTTACCATGAACACCAAGCCGGCTACATGGGCACCCGTCTCCTCGATAGGAAACCCCTCAAAACGCTCCCTGAAAGATGGAAGCAGGAATTTATCCAGGTGAGGGAACAGGTTCGTCCCGTCTAGGACATTACCTGTCATAAAGTCCGATAGCAGCGTAAAGTTGACCGTCGTGACCTTCTCCCCTCCCGTCGAGTGTTCTTTGCCCTTGTCGGCTGACAAAGGATTCAACGCGGCAGACAGGGACTTCACCGTTTTCGCCGGAGGCGCAGAATTAATGGGTGTCACGGCAATCACCTTCTTAGGTGATCCGACCCCTACCTTCTCGGGTGAAGCGACTCTCGAAGAGTCATTAACCCCTGCAAACGACTCCCTCGAGATCGTCGTCCTCGTCTTCTTCAAGACTCCAGAACCAGCAGACATAGCATGTAACCTCTTCTCCCTGCCTTGACGAGCAAGCTCCAATTCAGCAGCTCTTTTTGCAGAAACACTCGACACTTTGGGTCGTGACTCTCCTAGAAATCGCAAAGGAAAAGAATGTTATGAACATACAAGGGAAAAAGACTCGAAGTAACACAAAAAGTCAAAGAAAGTAAGCTTACCCGTCATCCCTTTCTTTCCTCTTGACTTCCTTTCTTCTTCTTCCTTTTCTTTCTCTTCACACTTCTCCCCCTGATTCTCTCCTGAAAACTCTAAATCGTCGTTATCTACCAAGTGTCGCACGATGAAAGATCTTTCGGCAACACTAAATTCTAAAAACGAATTGATCTTCGCTTGAGAATTAGCGTCTGGTTTCACGTCCTCAAATCTTATGGCTGTCAATATACAGAAAACAAGTTAATAATCATACCGTATATAACATACGAAAAATGAAATAACAAGACTCACCCGACATATTCCAGTCCGTCCTAATCCACTCACTCTCGGAGTCAAGAGACAGCTTACGCACGAATACATATCGAGTCTTCCACCCACGGTCATTCACAGTTGTCCCTAAAACCATAACACTATCACCCTTGAGCCTAGAGTGTAAGCTACAGCGATGACAACTATCCTTTTTGGCCTGATAAGCCAAGAGAAGATCACGTACACCAATAGGATTCCCCCATCCTCTCGACAGACGCTCAATCACTTGAATAACTCGCCAGAATTGGGGCATTAATTGACCGGGTGCTAAATCGAACTCCAGCATAAAAGCTTTGGCTAGAGGCGAATACGGCCATTCAAAGCCTATCTTAAAAGGGTATTCGTAGATCACGATGTAACGACTCTCGACGAGTTATCTTCATCCCTCTCCTTCCTCTCGACTTATCTTCTTCCTCTTCTCTTCCTTTCTCTTCACACTTCTCCCCTGGTTCTCTCCTGAAGATTCTAAATCGTCGTCATCCGCCGAGTGTCGCACGACGAAAGACCTTTTGGCGACGCTAAATTCTAAAAACGAATTGATCTTCGCTTGAGAGTTAGCGTCTGGCTTCACGACCTCGAATTTTATGGCTGTCAACATACAAAAAACAAGTTAAAAATCATATGTAAATCATCTACAACGCACGCTAGATGAAATGACGAGACTCACTCGACATATTCCAGCCCGTCCTAATCCACTCACTCTCGGAGTCAAGAGACAACTTACGCACGAATACATATCGAGTCTTCCACCCACTGTCATTCACAGCTGTCCCTAAAACCAGGACACTATCACCCTTGAGCCTAGAGTGTAAGCTACATCGATGACAACTATCCTTTTTGGCCTGATAAGCCAAGAGAAGATCACGTACACCCATAGGATTCCCCCATCCTCTCGACAGACGCTCAATCACTTGAATAACTCGCCAGAATTGGGGCATTAATTGGCCTAGTGCTAAATCGAACTCCAACATAAAAGCTTTGGCTAGAGGCGAATACGGCCATTCAAAGCCTATCTTAAAAGGGTATTCGTATATCACGATGTACCCCTCAGGACATTCATTTAAGCGGATCTGACCTGGACGAATCAATTCGATCCACGCAGGAATTTTCGCTAACTTTCTAAAGTCACGGAGGTCTGATAGCTCTTGAATAACACTCTCAGGATCCCTCGACATTCCTAAACACAAAATTTACAGGAGTCAAAGAAACCGTACCTTACTTATAGGCGCGCTAGACCCCGGAGAACCTAATCAAATCAAAGAAATTCACAAGTTTGGAAAGGATTCGGCGAAGAATGGCAAGGAAATCACAGCACAAACCCTTCAAAGGCGAAACAAGGAAGGATTCGTCATATCTTTTACTTATACGAACAAACCGAATTCCTTGATGATCAACACGCGTCCATGTCCTTTCGTATATCCGCCCAGATCTTCGACACCTGTCCTCGACAGCTGGTAAGCATCATCGCGCGTCAGTATGACGTTACAACTTTTCAACTTCTCGTTCAGTTAAAGGCGAACCGGTCTAGTTCCACGACAACCAGGTAAGTCCCTCAACCCAGGTCACAAGTCTAAGCGTTCGACAAGAAAATTTTAAAACTTAAATTTGACATTCAATTTTCAAATTTTGGGGGCAAACTGTTTGGGCAAAAAAATCACGTCGCTCGACCGCGACCAGAACAAGTAAGACGTATGATTAAGGACTATATCTTGTATTAAGATAAGGTCTCGACAAAGACCCAGAACACCATCGTCGTCCCTCATAAAAGGTGAGTCGAGAGTTCCTTACGTGCGACCTCGACCAAAGCTAACGTTCACCATGGCCGTTTGTGAAGTGTTTAATGCAGGAGTAAAAGTCATTAAGGAGCAATGACTATAACCGACGCAATCATTAAACAGCCGGCGACCGTAACGGACGAAGATCATTACTCCGGCGACCGTTTCCAACCGTTAAGGCCATTAAAGGAGCATTCATGGATGAAGCTAAGGACACGAAGACTATAAATATCAAGCTCAATCAACATTTCCAGACATCGAATATCCGGCGATTAACAACCGAAGCAATATTCAAGAACACTTGAAGTGAAGAACCATTATTCTAAGTATCGCTCTCGACGCACGACAACAGCCCTCGACCAACAGTTCACACTTTGTTTCGTACACGACAAACACCTATTTTTACGTTCAAACACTTGTACTTTACATTTCGAAGCATTTTCTTCATTTGAATTGTAATCACTGTACGATCGACACCAGTATCCAAGGACATCGCCCCTGATTGGCGACCATAGTATAGCGACGCCATCCCCTGTCGTCCGCACGTTTTTTCCTCGATTGAGGTTTTTCCTGCGTCATCAAATCCCTTGTTTCTTTATTTTATTTATCGTCGCACGTCTCGTCGAAAGATTCTTTCTTTAGTTGTTTAAGTCCACATTGACCTTAAGTTGTCCCTTTGGTGCGATTTTTGGCATTAACAGTCGTCTTCAATGTGAGTTTAGATGCTCATAACTGATTTCGTCGGTTATAGCCGTTGTCCATTAATGACTTTGACTCCTGCATTAAACACTTAAACAAACATAACAGTTGTATAACGCGTTAGTCGATCGAGGTCGTACGGTTTTATGCAACGGTCGTGCGGAACGGGAGACATTGAGGTCGACTGTCGTGAGGAACTCTCAACTTACCTTTTAGGAGGGATGACGGAGGTTCTTTGGGTCTTCGTCGGGACCTTATCTTAATACAAGGTATAGCTCATGACATGTGTCTTACCTTCTCTGGTCGTGGTCGAGACCTGTGAAATTTTGCCCAAACAGTATCAAGGAAGATGACGTTCGCTGAACTGCCCCCATCGACCAAGACTCACCGGGTTAAACAATTACCAGTCGTGAGTTGAATGATCAACCCGTCATGATGCTTCTGATATGAGTCATCGAGGTCGTCTTGATCGAACATGATTTTCATGGTCTCTAACTCCAGATCTCCTTTGGGTCTCGATGAGCGCGGAATAGGCCGATCGTCAGGTGTCTGGCTGGCGTGATGTTTGGCTACGGAGTATGTTAGACCACATACGTCTGAACCACCAGTGATGCAGTTGACGACCTTTGCATGCTCGGGGGTTGGCGGTCGATCGTCGTTAGCTGGAGTAACGACGTCATCGATGATGCTCTTGAGATTACCCTTCGGGACGTGATATGCCAGCTCTTTTTTGAGAGCTATACAATCGTCCGTCAGGTGACCGTGGTCGACATGAAAATCGCACCACTTTGACTTGTCCTTCTTACTGTCGTCCTGATCGGACTTCTTCGGCCATCGGATGGTCGTCTGGGCAGTCGTCAGGGCCTCGACCAAGTCCTTAGTAGTTCCTTTGAATCCGTAAGAGGATATCTTAGGGTACTGAGGGAACTTGGTAGAGTTTGCGGTTTTGAACTCTGCCTTTGTCTTGAACCGGACGTTCGAGATTTGTCGCACAAGCTCTGACTTGGATGCTGCCTTTATTTTGAACTCTAGCTTCTTAACACCAAGCGACCTCTTGTCGTCGGTGTGCTTACGACGAAAGGCAGCATCATCTTCTACCCTCATATAAGCAAGAGTTCTGGCTCGGACGTCTTCGAAATTCTCAGGAGGGTACTTGGTCAGATCAGTGTATAGACCCGAACTGTCGTCTAGACCACGTTTATAGGCTTCGATCGCGGTCTTGACGTCACAGTTGCGGACACTGATCATCTCTGTGTTGAACCTATTGAAGTAACTTCGAATAGATTCATTGGCCTTCTGCACGACATAATATAGGTCGCTGGTCTGCTTCTCCATCTTGCGACTACTGGCGAATTGCTGGGAGAACTGGTTGACCAACTCAGCGAACGACCCGATGGATTTGGGTTTGAGGTTGATCAACCATTGGAGGGCAGGACCTGTGAGGGTCGCCCCAAAACTTTTGCACATGCAGACTTCTTGATACATTTGAGGGATCAAGATCGTCCACACTAGCTGCTTATACAGCGCGATGTGCTCCGTCGGATCGGTTATCCCCGAATAATTCTTTAGGCGTGAAGGCGGGGATATTATACTTCTTTGGGACGTCGACGGTCGCGATCTTATCGATGAAAGGCGACGCCTGATACCCCGAACGAGGCTCGACGTCGACGGGCACGGCTGCCCCTGGCAGCTTAGCGAGCAAAGATAGAACACACTCGTTTTGATCTTCTAGCATTTTCAACCGCTGGGCGACAGGGTCATTAGGATCGGGATTCGCACCTGCCAACGGATCAACTCCCGAACTCGTGCCATTGCCGTACGACGAGCCATTGGCGTCCCCGTTGAAAGGGACAAAATATGGTTGCGTCCCATTCTGAAATGGCTGAGACCCATTCTGAAATGGCTGAGACCCATTCTGAAATGGCTGAGATCCATTCTGCATGGGTGGCGACCTTATATACTGAGGAGGAACCGTCCCGAATTGGGGATTTGGGTTGAACGTCCCCTGCTGCTAGTTCTGCATGAATGGACCTGGCTGCTGATTCTGCATGAACGGACCTGGTTCTGGATTACGGACGAACGGAGCCGAACCAGGGTTATGGACGAATGGAGCGGATCCTGGGTTCTGACCGAACGACCCTTGATCTGGATTCTGAACGAATGGTCTTGGACCGTTCTGCGGTCCGAAGGGATTCCTCAGCCGCACGATTTCCTCAGTTGCTCTTCGACTCTGCTCAGCCATGGCATTGATTTGATTTCGCGCAACTTCCAACTCCTGGTACATCTGGGCAATGAGATGTTCTTGATTTCCAGGGGCTGCCATTTTCCTGAAACAGAAAACAGAGGAAACTACAAGAAACCGTTAGTAAGACGCACGTTTGTCGAAGGTTTTCTTTAGATGGGGCCCCACGGTGGGCGCCAAACTGTTAATGCCAAAAATCGTCTAGAATGACAACTTAAGGTTGATTGTGGAGCTTAACAACTAAAGATGGGAATCTTTCGACAAAACAATGCGATTAAGACAGAAATGTAAATGAGACAAAGGATTTGGTGACGCGGGAAAAACCTCAACGAGGAAAAAACCCGCGGACGACAGTGATGATGTCGTCGCTGCACTATGGTCGCCAAACAGGGGCGATGTCCTTATGATTCGGGTGTCGAGAGTACAATGCTTACAATACAACTGAAAGAAAGACTTTAAATGTAAAGTAACAAGTGTTTCGAATGTAAAAACAAGTGTATCGTGTGGAAAAGTAGGTGCGTCGTGTGTAAAAACTGTGTGTCGTGCGTCGTGAGCGATCTGTTGAGAGAGAATTCTTTGCTTCGAGCGAATGATCTTCAGAGTTCTGATATGTTCGGATGCCAGATGATGATGATTCCAGATAGGTGAAATGATGTTCTAGCTTATGTATTTATAGTCTTCGAGTGCCATGAATGACTCTATAAAAGCTTTGACTAACGGTCGTAACCGTCGCTGAATTCAATGCTCGTAATTGCCTCTGTCGGTTATGTCGTTGTTCATTAATGACATTGATTCCTGCATTATACAATGAAAAAGTAACAGTAATATCGCATGTTAGTCGGTCGAGGTCGCAAGTTCCTATGCGACGGTCGTGTGAATCTAGACGACGTCATGGTCGAGTGTCGTGAGGTGAATATCTTTCGATTTCAATTATGATCGGGGGATAAAATATTATGATTTTACCTTATTATAGAAAAGTTTTACCCAAACAGAAACATTGGTGGCCCTTGTGAGAATAAAGGAAATAGGGTTAAATCCCGAAATGTTAGTATATCATGAGCCATGACGACCAAAATTGGAAATTGCGGTTTCTTTTATTTCCACCATTCTAAAAGTTCAACATTTTCAAAATCATCGACATTCGAAAAAGAAATAAAATTAGTAGGCATATACATATTTAGTTCACCTAAGTCGGTATCAAACCGGGATTTTTTTACTCGTAAGATTTTGAACCTCTTTAAATAAGTTAGTCATTAACTCCTTCCAGTTTTTTGGTGTTTAGAACTAGAACTACAACTCAAGTTACCCTGATTTGAAATTTTTTATTGTTCACTTCTTCCGCCATAATTTTTTTATAGTAATCAAATAAATCGCTAAAATTACGGTAACATCTAAATAGGATTTAATGACGCTGCACATGTAAAAGAAAAGAGGATGAAACACCCCAAAAATTAAACAAAATAACTTCCGTAAGTATTTATAAAAACTATATAAACATAAAGCGGATTAAACCCTTTGAAGAAAGTTCGCTAATTAAGGATCATATTTAAGAATCGATACATAAATAACAACTTAATAATCTAATCCCAAAAGAACCAGATTATAGTGAGACATGAAGACTACATAGGCAAAATCCAACTTCTGCTCAAGTATTTCTCAAAATCTATACCATTTGATGCTTCTAAGTAGCATTAACCAAGCCCCACAAGCGGTCCTAGCTTCGACACTAGTGAGACATGAAAACCACATAGACAATAAAAAGTGATAGGCTTCACGCCTAGTGAGCTCACACAAAATAACCCACAATCCAAGTAAGGGAAGTAATTCAAAGATGTTACCCCAACCGCAAAAGTGGTATAATGCAATTCACCACTACAAGTTGTCACAACCTGAACATTATACACAAGAAACATCTCTCGATGACGGGGGAAACCGTTTCCATCAAGGTAGCGGGTACACAAAAGTATTTCCATGTAACGATGTTATTGGGTTACACCTCAGGTTCATGCTTCTAGTGCATACCAATTCATGGCAAACCCTCGTATTAGTGGTCGTTTGGTTTGAAGAATCTAAATACATTTGATGGAATTGAAATGACAAATTTCTTTGACCAAATTCGTTGATGATGCTTGGTTTCCAGATTGAATTGAGTGGATTCTAGCGAAATCTGCAGTTGAGGGATTTGATAATTCATTGGCGTATGTGAAGAAATTGAATTTCATTCCTTGGCAAATGTACAAAGTTTATAATTTGGTTTAAAAAAAACAAAAATAACATTTAAATGCAGTTTAGCCATCCCCACCACCCCATCGACGCCACCACACCACTACCGTCATCGGAATAACAAACACCGACACCACCACTGTTACCTGATTAATATTATCATTATATTATATTTCTCATGCATAAAGATTACGGTATAATAACACCATGCGTGCACATTTATAACCATGTATTCCACACAAGGATTCCAATATTTGTACATAACCCATTTGTCTATACAAAAACCCTTACTTATGCCATTATAACAATATACAATATTAAGTGGTTCAACCCAATATAAGTCCATAGCCGTTATTTTAGATACTCATAGCATAAAAACTCTCATATACAAACTCAATGCATGTATGAATAATCATCATCATTCAAGGTTTGAAAATCATATTTAGGCCGAATAGCGTCCATGGTTAAGTAAGGCTAATAAAGATATAAAATACCAATGTTAGATATAATAAAGCTAAATAAAATAGATGTGAACTCACTTGCTAGGTTTTTACTAAAACCCTAGAAAACCAATTAAAATCCTAAAAAGAAAGATGAGGACTTGAAGGTTAACTTTCTACTTGGACCCTTAGATGTAGGTGATGAGTAATTGCTTGAAAACCCTTTTTGATTCTTGCCCTGGATGATTGATCACCAAAATAAAAGAAGGAATGAGAGAAAGAAGAAATAAATGAAGAAAAAGGGTAAGAAGAGAAGGTGAACGTGGTTCCCACAATGAAAGTAATATTCCGAAAACATTGAAATAAACCAATACTCATGCGAAGCACATATAGGATAAAAATTCAAATACCAAAGCATGGAAATAACTACTTCTTTCAAACCTTAATATATGTGGAGGGGATCCAATATTAAGGTCATCAATTTCAATTACTCACACAAGACCCAAACGATATTAAATTATGGATATTACAATATCCGAAAATAATGTTTGACAACAATGGGGGAGACCCGTATCCATTGAGAGTAGAGGAAACACATAATTATGTCATTCAAACAACGTTAATCGCATGACATGTCCCGACATGAAGTCCAAATGTCCCTACGACTCCTCATCAAGTTTCACTCAAAGAGTCGGTTGAACTTAGTATCTATCTCCATGGATTTTCACCAGAGGTCAGACACATTCGAAGACTACAACCATGACATTAACCCGAATGACGGAGGTCCTAGTGCCTACCCACACGGTAGCACCACCGCCGACTCAACCCTTCTAGTATCTACTTGAAAAGTTAAGGTCATAAAACATGGGTCCTAGAGTTCATGCTCGCAATACACAATTGACCATCAACAAAAGACTGGCTTACGTGCCTATGGATCCAATGCAACACAGTCTAAATCTCATGATTCTAAATGAATGACTAACACTCTCAAACATGTAATTCTCAAATAAGATGCAATAAATGAGAATCATAAACGGATCTCTACATTGAGCTATTAAAACCGGACAAATGTTCACAAGACTCTTTTAAGTCAAAACCGAGTCAAACTGCTCAAAACTAAATTGGCCATCGAATAAAGGTCCTCAACTAATAAAACGCATTTAACCGGCGTTTATGCAAACACATACCTCAAAGATGTGATTAACCCAAAATCTCATCATTAGTTGAGTCAAATCATTTTCCAAATAAACTCATACCCTTATATTTCCAAAATGACTCATAACACGTAACGTGCATTTTTCCAAATAGTTTATAAAACCAAATACACCAAAAATGCGTAAATCATCAAATAGACTCCATTTGTACAATAAATCGCCAAAAGAACACATTTATGAGATTTACTCGTCAAAATATCTAAAATTCCAAATATGAGCATTTCATAATATTTATCAACCCAAAGTACCAAATATGAAAACTTTGACAAATACTAAACAAATTTATAAATATCAAGTAAACACATTATTACTTCAAAAATACACATTTTGGCATGTACATAGTTTTCATAAAGCAACTTGAACACATCTTGCTAGATTTAGGCTAAATCTAGATTTTACCCCCAAACCTTGAATCTTCTTTGATGAAGACTTGAAATCTTCAAGAAATCTCCCTAGATCTTAGATCCAATACATCCACAAGGTTTCCCTCACTACAAAAGTCACCAAAATCACACTAGAGTTGGAGGATGTGTGAAAAAAAGGTGAAAACACCAAACCATAGTTTAACAATGTAAAGGATGAGAAGATTACCACCACGAAATACTCTTGGATCTTTCAATAAACTTCAATACTCTTAATCTATCCTTGAAGAGCTCTGAAATACAAAACCATAGCAAAAGGAATCACCAAAATCGGAGTTGAGATGATACATATATGACCAAATGAAGAAAGAGGCTCAAAATCGGATTTTATCACTCCACCCCGCCCGCGAGAGTGACATGCGAAAGTGACAGTGTCACTTTCGTTGTCACTTTCTCCCAAAATGTACCGTGGTCTCCATTTTCTATGCGAAGGTGACAGACTAAAGTGCCAGTGTCACTTTCGCATGACACTTTCGCCTGGAAGGTACCGAGAGCCCTTTTCGCTCGTTTTCTCGACCGCTCCTCAACCGTCTTCCCCGGTAATTCCTCGATCGTTTTCTCGGTCATTCACTGACCGTTTTCTTAGTACATTGGATGCTATTATGCCAGTTATCGTGCCATTGTCATAACTTTCTGGCACACTTGTTGGGACAACCAAACACTCAGCAACGCCGGTGCTATTGTGACATATATCACAACTGCATGGCACCATAGCCGGGACTACCACACTTTCAGTACCCATTGGTGCTATTGTGAAAGATGTACAACCACATGACACTATAGCCGAGACGACCATACTCCATATTTGGTTCTTTCTTTACCGATTCACCCAGTTCAACACTTTTCTTCAATTGGGATAAAAAAAATTAGGATGTTACACTAAGATACATGTCGACACCAAACAAATGTTAGGCCAAAAACCTAGTGAGTTTGAACAATTAATAATATGCAATAATATTACATGAAGAACAAATATTCCAAACTTTACAATCATGCTCGGAGTCAATGGGGGAGACCCATATCACCAATCAAGTTCCATCCAAAGAGTCGAGATACCTTAGTGTCAACTACCATGAGCGACACCAAAAGGGCCGACACATCCGGGGTTACGACTAAGGCATTTCCCTGAATGGTGGAGGTCTAAGCACATACCCACACGGTGGCACCCAAGACTATCTCCTCCTAGTGTCTACTTGACTTGGTTCATCCAATATTCCAATGAGGCCATAAGGCACTTAACTCCACGTGAAAATTACACAACACCATCATAGGCAACTCGTGGTTTAACTACCACATATATTACAATAGAACTTCACATAATAATCCAATATGCTTAACTAGCCATTTAGGCACATATCACCACATAAATGTGTCCAAGATATAATACCATGATTTGTATGCTCATTAACGCAATAACTTAAACCAAGATCAACCATAAGCGAGTATGCACGTTATGTAAGTAATTCTCCCAAATTTGGTCAAAACCCTAAAATATGATTATTTATGTAACAAAACTATATACCAATATTTTTCATGAATGTAACTCATAAAACCCTCAAATCACCAAGTAGAACACTTTTATCATAAAAAATCGTAAGTTCTTCAAATGTGTCAAAATGACTATTATAGCAAAAAACAAGAGATTTTCATAATATGCGTATGGAAGATGATAAGGAAGCAATAATAACATGTATCTAGTTTTACAAAGGTTTAGAAACTGACTACTTAGGTTTTTAGTCACCTAGAAAACCAAGCAAACTCTAGAAGAGTTGAAGAGTTGACGGTGTCTTGAGATTGTAGGACTTGAAGCTTTGATTGCAGCTCTCAATAAATGCTTAAATAAGGCAAGAACCTTCAATTAATGCTTCACTAACCCTAGATGAGAGTAAATGAGAGGAGATGGGTGAAAGGGGCCAAAATCACACTTAGGGTTTTCCAAAATCGGGTGGAAAACGAGTTGGAAATGAGAAGTGAAGTCAAAATGGTTCAAACTCGATATTTATACCCTCAACCCCCGACAGCGATTGTGCTCGGCGACTTTTCCTAAGGGCATTGTCGCGGGTCACTCTCGCCGCACACATACCACTCTCGGTACATGCCGAGCGATTGTGACTGGCGATAATGACCGGGTGTCACTCCTGTTGGCAATGTCGCCGAGAGTGTACCGCAAGGCCCGAGCTTCATGTGACTGTGTCACGCAGTTGTGCTCCATGACACTCTCGCTGTCAATGTCGCCCAGATCCATCCCGAGCTCAATTTCTTTCCGATTATTCGTCTTGGATGCTAAGTTCTCGAGGTTACAATATGAAGCTTAATTCCCAAAGTTAAAACCTTTCAACTGAGAATTATAAGAAATAAATGCCCCGATACTGAAATGACTTATTGAAATTTTCGGGTGTTACATGATGTGTTTTAAATTTATAGCTGCAAGCGTACGAGAAGTGTAGCATACAGGCCGATTACAGGGAGGTGATGGTCTAGACACTAACCACTTAATAATCATGGCCTAGCTATGCGACTCGAATAACTGAATTGGTTATTAAACTAAGTAGACATAAAATAAGCAAGATCAAGGGAAAGAGATACAATAAAAAGTAAAACAAATGACACGTTTAATCAAACACCAAGCATGCATCATCAGGCTTCCCACAAATCGCATACAAATGAACCATACTTTTATGGCAAAAAAAATTCAATAGAAACCCAAGTTTTCTAACTAAACCCATGAATAATCCTCGTGTCTAAACCCATTACATTTTGTTTATAATTTGTGCAGGCCACGTGAAGGCCCAACAACAGCCCACAACTTTCTGCAGAAGCCACGTCCAGCCCAGAAGAGAAGAAGGGGAACGAGGTCGACATCTCGTTCGTGCGCAGCAGCAGCTGAAAAACCAACCGGCGCGACCTCGCCGGCGACTGAACCGGCGCCACCACTCGCGCCACCTTCTGTCCAGATGAGCGGCGCCCCTTTTTGCGCGCCTGAACCCACGCCACAACTCGCGGCGGTTGCTACATGGGCCGTTTTTGCGGGATTTTTTAGGGGGAGCGGGTTTCTTGATTTTAGGGGATAAAAACGAGTTGGAACGGGATTTGGAGGGAGGGATCACGATCAGAATTCATTTTTAGAGAATAGGAGACCGATCTTGGAGCAATTCCTTTCATCAATTTCATTTTTACTCTTGATATTTTCTTCTCTTGTAACCCTAGTTTTCATTCCAACTATAGTTAAGCTTTAGATTTAGATGCATTTTCATTTGAGATTTCTGTGTAAGATGTTGCGAACAAGTTTAATTGCTTGATTTCTATATAAATATCTATTTCATTTGAATTATCGATTAACTTGATCAATTAGTTGATTTTCTTTTGGAAAATAGCTAGTTAGAAACCTAAGATACGTAATTGTCTTGGGATTTTGATAAAGTAGCACAAGAACCCACTTGATTGCGGTAAGGTTTTCGAAATGGGTTCTTGAAATCTTGCAATCAAAGCTCTAGTAAGCCGAGCTTATGAGCTTATTGTTTTGAATTGGTATTTTCCTCATTCGGTAAAGCTAATTGCACCTAAGGGTTTAAGAGCTTATTTAAATTCTTATTGTGATTAAGATTTGGTTAAGAGCTTGTTTAATCAATGTTTAGTTAAGGGAAAATCGAGGTTGTCAGAGCTTGTTGATAACCATAACCAATTTGGGCTTGTTTACCATTTTGCACCGTTAGGAATCGATGATAATGTTTTTGCATAATTACTTGAAGTGGACTATTGTTGGTGTTTTTAATTAATTTGCAACTCTATAATTCATTTTTATCGTATGTTTAGTTTAATTAATGAAATCCACCCCCCTTTACGTAACGTGTAGAAGTAAAATAATTGTCACGACCAATCCCTGTGGATTCGACCTGACTTACCACTATTACAATTTATATTGTATTTTGGGACAATTAGAACTTCTTATTATTTGACGATCTCGACACCCGTCATTATTGCTGTTACAATCATGGATATTCATGATACATTAAGCCCTTGGTGACGAGTTTAAAAAGTTGGACCGTCTTAAAGGCTTGTGACATTGACATGGACTGATCCACAATTGCAATGTTTAATTATGTTCATTTTTATGTATTTTGTTTTGATTTCCAATCAACAAAATTATATTTATAAAATTAGAATATTTAAAAAAAATGGTTGTTCAAACCTTTGGTATTGCATCCCTTGTTTGTTCCCCTTTACTTCCTAACATAACATAGAACAAGAATATGGTGCCTATCTTGTTTAAGAACTATACCGGTCGGTTTGATGGCCTATCTAATCTTTTTAGTTTAGTGGCCGTTTACTAAATGTTTACCACGGTAAGTGCTTACTAAATTACATTACTTTATATGATAAATAAGATAAGGACAAAAAATCTTACTTGGTGAAAGTTAAGACAAGGACCGAGAGTCTTACCCACTAAGTGACGACGAAGAATTTTACCACAGTTAGTGCTTACCGGAAAAATTGTTGGATACAATACCGTTTGGTGGACTAAAATCTTACTTGATAAATAAAGGATAATGTTGAATTTTACCGGAAAACGTTTACCCAGGTAAACATTTGGTAAACGCCCTCTTAATTTAAGCTTCTACTAGTCAATTTGTGTAACTCGTTTGACACCTCTAGTTTAGTACATGTGACAATATATTTTAATCTTGAGAACAATTTGATATACGTTGTACTCACAAAAACAATATACTATTTGAACCCAATACCTATAATTTGAAGATTTTACAATTTGACTAGGTATCAAGTGGCTTTGGATTGTGCTATTTCGAGGGAGGATGAGTTGGATTGGTTGGGTTTTTGTGCAACACTAGTTTGTATAGGTGTAAATCATTCAATTTGATACGATTTTAACTGAAAACTGAAAACTAAAAACTCGCCCCTCTCCATTCCAAACAGTTTGTGAACAACTAAACCACAAAGGTCACTGAATCAAACTAAACCACTTCGACCACCTTTTATTCAGTCTTTTTACATGTTGGTTCGGTTTCGATCAATGACTTGTACATTCTTGATGACAATTCATTTCTAGAAACAAGAAAATGTTGCATCTAGAACATATCATAGCTAGCTCTAGAATAACATGTTTGCACAAACCGATGATGGTTCGAGTGTGACAGTCAAGACTCACGATCATTCTGAAACCGTTATATCTGATTTGTTTATCACATGATACTTTAAAAAAATTGTGGGGTTAACAAAAACCCTTTTGCAAGAAAAAAAGAAAAGGTGTGGATTACTTGGAAAAAGGGAATTCGATTGGCATTGATGTGGGAAAGCATAAAATCTCTTCCCATTAAAACTTGGTTCAAAGTTATGGCGATCGGCGGCGTGATAATCTCGACCGGCGACCAGTTTTCCCGCCTAAAATATCTTGAGGTCAAACCCCTGAAAAATAACGCGCCACCACGTTTTAACTTTTCACGCAGAAAAGTCGAATTCTAGAATAAAATGGAGCCATGTTTCCCTAAACTCCTAAACCTCTTATTTAAAGCTCGAAATTTAATCGGAGTTGCAACCATCGGCTCTTCTTCCGCCGCCGCCACCGACGCTATCACATCCTCTCCCAAGTTCTCCACCACCGCCGCCGCCGCCGCTATGGATGATCTCCAAACCCTAAAAACTCGCCTCTGCATCATCGGCAGTGGTCCGGCAGCGCACACCGCCGCCATTTATGCCGCCCGAGCGGAACTGAAGCCTCTCCTCTTCGAAGGATGGATGGCCAACGATATTGCCGCCGGCGGCCAGCTTACTACCACCACCGATGTGGAGAACTTTCCTGGTTTTCCTGAAGGTATTCTAGGGTTTGAACTCATGGAGCGATGTAAGAATCAATCGCTCCGATTTGGTACGCAGATCTTTTCCGAAACTGTTAACAAAGTTGATTTCTCATCAACTCCTTTTAAAGTATTCACTGATTCAAAATCCGTTATTGCTGATTCGATTATTGTTGCTACCGGCGCCGTAGCGAGGCGGTTAGATTTCCCCGGCTCCGGTGAGGGGAAATTAGGGTTTTGGAACAAAGGTATTTCGGCTTGTGCTGTTTGTGACGGTGCTGCACCGATTTTTAGAGGTAAGCCACTGGCAGTGATTGGTGGTGGTGATTCCGCCATGGAAGAAGCCAATTATTTAACCAAGTATGGATCAAAGGTTTACATTATCCATAGGAGAGGTGAATTTAGGGCTTCAAAAATCATGCAACAGAGGGCTATGGGAAACCCTAAGATTGAGGTTATATGGAATTCAGCAGTGGTGGAGGCTTATGGCGCAGAAGGAAAATCTCTTCTTGGAGGATTGAAATTGAAGAATATTGTGAGTGGTGAGGTTTCGAATTTAGAGGTATCTGGTTTGTTTTTTGCAATAGGCCATGAACCAGCTACCAAGTTCTTGGATGGTCAATTGGAACTCGATTCCGAAGGATATGTTGTGACTAAGCCTGGAACAACCCTCACAAGTGTAAAGGGTGTCTTTGCTGCTGGAGATGTTCAGGATAAGAAGTATAGGCAAGCTATTACTGCTGCTGGTTCTGGTATGTATCTTGACACTCTTTATTCAAGATTTTAACTTTTAAGTTAATGAATCTGAATTGCTAATACGTCTATGTTATTCATAATTTCTAGCAATCTTTTGATCATGGTTGTTTGTCTATAAGTTGATGCTTTCCAAGTTCAACACCACACTACTTGTCTGCCATATATTATGTGTATTTATCTCTAAGGTTTCTGATCTCTGCTACATTGAACACCTTATATTAGATTCACTTGGTGATGGGTTTGGAACCTATAAAAAACCAAAAATCAAGCCAAACAAATCCAGTATATCCCTCTTGAAAAACCTACATATTTTAAATCCTACAACCCTAATATCTAATCATCACCTCACCCCCTGAGTTAGTACCATTATTATGCTTGCAATGATCCTGATGTATGCATTTCAATTTATCTTTGTTTTGTTGATGGTTTATTCTTATTAAGTATTGTCTTGGCAATTTGGCACTTAGTTGCTATATTGTGGAGAGTATGGTGTGGAAATAGTTCTAATGGATCATTTAAGTTGATGTGTAAGGTTGATCTTTTGAATTTAGGACACATTCAGTCTTATAATTGTTTTTAGAGTAAACTCTAATTTTGGTCCTCGTGGTTTACTGAATTATTTGAAAGTGGGACCTAAGGTTTAATAACTCTAGAAATTGTCCCCGTGGTTATCGTTTTGTTTTGAAAATGGTCCCCCGTCACTAACCCTGTTAAAAAAATTCGTTAAAGAAAAGGGTATTTATGTCTTTTTATGTCTTTTTGTTATTTTTCATTTTCTTTTTTGTCTTCATTTAATTTGGTTCTTTTTATTGACAAAGACCAAAAACGTCATTCACTCTATATATAATACTATATAAATACCATCATCATCATCATCATCACCATCACCTGCACCTCACACCTGCAACTATATTAATATACATACACCTATATGATATATACCCTTAAAATAACTCATCATCGGCCAACCTCCCGACCGTCGGCCAAGCTAGCCATGGCCAAACCTTTACTCCTCCTTCCCCTTCGGTGACCCTCTTTCTTTTCCCTCCACACACATGAACAAAACCACCGGGATGTGATCTCACAGAGACGAAAAGAAGGTCCAAGCAGCAATGGAAGTGGGTCATTCTACCTGTGCTAATGTGCGTGATTCCAGTCTTCAATCATCACAGGTTAAACCATTTTGAACAATTTCAACCCAAAACAACCCAAAGCCGGCCGACTACTCTCCGGTTCTTGTTCATGGATTTCATCAATAGCAACCCTCAAACACAAACACAGCTCCAGCAGATTTTAACGAAATCCCTATCCAGAAATAGACATGATCCTGTAGGTTTGCCCTGATTGATCTGTGTGATTTCACTGCAGACTCTACCATACCCATCTCATATTCTACCCTTTCATTTGTCCAGCACTGTCAGCGTAAAACAGAACAGCAGTATCACACTTTTCCATCATCTGAGCTTAGAATTATTGAATAAAAAATCAGGGTGGTTTGGTATCTAACCTCCACAATTGACGAGTAATCGCATATCATGATAGAATTTTGCCTTGTATAGTGTTGTGGTGCAGGAAGTCGCTGCCACAATTCTTCAGTAACAAATGGCATAAATGGATGGAGCAGTCTTAGTCCATTGTCCAAGCACACCCACAGTGTATCATGTGCATAACGCTTTGCAGATGCAATTGACCGATCCAGGGTTTGGATCGATCGACTTCTTCATCACAGCCGATATAGGTGTCTTAAAATAAAAAGAGAATAGGGGAATGTAAATGGACTAAAATGCCCCTGTCACTAACAGAGAAAATTAACAGAGTTAGTGACAAGGGACCATTTTCAGAGCAAAACAATAAATATGGGGACGATTTTTAGAGTTATTAAACCTTAGGTCCCACTTTCAAGGATTTCAGTAAACCACAAGGACCAAAATTAGAGTTTACTCTTGTTTTTAAATGATTTATTCTATTAGGCAGTTTCTTGGCAACTGCCTCTTGGTTGCTATATCATGGAGAGTATATTGTGGAAAGAGTTCTATGGATCAGTTAATTATGCTGTAAAGTTTAACTCTTGAATTTTAAAAGAGATGCCATCGTAATCACAGGTCTGAAAACGTTAGGAAGTTAATGCTATATGAATCTTGTTAGGACCCATGGGATCTTTGATCAGACCCAGTTTTATTTGTACTTATGTAATAATTGGCTAATTGCAATGAATTTTCGAGACCATATGCTTTTAGAACAAAGGATTAAAGTATTATTACATGTCAGGTGCATGTATGATTATAAAAATATTGAATTATTGTATAGAAATGCTTATCAATCGTTACATTCTAGAGGCATGTATACTTTTATAAAAGGATTAAAATATTATTATATATCAGGTGCATGTATGATTAAAAAAGAATTAATGTATTATTGCATGGATGCTTTACAACCACTACACTGTGCTTGTATGATTTTGAAAAAGATTGATGTATTATTAGTGCTCCATATTATATTCTTTCGTATCGTCACTTTGATGGTGCATAGGTTTAAATAGAGACCCGTTGTGAGTTATTGAATGGGAGAAAGATGATTGAATGACATTGACTAGTGAACTTTGTGGTTTTTAGTGATGTGTTCTTAAGAGTGAAAATCGATAAAGATGATTAAGGACTATAGTTTCTCTTTGACAAAACAAAGAGAATACTCTTTTGAATTTCTTTCTATTGGTCCTCGAACCATCAAGTAAACCTGTTAACACTGTTCTAAAAAACTCGCCGTACAGCCACCATGGCGCGCCATGGCACCAAGGCTTGTGTGTCACGCCACGTCAAGCCCATGGCATGCCATGGCCTAATGCGTAGTTATCGTAACGAGATATTTAATTTTTCTTTACGCTTTTAACGTCTTATTTGCAAGTTTTTGATAAATAACCTAATGTAACTTGCTTATTACTATTGACTCATGAGTAACACTACAAAACATAAGTTTTTATATACAATATTATATATGAATTAGAAATTTGACGCCATAAGTCACGCCTTGAAAACGCCATGGCTTTGCTGTGGCTCCTAAGCCTTGAGGCTTGGCCTCGCCGCCACGCCTCACGCCATTTAGAACCTTGCCTGTTAATGTAGCTAAAGTGTTTACTTCTTTGCCCTGTAAAGAAGTTGTATATGCATTTGGTTTTTTAACTTGTGTGTAAAGTAGAATAGCAAAAAGGCGTAGCCTTTTATTGTTTTGAATATAAAATTCATGTGTGACTTTGTTCATGTTTTGTGTCATAAGGGTGCATGGCAGCTCTGGATGCAGAACATTACCTTCAGGAAATTGGATCACAGGAAGGGAAGAGTGATTGATTAATGTGCCACCTTCCAAAATTCTTGATGCATTTCGGATCATTTATGAAGAATTATTTTCATTTTTCGACATCAAAAGGATAAGTTATATTGTTGGTATGTCTTCAGACTTTGTTCATTTGCATTCAAAGGCATGTGTTAAACTGATGTGTGGCATTATGACATTGCTATTTGTTTCTGAACTTGTTGGCTGGAATTGCCAATAATCTATCTGTTTATCAATATTTGCTTGCTATGAAAATTGTTCATTGGATCATGAGATGGTAAAAGGGATCTTAAGTTTATATGTTTCTCCATGTGTATTTGCCTACCATTGCTCATCATGGTTTTTTTAATTAATGGCAAAGAAAAGTAGTCATTAAAGAACCAAAATAGAGAGGTGTTATGATTTTTATTTGCCATAGCAGTAGTCATTAAAGAACCAAAATAGAGAGGTTGGGCTTTTAGGTCGCCTTTTAAACGGTTTATTAAAAGATTACGAGCTAGGGGCTGATTTTGATATGATGCAATATCGTTATGTAAACTCACTATTTCTCTTTCAGCTCTTCTATAATTCCAGTATTGTGCATCGTCTTCTACTCTTCAACATCTCTTCAACATCTTTTGCTCGTCATCTTTTCTATTCACGTGTTCTTCTATCCATCTTCAGTATTATATATAATGTTATGTATACGCACATACATTTATATATAATCATCAATATATATATATATATATAGAGGCTCCGTAAAATGCAAACCTTACATTTGTTGCACACCTTACAAGCCATAGTCTGCATATGTGCACAATACACATGCATATGCATATGTGCAAGAATATACATATAATGGACATACATTCATATGGGACAATGCACATATGCAGACTGTGGTTTGTAAGGGGTGCAACAAATACATGGTTTGTATTTGATTTGTACCCTATATATATATATAGAGAGAGAGGTGGGTTCAAACGAGGACGCTAACTATTTACGAGAAGCACGAGAACGGCCACCCATGTACAAAATCACATGTGATTCACAGTACAAAATCAAATTTTATATATACTTCTTCCTCTCTCTCTCTCTCTCTCTCTCTCTCTCTCTATATATATATATATACTAGTTGGGTGCCCGCGCAATGCGGCGGGAAGCACCATATGTTTGGTTGAAATTAAAAATTCCGTCCAAAATCAGTTCGGTCCAAACAACGACGCATAAAGTTTGTTGTGCTAAAATAACGATTCCAACTACTTAGGTTCTAAATTGTTTGTTTCAGAGTTTTATCGATAATCATACAAAAAAAGCTGGATATAAATTTTATTATAAACTGAATAGAAAATTAATACAATCTTTCATCAAAAAATCAAAATTAATGTTGCAACAAAATAAAAGAAATATCTAATATCTATACTATCATAAACATTTGTTCAAAAATTGATAAATATGTAAAAGAAATTAAATTGATGTGTGTCGTAGAGATGTCTTTTTTCCATTGCTTTTGAAGGGTGTGGGATGCAACAAAACTCTTCATTCCATGCCACCTGGTGAGACTGGATCGTCGAGCTCCATCTTCTGAAATCTACGAAGAAATCCAATAAACAAAATCAAAACCGTGGAGAGGTAAGTAGATTTAGTTTATGTGCCTAAGAAGTAATGGATAATATGCAATAGATGGTGAATTGAGACCGAATGAGAGTGGTAAACACCCATTTCCTTCTTCTGCCCTCACTGTTGAAATTATATATAACATTTAGCAAACGTATCTTCAGATAATAAAAAGCAATTGTGACAAAGTGAACAACAGTTAGAATCGATCAGATGAAATAAAGAACAAAGAAAATGATTCAGAATGAGATCTAACTTCCAAATTAAAAGTTGCCAGCCACTATCTTACTTCAAGACCAACCAGATACCAGTTTTTGTAAATAGTACAACATCAATAATTGTTATATGTTACAAAAAACTACCATATTGTTTTAATCTTGATTTGTTTTAAAGAATAGTACAATCAAGTAAAGTGATGTAAGGGATTAAGTTGAGGATAGGAAAGGCAAACAAGAAGATTAAGAAGAAAGTTGATACAACTGAATGGAATTGAAAACTAAGCACAGATATGTATGTCTAGTATGATAAGAAGCAAAATGAGGAATAAACCATTGAGCAGTGTGTGCAGTAAGATGGAGAAAAATAACACCCCAAACTCACACCATTATTCCAATAAATGGGTCTGCAGTAATAAGTGTTTCTTTTGAAGTAATTAGATAACACCGTTTATCTTTCGATATAAAAGGCTGGACATATTGTGAAACAGAGTGTGTGATCAATAGGAATGCAAGTGTTAAAATCCTCGCGATTGTAGATAGGCCTTGCTGACCCAAAACCTTATTATTATAGCTTATAGCATAATCAGAAGACTTCGATGAGGGAAATTGGACAAAAAAAACAAGTGCTTACCATCAAGTTCAACTCCCTTAGGGATAAATGGTACTGATCGAGTAGCTATGATTATGTCTTTTGCAGTAATAAGTGTCTCACTCCCCTAACTTTTCCATATTTCACTTTGTCTGGACCTGCGTATATATATTCAATGGCATTTTTAATGCAATATATAACAAATAGGCAAATGGGATTACTAATACAAATGCCAGAAATACGGGACATACCATAACCATACCAACACCGGTCAATACCAAGAGATTTCATAGAATTGGTTAAATTGTTTTGAATTTGGGTGGCATGATCAGCTACCCCTGTGGTCATACCGGGCATCTGCAACCTGCCACAATCATAAAAAAATCCCTTGATATGTTTAACGAAAAAGTAATTTTAACAATAAGATGCAATAAAAACAACAAACTTTAAGAACTTATCATCTAAGGAGTAAACTTTCAAACTCTTAAAAATGAAAAGCTCTTTCAACTCAATAATCAACAACAAAGACAATAAATCAAACTTTAAAAAAATGACAATTACAGTAGAACCATGTAAAACAAACAAATAAAATGAGAATGACAAAAAATGGCTAATCTGATTTCGAAGCGTGACCGTGGAGATAAGTGACACAACTACAAATAAAGAAACTGCAAAAATAAGAAAACAAGAAGAGTTTCAAAATCGAAGTATTTATTTGAATACCCAAATAAGAAAAACAAGAAAACCATGGAACACAAATACCCTTTAAATTCGAGTATTTATTGTTATAACAGTGGAACATAAAAACCCTGACAAGTTTAATCAATCAATCTGAACCAAACATATCGATGCTTACTAAACCAAAATCGAAGCTTACTAAACCAAAATCGTAGCTTACTAACCAAAAATCGAAGGGTGTAAAATCGAACAGAAGGGTCTCAAAATCGAGCAGAAGAAGGATTTTTGAACCAAAATCGTTTTTTTTTAAATCGAACAGAAGAACCAAAATTGTTTTTTTAAATCGAACAGAAGAACCAAAATTGTTTTTTTAAATCGAACAGAAAAAGGGGGTTTGAACCAAAATCAAAGCTTACTACACCAAAATCGTTGCTTACTAAACCAAAATCGAAGCTGAATAACCAAAAATCGAAGGGTGTAAAAGTCGATTGAACCAAAATCGATTAACCAAAATCAACCAACCAAAATTAAAAAAGGGTGTAGAAATCTAACCTGAGAAGAAGAAAGACTTGAAGAAACTGATTTTGATTTGAATCCATTGAATCCTGCAGTTATAAATCGTGTTGGAGAGTATTGAGGATGGATGGAGGCGAAGAGTCACCTCGAAAATGAACGGAAGCGTGGGCTGTGATAAAATGATTAGGGTTTTAAAAAAGGTTTCTCACTCTTAAATTTAAGAGATTATGCATAAAATGGTGATACTTCATGTTTAAAAAGTTGTTTTTAAGAGTTTGGGTGATACATGCTTTATATAATAGTATAGATATAAGTAGGTTATCGTGTTAACCATAGAAATTGTGTTAACAAATGAACTAGACCCTATATAGATATATATTAAAGGAAAGTCCAGTAGTGCTTACGTGCTATCTCGTAATATATCAGAATCCTTATTTCCAAATTTGGTGCGACTTTAAGGCGAGGAAGGTGTTGGGCTATGTTTTGGCTTGCACGGGCGACCTAATGTTTGGCTTGGGGTTTAGTTAGGGGGTGTTTGGTTGAGGGTATTGAGGTGTAAGGAATGCAAATGATAATGAAAACTGTTGTTTGGTTTGATATAATATAATGAACCCATTACTCCAAAGTCCAAACCCATTAATTTCCATTTCTGGCCAAATTGGGGGGAATGAAAATTTTATTCTTGCTCAATCATTTTTTCTCATATTTCCCTTCATTTCTTGATGTTGATGTTGAATGGAAAATATTTTTTTTTATTTTCATGTTAGGACGTCACATTTATATTAAAAATATTATATAAAACATTTTTTTATTGATTATATTGGTTTAACCAAACAACATCTATAGAATACTCAATCCCATTCCCATTATTCTGCATTCTCATTTTCATTCCCATTCTTTAAAATGAACCAAACGTCTCTTAGTTCTTGATACTATCTCATGATGGTAACACCATGTTAAATTGTTTGTGTTCTTTGTGATTTCCTTGAATTTATTTGATGGATATCCTGATATCCATATTGGACTTAGCACATTTGGGATCCATTTTATTTCATAATTAATTGATGGATTACAACTTAGCATATTTTACTTACATTGATGGTAACTTTTGTGGTTAGTGAAAATTATCCTCAACAAAATCAACATAAAGGCATGTACAACATGTCACAATATCCTTAATATAGAAAAATATCCAAAAAGTCTTAGGGGTTGTTTGTTTACCTTTGAATGGTTTCATTAAGAGGCAACTTCTGAATCGCTAAGAGGTGAATCTTGTTTGACAAAAAAATAGTCTGCTTTTTAATGGTTCTAAAACTCTCTGAATGATTTTGTATCTTGGACCTCCCTTAACCATTAAGCGTCCAGATTTCATTATGAACAATTATAAAACAACTATATTTCACTTTGTACTATATCATAAAAACCTATTAATCATTCTACACCAAACCATTCAACAACTGTCAAACAACCCCTTAAACTAAGGGTAATTAAAAACAAATATAATTACACCCCTTTTCCTAGATTCAACATTGATTGCAAACAAATTTTAGGTAAGTGTTGTACATTTTTACATGTGATAGATATGGTGTTGTAACAGCTTTATACCTTGCAAGGTGGTCCAAAATAATTGGATCACAAGAGACATGGTGGACTATAATGATCTTATATCTTTTATCATAAATAAAATAAGATAATTTTTTAAATAGAGAATTAAAATCAAAATCTTTACAAGATTTATACTTTAGATATTATAAGATCAATTCATTATTAAAAAAATGTAATACATTTAATACAATACTATTTCTCTTTCCTAAATATTTAATTTTAATGACTTTTATTTGTTGAAATCAATGTTCTAAATGACGTTGGGCGTGACGTGACATGACTGGGAGCCCTCAAACCTTACAAGTTACGGTGAGGTCACGGCGTTTTTTAAGGCATACTCTAAGGCGGCATATACACATACTTATGTATTAGTTATTGAATAATAACGTAGAACAAAATAAATCCATGTAAAGTAATAAAAAAGACAATTGATACCAAGTCTATATACCTTATAGAAAATGATATCAAACGTGCAAAATCAGAATTAAATCTCTTAAAACTTTACACACTTTTTTTTTCAATTTTTAAAGAATTCGCGTTCGACTCTTCATTGCACAAGTATTTTGAGAGTTGGTATTGGTTCTAGAGGATTAAGAGGTTTCTCGTTTTGTTGGAGGCAATTTCTCTATGTATACCGTTGGTTTTGTGAACACCGAGTTCATTCTAGTTGATGATATTTCATGGACGAGAGGAAGCTTTTGTGGAGACCAAGTCAGACGTTGCTTTCGAACTTGACAAACGTTATGACTTTATCATTAACGGGTGATGGCAATGTTTTGAAGTTCATTAATGTGAGTATCTTGGATGCCATTTTGTTATCGGGGATGCCTTTTTGTGGTGCTTTGAGTTGAGTATCAAGGTAAAAGTGTTAAACTTTTAGGATACAGACTCAACATATGCAGGGGCGGAGCAGGAAATTTATACAAGGGGGTGCACCATATAGAATAAAAATAAAAGTTGACATTTTGAAAATGACAAAAGTATCGATATTATATAGATTATATTCAAGTCTTCAAGATCAAACAATTTAACACAGACCGTTTCAAGAATTCTAGGAAAAAGGTAAAAACAATTTAACACAGACAGTTTCTAAATTCTAATCAACAAGAACTCTTACTCAACATAAACTGATCAACTGATCTTAATTCATATATACATTATACATAAATAGACAGTGAGTCATCTAGTAAAGTAGTAATCTAGTATTAACTGATCAGTGATCACTACACAATTTTTCAAAAAAAAAAACCCTAACCTGCAATTTTGCAAAAGTAGAACCGTTAATGGTGAATTGGTGATGGAGATCGGAGAGTGGAGACTGTGGAGAGGGCAACTAACAAGTGGCAAGTGACAAGTGAAACTGAAATTTGGATTTGTGGGCCTGATTCAGTGATTCAGAGCAGGAGTAGCAAACGCCAAATAGAGCATAATTGGACAGCAAGCAGCAACGAACAGAAGCAGGCAGTAGCGGCGCCGGCCGCCGGCGGTCTGTCTCCGGCAAACAATCACCAGGTCCGGTGGTAGCTTGCTTGCGTTTGAGCGTCTCTCGTCGTCTACTTGTATGTGTCCCCTGTTCGGCGTGTGTGTGTTTTACATATGTTCTTTGCGATTTCATAGCTCTTGTTCTAGCTAGTTATGAAGTAGCATTTTTTAAGTCTATTATGCGATTTGTTGACTACTTCTGAAGTAGCATTCTGAAGTATCAACGATGTTTTTAATATCTCGAATCTAATATAGAATAGTGGCTAACATTGGATGTTAGATGGAAGTGTACCCGATGAAGTTTTGGCCATTATATATTGTGAACATATTAAAGCATTTAAAGAGTGAAGCTATCATTCAATATATGTAATAGAAAAAACTTAATTATGGTTGTGGATTTTCCAAATGCAATCCTTTCAGGGTTGAGGATTTAGCATTCCGGGGACACGGGGCACTTGTTTAACCCTCTGTTAGTACATATTGGATTGGTTCTCGTTTGATTGCTTGTAGCGGGATATTTTATAGGTAGATGTATCTTTGTTGACCCTTAGCTAGGTGGGTTCTTCATGAAAAAGAGGTTTATATATATATATCCTCATATTATATTGACATTTGATGTTGCTGATGTTGGTATAAGGGAAACCAAGGGACTTCCACTTCTTCTAAAGAATTCAATACGAGTTATGGCGTTGGATTTATCCAACACAAAGGATATTGATTTTTCTCAACTACTACAACTACTTGCTATTGTTTTCAACAAAAAATGACGTATTGCAATGTTGTTTTCAACAAGTTTTTTTTATCATTATAGTTACCATTTGTAATGTTATATATATATATATATATATATATATATATATGAAAATTCATATTTTTAGTAATTATTATTAGTAAAGTACTTTGTTAAATCAAAACTATATTTCATTTAGGGTTACATTAATACAAAATGTTTAAATGGTTATTTTAGTTTACATACTAAGACATTCATCAATTATCAATTAATAAGCTAATTGCATTCACTGTATATATAGATTGATACAAATCCCACATTTAAGGTATGATTTTTCCCATATTTTTTTTATTTATACTCACAAACTTATCATAAGTTTTAGTTTTACTTATTATAAGTTTTAGTTTTAGTTTTAGTTTAAGGTTTAGTTTTACTTATTATAAGAAGTTGGAACAAATAAAGTTTGCATCTTGATTGCTTCTTGTATTTTATTCTTAAAATCCCTGTTAAATCTCACATATTGGGAGAAAATGTTTTTTTTCCCTTCTTTAACTTTAAGTTACAAGCTAGGTTTGATTTTGTGTTCGCTGGAGGGAGATTGAGTACTCTTTCACCTTACTTGAACTGTTTATTTCTTTTGAAGTTTACCTACTTGACTTGTTGCCAAATGATGTTTTTTGGAACAAAAAAAAATATGTTGGATGTTAGAGCTCAATGTGTTATAACTATATTTCCTTTGTTGTCTAGATGTGGATGATTCAATGTTTTCGAGAAAAGAGGAAGTGACATGAAAAATAATGATATAATATTAATAGTAAGATTTTTGTTTTATTTGTTGGAAAAATATATCAACTTTTGAAAACCATTAAAAATATGAAGCTCAAGCTCAAGAACATGATAATGACAATGATCCTCGTAGTGCTTTTGAGGTGTTTGATGCACCCAAGACTAGACTCATCTCTGCTAAAGAGTTACAGAAGGTGCTCTTGTATTTAGCAATTCTTTGATTCGAAATTGGTGTTAACATTGAAATTGGTTTTAAACTCCCTAATTTAGTCCGAATAGTTGTAATGGTTTTCGAATGACCTCAAGTTCTTGTGAGTACAATTTGTCTTCATTATTTTAGGTTTTTGTTTGTCAAGGTTGACAAGACAAAACCACAAGGGTTGTGGCGTACTGGTTAAGGCCCTGGGGATGTGGTGGAATATCCCATCTGCTCATGGTTCTAATCCGGGCGTACACAATAATTGTGGCCGCTGAGGTTTAATCAGGGCTGATGTCTTACAGTCATAATTTTCCAAGGGATTAGTCTAGGTGTTAGTCCCAGATGGCTTAACAAGTATTGTAGAAGGGGGGGTTGAATACAATACACAAAAATTTCACAATTTTAATTCTTATATTTGAAAAACTTTCAAAAGAATTACACACAGAAAACTTAAGATTGTTGCGGAAAAGAACAGATAAACTATTCTGACAATCTTACACAAAGTATACAACAAAACAACTAAGAACACTAAGAGCAAAGCTATTGAGTTTTAAGGCTTAAAAGAAGGTTTCTTGCACTGAGAGAATTTCTTGAAAGCGTAAGAATTGCATGAAGAGCACTTCTCCTTTTATAGTGCCAAGGAGTGCCCAAGCATTAAATGCTTGGGACACTTGTCATCTTCACATATGCTGATAATGTTGACTTCAGGAGAACTGTGAAGTCCTTGTCACTTTTCACTAGGTGCAGACAGAGTAGCTTGAGCAGATAACAGGGACCTTAGCTGAAGGTGGATAAAAAGACAAACTGTCACTTTTCTCTGCTGGAGGATATTGTCCCATAATAAATGATCTTCTGTCTTGAGCCTTTAGCACCGAAGTGGTTTCCACCGAGATTGAGAAATCTTCGGTGGAAAGGAGACTAGTCCACCGAAATTGCAAGCATGTTTCGGTGGTAACTAGTCCACCGAAATTGCGAGCATGTTTCGGTGGTGAGAGGACCACCGAAATTACGAGCATGTTTCGGTGGTGAGAGGACCACCGAAATTACAAGTATATTTCGGTGGTGAGAGGACCACCGAAATTACGAGCATGTTTCGGTGGTGAGAGGACCACCGAAATTACAAGTATATTTCGGTGGTGAGAGGACCACCGAAGTTACATGTATATTTCGGTGGTGAGAGGGCCACCGAAGATGTCCTATAACTTCGGTGGAGAGAAGGCCACCGAAATGTCAAGGGATTTCGGTGGTGATGACTTGTTTGAAAGTTGCCGAGAGTCTTCTATTTTCCACAAGTAGAGAGTCTTCAAGCTTGGTTTCGGTTGATCTTCGACTTCACCGAACATTTGCTATCTTGTACAAGTCGTTCAAAGAACTGAACTAAAATATTCTAAGTAGGAGTTTTAGGGAAAACATCGGTGAGTCAATTTCAAATCCTTGGTGACCCAACAATCTCCCCCTATTTGAATTTGAGCTCCTTATCTTAGAATATTCAAGAGTAAATAAAAGCAAGTGCGTTTTTGACCCTTTTTACTCTTTTGGGTTCTTTTCACATAGACCATTCTTTTTTGATCTTTTTGACCTTTTTCTTTTGTATGTGTATGTATACTATGTACAGTATTTACAGGGAACAAAAAATGAAGTATGTACGGAAATAAAATTCAAATAGAGATACTTGTATTAAGATAAGTTCTCGTACAATTTTTACAAAAAGAGAAATTAACTTTTACAAGTACTAACTGGAGAGAACTTACTTCTTTGAGGTTTTGCGGCGCTTGATTTCATCCAGTAAGTTTCTATAGAACGGTTGAGCTTCGGGGATGTTCGGAAAGAGGTTGTGAATGCCTTCCAGAAATATGGTATCGGCTATGGACATCTGGGCAAATCTGAAGAATGCCCGACGACCGAGACCGTCGTTGAAGAATAATCCTGGTATTGGTGAGAGGCTCAAGGTTGTGGTAGGATAGGGAACAGAGGTGGGAATGGTAAGGTTAAGATTGCTTACATTTGGGATTTTACCTTCTCTTGCCATTTCCTTGAAGACTGAGTCAGGAGGATTTTTGACTTTGGGGAGGATGATCTTCTCTTTCAGAGACAGCAGTTTGGCTCTTTCTTCGGTGGAGAGAATGATGTTATGTTTTCTTTTGATCTCCTTCATCTTATTCATTAGACCATCAATGTATTTTACAAAGATGTCTTTCCTTGGATTTGGACTCTTGACGAGGTGTTGAGTGATTTCATACCATTCCGAGAGACCGAAGAGTTGGAGATGGCTTTCTTTCACACTCTTCATAGAACCATCATCCCAGCTAATAATCAATCTGATATCTTGAGGATTTGCTTTGGAGGTGGCAATCTTTACTGAAGAAATTTGTGACCTATAGCTCCGGTGGTGCATGGTCTTTTTGTACCAATTAATTTCTTCATTCTTTTGTTGTTCCAAGGCACTGAGCACCGATTTCTGTGTTTGGATGGCATCGGTGGACTTGACTTTTGAAGCTTCTTCTGTGGCAGCTTTGAGAGAAAGATCTCTGGATTTGTCTAAGTCGATTTGAGCTATTCTTGCTTCCTCAATTTCTTGAGCAGAGAGGCCAAGTTCGGTGGTGATTGGTTGAGAAGCAGGCTTGAGTTTGAGAGTTTCAGCGTCCTTCGGTCGAGCCCCATATTTTGTCAGATCCTTTTTCTTCTTTGCTTCTCTGGCCAATTCTTCGGCCGAAAGAATTCTTTTCCCTTTGTCTTCGGTAGCATTGCTGGACTGCTCCCCCTCAACTGATGCATTAAGGTCAAGAGCTTCGGTGGAGCCAGTATTGGTCGGTGAGAGTGAGACATGTTTCGGTGGAGAAGAGGGTTTCGGTGGAGAAGAGGGCTTCGGTGGAGAGAAAGGTTTCGGTGACGAGGATGGTTTCGGTGGTGAGGATGGTTTCGGTGGTGAGGATGGTTTCGGTGGTGAGGATGGTTTCGGTGGTGAGGATGGTTTCGGTGGAGAGGGTTTCGGTGGAGGCTGGTTACTGGAAAGTTTCTTTATGGATGGAAGTTTCGGTGGAGCCGTGGTTTTCTCCCCCTCAGGAACAGCCGGCAACTTGAAACCTAACTCATAGAAGGCCTTATCAAACTTGGAGTGTAGGAAGGCCAGACTCGTTTCGGTGGTATGGGGAACCAAGGCAAAATCACCGAGATCCATTTCCCACTGGGAACGTTCAGGACTGGGTGAGTCGGTGGAAGGTTTGGAGAGGGACTCCACTGTGGTAGAAAGGGCAGATAATTTTTCTTGAATGGGCCGTAGGGCTTCGGTGATGGCATCAAGAAGAAGATGCGGTAGCTGAGACTCGAGGGTAGAGATGCGGGAATTGGCTTGGGAGATTAAGGTGATGGTGGATTTAAGAAAGGTAGAGGTGCGGTCAATGTGCGGGGAAGTGTGGCCACCGATTTCGGGAAACTGGAAGAGTAGTCGGTGGGGGTCAGGCTCGGGAATGGGAATATGGAGGTAAGGCACCAAGTCGTCGGTTTGTAGCATTCGGGGGGGAGTAGGGGATCGGGGGGGTGATTGTTGCGAGGACGAGGGAGACTCGGTGTGATGTTCTTCGGTGGACGGGATGGTTTGGGGAGAACCAGTGTCCGCTAAAAGAAAATCAAAGAAATCAAAGGGTGCAATTGGGGGGGAACCCTTAGAGGGTTGTGCAATGTCTTCGATCGAAAACTGATCGGGTGTAAAGCTGTGTAGTGTGAAGTCAGAACCCTCGAGCGGAGAGATCTCGAGGTCATCCCCACCACCCAAGGAGTCGAGTGGGGAGGTATGTGGGGGGTTCTCCTGAAATGTAACTGAGGCCTTTCGAGAGGCAACAGAGGAGACGGTGGGGTGTGTAGCGGGTACCCTTGGCCCGGAGGGATGAAGTTCAACAACCGGCGATTTTGGAGAATCGACGGTTGGATGAGTCGGTTGGGCCGATGGTTTCCGAGACCTCTTTGGAAGAGATCCCGAAGGGGAGGGTGAGTGCCTCCGCTTGTGAGAAGGGGTGTGAACCGGGGAAGTCTCCGAGGGATCTCTCGGTGACGTGGTTCGAGAAGCGGGAGCGGAGGTGCCGGTGGCCTTTTGTCGTTTCTTTTGAGTGCCACCCGACGTCACTCGGGACCGGGGAGAAGGGACCACAACATTTGGAGTGACCTCGGGAATTTCCAGGTGGCGAAACCCGGGAATTTCCGCGTCACCCCAACGAAGTTCGGGAGATAGAGCGAAGGAAATCATACCTGGGCGTAATGGGCGATCGGTGGCGAGCGGCTTGACGTTGAGGGTTTTGGTGCCCACAACGGGAGATGACCATTCATACGAGAACCGGGGCGAGGAAGAGCGGCGATCGGTTTCCAAAGCTTTGGAAAGCTTGTGTTGTAAGATCATGGAGATGAAGCGGGGAAAAGCAACGTAACACTTCTTGGGAGTTTTGATGACCTCGACAAGCTCTGAGAAGAAATATTGGGCGAAGTCAACTTTCCTTTGGAAGATGAGGGCATGAGCGAGTTTGTTGACGTGTGAGGGTGATTGGTCATGCCCACTTGTTTTGCGTGAGAGGCAATGGATAACGTGAGCGAAGAAGAAATTCCAAATGCCTCCCATTTTGCTACGAAGAAGAGTACCGGGGCCTTTGGAGCTTTTGGAGGAGTCGTCGAGCACATAACCGGTGGTAAGAACAATGTCTTCATGGATGGTATCCAAATACATGTCTTCATAGTCGGGAAAGGCATCGATCTTGAGAGCTAGACGAACATCATCGACCCCAAAAGTGAGGTCGTGATCACCTTCGGCATTGGTGAAGATGGAGGCGTGAATGGCCTCATTGGAGAGATCGTACACGGAGGATAGCCAGAATTGACTAATGAGCATTTTGCTCATCCTGGGGTTGCATGAGAAGGCATGAAGAAGAGGAGAGCGAGACAGAAATTTAGCGATAGTAGAGAACTCGGGATGAGCGGGATCGGATTCAAGGCGGGCAACGTGATTGCATTGGTTGAAGCGGAGGTCTTCAAAACGTGTAGGAATTTGATATCGAGAGGATGCCATGAGAGAGTTATGTTTGAAAGAGAAGAGAGAGTTGCAGGTTTGAATCGTGAGAAAGGAGTGGGGAGGAAGTGAAGGGAGGTATGTATATATAGGGAAATGATAGGGCATTGTGATGATGAATTTGTATGGGGAGAGGGGACATGCGGCTCATGAGGTGAAAGGGTTATTGGGAATCGGGACACGGAGCGGCGGATAGGCGAAGGGTCTGACGCAAAAGCAATTGAGTGGTCACAAGTGGGCTTTGGGAACCGTGTGAATCGGTGTAGACTCGGTGGAGCTTCGGTGGAGGAATCGGTGTTCGCTCGGTGGACGATCGGTGGGACTTCGGTGGAAGAAAGATTTCACCGATTTGGGATGACCACCGATTTGAGACTTCGGTGGTGGACAAGTTTCACCGATTTGAGATGACCACCGAAATGAGATTTCGGTGGTGGACAGATTTCCACCGATTCTGGAAATTTTCACCGAAACGTGCTTCGGTGGTAGGCACGCTTCACCGATACTCGAGATTATTACCGAAATGGAAAAGAGATAGAAAAGATTCGACACATAGGTTGTCCACCGATGAGAGATCGGTGGAGAGAGAGAAGTAGATACGAAGGTGTCCACCGATGTTAGATCGGTGGAACATGAACACATATTTATTCTTGGAAATTGCACATCCCAAGTTCACTGATGAGAAAGTTGAACCTGGTTTCATCAAGAGGTTTGGTGAAAATATCGGCAAGCTGCAAATCGGTGGGAATGAAGTGTAGTTCAATGTCACCTTTGGAAATGTGATCTTTTATGAAGTGATACCTGATATCGATGTGTTTAGATCTAGAATGAAGAACAGGATTATTTGCTATAGCTATAGCACTGGAATTATCACACAGAATTGGGACTTTAGAAAAGAATTGATTATAGTCCCTTAGTTGGTTTCTCATCCATAGAATCTGAGCACAGCAGCTCCCGGCAGCTACATATTCAGCCTCAGCAGTAGAGGTGGATACAGAGTTTTGTTTCTTGCTGGACCAACTTACTAATTTTCCCCCAAGGAGCTGACAGCTTCCTGTAGTACTCTTTCTATCAATCTGGGAACCTGCAAAGTCTGAATCTGAATAGCCAATTAGTTCAAAACTTGAGTCTTTGGGATACCAAAGACCCAAGTGCAGTGTGCCCTTAAGATACCGAAAAATTCGTTTTACAGCCTTTAAATGTGATACTTTAGGATTGGCCTGATAACGAGCACATAGACAGGTAGCAAACATAATATCCGGTCTGCTAGCAGTTAGGTAAAGAAGAGAGCCTATCATACCTCGGTAAAGAGTAACATCCACAGATTCACCTTTTAGATCGGCACACAATTTCAAGGGAGGTGCCATGGGAGTTTTCATAGGAGAGCTGTCTAGAAAGTTAAATTTCTTCAGAAGGTCCCGAATATATTTGCTTTGATTTATAAAAATTCCTTCTGAAGATTGTTTGACTTGAAGGCCCAAGAAAAATGTAAGCTCTCCCATCATGCTCATCTCATATTCACTCATCATGAGAGAGGCAAACTCATCACATAGGCATTCATCAGTGGCACCAAAGATGATGTCATCAACATAGATTTGAACAAGAATTATATTACCTGAGGTTTCTTTGATGAAGAGAGTATTGTCAATTTTACCTCTGGAATATCCATGCTTGAGAAGAAAGTTGGCAAGAGTGTCATACCAAGCACGTGGAGCTTGCTTGAGACCATACAAAGCTTTGTCAAGTCTGTACACAAAGTTTGGATGAGCTGGGTCTTCAAAGCCAGGAGGTTGTTTCACGTAGACTTCTTCTGCAAGTTCCCCATTGAGAAAGGCACTTTTAACATCCATTTGAAAAACCCTAAAATTTCGGTAGGCAGCATGAGCCAGAAAGATCCTTATAGCTTCAAGTCTTGCAACAGGGGCAAATGTTTCATCATAGTCAATGCCTTCTTCCTGTCTGTATCCTTGAGCTACCAATCGGGCCTTGTTCCTGATCACAGTACCATCTTCATCCATTTTGTTCCTGAATACCCACTTGGTTCCAATGATTGTCTTGTTTCTGGGTTTGGGAACCAATCTCCAAACTTTATTTCTCTGGAACTGAGAAAGTTCTTCTTGCATGGCAGTGATCCAACAAGGATCTGATAGAGCTTCATCCACTTTCTTGGGTTCAGAGAGAGAGAGGAAATTCACATAGAGACAGATATTTCCAACTCCTCTGCGGGTTTGGACACCTGCTCGTTGATCACCAATAATTTGATCTATGGGGTGATCTTTGGTCCATTTTAGAGCAGGGGGTAAAGGTGATGGGGTATGAGGAGTAGAGTGAAATGGAGTAGTAGGATCAGAGGTTTGGTGTAAAATGGGATTTTCGGTAGTGGAACCCATGAGATTTTCGGTGGGATTAGGGATGGAAGAAGGGCTTTGGTGTAGATTTTCGGTGGAAATAGGGAGCTTGGTGTGAGAGATGGGTTGATCAATTTCGGTGGGAGAGAGTGATCCAGCTGGGTTTTTTGAGATGGAAGGATTTGAGGGAATAGAGGAGATATCGGTGGAAGTGACTAAGGGAATATCACCAATACATGATGAAATCCATCTGTGTAAATCATCCTCATCACTTGAAAGTGAGGAACATCTGAGATCATCAAACTTGACATGGATGGATTCATCAATGCTTTTTCTTCTGAGATTGTACACCCTATAAGCTTTGGAGGATAAGGAGTATCCAACAAATATTCCCTCATCTGCCTTGGGATCAAACTTCCCAAGATTTTCACGATCATTAAGAATAAAGCAGATACACCCAAAGACATGAAGAAAGCCAATATTTGGTTTTCTACCATGAAAAACTTCATACGGGGTTTTATCATGTCTTTTGGATATTACTGACCTGTTTTGAGTGAAGCAGGCAGTATTCACAGCTTCGGCCCAAAAATAGGTGGGAAGATTTGATTCGCTCAGCATGGATCTAGCGGCCTCACACAGTGTTCTGTTTTTCCTTTCCACCACTCCATTTTGCTGAGGAGTACGAACAGCGGAGAAGTTCTGAGAGATCCCTTTCTCGGTGAAGAAGTCTTCAAGAGCACTATTTCTGAATTCAGTGCCATTGTCACTTCTTACCGAGCGGACAAGCTGGCCATTGAGAACTTCATTTTTCTTGACAAAGTTGATGATTTCTTCAGTAGCATCACTTTTGTACCTGAGAAAGAACACCCAAGTATATCTGGTAAATTCATCAACAATAACAAGAATATACCTTTTGCCTCCAAGACTTGGAGTGCTGACTGGTCCACATAGATCCATGTGCAGCAATTGAAGAGGAAGAGTGATGGAAGAGCATTGCTTCGTCTTGAAGGATGTTTTGGTGAGCTTTCCCTTTTCACATGCATCACACATCTTCTCTTTGACAAAGTTCAACTTTGGCATGCCCGTCACCAGCTCTTTGTTGGAAATTTTATGCAAGGTCTTGAAGTTTAGATGAGAAGGACGTTTGTGCCACAACCAGTTTCTTTTGGATGCATCATTTGACACAAAGCAGACATTTGAAGAAGAATTGGATTGCCCCATATCTATGACGTAGACATTTTCCATCCGTCTTCCCGATAATACCACATTGAAATGTTTGTCTACCACAGAGCAGACACAAAGTTCAAAGATAACTTTGTATCCAAGATCACACAGTTGGATAATGCTGAGAAGGTTATGCATGAGGCCGTCCACAAAAGCCACTTTGTTGAAGGTTACAGATCCGTTAGAGAGGGTCCCGTATCCTTTGGTGTAAGCCTTAGAATTATCACCAAAGGTTACAGATGGACCTTTTCCCGGCACATAGTTGATGAGAAGAGACTTGTTTCCCGTCATATGGCGTGAGCACCCGCTGTCTAAATACCAAATTTGATGGTGCTCAAAAGCCTGCATGCAAACACATATTAGTTCTTTGGTACCCATTTTGTAATGGGTCCTTTGGGGTTAGAAGAGCTTGATTCCTTAAGCTTGGATCTATCAATCCTATCCTTGGGACAGTCCTTAGCCATATGAAAAGTGTCACCACAGTTATAGCATTTTCTATAGATAAAAACCTTTTTAGCATTTTTCATGTTTTGGCTTTTATCATTTGTTCTTATGACCTTGTTAGAGGAGAACAGAGCAGGGGGCTTGGACCCAAGGATTCCTTTGGATAAATCTTTGGGAGTTGATTTTCTCAAAAGCACAGATCTAGGTACATAGGTGTTGTAAGAGGGAATGTTTGGGGTAGAACTTTTGGGATGAGAGCTTGCCATGCAGTTGACTATCGATTTTCCTTTGTCAGCACAGGAAATCCTTTTTGAGTGAACAGGAGTTTCTCTTTTGGGGATCTTTGAGGGCTTAGGTTCGGTGTAGGTGTCTATGTGAATAGATTTCAACACTTCATGAAGAGGGATTGGAGGGTCATAGATTGTGGGATCGGTGGGCACAAAGGAGATGAGATCGGTGGGTTTAGATCTTTTGGAAGGATTAGCTTTTGCAGAGTTTGAGGAGGAGGCTTCATCCATGACTGAAAATTTGAGCTGATCATGGATGGGTTTGGAAACGTCATTTGAATCTTGCTTCTCAATAATTTGCAATGAGGAGTCTTTGGCCTTTAAGGATATCCCATATTTTAAGGCTTCACACAGATCTAACGAGTTCAAAGAGATGGAATCACAAGAGCTGGAATCAGAGAGATCATCACAAGCATTGGTGGGGGGAACAAGAGCAAAAGTGGACTCACAAACATCAGTTTTTCCAAATCCTAGACCGAACTTGTTTGTACTACAGATTTGACTTTGAAAGATTTGTTCAAGATTTTTAGAAGAGCTTGACCATTTTTTAATGACTTCTTGTTCCCTTTTTAGTTTCTTAAAGAGAGAGTTCTTTTCTTTTGAGATCAGATGATTTATTGTTTTCAAGTCCTCAAGCTCAATTTTTATTTCCTCAAACCTTTTAAGCTTAGACATGCAAATTTCAAGTTCAGCTTTGAGCCCTTTCACTTGAACAGATTTTCTATTCTTACTGTCTTTAACAGAATAAAAATCTTGAGTTAAAGATTCATAAGCATTGATCTTTTCAATATCAGACATATTATTGAAGGGATGTACCTGAGCGTAGGCTGTGGAGCACCCAGTTGCCACTAGAGCCATAGGTGAAGTGGCACTTTCGGAAACTTCCATTTCTTCTGAGATGGCCACGAAGCATCTATTCTGAGAATCACTGTCGGAGGTGTCTTCGTCGTCCCAATCGTGGGTTTCTGCCATGAGACCCTTCCCTTTTCTCTCTAGACCCTCACTCCTTTCCTTCTCTTTCTTGTACTTGGCCTTATATTTCTCGGCACGCTCCTGATGATTTAAGAAGGATGGTGGGGACTCCTTTTTGGGAAAGGTTGATTTGAAAGGCATGTGTTTGGATTTTTCCCTTTTTGAAGAGGGATTGTCAGAAGAAGTAAATTTGGACTTGGAGATACGCTTGCTTCTACACTCAGATGCAAAATGTCCTTTCTTGCCACAGTTGTAGCATTCCTCATTGGACTTGTCAGAAGAGGTTTTGAAAGATGAAGTTTTTCTAAGACTTCGAGATTTGTTGAAGGGACGAAACTTGTGTTTAGAACCGGCCATCATTGCCATCTCATCCGACAACTGTTCAACCATGATATCCTCACCTTCATCATCAGCATCACTAAGATATGCTTCCGTTTGGTGGGTTACATTTGTTTGGCTGTCATTGTCAGAGTCAGATGAAGGATAGGTGATTCTAGGAAGATTTTGAGAATTCTTGGAACTTTCACTAACAAGAGCTATAGAGGAGCTCTTTATTTCCTTGATGAAAGATTTCCGTTGAAGCTTGGTTTGCTCAAAGTTGAAAAGAGTACCATATAGTACGGTTAAGGGCATGAACTCAAGGTCCTTGGTAGTTTTGATGCAAGTACATATATTTTCCCAAAAATCTGGGAGACAATCCATGAACTTGCACAAGATTTCCTCATTATCATAGACTCTGCCCAACAACTTAAGATCATTTAAAAGAGAGTTGAAGCGGTTATAGAAACTAGGAAGAGAATCTCCTTTTTCAAAAGAAAAAAGTTCATACTTTCTGATAAGACCAATCTTTTTGCATTTCTTGACTTCCTCTGTACCTTCGTACAGAACACATAGAGTGGTCCACATTTCTTTGGCAGTTTCAAAGTTCACCAAAGAGTGGTAGACCTCATCAGGAAGAGAGAGAGCAATAATAGCTCTTACCTTGGAGTCAAGAGTAACTAAACGTTTCTCCTCATCAGTATACTTTTTAGGATTTTTGAGAATATACCGACCAGTAGCACTGGATTTTTCCTCATCAGAATCACTTGAGATTTCCTTTTCAAAGGCCTCTTTGCCTGGCCTCTGCGTGTCATAGCGAGCCCAAACTCTGGGGATAATGGGTCCCTCGTTGAGAATGGTTGGATATCTAGTATCCACTCCTTCCATGAATAGCATCATGCGGCTTTTCCACAAAGAGAAGTTGTTGGGATTGAACTTAGGAGGTTTTGAAATAGAGCCGTTTTCAGAGAAGTTGTTTTGAAAAGAGTTTTCAACAGTAGAAGAAGAAGAGGCAGCCATCGCAGATCAAGTTTATGGAATTAAACTTTCTGCTCTGATACCACTTGTTAGTCCCAGATGGCTTAACAAGTATTGTAGAAGGGGGGGTTGAATACAATACACAAAAATTTCACAATTTTAATTCTTATATTTGAAAAACTTTCAAAAGAATTACACACAGAAAACTTAAGATTGTTGCGGAAAAGAACAGATAAACTATTCTGACAATCTTACACAAAGTATACAACAAAACAACTAAGAACACTAAGAGCAAAGCTATTGAGTTTTAAGGCTTAAAAGAAGGTTTCTTGCACTGAGAGAATTTCTTGAAAGCGTAAGAATTGCATGAAGAGCACTTCTCCTTTTATAGTGCCAAGGAGTGCCCAAGCATTAAATGCTTGGGACACTTGTCATCTTCACATATGCTGATAATGTTGACTTCAGGAGAACTGTGAAGTCCTTGTCACTTTTCACTAGGTGCAGACAGAGTAGCTTGAGCAGATAACAGGGACCTTAGCTGAAGGTGGATAAAAAGACAAACTGTCACTTTTCTCTGCTGGAGGATATTGTCCCATAATAAATGATCTTCTGTCTTGAGCCTTTAGCACCGAAGTGGTTTCCACCGAGATTGAGAAATCTTCGGTGGAAAGGAGACTAGTCCACCGAAATTGCAAGCATGTTTCGGTGGTAACTAGTCCACCGAAATTGCGAGCATGTTTCGGTGGTGAGAGGACCACCGAAATTACGAGCATGTTTCGGTGGTGAGAGGACCACCGAAATTACAAGTATATTTCGGTGGTGAGAGGACCACCGAAATTACGAGCATGTTTCGGTGGTGAGAGGACCACCGAAATTACAAGTATATTTCGGTGGTGAGAGGACCACCGAAGTTACATGTATATTTCGGTGGTGAGAGGGCCACCGAAGATGTCCTATAACTTCGGTGGAGAGAAGGCCACCGAAATGTCAAGGGATTTCGGTGGTGATGACTTGTTTGAAAGTTGCCGAGAGTCTTCTATTTTCCACAAGTAGAGAGTCTTCAAGCTTGGTTTCGGTTGATCTTCGACTTCACCGAACATTTGCTATCTTGTACAAGTCATTCAAAGAACTGAACTAAAATATTCTAAGTAGGAGTTTTAGGGAAAACATCGGTGAGTCAATTTCAAACCCTTGGTGACCCAACACTAGGCATAGCCTAGGACACCCTTCCCAAAAAAAAAGGTTGACAAAACAATTTGTACGATTATTAAGTTTACAATTCAAAATTAATTATTATACTTATTAATAATTCTATTTGATGTTTGATAATTAAAGGTTAATTTTTATCGTTATCAATAATTAATTTTTGATGTATGATACCAATAAGTAATAATTAATGTTTGATGTGTGATAATTTTATGCTTTAGTTTTTTGAAGTATGAAAAATGTTTTTTCATCAACAATTAATCAGATAAACAATCACATTTTGATTAACATCCAATTATACACAGAGTTGCAATGGTACTCGTAAGTATTTACTAGAAAATACTTAGTAAACAATAAATTTTCAGTCAGTACTTACCTAGACCACCCTATTATCAATCGAATAAGCGTCTCAAAGAGAATGAAGTCTAGCGCCCCATCGAGAAAGAGCAATAGGTGTAGATTTGATAGTGAGAAAAGCAAGGGCAACGAGAATGACCGCAGAGAACAAGGCGGGGAAGCTCGCCAACTATTCCAACCCCCAAGAACCTCCGAGTTAGGTTTGATAACATCCCTAAGACGCTTCGCTTACCAAATGTTCAGTCGTTCAAACATGTTAATCTTGAATTTATATATTAGTCTATTTGCAATTCAAAATTTAAGAAAAACATAAAAGTAAAATCAAGGAGGATAAATAATAGAACCAACATAATTAAAGGTTCGAGTTCTCGGTTTTCAACATCAAGATAATCCGCTGCAACGCGCGAGTACATCACTAGTATCATCTTAATTGGTTAACTTCATGTATTAATTGATATACACAATTGTAAGGTCGTGGAACCATGTTATATGACCTTGTTGTTTAGCTTTCTTTTCGTATTTGTTTATAGTGACGTGCATATCATTTGCGACCGGTTTATTTTATTTCGATTGCCCGTTGTTAAGGCAAATAGTAGTATCATTATATGTCTGTTTGTAGAGAGAGAGAGTGGGTTGGATCTGGCTGATTGATTCAGGAGTTGATAGAAATAAACAAACTAAAAAGATACAACAATACACAGAAATACAGACAAGTTACAAATAAATTAAAAGCATTTGCACATGCAAACCCTAATGACCACCAAAATAGCACATTAAAAGAAACATGACAAAGAAAAAACAAACACCTGTTGATTCTCCCCACCATCACCACCTCTTCTACACATACACAACCTTTATACACTTGGCAAACAGATCCAAACTCACATGGAATCTTCAAAACATTGAATACACACAAACAGCAACAACATCACTTCAATTTCCCTTTTGTCTTTCTTCTAAACTTTTCCTCACATTCCATTCATGATCCATTCCGTCATCGATGCCGCATTTATTCTACTTAGATATTTATGTTCATATATATATATCCGAGCCCGTTTCGAATAGGGTCTACATGTTGTGTCAACCCTAATATTGAAAACTAAAGGATCATGAAGTAGGAGTTGTTTGAGACCCTAAGAGGATGCTAACTTGGTCATATCTCTGGTGGATCTGTTGTATTTCATATGGCTTTTGACTAGTTGACCAGCTGCAAGTGCTGCCATGAGAGAGAGCTCACCAGCAAGAACTGAGCCAGCTACTATTGTGGCTAAAACCCTTGAGTTTGACCCTGGCTCATCTTTGCTTGCACCTTTGACACCTAATAAGTTCAAGCATGCTGATTGTGATGCTAGTTGTGTACCACCTCCAACTGTTCCAACCTGAAACAAAAGTTAATGAAATAAAATAATTAGGGTATTCTCAATTACAGACAAAAACAGGCATGCAACTATGGCATACATGTGATTTCATGAACAAAGTCATATGGGTTTCAGTTTGGCTAGAGATTATATCAAGAATAAAACAAAGCAAACCAGACCAAGATAGCAATATAATTAATCCACTCGGGGTGAAATTAAATCTCGGTGTGATATACACAGATCTGATCTCTACTAAAAAAAAAGTAGATTATATCACTGCAAAACAAATGACTTTTACCCATAAAATTTATCCAAGGTAATCACCAGGAAATTTCCATTGGTGATTACCTAGAAAATACCACTGGTTTAGTAGAATCCGATATTTTACGAGAAAATACCCATGGATCACCCAAAGAATCTCTGGATAAGTTGTCACTGATTTGCATTACCCACAAAATATTTACCCACCAACTTTTGTGACGAAACACCCTTTAACGACAGATTTCTCAGGAAAAAGTTCGTAGGAAAAATCTTTCGTTTAGTAGTGTGTATGTTTATGTTAATACCCCTGCTTTAATGTTATGGCCATTTATAATGAAAGATCACAAGATTTTACGGTGTCACATTAAGAACATCTAAAAAGTAACGTAATTTCATAAGCCCGAAGACCGTTTGATAAAAAATAATGAGTAAATTACATATTTGGTCCCTATGGTTAGGTCCAAATCTGGATTTGGTCCCTATTTTGAAATAAGTACACCAGGCGTCCCTGTGGTTGTCATTTTGTTTCACGTCGGGTCCCTGACGCTAACTCCGTTAAATTCCATCCGTTAACTCAGGCCTGTCTTCACCGGTCACCTTCTCCGGCCACATCGCCGCCATCCACCTTCTCCGATGAACTACACCCCACCCATTTCTCCCCTTCTTCCTTGTTTCACTATTTTGACTAATTGACCAACAACCCTTCTTCTCATATATATATATATATATACACACACACACACACACAGATGAAAGACATATCGTGTGCTTTGCTTGTTTTTTTCCCCGGTGATCGGAGTTACTAGTCGGACATTTTTTTTCCGGTAATCGGAGTTGTGGGAGAGATAAGAGAGGAGGTTGCAGGTTTGTATGTATGTATGTATGTATGTATATATATATATATATGTAGGTGTGTTAAAGAGAGAAAGAGGGTCACAGAAATGGAGGTGTTGAGAGATCTAGCAGTGAAGAGTGGGAGGGGTGGTCGGAGAAGGTGATCGGTGAAGACAGGGGTAAAATGACCATTTTACCCCTGAGTTAACGGACTTATTTTAACGGAGTTAGCGTCAGGGGCCCGACGTGAAACAAAATGACAACCACAGGGACGCTTGGTGTACTTATTTCAAAATAGGGACCAAATCCAGATTTGGACCTAACCACAGGGACCATTCATGTAATTTGGATCAACACTTTTTATTTAGTCAAGGAATGATAGCGTTCTTGATCACACAAATCCCCCCAAATTATGTATGACAAATATACTCCTATTTTATGAGTAAAATAATTTAATCCGTTCTTATTAAATATTAATGATTTAATTCCGTAATCAACAAGAAGCAGCTAAAATAACTTTTTTTATAAATTCTTTTGTCTTCTTGTACATCTTTCATGCTTAATAAATAAATAATTCATTAAAAAAACCGAACATCACCCACGGCCATATAACTTAATAAAAAACTGCACAAAACGTAAATAAAAAAGAAAAAAATGTACCTCGATAGAAGGCATGGTGACGGATACATGAAGGTCTTTGCCATCGTTTATGGCTTCCATCATGGTGATGCAGTGAGAGCTCTCGATATTTTGGGCAGGGTCTTGTCCAGTGGCTAAGTACACTGCGGAGACTATATTGCTAGCATGAGCATTAAAGCCTCCGAGTGCACCAGCCATGGCAGACCCCGTCAGATTCTTGAGCATGTTTAGCTCCACCAGGGCACCCACGGTTGTTTTCAGCACCTTTTTCACCACCTCTTCGTTGATCACCGCCTCACACACCACGGACTTCCCACGACCTTCAATCCAATTCACCGCAGAGGGTTTCTTGTCCGAGCAATAGTTTCCTATAAAATCATTTGATCAGAAGTTACTACACGAACCTTGATTTTAATTGATTCAATTATTGCATTTATATGGACATCAATTGTATGATAAATATAAAAAAAAAAATAGAAAAAGGGATTATAACTTTTACGACAAGATCTCATGCGATCAACGATCTCAGATTCAATACGATTTTTTTATAATTACTCAACACACATGATTCATGATCGGGATAATAAAAATAATAAAAATCTACGCTTGTTGAAGGTAAAGTGCACACCCTGCCCTAAGACCATCACCATAAAAAAACATTAAAAATGGTGGATCCATTAAAAATACTAAAAAGATCAACTCCAATTACATACTAAAAAGCATTTTGAATATTATTATTATAATAATAAAATAATATATTTTTATTTAATACAATACTTTGTTAAAAACATAATTAATTATTATATATAATTAATTTTTATAATCAATAAAACAACAATTATCAGCGAATATTGGCTATGTTTGGCAAACTAGCTGATGAAGAAGTTACGTTTGATAAAAATTAGCTTATAACATGTAAATGACCAAAAAGGACAACTTCAAAAAATTATCAATTACAATATTTAATTAAAACAAATTTATAACAATATAATATGTTAATTAATACAACAATGTAGTAAAGAAAAATTAAATAATATAACTTGTTATTTAAAGAACTTAAATTATTACGTATATACTATAAATTTTAAATTTGTTAAAACAAGTTTTAGAAAAAATATATATAAACTTATAAATTTAAATAACCGTTACATATAATATAAAAAATAATCAAATAATAACTAAAAAAGATAATGGTAATTGATAATTAAAATATATTGATTAATATTAAAGAATATATAAAAATAATTTAGATGATCAACAATAATGCTTAATAATTAAATATTAATATTAATGTATAATTAAAGTTAATTTAATAATTTTCTGTTAATATTAATTAATAAATAATCATTAAATTTAAAAAATTAATATTTATTTATAATAATAGTTAATTAATAATAATGAGAGCAATATTAGAATATTCACAAAAAGCTACTTCAAGCATGTACCCAGAAAAAAGCTAGCTTAGAGCATCCACACCAATGAAATTTCATTCCAATTGCAAATGGGTCACATCAGCGCCACATCAGCTTTGCAATTATCTTGAAATTATCCCCTACAACAATGACATTTCACCCACTTTCTAAAGTGACACCTCATCATAAAAAACTATATTTTAATAAAATAACAAAAAAACTACAATTAAATACTCTTTACTATAATTTAATATAAAATATTTTATTAATTAAATAACTATAATTAAATACTCTCTACAAAACTACAATTAAATACTCTTTACAAAACATCACAAAACATGATTTGACATAAAGTAATTTCTAATTTAGAAATTATTCCCTACAATTTCATATACTATTCACTGCCACATCAGCAAAAAGTACTGATTTGACATTTGCAAATTACCTAAACAAATTTCTAATTTAGCAATTATACTCACAACCACTACAATTTCTAATTTAGCAATCCTACATGACACTTTTGCAATCTAAATGAAATCCTAACGAAATCCTTGTTGTGGATGCTTAAGCTAATTTTTTGCCAAACGATGCCATTATGTTATTGTACATATTTTTTTTCGTTTTTACTAATATTTACCTCTATTAAAAAATTATTTTATAATAGTTTACAATTTAAAACCCACAAAATATAATATTATTAAAACAATACAATATTACTATTTGAAAAATAAAGGCCAACAGTTTGAGACTTTGAGGTCAAATGTTAATGACTTTCATTTTTCTAATGTTATAGTAGTGGTTGGAGTAATTTTTAAACGATTTTCAAAGTGGTGATTTAAAGTTTAAATTTTTTAAAATAATTATATTTAATTCTAATGTATTATCAATGTTAAAAATTATATTATTAATTATATTATTAAAATATTGCATTTATCTAATAATATTCACTCTCCAAAACATTTATTTCAATGTCTCTTATTGATGTTTTATAATAAAAAAAAATCTTTAATGGTAATCATTATTGAAGAATTCTCCACAGTTGGAGAAATTAATGTTTTCTCTGTCTTAGAGCATCTACAATGGTAAAGCTTTTAAGAAAGACTTGAAAAAAATAAAAATATATAAAAAATATATTGGTCCCACCAACATATATTTTCTCTCTATTTTGCCTCTCACATTCATTTTCAAAGGCTTGAGGAACATCAAGTCTTTGATAAGTAAAGTCATGTTCAAATCTTTGTCTCCAATGGTCAAGTTATCTTCAAGTTTTCTTCAAATCATTTTCAAGCTATCTACAAATACCATTGGAGATGCTCTTACTTTCTTCGTTTTGGAGAGCGTTTTAGAGAACATGTTGGAGTACAAATTAACTAAAATCTTTATTTCCTTCATTTTGAAAAAGTTGTTGTAAATGTTTTTAGTGTTTATAGTGATAAGTTAGAGACGCCTAAAATAACAAGATTTACCTCCTCATAATGGTCGTGAGACCAGTATGGTGGAGGCAATCTGAAGAGTAGTGCAAACCCATTTTCTACAAAGATGGATTATGTATTTATGCGACGGTTAGTGTTTAATTAAATCGTTGAAAAGAAAGAGAATTTATACCAGAAATCCCCATAACGTCCATATCAGGGTAATCAGTCTGAAGGAAATCCAGAACGTTTTGGACACCTTTCGAAACCATGTTCATCCCCATCGCGTCCCCGGTACTACAACAAAACCTTATGTATAGATTCTTGCCTGCGATCGCACATCGAATGCTCTGTAGCCTTCCAAATCTACTCGATCTGTAGATTCGATGACACAAATTAAATTTTTTGACACATAATTTAATAAGCATATTTTGATTAAATTAAAGTAAAAATCAAAATCAAAATCAAATATTATAACACTTGGCCAAAATCCATATTTCCATATCCTGTCGACACACTAAAATCAACAATAAAGTTAACGGAGCATTAAAGTTTATGACATCTGCAAGTCAAAACGCTCCTTGCTTCATGTGCTCACCTCCTCACCACTTCTTTTTATTTATTTTTTATAAAATGTAATTTAAATATACTATTCCACTCTTAGGGCATGTTGCTTAATGAGTTTAATGAGATACATAGCTTATTCAGTCAACTATACATGACTGTTTGGTAGTTGTTTAATGATATAGAAAATGACTTATTTATTAAGTTTTTAAGAGGGAACTTTATGCAGAAAGCCAAGTTTTGTCCAAACTAGTCTCTCCCAATTAAAAAACTTGGTTCTTCCATCTGTGAAAACACACTCCCAAACAAAAACCTTTACAATCTATACAGACAGATTAATCTAAACAGACATACATGACTTAATTGAAAACCAACCAAACAGCCCCTCAGGACATTTCCAATGGATCACACTATATTTTACACTAAATTTTAAAAGTAGTGCAAAAAGTATTGTAAATTTTAATATTAATAGTAAATCTTTCTTCAATGAGTAACACTATTTTTTAAAGTGATGTGAAAAGTAGTGTAAATGAATAGCGTTACACCAAATTTAGTGTAATACTATTCATTACACTAAATTTAGTGTGAAAAATAGAGACCCCGTTGGAGATATGAATAGTGTCATTTACACTAAATTTAATGTTTAATTTAAAATTTAGTGACCTCATTGAAAATGGTATAAAATATAAGTTCTATAACAAATCAATTAAATTTATTCCGAAAACTAAAAGAAGGATAAAGAAAATTCTTTATGGGTTTAGATCAATCACGTTTATTCCAGAAGGAAGTTAAAAATAACTTTTTTTCCTTTATGGTAAAGTGATTATGGTTATAAAATAAAAATTAAAAAATTGAAATTAAAATTAAAATTTTGATTAAAAGAAAGTATATAGTAAAGTTCAAACGAGAACGTTAACTATTTAAGAAAACACGAAAACGGTCGTTCATGTGCAAAATTATATTTGATTTTACACGAACTGCAAAAAACTAGATGCGGACGACTTTGGCCGCGACTTAAATGTTGCGGAACAAATCTCGTGAATCATATATGATTTTGTACGTGAATCTTGTATGATTTTCTACACGCACGGCCGTTCTCGTGTATTCTTAAATGATTAACGTTCTCGTTTGAACCCAACGCTACTATCTAATTTCAACAACTTTTTATTATTATTTCAAGATTAATTAAATTATTAAAATATATAATGTATTTAATCTCCTGACCTTTTTTTTAATAATTTCATATACAATAATAATATACTCAATCTCGATTTTGTTAAATAATTATAAAAATCTTATAATTTAACATTTTAACTTTTCTTTTCCCATTTTAAAATTTAGAGCATTTTCAATGGTCAAATAAATGACTTGATGAAAAGCTTTACAATGACTTGATACTAATAGTAATTATTGGAGTTAAAATTTGAAAAATGACTTTGACATCCAAAAGCTACAATGACTTGATACCAATAGTAACCATTAGAGTTAAAATTTGAAAAATAACTTGACATCCAAAAGCTTGGTGGATGTCAAGTGTTTGAAGATTTAACAAATGTTACATATTTTATCCTTTAACTATCATGAGTTTGTACTTTTAATTTTTTTCACTTTCATTCAATAATGATTCATATATTAAATATATAAAATATAATAGTTATTATTTTTAGCAAAATACATTATTGGAATGTTTTCCGATTAAAATGACACCAATATCGAATATTAAAAAACACAAAAATTAAATACTTTTGATTTTAGAAATGATAGTTTTAAGTATATATAGTTTATATTTATAAAAAAACTACATATTATTTTTAGAAACTTTTGTTTTTATATTTAAAAAGTGTTATCTCTCACCCTCTCAGTCTCCCTATATATATACACACTCATAGATATATGCTTATATCATCATCTCAGTCTCACATCCTATATTTCAAATCTCACATTGAACAACTTTTTGTATTATTTTTATTAAATTTTATGTTATTGTTGTATAATATTTGTTTTAAAAAACCTTATTTGTGCTTAAAATAACAACAAATAATAGAAGGAGTTTTATAAAACATTTCAAATAGATGAGGGTAATTTATGTATATATATTAAAAATAAATTAAAAATAAAAAAAAAGGTTTTTGAAAGACTTGATCGTTGAAGTATCTATTTGAAGATTAATTTTTATTGATATGGTAAATAGATCAAGTCTTTAAAAAAATAATTAAAAATTTCAAAAATCTACTATTTTTAATTCTATTTGTGGTTGAGAGTTGACACCATAAAGGCTTTCACCTGTTTTACGGTCGGAAAGGAAAATTGTCAGAAATGAAATTAATATTGAGATCGAAGCAAAATACCGACTTGTTGAACACAACTCCGAGGGTGTCGAAGTTCATCGGATCCTCCAAGAATTGCTTCAACTCCGCCGCCCTCTTAGCGCTGCCGAACCTCACCACCGGCGCCCTCGTCATCCCGTCTTTCAGCAATATACACGTGGCGCCACCGGAGACAAATATGGCTTTGCAACCTCTATTGGTACTTGCCACCAAACATCCCTCCGTCGTCGCCATTGGAACGAAAAACTGCGCCCCATTCAACAACAATGGTCCCGCAATCCCTACCGGAATCTGAACGTATCCCACCGGCATCTCACAACACTGACCTAAAATGGCAAAGGTTCTTTAGTCTAGCGGTATCAGAGTCCTTGGCATCGTAGGAGGTCACGTGTTCAAACATCACCAAATGTGAGGTGGGTGTGTAAATTTATTTGTTTCATTTGCCGTATATAAATATTATATACTTAAAAAAAACCACTAACCTAAAATACCAAAGGGTCTTTTGTCTAGTTGTATCGGAGGCTTGAGGTCACGGGTTCAAACCTCACCAAATGTGACGTGGATGTGTGAGTTTATTTGTTTTATTTGTCGTATATAATTTTTTTTTTGAAAAGAGTGTCCTAAGCTATGCCTAGACTAATCTTTTGACGAATTATGACCGTAAGATATCAGTCATGATTAAACCTCAGTGACCATAATTGTTGTGTACGTCTGAATTCAAACTATTGTCTGATAGGATATTCCACCGTATCCCCATAGTTAACCATGTACGCCACTGTCCTATATAAATAATATACTTAAAAAAACACTGACCTAAAATGGAATCGTAATCGAACCCATCAAGAGGCAACCCGGATAATGATTTTCCGGTGATTCTCTGAAGAGCCTCCCGTCGTACCGCCGCCGCTCGCTTGCAATCTCCGAGTTTTGATTCCAAGGCGTACGATGGAATTGAACCTTTCACCACCATTTCCACGATTTCTTCGTCTTCCTCGGACGTGTGTTCATGTTCAATGGTTGGTGGTGGTTTCTTCGCCTCCTCCGCCGTGAGTTTGGTCGGCATAATGTGTGGAATATTATTATTCAAGGCCTGGCCGCATGGTTTGATAGGCTTATCTTCGTCGATCATGAGTTGTTCGGAGTTGTCATCTTCAATTTCCCACGAATCCGGTGAAGGGCGGATGATAGATTGGACGAAATCGATGCCGAAGAAGCCGAGTAGGTAGATGAAGGAGGCGATGAGGGAGACCAAGGCGGCGAGCTCCGACAACGTGACGACGTGGAGAGGGACGGAGTTACGGATCTTCTCACGCCACCGGTGGAGGAGGAAGTACATGACGGAGAAGAACATAGTGAAGAAGAGACCGTTGGTGAGATAAAGTGGAAGTGGGAGGGCGTCGGAGGCTTTTAGTTGGTTGTTGGGTTTTAGAATTTCACCGGCGGCATGTTGTTTGACCGATCTGGACTGCGACTGATGCTTGAGTGGTCGCCGTCGAACGTCCATTTTTGATCGGCGGCGAGTTATGGAAACTGAGAGATTAGGAGGGGAGGTGTGGGGGGTAGAATGAAGACATTAGGAGCAATTTATAGACGGACATAAGTAAAACATGAAGCCACATGGACCACGTGTGGTTCATTTTGGAACTCAAAACTCTTTAAGGTGGCGTTTTTTTTTAAAACCTCGTAATTAGACGTTTTTATCATTAGGCCGTTTTATTTTCCCAGATTTTAGGAATTCCTAAATCCGAAATTAGAAGAGGTAATCCAATGTCTTATAACCTTTTAAAACACCATCTTTTATTATATTAATCAGAAGTGAAATAACACACTTCAAACTTCAGACCTCTTAAAAAAACCAACGCCATCCAAGTCTTTATTCATAAAATTTATAAAACAATCCCTCAACGATAACTTTGAAACAAAATCAGTCCCCCACAGTTTTTGAGATCTTTATACTTATCGCAGTTACCATTCATTGGTGCACACGGAAGATATATACATAGTTGCACATGTGATCCATACAAATAAAATTACAGATATCTCAATATTATGATCCTACATACGGTTAAACATCTGTTTGTGAACCGTCAAATTGTCATTCGTAACAAACATTTTACTCTTAAGTTTCTTAAGAATTTCCCCAATTGTTATTAGGCCTTCCGTACCCCAGGGTTCAAACCTTTTGAACCCTCAGTGCCACATCAGCTCCACATCAGTTTTCCACTTTGAACCCTCTTCAACCTTTTGAACCCTCTAATCCCGTACCCCAACCTTTTGAACCTTTTGAACCCTCATGCCACATCATCTAATTTTTTAATAAAAAATCATAACATTCATAAAAATAAAAATAAAATTACAAAATAAAATTAAAAATTACAAAATAAAAATAAAATTACAAAATAAAAATAAAATTACAAAATAAAATTAAAAATTACAAAATAAAATTAAAAATTACAAAATATTAAAAATCTACTCGTCGTCGTTGTTGGGTAGTCGGATATGCCAAATATGTTCGACCAAATCCGACCGAAGGTTATTATGAGTCTCTCGGTTTTTGACTTCTCGAACATTTGTTGCGCGTTGTGCCTCAGTGATTTGTGTTTCATCCGCTACCACGGCGTTTCCATCGGCACAAATGGCATGACCTTCGTCTTCGAGTATCATATTGTGTAATATGAGACAAGCGTACATAATATTCGCCAATTTATTCTTATGCCATCCGCGTGTCGGGTACTTAAGTATATGCCAACGTTGTTTAAGCACGCCAAAAGCTCGTTCAACATCTTTACGTGCCGATTCTTGTGCGGCCTTGAACTTTATTCGTTTAGCATCATTTGGGCACGTAAACGCTTTTACAAAAGTTGCCCATTCCGGGTATATCCCATCCGTTAGATAATATCCGTTCTTGTAGGTGACTCCATTAACCTCAAAAGGGCACTCGGGTGCTTTTCCGTCGTAGACATCGTTGAGGATGGGCGATTGATTGAGAACATTGATGTCGTTGTTGGAACCGGCAACACCAAAGAATGCGTGCCAGAACCATAGATCTTGGGAGGCCACCGCTTCTAGCATGATTGTCGGATGTTCATGATCACCTCTCATGAATTGACCTCGCCATGCGTTCGGACAATTTGCCCACGACCAATGAGTACAGTCTATGCTGCCGAGCATGCCGGGAAATCCGTGTTTAGCTTCATGCTTGTGGTACAACTTCTGAATATCATCGTAAGTAGGCTTGCGTAAATATTTTCCACCATAGAGTTCAATAATACCTGTGCAGAAAGTGTGCAGACAATCTCGTGACGTTTTCTCTTCCATCCTCAAGTACTCGTCAAGTGCGTCGGAAGCTACTCCATACCCTCTTTCTATGTTCCCGGACCTCGGTCTTCTTGACGATGAGGCTACAGCTTGTTGCAACAAATCTGCATAACGATTTAATAGTTGACCGAATTCCTCGTCGGTGTCAATGGATGATGAAGAACCGGACGATGAAACGGGTGGCGAATCCATAAAGTTTATATCGGATTGAAAGAAATGAAAGAAAATATTTAAGGATTGAGATGAGTGTTTAAATTTTGGTGTGAAAAATGAATGAGATTTGAGGATGATTTATAGGGTTTAAATTGAAAAATAAAAAATTGATAAAAAAAAATATGGCCGTTTGAATTATAGCCGTTTGAATTAAAAAATTATAAAAAAAAATAAACTCGTCGGGTATGCGGGCTGGGGAACCCGAGCCCCTTACCCGCCACCCGTACCCGCGTGAACCCGCCGAAGTCGTACCCAGAGCCCGCCAACCCGCCCTCCGAACCCGGGCCCGAAGCCGCTGGGCTACGGATGGCCTTACATGATGTGTAACTTTAGTATATTTAAAATATTAATTAAAATATACCTACAAAATATATTATTGGTTGATTATTATCTAAGTTTTGAATGGATAAAATCTTTCCATGGTTGATGAGGTGACATCATGAGAATCAAGTATTCATCAAATGGTGAATTGTGGTTGATTATTCATTGTCCCACATTGGTGACAAAAGTGAAAAGTTGAAAGTGTGTGTGGCTATATAAATGATAGGATATGGCTTGAAGGTTCATACAAAATTTGATCCATTTTTTGGTTAAATAGTTATTTTTTATTTACATGACAAAACATTTCATGTAATAATCTTCTTTGTATATATAAAAGCAAAATCCAAGAGAATGACATGGCACAATGTGAAAGGAAAACCTTAGCATGATGACATGGCATCATGAGAAGTCTCCATTGCCATTTTTCTAATTTCTCCTAATTTTGATTTTTTTAATGTTAGCCTTGGTGAAGAGACGGAGATTTAGTTTTTTTAAGATGTCCCACATTGGTAGAAAGAGGGAAACTTAGGTAATAAATATGTGTATATAAAGGGTTTGATTGATGTAGTTGAAAAACAATATGGCGTTTGGTTAAATATAGTTAAATCCAAGTTTAATGGTTAAGTTAAATCATCAATATATCAATATATCTTTATATATATAAAAACAACAACCAAAGAAGAGTTGAGGTGGCACCATGAGAATTGAGTATTCATCTGCATTTTACATGTATGTGGGGCTGTAAAATAAACCAAACGTCCAACCGTTTTTTAACCGTTTGGGGGGGGGGGGTTGTGTATGTTCGGTAATTTAGACGATGAACGAAAATGAACACGTATTTTTAGTCAGGTTAGTTAAATCAGCGAATAGAACGATGGTATCGTTCGTTCATATAAGTTCGTGAATGTTTGAACATTCATGTTTGTTAAATGATGGGTCGTTTACATTTGTTCATTTATCTTCGTTAATGTTCGATTGTTCATTATACTCTTATGGTAACAATAGTAAAAAACATTCAACCCGGATATATCAAATTCGTAACTTTCCAATGTAATGAAAAATTAATATTTGTTTTTGTAACTCCTATTTTAGAAGTCCACCAAAAAATCCTTTTACAAAATACCAAATGTACCATTTGACACTAATTAATATGTTGACACTAACTAACTATAAAGGTGAAATCCTATTGATCTAAAGTGGTTAGTAAAGTTAACACCCTTTGGGAGGTTAACAAAATAACCTCCCCCCCTCCTCTCTCTCTCTCTCTCTCTCTCTCTCTCTATATATATATATATATATATATGTGTGTGTGTGTGTGTGTGTGTGTGTGAAGGATCGTGTGAAAAGTTGAGGTTAACATGAGAAGCGTGAGAAATGAATCTGAACCACTGATCACTTTTAATCACATGCTCTCCCATGAATTGTGCCTTAGAAAGGAATTGATCCAGTGCATCTTATCTCGGTGCAGCTCATCTTAATGTGCGTCCATTTTTCATTCAACGGTTGATAGCTAGCTTTCATGGTTCTCATGTTAACCTCAACTTCTCACCGAAACCTAATGTGTGTGCATAAGTGTATTTAATGTGTAAATGTGAATTGAAGTGACATGCCTTGGGAAAAAATCTAATACTATAAGGTAATTGGTCACGAAGAAGCAACAAACTAAATACATGTCAAACTTCTATGACATTACATCGATACATAGAGAAAAACTAGTATATTCCCAACATGAAATCTGTTTATACCGAGCATTTTATACAAATGCTACAATAGGAATATTGATTTACCAAATAATAAGGGGAAATTGACTCAAATAGCCAAACCACCAAGAAGAAGTGACAAAATAGCCACATTCTCTCCCGGTTTACAAAAATAGCCAACGGGTCCGTACTCTGACCCGACCCGGTGAGTGCGGACCACAATGGGGTCACAAAAAGACAAAAACAAGGCTGGAAACGGTAGGTCCGCACTCGGTCTGCACTCTGACCCAACCGTTTTCAAACACTTTTTTTGTCTTTTTGTGACCCCATTGCGGTCCGCACTCACCGGGTCGGGTCAGAGTGCAAACCTGTTGGCTATTTTTGTAAACCGGGAGAGGTTTTGGCTATTTTATCAAGAGTCTTCGTGGCTTTGTCTATTTGAGTCAATTTCCCAATAATAAGACGAATAGAGGAAATATGTGGTTAAATGTGATTGGAATAATTGTTAGGATGGATGATGAATAAGAAAGAGGGACACAAATGTCCCTTGTCATCCACAACGAGCAAAACATGGCAAAGGGGATTTTGGAAAGATGAAGAAGAGGGGTGACCACCCTTCCCCATATTACCATATAAGCCTTCATTACTTTTTCCAAATCAAGTAACCATCCTCTTCATATTCAAGCAAACCTATTTCACCTTCAACTACAATTGTAGATGTATGGTACATGGCCCGACCCGAATCTCCAAACGTATTGTAAGTCACGGTTTAAACTGACTGTCTAAACTATCTCCTTCATGTTTGATATCTGTTATAAAATTGGTTTTAAATTAACTGAGAGCACCTTTCAAAATCAAGCTTGCAGACGCATCTTTCAGACGCTTTTTTAAATCATTTATAATAATCAAGTGAACGGGAGCTAGTGCGTCAGGTTCGCCCCTGATTGAGGAGGAGAATCTCCAACGAATTACAAGGCTAAGTAGTCTCACTTTTGCTAGTAAAACTAAAACAAAGGCCATACCCGGAATCCGATGACAAGAGGGTCATCATGTCTAAGTTAGCAAATAATCCATAAAAAGTTATCAGATAAGAGGTAAATACATGTGTTTTATATTTAATTTTTACAGGTTAAAAGATATGCATATTTTGAAATATATATATGAAGCATTTGTTTTAATTCATGCCTATATGAAAAAGTTTATACGAGTTAGGGTGCATTGCATGACTTTGTTTTTCTGTTCTATGTCCGTAAAAGATGGTTCTCCTTTAGACTTGTTCCTAGTCGAGGGTTGGATGGACGTATGGCCTAGGGGTGAGCAAAACCGGGTATCCGACTAAATTTCATGGAACCGGAACCGTCGGTTCCTAGAATGAAGGAACCGGAACCGCTTACATCGGTTCTCTATATTTTGGAACCGGTCCCGGAACCGGCGGTTCCGGTTCCCGGGTACCCGCTATCAAAAAATTTTAATTTTTTTTTAACATTTCATAGAATAAAAATGTAATTTTAAGTCCATTGCAAACTACAAAGTACCAATAGAGAAATAAACACAACAAATGATGAAAAATAATCAGATAAAAACTAATTATTACATAAATAAATTATAAACTTCGTCGTATCGAGTCTTGACATCAACAAAACAACTTACATAACACATAGCGTCCTTACGTCAAGACCTAACAAATAAAACGTTTTGATCAAAACGAATAAAACACCTAATAAAACCAATAACACATCATTAAATATTTAAATATAATAAATATATAAATAACTTTTATTAAAAAATAGTGGGTACCCGTCGGTTCCGGTTCTGGGTACCCAACGGGTCTGGGTACCCGGAACCGGTCCCGACGGGCACCTAGCAGGTAATGGTTCCAAAAAAATGAGAACCAGAATCGGAACCAGTGTTAATCGGTTCCGTATTTTAGGAACCGAAACCAGAACCAATCACATCGTTTCCGGAGCGTTTCCGATTCCACAAGCGGGTACCCAGTTCTGATACTCACCCCTATGGCCAAGACCCAAAAAGAATAGAGACCCAAATTAATAAAGTCTAGTAAAAAGTAGAAGTTCAAAAAATATAAAATAAAGAAAATCTAGTAGATAATAGAGACAACAAAAGTTCAATATATAGTAAGTTGTACAAAAAAATTAATAGTACAATGTCATCACCTTTCTTGTCATGCTATTCCTTGAGGGTGCGTTTGGTACGCAGATAAGATAGGACAGGACAAGGTGGGACATGACAGAACAGTTGTTCCACGTTTGGTAAGACAAAATTGGACAAAACAGAACAGATAACATTGACCAATTTACCCTTCTAAAATTTAAAGAATGAATAAAATATGAAATAGAAGGTTTATTTGATGTTTTAGAAAAGAATTAAATTTTATTTTAAGGCTATATTGGTAAAACAGAAGGCTGCTCCACCTTGTTCCAGCTTGTTCAATGGTGTGGGGGTGGAACAAGCCTGTTCCAGTTTGTTCCACCTTGTTCCAGTCTGTTCCACATAAAAGTCCTGCCAAACGTGGAACAGTGGACCCTGTTCTGTTCTGTCTTGTCCTGTGTACCAAACGCACCCTGATTGTTTCTCTGACACTAAGTTAATGATAGTGATGCAAACGGATTGCCTTTTAATGATTAAGACTAAAGAGTTTACTTCATATATGTTCCAGTTATGAGATTATACAGATCTAAATTGAATCATTAATGATTTTGCATATAAAAATGTCGAAGAAGTTGTTCTGTGTGAATTATTTATCTTTTCTATTTTATTTTTGATGATAGAAAAAATATGTTTAATTAAGATTTTTTTTCCGAATATGTGGGGCTCTTTTTTTATTGAATGCCGCATATAAAATGATTGTCAGGGCATGTTCAGTTCAGTTTCTTTGTGGAACTCTAAAATGATTGTTAGGGCATCGAATCCATACAAACGGATGCTTAAAAAGATGATGTCCCTTTGCCGTGTATACTTCTTAGGTGGTGTTTAGTTGACAGTTTTAAAAGAATTTGATGGAATTGGAATGTTAAATTCCTTTGACCAGATTTCATTCAGTTCATTTTTTTAGGTTAACAATCTTCAAAATTCAATGAATCCCGCAAATAAGGGATTTGAACATTCCTTGAAGTGGTATTTTGATTGAATTAGATGTTTGTTCTTTGTTTTCTGCTGGATTTCTACTAGGGGTGTTCATCGGTTGACATCCAATGGATGTAAGGGGAACCGAACCGATCCAATCATTCGTTGGATGTCCGTTTTTTTCAACCGAACCGATCCAATCATCCATTGGATGTTGGATTTTTCCAATCCAATGGATGATTGGATCGGTTCGGTTCCATCCATTGGATATTCTCATTGGATATCCATTGGATATCCGTTGAATCGGGTCGGATCCATCCAATGTTTTTATGTTTCTTTCTAAAAATTTATTTTTTACAAATGTTTTTATATTATTATGTTTTAAAAATAAAAACTTTTTACTTTTGAAACTTTGAATTATAATGTATTGGATGGTTGTTGGATGATAACCGGATGGGTGGTTGGATGATAACCGGATGAGTGGTTGGATGATAGTTGGATGAGTGGTTGGATGATAATTGGATGGATGGTTGGATGTTGAATCGGTTCGGTTTTGTCGGCTCTGAACTGTTATCCAAGAACCGACCGATCCAAATTGGATGTTGAAAATTTTGATCCGATCCGATCCAATTACGATTGGATATCCAATCAAGGTCGATCGGTCGGTTCTGATTGGATCGTTTGACTTTCTGCACACCCCTAATTTCTACTCTCTTGATTTAAATATTAAATGGTTTTTTTAGAAAAAATATAAATTAATAAACCATTTAGATTTTTTTTTGCATATTTGTGTCAATTCATTTAGGCATTTTTTGGCAAAAAAAAGATAACTTTTATTCTAGGTATATGTTTGGATGACCATAAGCTAGCTTATAAGTTAGCTTTTTGAAACGCTACTTAGATAGCTTTTCAGTTGCTTTTTATGAATATTCCAATATTGCTCTTATTAATATTAATTATTATTTATTAACTATTATTATAAATAAATATTATTTTTTTTAATTTAATTATTATTAATTAATAAATATTAATTAATATTAACTGAAATTATTAAATTAAAATATAATTATACATTGATATTAATTTTTAATTATTTAGAGTTATTGTTAATCATAAAAATTATTTTTATTTATTTTTCAATATTAATTCATATATTTTAATTATCAATTACTATTTATCTTTTCAATTATTATTTGATTATTTTTTTCATATTGTATGTAACGGTTACTTAAAATCATAAATTAATATATATTTTTTCTAAAACTTGTTTTACCAAATTCAAAATTTATAGTATATATGTAATAATAAATTTTAAATTCTTTTAATTAACATGTTATATTATTTAATTTTTTTTACTATATGGTTGTATTAATTAACTTATTATATTGCTATAAATTTGTTTTAATTATATAATTAAATATTGTAATTGATAATTTTTTAAAGATGCCCTTTTTGGTCATTTTACATGTTTACAAGCTAGTGTATCAGCTACCAACAAGCTTATCAGCTAGTTTGGCAAACATAGCCTTAAGCATGTACGTTTTTTAAATGTCAGAAAATAATAAATTAAAATTAAAGAAAATGGTGTAGTTATTATTATAATTATTAACACATATATATATATATGGAGGATCGTGCGAGAAGCAAACTGATTTGTGCGAGAAGGAATATGAACCACAAAATCCATTAATTAAAAAAATAACATAAATCAAAAATCAAAAATAAATTTAGAGATTAGGATAATTATCATTTTAAATTAGATAAACTCTTAAATTTTTATTATATCTTTTAGATTTATTTATATTTTAATTTCAATTAATTCATTATTTTTTTAATTAAGTTTTATGTAATAAAAATCTGGATACACTTTTAATAAAAAAAATATACAATTTAGATCAAATCACATATGATATCCATAATCAATTCATTATTGTTTTTCACAATTTTTTTCTCTATTTTTTGGATCTTGAATTACATGTTAACAAATGATTTATTACGTATCACATATGATTCACTATATATGAATTTTTGTACATATCATATTATCACATGTGATTATGCATACTATCACATGTGATTATTGTAGCTATTGTAGTTAATCATATGTGATTATGTATATTTATATTAATAGATCTTTTTATGATGTAAATATCATCATATGTGATTATACGTCTTTTATATTCGGAGGTATATTATCATATGTGATATATAAAAAAATTCACATACAAGATCATATGTGATACATAACAGATAATATATTAAACGAAGTTAATCACATGTAATTAAAAACGTGGATAAAAAAACTAGATATAAAATGATGAAAAAGATAATAAATTGATGGTGGAACTCATATGTGATATTTGATGAAAATTATGATTTTTTAATCAAAAGTGTATCTAGAAAAAAAATATAAAAGTTGATAAAAATATGATTTTATTAAAATTAAAAAATAAATAAATTTAAAAGATATATGAGATATTTAAGGATTTATCCGATTTAAAATGATAATTATCCTAATTTCTAAAATATTTTTTATGTTATTTTTTAAATAATGAAGTATGTGACCCACATTCTTTCTCGCCTTCTCGCAAATGAACTGTCTTCTCGTTTGAACCTGCTCCTATATATATAGAGAGAGAGAGAGAGAGAGAGAGAGGTGGTTTCAAATGGAAACCACTATTAATTTGCAAACAATGAAACCCACCTTATCACCATAGATTAGTATAATCAATCAATGGTCTAGATTAACTTTGTCTAAATATGGTAATACTGAAATTAAAATAATTCATTTAATTAGCCGAAAAATCATTAGAAGGGCAAAATGGTCCTTCTTCATCGGATTTAATAAAGGAAGTTTATGAAATTGAATTAGATTATCAAGTGTCCGCCAAATTAGGTGATGATTTGATGATTTAATTTTGCTTAATTTGTTAACCTTCTCATACGTGGCTTATGAAAGTTGATTGACAATTAAATGATGAAACCTGTTATGATCATTAATTGTGGCTTATGAATTTTACAATCGTTCTCTGTATTCATGTATTATTTGTGATATGATTATGATGAAACTTTTATATTGTGATGAAACGTGGAAGTGATGATGATACATGTAATATGATGATTTTTTTTCCATGCAACAAGTACAATTTGCTGTCATAAAAGGGGTCTCCTATACTCCTATAGAATGGTATACAAGTATGATAAGATATGAAACTTGTGAAAATGGTGGAACCTGTGATATATTATGAAATATGTTAATGTGATGAAATTGTTATGTGATGAAACTGTTATAATGAAACAGTTTGGTGATGAAATTCGTGAACCAAGTTGTGATAATTAAAGAGCGATGAAACTGTTATAATGAACCAAGGTTGGTGATGAAGCTGTTCTAATCGATGTTTCACCGAAATTTAACAATTTCTTAACCAAAATACATAATTTCTACCACTTTACTATTGATAATTAAAGAACCAACATTAAATAATTTGTTTATTCAATGTATACTAAATTTTCCTTTAAATTGGTGATCAAGACAATGGTGATAAACCGTAAGCCACAAGTTGGATAAAGATTGATTTAGATTTAACTTTCCATAAAAATAGGGAATTCAATTAATTAATGACACAATTAAATAATTAATGAAATTCCTTACTTGTTTCCTTAATTATTGAGATGAACTAAAAAAGACAACATTGTCCTTTGCCATTAATTTAAAATAAAAATTCAAGAAAAAATATGATTGGTTGGTTGAGGTTTGTAAAGTTTGCATATTAATGATGGTTTTCACATGATCTCTCCTATATATATATATATATATATAAGGGTTAAATCATGTGAGAACCAAAAATAGGTTGAGAACCGTGGGAACCGATCTAAGCCGTCATTTGGTTTTGATCCAATGGTTTTAAAAACATAAAAATTCATTCATAGGTTCTCACGGTTCTCAACCTATTTTTGCCTATAATAATGTTCATAGATTAAAATCAATTAACGGTTTAGATTGATTTTCACGGTTCTCAACCTATTTTAGGTTCTCATTTTATTATCGCCCTATATATATATATATATATATATATATATATATATAGGCTGGGTATCAAATACAAACCAACTAGTTTGTACAAACTCGTACAAACCATGCATAGCTTCATGATTTTGTAAATTTGGCTTCATGAATGTATATATATATATTTTGGCTTCATGAATATATCATTTGACATTTTTAACTAATTTTTTTACAAAAATACCCTAAAATACCCTTATTTTTGTAAAAAAAATAGTTAAAAATGTCAAATGATATATTCATGAAGCCAAATTATATATTCATGAAGCCAATATATATATATATATACATTCATGAAGCCAAATTTACAAAATCATGAATCTAGGTATGGTTTGTACGAGTTTGTACAAACTAGTTGGTTTGTACCCGATACCACCCCTATATATATATATATATATATATATATATATATATAGAGAGAGAGAGAGAGAGAGTCGGGTTCAAACGAGAACAATAACTATTTAAAAGAACACGAGAACGAACAAAATCGTTAGTGATTTTACATTAACGCGCGAAAAAAGGATTTTGGCCGCGGCTTTAGGTCTGCGTGGTTTTTTGCACGTTAATGTAAAATCACTAATGATTTTGTTCGTTCTCGTGTTCTTTTAATTAGTTATTGTTCTCGTTTGAACCTCCCCATCTCTCTCTATATATAATCTATAAGAGCATCTCCAACCTTGGCACAAAAAAACACACAAAAACACCAATTTTGGTGGGCCCAACACCAAAAAATACCCCTAAGCTCCAACCATACTCCAAAAAAAACACCAAATTTGTGGACCCCACATTAAAATAACATATTTTATTTACTATTAACTATTTTTAATAACAATAATTATAATTTGTAAATATAATAATAAATAATCAGTAATTAATTTATTTAATGAAGACCGATAAAAATAAAAACGATAATTTTTTAATTGAATGGAATAAATATAAGGTTGGCAGACGACAAAATTATGTTTACTGATTTAAATTCTATCACTGATCTCGTGCTTCTTGAGTTCATACAAAATGAGAAACTCCGCATATTGAGAAAGAGAACAGCAGAAGCTCATGTTGATACGTATGAATAAGGAGCAGAATACCAAGGATCTCAATATCGAACATCTCAATATCAAGGATCTGGAGAAGAAGTTCAAAACCAAGCCGGAGGATCTCAAGATGCGACAGAAAACATCCCGTACTATGGAAGTCAATGGACGCTTTAATTTATGTCTTAGTTTTTTAATTTGTATTTTATGATTTTTATATTAATCTTAAATTTCTTTGTCGTATTTCAAATTTAATTACATATATATATATATATATATATATATATATATATTAAATGTTAAACTTCTTTTTCTTATTTAAAATTTAATAACAAGAATACAACTTTTTAATCAATATTACATTTAAAGAATTAATTGAAAAAATAAAGAATTAATTCAATTATAAATTATTAAATATTAATATAAAAAACAATAGTGGTGGGCCTCTTAAAAATGGAGTGTGAACAATACACGCCAAATATGGCGTGTTCAATTCTTGGATGGCAAAAAAAATAAATGTTTGGCGTGTCGTTGGCAGGCAAAAAACGGCAAAAATGAAATAGAGTATGGTTAGAGATGCTCTAAAGTAATAATCAAAGTATTATCATTATTAGAATCCAATTTAATTTTGGAAAGAGAAAATATCCATTTACATTAATAAATGTTGGGATCTGAAAAATCTATCAAAATCATATGCATTATTTTAAGAAAATATTTTTAATATAAGAAAAATAATCATTTTTTTTGGAAATTGTGTCCTAGGCTATGCCTAGACAAATCCTTTGGCAAATTATGACTGTAAAACATCAGCTCTGATTAAAGCGCAGTACCACAATTATTATAAACGTCTGGATTCGAACCATCGGCGAATGGATTTTCCACCACATCCCCCAGGGCCTTAACCAGTACGCCACAACCGTTGTGGTTAAAATTTGAAATTTCCAAAAAAGGTATTTTTGGCATTTACCAACATTTCATTCATAATACAAATTTACATTTTGTGAACCAAACAACCAGATTTTAATTCCTTTAGGAGATTTTATTCCAATGTTTGACAATTTAACAAGTGGTCAAACCTGATAACATTTCATTCAAATTCTTTCAAAGTCAAATTTTTTTGATATATTCCATTACATCTAAAAATATTCTGTGAACCAAATATCACTTTAGAGATTTGTACCATACATTCCTTGAAATACATAATGCACTGTACGTTTTGCTAGGAAAAATAGTATGGATTTCTATTTGTTAACATGTATTATTTTAGGTTTAAAAATATACATGGATGGAATTAATAAGAGTGCAATCTAAGGGGGCGTTTGGTTCGCTGGAATGTTTTTGGATGTAATGGAATCTGTCAAAGGAATTTGACTTTAAGGAATTGGAATGGAATGTTGTCAAGTTTGACCAGCTGTTTGGTTGACAGAATTGGAATGGAATCTGTTAAAGGAATTGGAATGGAATCTGGTAAATGACCAAAATACCCTTTTGATAATTTTAATTGTTTTTTTCAAAAGCAATTGTTTTTTTTGGAATGAAATTTTATTTGTTTTTTTTTCAAAACCGTCGCCACCGCCACCACCACCACCGATGGTGGTGGTGGCGGTGGTGGTGGCGGCGGCGGTGGCGGCGGTAGTGGTGGTGGTGGTGGTGGTGGCGGTGGCGGCGGTGGTGGTGGCGGTGGCGGCGGCGGCGGTGGTGGCGGTGGCGACGGCGGCGGCGGCGGCGGCGGCGACGGCGGTGGTGGCGGTGACGGCGGTGGTGGTGGTGGTGGTGGCGGGGGCGGCGGTGGTGGTGGTGGTGGCGGCGGCGGTGGTGGTGGCGGCGGCGGCGGTGGTGGTGGTGGCGGCGGTGGTGGTGGTGGCGGCGGCGGTGGTGGTGGTGGCGGTGGCGGCGGTGGCGGTGGTGGTGGTGGCGGCGGCGGCGGTGGCGGCGGCAGCGGTGGCGGTGGCGGTGGTGGTGGCGGCGGCGGTGGCGATGGCGGCGGCGGTGGCGGTGGTGGTGGTGCAATGGAGAAGACGAAGAGAGAGTAAGGGTAATTTTGGAATTGACCATTTCTACAATTCTATTCCTTACAATCCCAAGCCTCATCGATGGAATGAAAAATACCCATTTGATGGAATTGGTGGAATTTGAAACATTCCATTCCATTACAAACCTTGAACCAAACGTCGGAATGGAATCTGGTCAACGGAATTGACCATTCCAATTCCACCAATTCCATCAGATTCCATCCAACCAAACAGCCCCTAAGATTTCATCATTCATGACATGGTGTGGAAAATAAATACTATTAGTCTCAACAATCGAATTTGTAGAATACTATAACTAGCACCCCGATTAAATACTAGAAGAAAAATCTTATCATTGTCTTTAAATGGTCATACTCGATAAATTCCAAAGTGGATTGGTTTGTCATTCAGCTGAAACAAGATCAATACAAGATAAAATCAACTAGTAGTATGAGAAATACTACGACTGGTAAACCGGATTTTGGAATGCAAATTTCTTCAGCAAGGTTTGGCTCACCAACTCTCCCAAACTCTCACCCTAGTTTGGGAACATGCCCAATATGTTAGCCAAAATAAGCTCTAAAACACTTTTATTTGTGTCATCATTTCTTTACCGTTCCTTCTACATATGAAAGGATGAGATGGGTTAACAAGTGTCTACATCAACTACAAATATTGAAGTGAAAACATACAAACGTGCATGGATCAACAAATTAGATGAAGACACATGTTAAAGTTGGAAGATAACTTTAATGCAATGGTGGATATTAGAGGTCACTCTTGTCATTTGTCACTACTCACCCATTTTGTAAGAACTTCTTAGTGATAGTATCTTAGACATAATCGGTGTCATCATCTTAAGGACTATCTTAGTAGTTCAGATCTGAAAGAGTACTTTATTCATTTACTCTTTTAATGTTAGCTAAATTGTCACCAGTCAGATTGCTTAAGATCAGGTTTTAACTTTCTAGCTTCTGCACCAATACTAATGTTCCATCTCTTCACCAAGTCTAATCTTTAAAAGAAAATCAAAATTAGGGTAAATTAGAAAATGGCAACGGAGGCCTCACATTGTGTCATGTAATCATGTTAAGGTTTTCTTTTATAGATATATATTGATTGATTTTTAATGGAGTATCACCCTAATTAAAGAGATAAATAAAACGATATATTTAAGTAAAGGACATTGTCAATCACGTGGACACGTAGCCATTACTTCAATATCGACCCCCATCACCAAAATTTCTGGATTTGTATTCTAGGACAAAAAAAACATTTAGATGAAGCTGGGGGATCAAAGTTTTAGTGTGGCAACACTTGATATTAGAAGATATATGAAAGAATGTTGGCAGTACATATATTTAGAAGATATACGATATTAGAGTTTGGTGAAGTTGTTGCCGAACATGTATTGTGTATTTTGATGATTAAGATGATTATAATACGTATACACACATATACACAGTACATATATACATAAACACACACACACACACACACACACACATATATATATATATATATATATATATATATAGGTGGGTTCAAACGAGAACGTTAACTATTTAACAAAACATGACACTACTAAACGAAAGACTTTTACCTACGAATTTTTCCCTGGGAATTCTGTCGCTAAAAGGTGATTTGTCACAAAACTGTCATAAGTTTTTCTTGTGTTGTTTGTATTACTTTTGATTATCGCGAGATTGGTTATAACAATCTAAGACGAAATTTTGTTTCTAGATACTAGAAACAAAATGGACCAATCGACGATAATGAAATCGCACGTTGAGAAACCCGAAAAATTCAAGGGTTCAGATTTTCGACGGTGGCAACAGAAAATGCTTTTCTATCTCACAGCGCTTCATGTTTCGAACGTGCTCACGGAGGAAGCACCAACGGAACCCGTTGCGGGAGAGGGCTCAAGTGTGCCAACGCAAATTCAAACGGCGGCCTTTCAAAGATCGGTCGAAATTTGGAAAAGCAATGAATATAGTTGTCGAAACTATATCCTCAATGCTTTGGACGATTCCCTATATGATATTTATTCAACTTTCAAAACCTCAAAAGATAAATGGGAATCGTTGGAAAACAAGTACAAGACCGAAGTGGCCTGTTCGAAAAGATTTGTCGTTGGAAAGTTCTTAAACTTTAAGATGAGCGATGCAAAATCTGTTGTAAAGCAAGTGGAGGACCTACAAGTTGTCGTTCATGAACTCGAAACGGAAGGTATGAGCATGAATCCGAACTTTTTTGTTAGTTCGATTATTGAAAAATTGCCTCCTTCTTGGAAAGATTTCAAATTATATTTGAAACATCTAACCGAGGACATGTTGTTTGATCAATTGGTTCTCAAACTTCGAGTTGAGGAGGACAATAGGAAGAACGAGAAGACGGAAGCAAGCTCTTCGGAGCCAAATGCAAATTTCGTTGGAGGAAACACCTCGAAGACAAAGTTTCAGAAATTTAAGGGAAAAGGTATTGCACTCAAACCTTCTCCCTCAAACATGAAGTATCATTTCCAACCAAACAAAAAGCCATTCAAAAAGCAAGTGGTCAATTGTTGGGTGTGTGGTCGACCCGGGCATAAAGCAAAGGATTGCCAGTTCAAGAGGGATCACCACGGGAGCGGAGGAGCCGGAGGCTCGAACCAAGACAATATGGCCGACTCTGAAACAAGATTCGTGGGTGTTGTTGAAACTCACTTCGTGAATAACGAAGTTGATTGGTGGCTTGACACCGGTGGCACTAGGCCCATATGCAACTCCAAGGATTTGTTCTTCCTATGTCAAAGTCAACGATGGTGAACCGATGTTTATGGGGAACTCAACAACTGCAAAAGTGCAAGGGAAAGGAAAGGTGGTATTGAAGCTTACTTCGGGGAAAGAGCTTGAATTCACCAATGTGCTACATGTGCCGGATATGAACAAAAATCTGATTTCGGGTCCTATGTTAAGCAACAAAGGACTCAAGATTGTGTTGGAATCGGATAAATTTGTAGTCACAAAGGGTGGGATGTATGTGGGAAAAGGCTACCTATGTGAGGGGCTCTTTAAGTTGTCAATTGTAAATACCATAAACAATGATGTATATATTGTTAATAATGATAATGCTGATTCTACTTACATGGTTGATTCCTCTAATTTATGGCATGCTCGGTTAGGTCATGTCAACTTTCGGTCCTTACAAAGGATAATGATTCTTGGAATGTTACCTAAATGTTCAATGAACAAAATGACGAAGTGTGAGACTTGTGTAGAGTCTAAATACTCTTGTCATCCCCACAAATCTGGCGAAAAATCTAACCAAGTTCTTGGTCTAATTCATACTGATTTGTGTGACTTTAAGTCAACTCCAACCCGAGGGGGAAAGAACTACTATATATCATTCATAGATGATTGCAGTAAATTCTGTTATATATACTTGATCAATACCAAGGATGAGGCTTTAAACATGTTTAAAATCTATAAAGCCGAAGTTGAAAATCAACTTGAAAAGATGATCAAAATTCTAAGGTCGGATAGAGGAGGGGAATATGAATCTCATGACTTTGCTGAATTTTGTTCCTCACATGGTATTGTGCATCAAACAACGGCACCCTATACCCCTCAACAAAATGGGGTAGCCGAAAGGAAAAACAGAACTTTAAAGAACATGATCAACTCAATGTTGATCACGTCCGGGGCTCCACACAGTTTATGGGGTGAAGCCTGTCTTACTGCAAATATGATTTTGAATAAAATCCCTCATAAGAAGAGTAGTCAATCTCCCTATGAGATATGGAAAGGCAAATTGCCTTCCTATAAAAGAATGAAAGTGTGGGGTTGCTTGGCTAAAGTGCAAGTTCCTCTACCTAAAAGGACAAAGCTAGGACCAAAGACTATAGATTGCATCTACCTTGGCCCCGCCAAGAATAGTGCAGCCTATAGATTCTTCGTATTTAAGTCCTATGTAGATGATATACACACAAATACTATAATGGAATCTGCTGAAGCAGAATTCTTTGAGAGCATATTCTCATACAAGGACAAAGAGAAATCTGTCTCTAATCCAAGGAAAAGAGGGAATGAATATGCTACAATTGATATTGATTTAGACCAAAGCACAAATACAAAGGGTGAAGGTACTTCTCAGGTTCAAGAGGAAGTAGAACCTCGAAGAAGTAAGCGTGGGAAGGTGGCCAAAGACTTTGGACCAGACTTTGTGACCTTTAATGTAGAAGGAGAACCTCTAACTTATAAGGCAGCGATGGATTCTTCGGAAACTCCTTATTGGAAAGAGGCAATCCTAAGTGAAATAGATTCCATTTTACAAAATAACACGTAGAAATTGGTAGATCTCCCTCTGGGACACAAACCAATTAGACATAAATGGATCTTTAAGAGAAATCTTAGACCCGACGGTACTATAGAAAAGTACAAGGCACGGTTGGTAGCCAAAGGGTATCGTCAAAAAGAGGGTCAAGATTTCTTTGATACCTATTCACCGGTTACAAGGATAACATCTATAAGAACTTTGATGGCGATATCCGCGATTCACAATTTGGAAATACACCAAATGGATGTGAAAACCGCGTTCTTAAATGGTGAATTGGATGAAGAAATTTATATGCTACAACCCGAAGGGTTTGTTGTTAAAGGTCAAGAAAATAAAGTCTGTAAACTGGTTAAGTCACTATATGGACTTAAACAAGCTCCAAAGCAATGGCACGAGAAGTTCGATAACACTCTTTTATCACAAGGATTTCAAATTAATGAATGTGATAAATGCGTTTATGTTAAACAATCTAATAATGCTTATGTCATAATATGTTTGTATGTGGATGATATGCTGATCATGGGGACTATTATGGATATAATCAACCAAACCAAGAAAATGCTACATTCCTCATTTTATATGAAGGATTTGGGGGTAGCCGATGTCATACTTGGTATCAAAGTTCAAAGAACTGCTGAAGGATATATCCTTACCCAGTCCCATTATATAGAAAAAGTCCTTAGAAAGTTTGGACACTATGATGATCGACCGGTCGTTACCCCATTTGATCCTTCTAGTCATCTTAAGAAGAATCAAGGAGATAGTGTATCTCAGTTGGAGTATACTCAAGTACTTGGAAGCTTGATGTATATTATGAATTGCACACGACTGGATCTAGCATATACGGTGAGTAGACTAAGTCGGTACTCACACAATCCGGGTAAATATCATTGGTATGCATTAGTTCGCGTGCTCCGATATCTTAAACATACAATGTATTATGGTTTGCATTATACTAAGTATCCTCCCGTGATAGAGGGATACTGTGATGCAAATTGGATTTCCAACCACTCGGAAATCAAGTCCACAAGTGGTTATGTGTTCACTCTTGGTGGAGCATCAATATCTTGGAAATCATCAAAGCAAACGGTGAATACCTGTTCTACTATGGAGGCTGAATTTGTCGCACTAGACAAAGCCGCTGAAGAAGTCGAATGGCTTAAAAGCTTCCTTGAAGGTATTCCGTTATGGCCTAAGCCTGTGACGGCCATTTGTATACATTGTGATAGTATGGCTGCTCTAACTAGAGCAAAGAATCAGATTTATAATGGCAAATCAAGGCACATAAGGCATAGACATAATACAATCAAAGACTTGCTGAAATAGAGAGCAAGTCATCTTCACATCGAGGGGAATGGGCTTAAAGCCAATACAATAAGTCGATACTTGGCGGAAACCTAACCTAGCAACATTGGAGATCCCATGGTCTAGGTTCAATAGGCAAACTAGTTAAGGAAGACTCAAGCAGGATCAAACACAAGGTATGCCTATTCCTATAATGTCCTCAATTGTGTTTTTCCGTTGACGTTTAAGGGTTGAATTATAATTCTTAATAATGCTAATAGCTACTATAGTGGAACACTACGGAATGTTCTTGATTGGCATTACCTATGTGAGATCGATGTGTGGTCGCATCTATGGGAACCGAGATGGTTACGTTCTCTACAAATCTCATGAAGAAATGATATCGTTCACGACCGAAATGAACAAAACTGTAAGAATCGATGTATGTATAAATATGATGTATGTGATACATTTTGTCTAGATTTACTATAAAACGTGGTTAGTTCAAGACTATGTTCACTACCCACAAAGTAGATCCGATATGTACTTGTTGGGTCATCAAGATTTGAAGATGACCTCATGATCTCCTTTTATACTTTGAAAAACATTTTATACTTAGAGAAATTTTGGATGCATGGTTCTTTGTAATGGCTTGTACAAGATATCAAATGTTTGGTGAAGTCAAAGATCAACCAAAGTCAAGATTAAAGATTCTCTCATTGTGGAAGTGAAAGATCTTTTCTCAAACATACAAGTCATTGTTCACCGAAATTGTTCTCACAATTTCGGTGGACATATCTCCACCGAAACTTCTCTTTATTTCGGCCAAGAAGTCTCAAAGAAGTTTTCTCCAAAGATGATGTCACATATCCCAAAGATGATGTCACATATCTCAAAGATGTGTCACATATCACAAGGCTATCATCGGTGGGATCTCAAAGAAATCTCAAAGAAGCTTTCTCCAAAGATGATGTCACATATCCCAAAGATGATGTCACATATCTCAAAGATGTGTCACATATCCCAAATGACATTTCGGTGGGACCTCAAAGAAGCTTCAAAGATGTTTTCTCCAAAGATGTGTCACATATCCCAAGCTTCCTTCGGTGGTGCAATATTTAGAAGACAAATTGAGAAGATATTTTCTACATGGATAAAGTGACATTTTGTCTTATTATCCATTTCCATGCAAAGCTCTTTTCTCATGCATGGGCTCTTCTGATTGTACCTTGTAAAAGGTGACAAGGACTTCACAACTTTCCAGAAGTCAACATCCTCAGCAAGTGTGAAGATGACAAGTGTCCCAAGCATTCAATGCTTGCACACTCCTTGTCACTATAAAAGGAAGAGCTCTCCATACAGAATACACACACATCTTGAGAGACTTTGAAGATTACTGTGAGCTCTTGATATTCTACGCAAACTGGAAGAATTCTCTAAGTGCAAGAATTTCCAGTTTGCTTGAAAAACTTTATAGCTTTGTTCTAAGTGTTCTTAGTTATTTTGTTGTATACTTTGTGTAAGATTGTTAGAATAGTTTATCTGTTCTTTTCCGCAACAGTCTTAAGTTTTCTATGTGTAATTCTTGTTGAAAGATTTTCAATAAAAAGAATTAAAATTGTGAAAATTTTGAGTATTGTATTCAACCCCCCCTTCTACAATACTTGTTATAGCCATCTGGGACTAACAAGTGGTATCAGAGCAGAAAGTTTAATTCCATAAACTTGATCTGCGATGGCTGCCTCCTCTTCCTCTACTGTTGAAAACTCTTTTCAAAATAACTTTTCTGAAAATGGCTCCATTTCAAAACCTCCTAAGTTCAATGCTAACAACTTCTCTTTGTGGAAAAGCCGCATGATGCTGTTCATGGAAGGAGTGGATACTAGATATCCAACCATTCTCCAAGAGGGACCCTTTATCCCCAGAGTTTGGGCTCGCTATGAAACGCAGAGGCCTGGTAAAGAAACCATGGAAAAAGATAATTCTGATGATTCGTCTGATGAAGAAAAATCTGCTGCTACTGGTCGTTACATTCTTAAAAATCCTAAGAAATACACTGATGAGGAAAAACGGCTTGTGTCTCTTGATTCTAAAGTTAGAACTATCATTTCTCTCTCTCTTCCTGATGAAGTGTACCACTCTCTGGTAAATCTCTCTACTGCCAAAGAGATGTGGTCCACTCTGTGTGTTTTGTACGAAGGTACAAATGAAGTTAAAAAGAGCAGAAAGATTGCTCTTGTTAGAAATTATGAACTCTTTGCTTTTGAAAAAGGAGAATCTCTTCCTAGCTTCTATAATCGCTTCAACTCTCTTTTAAATGATCTTAAGTTGTTGGGCAGAGTCTATGATAATGAGGAAGTCTTGTGCAAGTTCATGGATTGTCTTCCAGATTTTTGGGAAAATATATGTACTTGCATCAAAACTACCAAGGACCTTGAGTTCATGCCCTTAACTGTGCTTTATGGAACTCTTTTCAACTATGAGCAGACGAAACTGCATAAGTTTATAAAGAACTCTTCTCTAGCTCTCCTAAGTGACTCTTCCAAAAAGACTAAGTGTTTTCCAAAAATCACCTACCCATCTGATTCTGACCATGATAGTCAAGAAGATCCCAATGATCATTCAGAAGCATATCTTAGTGATGCTAAGGATGAATGTGAGGAAACTTCAGTTGATAAATTATCTGATGAAATGGCCATGTTGGATGGGTACTCTAAATCCAAATCTCATCTCTCTTCTGGAAAATCTAAGTTTGATAGAAATTCATCCTCTTCTCTCTCCAAACACTCTCCTTTGGATAAATCTAATGAGGAATGTTTTAACTGTGGTAAAAAGGGTCATTTTGCTTCTGAGTGCAAGAGTAAACAGTTTGAAAGACCCAGAACTGCTTCCTCAGGCCGATTTTCCTCAAAATCGGAAAGATCCAAATATGATTCCCAAAAGTTCAGCCAACACCTCTCTTCTGCAAATTTTGACCGGGCTGAAAGATACAAGGAAAAATACAAGAGAGAAAAGGAAAGAAATGAAAGACTTATCAGAAGAGGAAAGGGTCTGCTTGCTAAATCTTATGATTTGGCAGATGAACCCACATCTGAAAGCGAATGACTCCTCAACTGCTCTTGTATCAACTAAGTGTTTCTTCTACTCTTCACAGGTACATACTATGTGTTTTATCTATCTTTTATGAATTCTCTTATTTCAAACTCTTTTGCTATGTGTCCATAATTTCTGCCATCACATCTGAAAACATAAATTTTGGAAATTTTATTTGGCCAGTCTCTGGGTGTTATTTCTTTCTTAAAAAGAAATCCTCCAAAAATTTTCCAAAAATAACTTTATGACTTCTCATACCGATTTTCTTCTTAAATCTGTGAGTTTCAAAATGTCCAATTCAAAAGAAAGGATTTATGTACTCCCAATTTTTGAAATAGGAATTCTATGTGATGCACCCCCATTCTTTGTTATCTCTTCAAAATCTTTGAGCAAAAGTTAGGAAAAATGTCAAGTTTCTAAAAGGAACTCTCTTTATAGAAAATGCTATATCTGTGGTGATATTTCTCATTTTGCCAAAGACTGTGTGAAATAAAGAATTATTCTGAGTGATATAAATTCTTTTCATTCTTTTTCTTCTAACCCAAAAGGACCCACCTTCAAAATGGGTACCTGGAAATTAAATTCTTTGTGATTGCAGATTTTGAGCTGGGCAGATGGATCTATGTGAACAAGTGAGAAAGTTGACAAAACCTTAGAATTCTTTACTCTCATGACATCATAAGCATGTTGATGTCATTCTCATGACATCACCATCTCCAATCTCTTAAAATTCCATTTCTTTTCTAAACCTCACCACCGAAATTTTCCTTAACCACCAAACCAAAACCATATCCCACCATACTTTACTTCCCATCATATGTTTTGCCTCCTCGATCGGTGGTACCCCTCAAATTCGGTGGAACCCTTCAAATTCGGTGGTGAAACCCTTCTAAATTCGGTACAATCCTTCAAACTCCTCGGTGGAATCCTCACACCGATCCACCACCGAGTCTACACCGACCCACACCGATTCCACACCGAATCTCCACCGATCCACCACCTCAAATCCCTCCACCGATCCACCACCTCAAATCTCACCACCAAATCCCTGGTATCAACCCCACCGATCTCTCCTCCTCAATAAGAATCTTTTTGACTCATGCTACCTACAGAAATTTCAGTCTTTCAAATGAATGTCAAAAGTGCCTTCCTCAATGAGGAACTTGCAGAGGAAGTCTATGTGAAACAACCTCCTGGCTTTGAAGACCCAACTCATCCAGACTATGTGTACCGACTAGACAAAGCTCTCTATGGTCTCAAGCAAGCTCTACGTGCTTGGTATGACACTCTTGCCAATTTTCTCTTAAAGAATGGATATTCCAGAGGAAGCTGCCAACTTCTTGGTGGCAAATTGATCAAAGCACAAAGATATCAGATATCATTATCAGATATCATTTCATCAGGGACTACATCTCCAAAGGTGACTTTGAGCTTCACTTCATTCCTATAGATCTTCAGCTTGCCGACTTGTTCACCAAACCTCTAGATGAAACCAGGTTTAATTTCCTCATAAATGAACTTGGCATGTGTAATCTTCAATAACTATGTGTCCTAAGTTTCCACCGAATTCTCATTGGTGGACACTATTCTTCTCTCACAAATCTCCTTTCCTATCTAGAAACATAGGAAAGAACCCCTCCATATGATGTCATCCCATGCATGGTAGACACCTTTTTTCCTTTAATGATGTCATCACCATGATCTCTTCTCACCAAAGTTGTAGACCTCTACCATTTCCTCTACCGATTCTCTCCCCACCAATTTTATCTAGCTTCTCATATACTCTTCCTCTCACCTAACCCAACTTCCTATGTGTCATCTCCTCATCCCATCTCTTTTTCCATCTTTTTTCACTCTTGGTTTGCAACCCATTTCTCCTTTCATAAAATCCACCCACTACAAACTCTTCTGCAGATGTCACCCCAAATCCTCAAACTCAATCTTTTTGGGTCATCAAAATTGGAAGATGAAATTCCAATCTTTTCTTCACTTTGAAGATTTTCTCCATAATGCCTTAGAAGACTTTCTCCACACTCTGCTGAAGATGTCTTAGAAGTTTTCCTTCAACCTCTTCAAGAAATTACACCGAATTTTTGTCTATCTCTTGCAAATTTTCGGTGGGAATGATCAAAAAAAAAAAAAAAATTACTACTGATTTTCCACCGAAAATCCTACAGAAAATAGCCAATTTTCGGTGGAAAGGCAAAAAAAAGCAAAAAAACAAAAAAAAAATTCTACTGATTTTCCACCGAAAATTGCCAATTTTCGGTGGGATCTCCTTAATTTTCGGTGGGAAAGTTTAAAAAAAAAAAAAAAATCTACTGATTTTCCACCGAAAATCCTACCGAAAATTGCCAATTTTCGGTGGGATCTCCTTAATTTTCGGTGGGAAAGTTAAAAAAAAAAAAAAAAAAAATTATACTGATTTTCCACCGAAAATCCTACCGAAAATTGCCAATTTTATGTGGGATCTCCTTAATTTTCGGTGGGAAAGTTTTTAAAAAAAAAAAATTCTACTGATTTTCCACCGAAAATCCTACCGAAAATTGCCAATTTTCGGTGGGATCTCCTTAATTTTCGGTGGGAAAGTTTAAAAAAAAAAAATAGTCTTGGTTCTGGCCGATCTTTTCATTTTCTCTTGGTGTTTTTCCTACGTCGGCCGCTGAGGGGGAGAATTCATCTGAGGGGGAGCAACATCAACCCTCAGTACTTATATCCAGCGACCAACTTGAAAAAAATGAGGAAATCGACGGACCGGTCAAGGGGGAGCACATCAGTCCGGGCGGATCTAACTGAGGGGGAGTAACACAAAGACCGACTGATCTAACTGAGGGGGAGCAAATAAAAGACAAGTTGATGATGCTAAACAGGAAAAGATGTCAAGATGCAACAGATGGGCAGATGCATCCTGAGGCTGATTCACTCAAACTCAACTCTCCTCAAAGTTTGTCACTATAATGGGTTGTCTCCTATCAAAACCCACAGATTCTCTTGGCTGAAATCTTTTGGAGTAAGTGAATGACTTGAAGATTTGAAACATCTGAAGAAAAGCAAAAGTGCCTGAAAGATAAAGTTCTTCAACACATCAACAGGCTGCTGATCAAAATGAAGAATCCTCAAGCCAGACACAAGTTTCAACTCGCCCCTCCAAAGATGCAAGTAATATTCATTCTGTTCATATTGTTTATACTGTTTATACTTCTTTCCTTTTCCTTTCAATTATTTGTACAGCTATACCTTTTTATTTTTTCTCATATGTAAATATCATATATACATACACAAAAAAAAAAAATGGACTGTGTGAAAAAGAACCCAAAAAAAGTAAAGAAGGGTCAACATGCATTATTCACTGTCTTACTCATGTTTTTCTAAGTATGGATGTCATCATCAAATAGGGGGAGATTGTTGGGTCATCAAGATTTGAAGATGACCTCATGATCTCCTTTTATACTTTGAAAAACATTTTATACTTAGAGAAATTTTGGATGCATGGTTCTTTGTAATGGCTTGTACAAGATATCAAATGTTTGGTGAAGTCAAAGATCAACCAAAGTCAAGATTAAAGATTCTCTCATTGTGGAAGTGAAAGATCTTTTCTCAAACATACAAGTCATTGTTCACCGAAATTGTTCTCACAATTTCGGTGGACATATCTCCACCGAAACTTCTCTTTATTTCGGCCAAGAAGTCTCAAAGAAGTTTTCTCCAAAGATGATGTCACATATCCCAAAGATGATGTCACATATCTCAAAGATGTGTCACATATCACAAGGCTATCATCGGTGGGATCTCAAAGAAATCTCAAAGAAGCTTTCTCCAAAGATGATGTCACATATCCCAAAGATGATGTCACATATCTCAAAGATGTGTCACATATCCCAAATGACATTTCGGTGGGACCTCAAAGAAGCTTCAAAGATGTTTTCTCCAAAGATGTGTCACATATCCCAAGCTTCCTTCGGTGGTGCAATATTTAGAAGACAAATTGAGAAGATATTTTCTACATGGATAAAGTGACATTTTGTCTTATTATCCATTTCCATGCAAAGCTCTTTTCTCATGCATGGGCTCTTCTGATTGTACCTTGTAAAAGGTGACAAGGACTTCACAACTTTCCAGAAGTCAACATCCTCAGCAAGTGTGAAGATGACAAGTGTCCCAAGCATTCAATGCTTGCACGCTCCTTGTCACTATAAAAGGAAGAGCTCTCCATACAGAATACACACACATCTTGAGAGACTTTGAAGATTACTGTGAGCTCTTGATATTCTACGCAAACTGGAAGAATTCTCTAAGTGCAAGAATTTCCAGTTTGCTTGAAAAACTTTATAGCTTTGTTCTAAGTGTTCTTAGTTATTTTGTTGTATACTTTGTGTAAGATTGTTAGAATAGTTTATCTGTTCTTTTCCGCAACAGTCTTAAGTTTTCTATGTGTAATTCTTGTTGAAAGATTTTCAATAAAAAGAATTAAAATTGTGAAAATTTTGAGTATTGTATTCAACCCCCCCTTCTACAATACTTGTTATAGCCATCTGGGACTAACAAGTGGTATCAGAGCAGAAAGTTTAATTCCATAAACTTGATCTGCGATGGCTGCCTCCTCTTCCTCTACTGTTGAAAACTCTTTTCAAAATAACTTTTCTGAAAATGGCTCCATTTCAAAACCTCCTAAGTTCAATGCTAACAACTTCTCTTTGTGGAAAAGCCGCATGATGCTGTTCATGGAAGGAGTGGATACTAGATATCCAACCATTCTCCAAGAGGGACCCTTTATCCCCAGAGTTTGGGCTCGCTATGAAACGCAGAGGCCTGGTAAAGAAACCATGGAAAAAGATAATTCTGATGATTCGTCTGATGAAGAAAAATCTGCTGCTACTGGTCGTTACATTCTTAAAAATCCTAAGAAATACACTGATGAGGAAAAACGGCTTGTGTCTCTTGATTCTAAAGTTAGAACTATCATTTCTCTCTCTCTTCCTGATGAAGTGTACCACTCTCTGGTAAATCTCTCTACTGCCAAAGAGATGTGGTCCACTCTGTGTGTTTTGTACGAAGGTACAAATGAAGTTAAAAAGAGCAGAAAGATTGCTCTTGTTAGAAATTATGAACTCTTTGCTTTTGAAAAAGGAGAATCTCTTCCTAGCTTCTATAATCGCTTCAACTCTCTTTTAAATGATCTTAAGTTGTTGGGCAGAGTCTATGATAATGAGGAAGTCTTGTGCAAGTTCATGGATTGTCTTCCAGATTTTTGGGAAAATATATGTACTTGCATCAAAACTACCAAGGACCTTGAGTTCATGCCCTTAACTGTGCTTTATGGAACTCTTTTCAACTATGAGCAGACGAAACTGCATAAGTTTATAAAGAACTCTTCTCTAGCTCTCCTAAGTGACTCTTCCAAAAAGACTAAGTGTTTTCCAAAAATCACCTACCCATCTGATTCTGACCATGATAGTCAAGAAGATCCCAATGATCATTCAGAAGCATATCTTAGTGATGCTAAGGATGAATGTGAGGAAACTTCAGTTGATAAATTATCTGATGAAATGGCCATGTTGGATGGGTACTCTAAATCCAAATCTCATCTCTCTTCTGGAAAATCTAAGTTTGATAGAAATTCATCCTCTTCTCTCTCCAAACACTCTCCTTTGGATAAATCTAATGAGGAATGTTTTAACTGTGGTAAAAAGGGTCATTTTGCTTCTGAGTGCAAGAGTAAACAGTTTGAAAGACCCAGAACTGCTTCCTCAGGCCGATTTTCCTCAAAATCGGAAAGATCCAAATATGATTCCCAAAAGTTCAGCCAACACCTCTCTTCTGCAAATTTTGACCGGGCTGAAAGATACAAGGAAAAATACAAGAGAGAAAAGGAAAGAAATGAAAGACTTATCAGAAGAGGAAAGGGTCTGCTTGCTAAATCTTATGATTTGGCAGATGAACCCACATCTGAAAGCGAATGACTCCTCAACTGCTCTTGTATCAACTAAGTGTTTCTTCTACTCTTCACAGGTACATACTATGTGTTTTATCTATCTTTTATGAATTCTCTTATTTCAAACTCTTTTGCTATGTGTCCATAATTTCTGCCATCACATCTGAAAACATAAATTTTGGAAATTTTATTTGGCCAGTCTCTGGGTGTTATTTCTTTCTTAAAAAGAAATCCTCCAAAATTTTTCCAAAAATAACTTTATGACTTCTCATACCGATTTTCTTCTTAAATCTGTGAGTTTCAAAATGTCCAATTCAAAAGAAAGGATTTATGTACTCCCAATTTTTGAAATAGGAATTCTATGTGATGCACCCCCATTCTTTGTTATCTCTTCAAAATCTTTGAGCAAAAGTTAGGAAAAATGTCAAGTTTCTAAAAGGAACTCTCTTTATAGAAAATGCTATATCTGTGGTGATATTTCTCATTTTGCCAAAGACTGTGTGAAATAAAGAATTATTCTGAGTGATATAAATTCTTTTCATTCTTTTTCTTCTAACCCAAAAGGACCCACCTTCAAAATGGGTACCTGGAAATTAAATTCTTTGCGATTGCAGATTTTGAGCTGGGCAGATGGATCTATGTGAACAAGTGAGAAAGTTGACAAAACCTTAGAATTCTTTACTCTCATGACATCATAAGCATGTTGATGTCATTCTCATGACATCACCATCTCCAATCTCTTAAAATTCCATTTCTTTTCTAAACCTCACCACCGAAATTTTCCTTAACCACCAAACCAAAACCATATCCCACCATACTTTACTTCCCATCATATGTTTTGCCTCCTCGATCGGTGGTACCCCTCAAATTCGGTGGAACCCTTCAAATTCGGTGGTGAAACCCTTCTAAATTCGGTACAATCCTTCAAACTCCTCGGTGGAATCCTCACACCGATCCACCACCGAGTTTACACCGACCCACACCGATTCCACACCGAATCTCCACCGATCCACCACCTCAAATCCCTCCACCGATCCACCACCTCAAATCTCACCACCAAATCCCTGGTATCAACCCCACCGATCTCTCCTCCTCAATAAGAATCTTTTTGACTCATGCTACCTACAGAAATTTCAGTCTTTCAAATGAATGTCAAAAGTGCCTTCCTCAATGAGGAACTTGCAGAGGAAGTCTATGTGAAACAACCTCCTGGCTTTGAAGACCCAACTCATCCAGACTATGTGTACCGACTAGACAAAGCTCTCTATGGTCTCAAGCAAGCTCTACGTGCTTGGTATGACACTCTTGCCAATTTTCTCTTAAAGAATGGATATTCCAGAGGAAGCTGCCAACTTCTTGGTGGCAAATTGATCAAAGCACAAAGATATCAGATATCATTATCAGATATCATTTCATCAGGGACCACATCTCCAAAGGTGACTTTGAGCTTCACTTCATTCCTATAGATCTTCAGCTTGCCGACTTGTTCACCAAACCTCTAGATGAAACCAGGTTTAATTTCCTCATAAATGAACTTGGCATGTGTAATCTTCAATAACTATGTGTCCTAAGTTTCCACCGAATTCTCATTGGTGGACACTATTCTTCTCTCACAAATCTCCTTTCCTATCTAGAAACATAGGAAAGAACCCCTCCATATGATGTCATCCCATGCATGGTAGACACCTTTTTTCCTTTAATGATGTCATCACCATGATCTCTTCTCACCAAAGTTGTAGACCTCTACCATTTCCTCTACCGATTCTCTCCCCACCAATTTTATCTAGCTTCTCATATACTCTTCCTCTCACCTAACCCAACTTCCTATGTGTCATCTCCTCATCCCATCTCTTTTTCCATCTTTTTTCACTCTTGGTTTGCAACCCATTTCTCCTTTCATAAAATCCACCCACTACAAACTCTTCTGCAGATGTCACCCCAAATCCTCAAACTCAATCTTTTTGGGTCATCAAAATTGGAAGATGAAATTCCAATCTTTTCTTCACTTTGAAGATTTTCTCCATAATGCCTTAGAAGACTTTCTCCACACTCTGCTGAAGATGTCTTAGAAGTTTTCCTTCAACCTCTTCAAGAAATTACACCGAATTTTTGTCTATCTCTTGCAAATTTTCGGTGGGAATGATCAAAAAAAAAAAAAAAAATTACTACTGATTTTCCACCGAAAATCCTACCGAAAATAGCCAATTTTCGGTGGATTCTCCTTAATTTTCGGTGGAAAGGCAAAAAAAAAACAAAAAAAAAAATTCTACTGATTTTCCACCGAAAATCATACCGAAAATTGCCAATTTTCGGTGGGATCTCCTTAATTTTCGGTGGGAAAGTTTAAAAAAAAAAAAAAAATCTACTAATTTTCCACCGAAAATCCTACCGAAAATTGCCAATTTTCGGTGGGATCTCCTTAATTTTCGGTGGGAAAGTTAAAAAAAAAAAAATTCTACTGATTTTCCACCGAAAATCCTACCGAAAATTGCCAATTTTCGGTGGGAAAGTTTAAAAAAAAAAAAAAAAAAAATTCTACTGATTTTCCACCGAAAATCCTACCGAAAATTGCCAATTTTCGGTGGGATCTCCTTAATTTTCGGTGGGAAAGTTTAAAAAAAAAAAAAATCTACTGATTTTCCACCGAAAATTGCCAATTTTCGGTGGGATCTCCTTAATTTTCGGTGGGAAAGTTAAAAAAAAAAAAATAGTCTTGGTTCTGGCCGATCTTTTCATTTTCTCTTGGTGTTTTTCCTACGTCGGCCGCTGAGGGGGAGAATTCATCTGAGGGGGAGCAACATCAACCCTAAGTACTCATATCCAGCGACCAACTTGAAAAAAATGAGGAAATCGACGGACCGGTCAAGGGGGAGCACATCAGTCCGGGCGGATCTAACTGAGGGGGAGTAACACAAAGACCGACTGATCTAACTGAGGGGGAGCAAATAAAAGACAAGTTGATGATGCTAAACAGGAAAAGATGTCAAGATGCAACAGATGGGCAGATGCATCCTGAGGCTGATTCACTCAAACTCAACCCTCCTCAAAGTTTGTCACTATAATGGGTTGTTTCCTATCAAAACCCACAGATTCTCTTGGCTGAAATCTTTTGGAGTAAGTGAATGACTTGAAGATTTGAAACATCTGAAGAAAAGCAAAAGTGCCTGAAAGATAAAGTTCTTCAACACATCAACAGGCTGCTGATCAAAATGAAGAATCCTCAAGCCAGACACAAGTTTCAACTCGCCCCTCCAAAGATGCAAGTAATATTCATTCTGTTCATATTGTTTATACTGTTTATACTTCTTTCCTTTTCCTTTCAATTATTTGTACAGCTATACCTTTTTATTTTTTCTCATATGTAAATATCATATATACATACACAAAAAAAAAATGGACTGTGTGAAAAAGAACCCAAAAAAAGTAAAGAAGGGTCAACATGCATTATTCACTGTCTTACTCATGTTTTTCTAAGTATGGATGTCATCATCAAATAGGGGGAGATTGTTGGGTCATCAAGATTTGAAGATGACCTCATGATCTCCTTTTATACTTTGAAAAACATTTTATACTTAGAGAAATTTTGGATGCATGGTTCTTTGTAATGGCTTGTACAAGATATCAAATGTTTGGTGAAGTCAAAGATCAACCAAAGTCAAGATTAAAGATTCTCTCATTGTGGAAGTGAAAGATCTTTTCTCAAACATACAAGTCATTGTTCACCGAAATTGTTCTCACAATTTCGGTGGACATATCTCCACCGAAACTTCTCTTTATTTCGGTCAAGAAGTCTCAAAGAAGTTTTCTCCAAAGATGATGTCACATATCCCAAAGATGATGTCACATATCTCAAAGATGTGTCACATATCACAAGGCTATCATCGGTGGGATCTCAAAGAAATCTCAAAGAAGCTTTCTCCAAAGATGATGTCACATATCCCAAAGATGATGTCACATATCTCAAAGATGTGTCACATATCCCAAATGACATTTCGGTGGGACCTCAAAGAAGCTTCAAAGATGTTTTCTCCAAAGATGTGTCACATATCCCAAGCTTCCTTCGGTGGTGCAATATTTAGAAGACAAATTGAGAAGATATTTTCTACATGGATAAAGTGACATTTTGTCTTATTATCCATTTCCATGCAAAGCTCTTTTCTCATGCATGGGCTCTTCTGATTGTACCTTGTAAAAGGTGACAAGGACTTCACAACTTTCCAGAAGTCAACATCCTCAGCAAGTGTGAAGATGACAAGTGTCCCAAGCATTCAATGCTTGCACACTCCTTGTCACTATAAAAGGAAGAGCTCTCCATACAGAATACACACACATCTTGAGGGACTTTGAAGATTACTGTGAGCTCTTGATATTCTACGCAAACTGGAAGAATTCTCTAAGTGCAAGAATTTCCAGTTTGCTTGAAAAACTTTATAGCTTTGTTCTAAGTGTTCTTAGTTATTTTGTTGTATACTTTGTGTAAGATTGTTAGAATAGTTTATCTGTTCTTTTCCGCAACAGTCTTAAGTTTTCTATGTGTAATTCTTGTTGAAAGATTTTCAATAAAAAGAATTAAAATTGTGAAAATTTTGAGTATTGTATTCAACCCCCCCTTCTACAATACTTGTTATAGCCATCTGGGACTAACAGTACTCGCTAAGGACGGTTCAAGTCCAAAAGACACCTTTCCTGATGTAAGAATCGATGTATGTTCAAATGTGGGGTATTGTTGGAAGTTTGAATAGAAAATGTGGGGTATTGTTGGGTATTTATCCTACAATGTTGTCCCACATAGGAAAGTACTTGAAACTTTTATGGGTTTATATGGCCATACCCATAATAGTTATCAAAATGGAGAAAGGTCCAAGTAAAGGAATTTTCTTAGGTTTGAGTGAGAGAATAACATATATTTAATGGTCAAAAGATTGGGCTTTGGGCCTATTGGGCTCTAGTGATCATTAAAATGATTTTTTGGTAACCGCGCGACCCATGTCGCGCCACCATGTGCCCCGGACACTGTCCGTCGAAACAAACAGTGTTTCGCGCGACTCACCGTGCAAGTCCAACCGCGTCGTCATCCGCGCGGACCCGTGTGTCGGTTGTAGCAGTTTGTGTTGGTTACCAATGAGAAAGCTATAAATATGAGAGGTTTCCCTCCGTATTCAGACACGAAAATAATCAGGATTCTCTCCAAAATCCTTCTCCAAAACTTTGCTTTTCATAGAAACATTCTATCGATTCGATGGGGTTGAATTGACGTGTATCGATTCAATCGGATAGTTGTATCCTCTAGGCGACATCCGGAACCAAGCACGATTGGGGACGAAATTTCGTCTTAAGACACTGATTTATCAGGCCTCTATCCTATCTCCTTCAAGTTCAATCCGTTAAGAACATCGAAAAGGTACACGATTCTCAATCTATACTTGTTCGTTTATAAGTTTTTCTTGTGTTGTTTGTATTACTTTTGATTATCGCGAGATTGGTTATAACACATGTATTGTGTACTTTGATGATTAAGATGATTATAATACGTATACACACATATATACAAAGTACATATATACATAAACACGCATACATACACACATACATATATATGTGGGTTCAAACGAGAACGTTAACTATTTAACAAAACATGACACTACTAAACGAAAGACTTTTACCTACGAACTTTTCCCTGGGAAATCTGTCGCTAAATGGTGATTTGTCACAAAACTGTCATAAAAGTTGGTGGGTAGATTTTTGGTGGGTAATGCAAATCAGTGACAGATTACCCAGGGATTCTCTAGGTGATCCATGAGTATTTTCTTGAAAAACATCGGATTTTACCGAACTACTGATATTTTCTGGGTGATCCCGGGATAATCATCGACGGAAATTTCCCTAGGTGAATTTTGTGGGTAAAAGTAATTTGCTTTGTAGTGAGAACGACCGTCCATGTACAAAATCATACATGATTCATGTACGAAATCATATATGATTCAAAGTCGCATGCGTCCAGTTTTTTGCAGTTAGTGTAAAATCACATATGATTTTGCACATGGACGACCATTTTCGTGTTTTCTAAAATAGTTAGTGTTCTCATTTGAACCTTCCTCTCTATATATATACACACTATACATAAAACCCAATGTGACCTAATTAATACCATGTATATTATACGAGTTAGACCATGATAATTCATTATAGTTAGTGGGGGATGGGACCCCATTAAAAAGTTTTTTTTTGAAAATTTTAAGTTAAAAATATAAATTTTCCAACTTTCTACCCTAATGTCCCCCAGTAATTTTTTGTCAAGGACCCCATCAACCAAAAAAAATGTTCGAAATCAACCAAAAAACCAAAATTACTCTCGAAATCGACTAAAACAAAAAAAAGTCCCTCGAAATCCAAAAAAAACTTAAATATCTCTTAAATTCTACCAAAAAAAACTTTAAAAAACCCTCGAAACATTGAATTTAGGCTAAAAATATATTTGGTAATTTTACGGGTATTTAAGCTACCTTAAAGGAGACCCAATAAGAAAAAATCTTGGATCCGCCACCGGATCCCGTTACATCCTTTTAGGACTCATTACAATCCATTAACAAGTAGAAATTTTATTAAACATAAACACGTCAGAAACCCTATGCCAACAATAACGAATTTGATATAAATCTAACAAAATCGATGTATGTCGATAAACTCTTGTCGATCTCTCAGTAATTACGACAGTTTAGTGACATATTAGCAACTGTAAATCTTGGGTCATTAAGAGCATCTCCAACAACTATGCTAAAATGGAAAAAAATGGAATTTTAGCATTTTTGTTGCTCCAACAGCTATGCTATATATCCCCTATGCTAAAATAGAGAAAAGACGAGAGATTGTAAAAATCTCTAAATTTAGAGAAATCTTTAAATCTTTAAATAAAATGAATATTTTAGTAAGATAATTAATACTAAAGTTGCTAAAATAGCATAGCTGTTGAAGATAGATGCACATTCTTTTTACTCTATTTTAAAAAACTTTAACATAGCCGTTGAAGATGCTCTAATTACTTTTTACCAAATTCTCATTACTCTCAGTTTTTTATGACAAAATGTCGTCCTATATATCTTCTCTGGGTGATCTATCGAAAATTTCCAATAGATGACTTCGATCTGTGAAAATATTGAAAATTTCAATATTTTCAATATCAATCTTCATACTTTGCATATTTTTTATTTTGCCACTTATCATTTAAAGTCGGAAGACATTTAAATTTCCACATCTCCTATTTGTTAGCCAACTTTTTTTTAGTTAGGGGCAGTTTACAAAACGCTTATCCGGGTAAATGTTTATCAAGTCACATTAGTTTACCGGATGAATATGGCAAGGACTAAGAATCTCACCCGGTAAGAGCGAAAGCAAGGACCTAGAGTCGAAAGCAAGGACCGAGAGTCTTACCCGGTAAGTGAGTGCGACGGCTCTTACCACAGTTAAATCTGAAAAAAAAATATTGTTGCATACGATGCCATTTTGATGGACTAAAATCTTACCCGAGAAGTAAGTGATAGTGTTGAATTATACCGGTAAGTACTTACCCGGGTAAGTGATTAGGTAAACAGCCCCTTAGTTTTAATATCAATATTTCTCTTGTAGCGGTGTATATAAAACCTTGGTATATAAAAATCCAAATACATCATTTAATTATTGTACTTTTCTCTACGTATTGATATAAATATATTCGAAATCCGATCATATTTTCAAATCATTAATGAAACCTATAATTTGAGACGATGTAAAATTTAAATTTTGTCCTTAAAAAACTTAACCCCTACATTTGGCTATAACAACTACTACCCGTATATATCAAAGCATGTGTAACCCAGTGGTAAGGTAACATCCTTGAGGGGTCAGTGGATGGTATCCCTGACTACCGGGGTTCGAACCCCGTGGTAAGCATGTCTGAGATACCCGCCCAACCTTGGTTGGGCCGACCTTAGGTGGTCCAGTCGAAGACTAGGCTATCGCCCCTTCCTAATAAGGTTGGGAATAGGCCCAAGCGTAAGCTGAGCTGCGGTCGCGGCGGACTAGGGGACTGCTCCGATACCGCCGGGAAGGTGTGCGTGCGTGTGTTCGTGGTAGTTGATCGAAAGAGTCGATGCCGCTATGCCTTCCAAAAAAAAAACTACTACCCGTATATGAGCATGCTCGGCGTTTAGCTAGGAAAACGTAACTCTAATATCTAGCTTAGTAGTGCATGATGTAGATCAAGTAATACGTGGTATGTAACGTACGAATTTTGTATCCTACAAACTATATTAATTTTAAAATAATCACGAAAATAGTATATAGCAACTTCTAACTCAACGAATGATGATTGGATTTGGATTATCTGTTTAATTAATTGTTCTGGAGGAAAAGCAATGATTTAGATCGAAACAAAGAACAAGTCTGATATTAGGTTGGAACAACAATCGGGTGTCGGATTTCATTACCGTAAGATGCAATTTTTCTTGTAGTTGTTTTAATTGAAGCCACATACAAAATATCACATTATGGTAGAAACTAGTAGGTTGGTGTTTGTTTTTTAAAAGGTCCGAAGTCTGAAGCCTTATTTCACTTCTGATTATTTCACTTGTGTGTTTGGGATAAAGTGTTGTTTAAAAAGAGTCGGGCTTTTTCTACTGTACCGTTTGTTGCGGTTGAAGGTGTTTGGGTTCCAAATAACATGCCTCTTCTAGTGATTGCGGTTTATGCTCCTCAAAGCTTGGGTGATAAAAGGATATTGTGGCAATATTTGTTGAACTTGATTGTTCGTTGGCAGGGAGAAGTTCTCTTGATGGGTGATTTTAATGAGGTGCGGGAAGCGGGTGAAAGATATGGGTCCTTATTCAATGCGCATTCGGCGGACGCTTTTAATTCATTTATTCGGGATGCAGACCTTCTTGATGTTCCTCTAGGGGGGTATTCGTTCACTTGGACTAATAAGTGGGCATAAAAAATGAGTAAGTTGGATCGTTTCTTACTGTCTGACGGGTTTTGTGAAAAGATGCCTAATCTTTCGGGTATTGTCCTGGACCGAAAACATTCTGACCATAGACCTATTCCTCTTAAAGAATTGGTGGTCGATTACGGCCCAACCCCGTTCCGGACATTTCATTCTTGGTTCAAGGTGGATGGATTTCATCAGCTGGTCAGTAACACTTGGAGTAATGATGGCATTTGGGAGACACATGGGATGGTTACTTTTAAAAAGAAACTCCAGAACTTGAAAAAAGTGCTTCGATCTTGGAACGTGGAAATTCGAGCGAGGGAGAAAGGTATCAAGTGCGACCTTCATAATTCTATTAACGGCATTGATTCCCTAATTGATAAAGGGGAAGCATCTAATGACGATATGGAGTCGCGTTTTAGGTACTTGAAACAGTTGGGAGATTTAGATCGGGTTGAAGCCATGGATTTAGCTCAAAAAGTAAAAATACGGTGGGGCATTGAAGGGGACGAAAACACCAAATTCTTCCATGGTGTTCTTAAGCAGAAAAGGAGACAACTTGCTATCCGGGGTATTATGAGTGATGGCAATTGGATTGAGGAGCCGGAACAGGTTAAAAAGGAGTTTTATGATCATTTTAGTGCACGTTTTGGCCAAGTGAGGCATTCTCGGCCTTCTCTTGACTTGGTGTTTCCAAATCTTCTTTCGGTGGAACAACCTATGTCTCTTGAAACCCCATTCTCCCGGGAGGAAATTAAGCGGGCAGTGTGGGAATGTGGTGTTGAAAGGGCTCCGGGACCAGACGGGTTTACATTTGAATTTATTAAAACTTTTTGGAGCATTGTGGAAGAAGACGTGATAAGGTTAGTCTCCGATTTTTTTGAGTCTAGTTATATTCCAAAAGGGTGTAACCCTTCCTTTATTGCTCTAATTCCGAAAGTTCAAGACCCAAAATTCGTTAAAGACTATCGACCGATTAGTTTAATAGGTTGTCAATATAAAATTGTTGGCAAGTTATTAGCTAATCGTTTAAGCTTGGTCATTGGGGACTGTGTGAGCTTGGAGCAATCTTCTTTTATTAAGGGGAGGCAAATCTTGGATGGTCCGCTAATTTTGGATAAGGTGATGGATTGGTACAAGAATAGGAAGAAGAAACTTTTAGTTTTCAAAGTGGATTTTGAAAAAGCTTACGACTCACTAAGATGGGATTTCATTGACTTGGTCCTTGAAAAGATGGGGTTTGGTAGTAAATGGTGAGGTTAGATTACAGGGTGTCTCGAAAACTCTATGGCCTCGGTGCTAGTCAATGGGTCTCCAACTAGGGAATTCAAGACTTTTCGTGGTCTTCGTCAGGGAGATCCCCTATCTCCTTTCCTTTTTATTTTGGCTATGGAAGGTTTACATGCGGCTATTCGAAAAGCGGAAGAAAAGAGATTTTTTTATGGAGCAACAATTGGCAAAGGTAAAATACCTTTATCTCATCTTTTTTACGCAGATGACGCAGTTTTTCTGGGGGAATGGTCTCTTTCTAATGCTAGAAATATAGTGCGTATTCTCCAATGTTTCTATTTGATCTCTGGGCTTAAAATAAATATCCAAAAAAGTAAAATGTTTGGTGTTGGGGTTGATAATGTGGAACTCGAGAATATGGCTAGTGTTGATCCAAACCCTCAGTGATTTGATAATGACCCTCTCTTTTATACTTAGTGAAAATTGTAAGTAAACAATATATATCAGAGTTTCACTATCGCTGATAAGTACTAAGATCTTACAGTACCGCTGATAGGAACTCTCACTCTTTAGATTAAACATTCAGCGAAACTGTTCACCATACTACTCTGAGTCTGTTCAGTACTTATGGTGATCGCTGATAAGTTAGTTGTTTACTTATGATCCCTGAAGACAAGTTTCACGTCAACATAGGTTCTACGCTGAAGTCGAAGATCAAGCTCAAGAACCAGCGACAAGTCTCCTAATGAACTGATGCGGATCAGCGAAGACTCAGATTTGTCCACTCAACGTGAAGTATCAAGTACAAGACTTTAGCTATCGCTGAACTCTATCATTCGCTGATATAGAATGATAGATCGCTGAATCAACGAAAAGCTGATCATAAAGTCCTCTGTACAAAGTACTTTTGTCTTAACCACCCTTGCACGACTCCGTACGATATGTCAGAAAAAGAACCTCCTTATTGTCTGAAATCGTACAACCACTCTGATACTACACTGTTCAACATGCGGCTACTAAGGTTGTCAACAAAGGTCAATGACATGCAACCAATCAGCTGCTGCCACGTGTAAAGTGTATACTGCCATGCATTAAATGCATGCAGTATATAAGAAGATGAACTCACTTCATTTTGAAGTAACTTGCTAACTCTGGACAAGTTCATCCTTCTTATCTTGAGATAGGTTATTATTAGTAATTTCCTTCTCTTTCTTAGTGCAAGAAACTTAGTGTTCCAACTTGTTTATATTTAGGTTTATCCTTAATCTTGTTTCCTCAACAAGCTGTAAATTGTTAATGATTTATCAATAAACAATTTAGAAAAGTAAAATCTGTGTGTTTGTATTCAACCCCCCCTTCTACAAACTTGTATAGCCCTTCGGGGCCAACAAGTGGTATCAGAGCAGATTTGTTTAATCTCATAAACAAGATCTAATCTATACTAAGATTTCTCTTCCTTGCTATTTCTGAAAATGGCTACCAACACAAACACAAATTATATCGACAATGGTTCTCTTGCAAAACCCCCTAGATTCTCCAGAGATAATTTTAATCTATGGAAAAATAGGATGACTCTTTTCTTAGAAGGTGTAGACCCTACTATGCCTTATTATCTTGAAAACGGCCCATATATTCCTGTAAGAATTGATGTTGCAGTTCCAGCCGCTGAGAATAGACCTGCTATTCCAGAAAGGCTGGTTCCTAAGGAAGTTCATATGTGGACTGACGAAGATAAGAAGAAAGTGGCTATCGACACAAAAGCCAGATCCATACTATCCATGGCTCTTCCTGACGAAGTCTACCATTCCGTCATGAACCTGAAATCCTCAAAAGCCATGTGGGACACAATATGTGTTCAGTATGAAGGTACTGCTGAAGTCCAGGACTCTCGAAAGATCAACCTGGTAAGACAGTATGAAAGTTTCATTTGTGGTAAGAATGAAACTCTCTCTGAAGTTCACCAACGTTTTAATTGCTTAATAATAGATCTAAAACTGTTGGTAAGGAATATTCTAACTTTGAAGTGCTGACAAAGTTTCTAGAATGTTTACTTGAAAGCTGGGACAATTATTCTATGTGTCTCAAGCTGTCAAAGGATCTAAGATCAATGACCCTTGCTACCTTATATGGCACGATGTTGAATCATGAGCAATCGAGTCATCTTAAGAAGAATCTTGTAAAAGATTCCAAAAGCACCCATGTTGCTTTAATCTCAGAGGAACCTTCTACTCAGCGACCCGTGGTCACTATCACTGAGTTAGAAAGTAACTCTGAAAGGTCATCAGATTCTTACTCTTCAGATGATGATGAATCTTTGGCTCTTCTAACTAAAAAGTTCAGGAGATTCGCCAAAAAGAAAATGTTCAGAAAGAACAAACCCCTTTCTATAACTGATAAGCCAAGATCATCAGCTCCTGTTGATAAGGCTACTGCTACTTGTTTTAACTGCGAAAAGATTGGACATTTCGCTAACGAGTGCAGGTCTAAGAAAGTTTCGAGAAACTCAGCGTTTCCCAAGAAATCCTTTATTCCCAGGAATAAAGATGACAAATATGTTAAGCTGAAAGAAAAGTATGCGAAGCTGAAAAGCTTTAAGAAGAAAGGCAAAGGCCTGATGGCTTACGATTGGGCTGCCTCTGAAGAAGAAGAATCATCATCTGACTCTGAAGATGATGAAGCCAATCTCTGTCTTATGGCAAAGATTGAAGATGAGGAAGAAAGTTCAGACATTCCCTCCACTTCAACCTCTGCTATTCAGGTATCACCTTCCTTCTTTACAAATATTGCAAATATTGATGAAGCTGATAGTCTCCGTAAAATCGATCTCTTGACTAGAAGTTTATATGAAGCCATGAATGGCAAAACAATAGTTGAAAATCAAAACCTTGATCTCGCTGAACAGCTTAAAAACTGTCACCTTCAAATAGAAAAGCTTTCTAAAATTGAAGAAGATTTTAAAGATCAAGTGCACTTAAATCAGCTAGTCAAAATCGAACCAGCAGAAGCTATCGCTGCTTTGAAAGCTGAAAAAGCTACTGTTGAAGGATGGTGTAACTCTTCAACAAAGATCACTGAGATAATTAAGTCTCAGATTCCCCTGAGTGATAAACGTGGTCTAGGTTACAAATATGAAACTCAAGAACCAACCACTGATCGTTCCATGCTCTTATTTGGAACTTTCGTATCCTCAGTCGCTGATACTTCATCCTCTCAGTGTTCGTCCTCTAGACCACCTATCCCTGAGGAAATCTCTACCTCCTCAAAAGGTAAAGAGAAAATGGTTTATCCAAAACCTACCTCTGTCTTTAAAGATAAAGGTAAAGGAATTGCTTTGAACCAAAATCCTCAGAAGGGTACCTCTGTACCAAAGCTGAATGCTTCTAAATCTTTAGTGATTTATTCCTCTGGATCAAGGAATCAGATCTCTAGATCTACTCAGCGTGGGTCTATTCATCGATCTACTCCTAGACTCAGAGTGGATGTCCTTGGTAAGAAATCTGAAGAACTAAATGTTCCTCCCATTTCAAAAGCCAAAAGCTTATTTGGTGCTGGTCCTTCTAATTCTAAATCAAAAGCTCAGCATTCAAATGGTCCTAGAACTACTTTTAGTTATAGGAAATGTTATTACTGTGGACTTACTGATCATGTTGCTAGTAAGTGTCCCTCAGCCACCAAAGCTGAAAAGATAGCTAAGGTGAAGATTGCCCCCAAGGCAAAGAAGACCACTGAGGTTAAGAAATTAACCAAAGTGAAGACTGACAAAGCTGAATCTACAAATGCTGCGAAGATTGTTGAACCTTCCATTCCAACTACTTCCACTGACAAACGTGTACACATGGTTAAATGGATACCCAAGAAAAACTAATCTTCCTTTGTGATGCAGGTTAAGAAGGGTATCTGGTATCTCGATAGAGAATGCTCTAGACACATGACTGGAAAGAAAAGCTTGCTCGATGAATACAAGGAAGAGAAGGGTCCCTCTGTGACTTTCGGTGGAAATGGAAAAGGACATACCCGAGGGTTTGGTGTACTCTCTAATGGTACAACAACCTTCAGAAGAGTCGCATATGTTGAAGGGCTGAAGCATAATCTGTTAAGCATCAGTCAGCTTTGCGACAAGGATAACAAGGTAATCTTTACCAAGGAATCCTGCTTTGTCACTGACAAAAAGGAGAAGATAGCTCTCAGCGGTTATTGTTTAGAAAATATTTATGTAATAAACATGGACTCAACAACCACTGAGAACTCCTGTTTCTTCTCAAAAGCCTCATCTGATGTCAACTGGCTATGGTATAAGAGGCTCTCTCATCTGAATTTCAAGACACTGAACACACTTTCTTCAAAAGAGTTAGTCATTGGTCTACCTCAACACTCATACGCCAAAGAGTCTTTATGTTCAACGTGTGAAAAAGGGAAGCAGACCAAAGCAAGCTTTAAGTCAAAACAAGTCTCCTCAGTGTCATCTCCTCTACAACTACTCCATATGGATTTGTTTGGCCCTGTTAACAAACAATCCATCGCTGGAAAGAAATATACACTGGTCATAGTTGATGAATTCTCTTGGTATACATGGGTTATGTTTCTCCGTTCCAAGAGTGACACTCCTGAAGAACTCATCACCTTTGTTCGGAAGATGGAAACCCTAAACAACTTGACCGTTCGCTCAATAAGGAGTGATCATGGGACTGAATTCAAAAACAGTTCTCTTGATTCCTTCTTTGAGAGTAAGGGTATTTCTCACAACTTTTCTTCAGTGAGAACACCGCAACAAAATGGAGTCGCTGAAAGAAGAAATAGAACAATTATTGAAGCTGCCCGTTCAATGCTCAGCGATTCTCACCTGCCTACTCAGTTCTGGGCAGAAGCTGTCAACACTGCTTGTTTTACGCAAAATAGGTCACTGATAGTCAAAAGATTCAATAAAACAGCCTATGAACTTTTTCATGCGAGAAAGCCTTCAATCAGCTTTCTTCACATCTTTGGATGTCAGTGTTTCATACTGAACAACAGGGATGCCCTTGGAAAGTTTGATCCTAAGGCTGATGATGGAATCTTTCTTGGATACTCATCAGTCTCCAAAGCCTTCAGAGTCTTCAATCGAAGAAGACAAACTGTAGAAGAAACTATTCACGTCACGTTTGACGAATCCCGTTCAGCGAACTCTAAACCGTCCGCTGATACTGAAGAACTGAATCAATGGATGTTTTCTCATCTTGGTGATTCAGAAGACATTCCCACTCCTCATACTCAAACAGTTGAAGATGATAGTCCTACTATCATTCCAAACATGCAGAATAGTGAAGCTGAAACATCATGGGTCTCAGATGTTCCTATAAACACTATACCTGCTTCTGAACCAAATGTCTCAGACATTCCATCTACTTCTCAGCAATCAGTGAATATAATGACAACTGCATCCATTCCACTCTTGGCTGATACTCCAGACGTCGCTGAAGCTTCATCTTCAGCTCCTCCAGTTCAAGTTGAGTCAGCGTCTCACGCCCCGGCTCAGCGATGGACTGTAAATCACCCAATTGATCAAATTCTTGGTGATCCAAACGCTGGTATTCAGACTCGACGAAGTGCAGGTAATATTTGTTTATTTGTTAACTTTATTTCTCTGACTGAACCAAAGAAAGTAGATGATGCCCTCAAAGATCCAAACTGGGTCAGCGCCATGCAAGAAGAGCTGACTGAATTCGAAAGAAACAAAGTTTGGAAACTTGTTCAAAGACCAACTGACAAAACAGTGATAGGCACCAAATGGGTCTATCGAAACAAGTTGGACGAACATGGAACTGTAACCCGCAACAAGGCTCGTCTTGTTGCTCAGGGATACAGACAAGAGGAAGGCATAGATTATGACGAAACATTTGCTCCTGTAGCAAGACTAGAATCTATTCGTCTATTCTTAGCATACGTTGTACACAAAGACTTCAAAGTATATCAGATGGATGTTAAGTCAGCGTTTCTAAATGGAAAGCTGAATGAAGAAGTCTATGTGGAACAACCTCTAGGATTCTCAGATCCTAAGCGTCCAGGTTATGTTTATAAACTGGATAAGGCACTTTATGGCTTAAAGCAAGCTCCACGTGCATGGTATGACACTCTTTCTACTTATCTCCATATTGAACAATTTGAGCGAGGTAAAATCGACAAAACTCTATTTTTCAGGAAAGTAAAAGGTCATATCATTCTTGTTCAGATATATGTTGATGACATTATATTTGGCTCTACTAACCCTGATCTTTGTACTCGTTTCGCTGATAGAATGAAAGATGAGTATAAAATGAGCATGATGGGTGAACTAACATATTTCCTTGGTCTTCAGATAAAGCAAAATGAAAAAGGAACTTTCATTAATCAGGGAAAGTATGTTAAAGATATGCTAAAGAAATTCGACTTAACTCAAAGTTCAACTATGAAAACTCCTATGGCACCACCGCTGACACTTGATAAGGATACTAAGGGTATTCCTGTTAATGTCACGCTGTACCGTGGGATGATCGGCTCTCTTTTGTATCTTACAGCTAGCCGACCCGATATTATGTATGCAACATGTTTGTGTGCACGATATCAAGCTGAACCTAAGATGTCTCATATGACCGCTGTAAAGCGAATTTTTCGATACCTTAAGGGTACAGCGAATCTAGGTCTTTGGTATCCCAAAGACTCAGGATTCGATCTAATCGCCTATTCAGATAGTGATTTTGCAGGTTGCAAATTGGATAGGAAAATCACCACAGGAGGATGTCAGCTCCTGGGTGGAAAGCTGGTGAGTTGGACAAGTAAAAAGCAAAACTCAGTGTCCACCTCCACAGCTGAAGCTGAGTATGTAGCCGCTGGAAGCTGTTGTTCTCAGGTCTTGTGGTTGAGAAATCAACTACTGGACTATGACCTTCAGCTTTCAAATATTCCAATCTATTGCGACAGCACAAGTGCCATCGCTATAGCAAATAATCCAGTGCTACACTCAAAGACAAAACACATCGAAATCAGGTATCACTTTATCAGAGATCATGTGATGAATGGTGATATAGAACTTTACTTTATCCCAACTGATTATCAGTTAGCTGATCTGTTTACCAAACCTCTTGATGAGACAAGGTTCAACTTTCTCATCAGCGAGCTTGGAATGCTGAACTTTGAAGAACAAAATCTTCAGTGGTTCGCATTTGATCAGCGACATGATAAAACCAACTTGTATAACCCATTCTATCATCTTCTCTCTGAATAAACTTGATTCGCTGATATCAAGGTATGTTTTTCTCTCTCTGACAAATCGCATGTAAATGCAAGATTTCAAAATAAATTACATCGCTGAATATCTCTTCCTTAATCAACGATACTTTGAAATTTCTAAAAATCAACACTGATATTTCTATTCAGTGCTTCATGTTTTCAAAAGTGTCCCTGAGTTTTTCAAAACCTCAGAGACATCCAAGAATATGAAAGGACAGTTGTGACGTCATTACAACGGATAAGCCCCAACACGTTCTTTTTTCTGACACACGTTTGCACGTTTCGTTTACCTGCCAATCAAATGCAAACACGTGTCCGTGTCATGATGAAAATCTTTTCCCGCTCAAGATTTTCTCTCTCTTTAATCTCTATATAAACACTTTGTGGGTTTATATTTTTCTTTTACGCGAACTTCTTCTCCAAGCAAGAAAAAGAATTTACTGTTGCATTTGTGCTCTCAAGTTTTTCAAGAACTTAAGAACTTCATCTTCTTCAACGAACCAGGTTAATAATTCTTTTATTTTACCTGTTTCTTCAAACTTGTTAATGATCTTCTCTTTGTTTTCACAAGATCAAACAAAAGAGCCTTTTTAAAATGAAATCATTTCTTTCATGGTTTTATGAACACAACCTTTCATGGTTGTTCTTCAAGTTTAAAACGCAAAATCTTAAACTTGTTCTTCATACGTTTTTCCAGAATCCCAATCTTCAAAGGAAACTGGAAAACAAGATTTTTTATTGGGTTTGCATTTCGTTTTTCAAAAACAAGAAAAACCCTAATCTTCATTAAGACATTTTGTCTGAATGAAATGGACAAAATTCGAACCATCTTATTGGAAAATCTTTCCACATTAAGATTATTCTTATTTGTTAATCTTTGGTTGAACTGATAATACAGAAAATGGCATCTTCTGACATTTCCAAGAACACCATCGCTGAGAACACTGCTGCTGATAATACTGCTGAGGAAGTGGAAATCCTCAAGGCTCCTCAGGTCAAGTTCTCTCTTGACAAACTGGATTAGACAAAGGTAAATAACCTCTATGCGCTTCTCGAGTTTCCTCCTCGAAAGCAAGTCACACATCTAGATGATGCTGTGAACTTCCTGAAGAATTGTTCCATCTCCACAGCCCTGACCATAACACCTCCTGCACATCAGCTACTGCTATCCCAATTCTGGTACTCTGCCAGACACTCTCAGCTACCATCAGCCAAAGACCCCTAAAAAACAATTGACTGCATCCTCTGCGATACTGACTATGGCACTATGAAGATCACCCCTGCCATTATTCGCAAAGCCCTGAACCTTCCCTTGGCCACCAAAGAAAAACCTTTTGTTCCTCTCCCTGACCATAAGAAAAACTTAGACAGGGAAGCCATCATTGCATTCCTTGATGCAATGGGCTATGTATGGGAAACTGGGAGGGACATGAAGCCTGAGAAGAAGTTACCCTCATCAAGAAGTCTAAAATGCCCAGCGAGATGAATTTCATCTTCGCTCATTTAATCAGCTGCATGACTGCCAAGACCGGCTCCTCTGACCAAGCCGCTCAGCCTCAGCAAGCAATGGGATATGCATTGTTGAAAGGTCTACATATATACTGGGCATCGATTATCTATGATGACCTGGTACTCAGAGTGGACTCCGTCGCTGACAGATCTCCATGGGTTCCCTATCCTCGATTCATCAGCGCCGTATTCCAAAAAGGCCTGAAGGACAGCTACCCAAAAGTGGGTGACCTGAAACTCTCTCAGGTTGGCCCTAAGGTTCTCGACTTCAAGCCAGTGGCAAATGAGGTACGTCTTTCTACACTCTTAACTCTTCTCAACCCTACTTCTTCTACTTTTGCAGCTCCTTCAGCGGACAAACCCACCACTGATACCCCAGCTGCAACCTCCATTCCTTCTCCTAAAAGGAAACACTCCTCCACCCAACTTAGTTCCAAAAGAACTAAGAAAACAAAGGAGCAACCCCAGCAATCTATTGCTGAAGACTCCTCAGCTCCTCTTGATGGGCTGAAGGAAAGTTCAGTGGTACGCTCTGCCACAGCTGAACAAGCCACCCATTCTATCCCAACTTCAGCGTCTCTAAACGCTGAGTTTACAAACTTGGAATCTACCCAACCTCCTTCAGTCTCTCAAAAGACTGACGAAGCGATTCTCAGCGAATCCAACGCTGAACTCCGCACCCAACCTCCATTCTTAACCGTCGCTTCTCCCTCTATTCAATTGGACTCTACTCCAGTTGTCACTGAAGCACCTGTCATTCCTCCAGAAGCTAAAGCTGACACTCAAGGAATGATGGGCGTAGGACCTGCAGAGATGACCATGCGTCCACGTTCTCTCGCTGACGATATGGAACTTTCTCAGGACACCGAGATTTTGATGCTTTCATCAATCCTCCTGCAGGTATACACCAACCCCTAAACACTGTAACTGAACCCCAAACTTCTGAGCTTTCCTCTGTTCACAAGTTCTTATATGTTACAGGTCCTAATTTGGGAGACATCAACACTTCTCTAAGGACAATAGAGACGAAGCTGACAGGTCTCACATCCACTCTTTCCGGCAACTCTTCAGCTGTAACAAACGCTGGAGAGAATCTTACAAAGCTGACAACTGTGGTCGAAAAGAATGCCTCCAAAGCTGACTTGGAGAAGGTTGATAAATCACTCACCGACTTTGCCAAAGTTCTCTCTGATATCTACACAGACTACCTCGACATAAAAAATCAGTTGACACCATGTCCAGCGAGGTCACAATGCTGAAGACATCGGTTGGCAAACTCGAAGGTGATATGTCTGCTGTAAAGACTGATGTCAGTTCAGTAAAAACTGACATGAGTTCTGTGAAGACCGATGTCAATACGATGAAGAATGACATCACTTCTATTCAGACATTGTTGCAGCAGATCCTGACCAACACGACCGCCCCTGCACCTTCATCTTTTACTGCGGCGGATCGTGCTGAACTCGTGAAGATCAATCCTGGTATTTCTGGTCTAGAAAATAGATTATCAGCGATTGAAATCTGTGTGGGAATCCCTGGCCAAGAAGACAGGGAACCATCAACAGCTACTGAGTCGTCACATTCCTCCCCACTCATCATGAAAAAGAGGGGAAGAAGAGCACTGAAGACCTTTCCCATGATGAATCTATCAGGGGAGAGAAGACTGAAGACCTCACCTTTACTGAAGAAGGTGAGAAGACAATTGAAGCAGCCGCTGGACCTCAGGAAGATGAACACCCTGAGGGAACCGAGAAGCTTACCTCTACATCTGAGGGGGAGCAACTCGAAGAAGAAGCTGAAGAATCTGAGTCTGAAGCTGAAGATGAAGAAGCCATCGACTTGTATGATGATGAACCATCCTCTTCTCCAAAGAATGATGATGATGAAGATGATGATGATGACTCTTTTATCGTCAAGCCTGCTCAGAGAACTAAAGCTCTTAAAGGGATTCTGATAAATGAACCTACAGGGGAGCGGACAAAGACAAATCCATCAGCATCTGAAGCTGACAAGGGCAAAGGAAAAAGTGTCGCTGAAGATGATGAAAATCTGACGATCTTGCTTAAAAAGCCGGTTTGTCAGGTACACTAACCTCTACTCTCACTACATCCCTCCTCTCTATACACTATCAGTTCTACACTCCACAAACCTCCATACACTTTATCCCATTCTTTATCTATCTCTGTTCTACCCAATGTTCTTACTTGTAAGATCGCTGTGTTTCAGCCAGTCCTCTCCCCTGTTTGAGGATATCGCTGAAGTTCCTATAGCTGCGACTTCACCAACAATAATCCCAGCTCCCAACGCTGAAGAAATAATCCCGGTCTTAGATTTGATCTCTGAGACTGATGAACCTGAAGAACAGATGCTCTCTCACAAAAACATACCTTCCTTGGCTCCTCAAAAGCTAAGTGAAGAGGATCAAGAAAAGAGAGATGAAATGATTAAGAGACTCGAAGACCAGCGAATCATTCTGAAGCGTGATCAACTTCCTTCCGTTCCTCCAAAGTTCAAAATTTCCCAAAAGGAATACAAGGAACACCTCAGAGCTGAACGCCTAATCGCTGAAAGAAGGAAAGCTGAAGAAAAAGACAGAGAATACGCCATCCAACTTACTCAACGATCAGTAAATGACCCCAAGCTGAAAAGAACTCCCATTGACGTTCAACGTCAGCTATGGGATGATGCTCAAAGGATCGTTAGAGAAAAGACTAAGGTCTCTGATACGACCTTGGAATGGTGTAAAGATATGCTGAACTATCGATCTCGACCATCCAAAATCATCAAAGTAAACATCAGAGGAAGACTGTACGCAGACGTTCCTGTTGTTGAAGTTGATGTCTACAGAGAAGACAAAACCAAGCAAACTTTCTATGCTGCTACCTTAGAAAAGTTTGGTCTCTCTGAATGGTTGGAAGTGAAATTAGCCATTCAGGGATCGCGCTCAAAGTTCAAGAGCCATGTCGAGAAGATCTTAAACAAACAGATCGACCTGGTTTCCTCTGCTGTGGATATTCCTCCTTCTACTCTTCTTCCTACTCAACAAAGAAGAGCCTCTGCAAAGGAAAAGAAAGTCTCAGACTCAGGTTCTCCTATACGGAATGAAACAGGTATTGGTTTCTCTCGTGCTGAAGTTCTTGGCCCAGATGCTGATCTCTCAGCTAGGGGTGTAAATGATGCGAGTCGAGCTCGAGTATCAGTATACTCGACTCGAACTCGAAAACCAATACTCGAGCTCGAACTCGACTCGAAAACTCGCGAGTAGTAAAAACCCAAACTCGAACTCGACTCGAAACCTAATTCCCGAGCTCGAACTCGAACTCGAACTCGAACTCGTTTCAAGCTCGAATCAAGCTCGAACTCGAACTCGAGCTCGAACCAAGCTCGAACTCGAACTCGAACTCGAGCTCGAACCAAGCTCGAACTTTTTTAATATATAACTTTATTATAAGCTCGAAATAAATCTAAATTACCAACTAAAAAATCCAGAAAATTTAAAGTTTACAACCAAATACAAAATAAAGCCGAAACTAGTCGTAACTTGCAACCAAAAGCAAAACGAAGTCGAAAATTACAATACTAAAACCAAAGTACATTATAAATCCATCAAAAAGCAAAATACAATTTAATTTCAATTCAAGGGTTGGGTTCCTTGAACGGTACTTTCGGGTTCCTTGAATGGTACTTGAATGAAGATTTCTTTTGGTTGTTCTTCACTCTCCTACAATAAAAACAAAAACAAATTAGTATACTTAATAAAAGTGAAGATAATTAACTACCAAGAACATATAAGTAACCCAAAAACACTTTTAATCTCTATTTCATTTGTTGAATTGTTGAAATAACGATATTGATATTGATAGAGATAGAGAGATCAATGTACCTAAAGATTCAATAAGTGATTGCATAATGTGGCTATGATCGGAATGAAAATACTGGAAATACGACTCCATAACCAAAAATGTTCCCTGCAATTTTCTCAAAATTTAGGGATTTGGATCCAATTTCAAACTTAATTCGATTTTAAACAATAAATTACAGATTTTCAGAATTTATAAGGTCTTTACCTCTAGAAAGCACAAAATTGAACCAAGCAAGGTTCCTGCTATGGCGAACAGCGTGAAAAAACGACTATCGATTCAATTATCGCCTGAAAATTTCATCATTTCATGGATCTATAAGCATCGAAACTTACAATTACAAAAAAGTTAAGATAATTGATACCTTTTCGATGAAGAATTGAACAATTGATTTCCAAGATCTGGATCTGGTGACCAGCAATAACCTCCGTACCACCTCCGGTCTTACAATCGCCACCAGTTAATAGTTGCAAACAACAACATACAATGATACTTACAACAACATATATAGTGATACAGAAATAAAGAGACAAAGGGAGCAACATACACACCGAGAGAGAGAGAGAGAGAGCTCGTCGGCGGAGAGGAGACTCAGTAGTGTTCGTCGGCAGAGGGGGAGACTCAACAGAGCTCGTCGGCGGAAAGGAAGACTGGTCGTGGAACTGCAAGGAGAAGTGGTCGTGGAACTACAAGAGACCGAGAGGTGGAGGCCGTAATCTCAAGTCTGGAGGAGGCGATGGGGTGTTAGGAATCTAGGGTTTGAAATGTTTAAAATGCTTGATACGTCTAGAATGAATGTATTTGGTAAATGTGTTTTTTTTTAATTTCAAATTTTATAAAAAAACTTGTTTTGTCTCGTTTTAAAATTTTCATTTACCCGGTTTCACTTTTCCTTTTTTTGAATTCAAATTTCAATTTCCTTACCTTAGTATTAATTTATTATACTAAAATAATAATTATTTTTTTATATTATATTTTTATAAATTATAATACTAAATTAATTATATATAGATAATATTCTCGAGTATCTCACGAGCTTATCGAGTCGAGTATCGGGTAGCTCGACTCGACTCGTTAGTATGTCGAGTCGAGCTCGAGTTCGAGTCGAGCTTATTCGAGTCGAGTGTTGACCGAGTTTTGACCGAGTCGATCTCGAGTAGCTCACGAGTTGTCTCGTCTCATTTACACCCCTACTCTCAGCGCTTGACACCTCCCTACCACCTGGAGAAACTTTCATTCCTGGCACAGTTGTAATTGATCCTTATGGTATATTCTTTCTAGACTATGAAGGAAACCATCACTTTCAACGTATCTCTGAGCTCCACATCACTCCCATCGAACAACTCAGAGATCTCATATACTGGTGTGAAGTCAGACGCGACATCAAAGCTAGACACCTGAAGCCCTTGATTTTTGAAGAAGCTCTGAACAAAAATAATCAAGGAGTAAATGTCCCTGACTGGATGATTCCCACATCAAAGACCCTTGATGAACTTCTCATTAAGGAAGAACCTTTTGACGGATAGGATCGCCTTGTAATTCTTTCTATCCTTATCTGTCTACATCTTTTGTACTTGTAATTTTATTCGATGTACTTGTAATTTTCCTACTTCCCTCTGTAATCTTTACAAAGTTTAAAGAAAATTTTCAGCGAACGTACTTTACTCCATCAGTACAGAAAAGATCTCAGGAAACAGTAAAAGGGACAAATATTTTATGAGTTCTTTTTATCCTTATGTTTTCATTAAATAGCAATTTTCTTTGTTGCTATGTCATAATCAAATAGGGGGAGATTGTTGATCCAAACCCTCAGTGATTTGATAATGACCCTCTCTTTTATACTTAGTGAAAATTGTAAGTAAACAATATATATCAGAGTTTCACTATCGCTGATAAGTACTAAGATCTTACAGTACCGCTGATAGGAACTCTCACACTTTAGATTAAACATTCAGCGAAACTGTTCACCATACTACTCTTAGTCTGTTCAGTACTTATGGTGATCGCTGATAAGTTGGTTGTTTACTTATGATCCCTGAAGACAAGTTTCACGTCAACATAGGTTCTACGCTGAAGTCGAAGATCAAGCTCAAGAACCAGCGACAAGTCTCCTAATGAACTGATGCGGATCAGCGAAGACTCAGATTTGTCCACTCAACGTGAAGTATCAAGTACAAGACTTTAGCTATCGCTGAACTCTATCATTCGCTGATATAGAATGATAGATCGCTGAATCAACGAAAAGCTGATCATAAAGTCCTCTGTACAAAGTACTTTTGTCTTAACCACCCTTGCACGACTCCGTACGATATGTCAGAAAAAGAACCTCCTTATTGTCTGAAATCGTACAACCACTCTGATACTACACTGTTCAACATGCGGCTACTAAGGTTGTCAACAAAGGTCAATGACATGCAACCAATCAGCTGCTGCCACGTGTAAAGTGTATACTGCCATGCATTAAATGCATGCAGTATATAAGAAGATGAACTCACTTCATTTTGAAGTAACTTGCTAACTCTGGACAAGTTCATCCTTCTTATCTTGAGATAGGTTATTATTAGTAATTTCCTTCTCTTTCTTAGTGCAAGAAACTTAGTGTTCCAACTTGTTTATATTTAGGTTTATCCTTAATCTTGTTTCCGCAACAAGCTGTAAATTGTTAATGATTTATCAATAAACAATTTAGAAAAGTAAAATCTGTGTGTTTGTATTCAACCCCCCCTTCTACAAACTTGTATAGCCCTTCGGGACCAACAGCTAGAGTGGTGGGATGTAGTGTTGCGAATATGCCTTTCAATTACCTAGGTTTGCCTGTTGGATGTAGTATGGCAAAACGCGATGGTTGGAAAGGGGTGGTCGACAAATTTATTTCTAAGCTTTCTAATTGGAAAGTTCGAACTCTCTCGGCTGGGGGGCAGGTTACACTGCTTAAACCAGTTTTAGGTAGCCTTCCTACTTATTATTTGTCCCTTTTCAAACTTCCGAGTGTGATTGATCAAGTCTTGGAGTCGTTGCGGAATCGTTTCTTTGTTGGAGGTGAAATTGATGAAAAGAAAATGAGTTAGGTGAAATGAAAAAAATGTTTGTCTAGTAAAAAGGATGGGGGACTTGGTATTGGAAGTTTGTTTGCTTTCAATAGAGCTCTCCTTTTTAAATGGATTTGGAGGTTTCAGACGGATCAAAATGCACTTTGGGTCAAAGTGGTCAAATCGATTTACGGTGCGAGTGGGCTAGTTGTTACGCGAATACACAATAAGATGTTCAATTCTCCTTGGATTGGTATTCTGAAAGCGATTCAACAATTGGAGAATACTGACATTCACCTCTCTTCTTTTTGCAAGAAAAAAGTAGGAAATGGAAATTCTACTTTGTTTTGTGATGAGGTTTGGTTGGGAGATTCCTTTCTTAAAGTGCAATTTCCGAGGGTATTTGTGCTGGAGTGGGACAAATTGGCATTGGTACATGATCGTTTGAAGTTGGGGGATTGGGGATCAGTGTTGCGTAGAGAGCCGAGAGGAGGTGTAGAGAAGTCGCAGATGTCAGCTTTACGGGAGATTCTAGATACTGTCTGTCTTTCTGATCAAAGGGATAGATGGTTTTGGTCTCTTGACGGGTCGGGTGAGTTTTCGGTGGCTTCTGCTCGGAGTTACATTGACTCTAAAATTTTGGTGGTAGAATCTCCTCCTACTAGATGGAATCGGTTTGTTCCTATCAAAATTAATGTTTTTGCCTGGCGGTTGAGTTTGAACAAGATTCCAACTCGAGAGAACCTTGATAAAAGAGGAATTGATGTGCATTCCCTTTTATGTCCGGTTTGCGATTTGTAGATTGAGTCGGTGGGTCATTTGTTTTTCTCTTGTCAAATGGCTCGGGATGTTTGGAAGCAAATTGGTCGATGGTGGAGTTTGGATATTCCGGAGTTTAGGTCAAATTCAGAGTGGATTGGCTGGTTATTATATTTGGCTCACAACCCACAAAATCATCATTAACCCCAAAACTCGACACGGTTAAACAAAAAGGGTCATCCCAAAGGACTCACACCCTTAATATTCTCAAAATGACTCATAACACTAAAAGTACATTTCCCCAAATGGTTTAATAAAATCATTTACTCTAACATGATTAAACCATCAATTAATCCTCATTTTGAGCCAAATAATCTTTCAAAGACAATTTATGGTTTCTAACCATCCAAGTATCCAAAAGCCCCAAATATGGGTATTTTACACATTTATAGAGATAAATAATTCAAAAGAGTTAAACTATCCAAATAATTCAACCATATACATTTTAAAGTAAAACACACAAATATTGGAAAATACACATTTTGGCATGTACAAAGTTTCCGCAAAGTAACTTGAACTCACCATTGCTAGATTAAGCTAAATCTAGTATTTCTCCAACGTAAGCTCCTTTGATGAAGTTTGCATCCTTAAGCCAAAACTTCCAAAAACCTAGATTTATGAATTTCCACCCATCAATACCAAAGTCTAACCATAAGGAATCATCATCCATCCATAATATACCAAAATACACATTATAACAAAACCTTAACTTCATAATCAAAGAGGAGAGGAGATTACCTTAACCATACTTGAATCCACCAACCCAAAACGTATCTACAACCTCCAAGATGCACCACAACTCCTAATCTTCAAATGGGGTGGAAAGGGTTGGGTAAAAACCCTAGAAATCAGTGGAGAAGATGAAGTGGAGGTTTCCTTTTGAAGGGTTAAGGTTTCCAATCCATGGTGGGTGTTTGATTTGGGGAAAAGGATGAACGAACGAAGGCACGCTCACACCTGTGACCTAAACTAGGGCACACACCCGCCCTAAGGAACAAACGAAGTATGTTCAATTATTCCATATGGGACACACTCCCCATATTCAACATAGAATCAACTTTTTAGCATGCATAGATAAACCAAGTACAACCACACAGTCCAAAGTATAAATGTACAAGTAATCAAAACAAGTACCATCAAGCTTTGGTTCAGAAAGACTCACTTGGTGTCCACGCTACGCGTCCTTACTTGCAACCGTTTATCTTCTACTCGAACCTACATTTATACCCAACACACAAGACTAGATAAGTCTCGGACACTCTCGAATTCCACGAACAACAGAAAGTCCCGGACTAGATGAAATCCGGATTCCGGATCCTCTTTCCGAACTCTACTTGTTTTCCGATACCTCCCGGATTCCGTTCCGGTATCTGGTACTTTCCGGACTCCATTCCGGTATCCAACACTTCCCAAACTTCCGGATTCCAATCCGGTATTCGGTACTTTTCGGATTCCCGCATTCCGGATAACACGTCCGGTTTCCGGATACCTTCCGGACTCTCCCAGTTGTTTCTGTATTAAGCGAATTCCGGACAACTGGGTTTTTCATTATCGAACACTTTACTCCAAACACTCAATCGATGATTCCACACAACCCCGAACTTGATGTTAAGCCAATATAGTTAAGAAGATATTATTATTACCAGCCGGTTTAGGTTAAACTATCCGATTTCTACACTAAATCAATTAGAAAGAACACACAGACCCCATTTCTTTTCTTTCCAATTATAAGCATGAGTTAACAGATTCCACTACCCAAACTTTCTGACTGGATTGCAAAGGAGAAAGAGATTAAGATTACCTTGAGAATGATGATTACACACTCAATTTTGGAGAATCCCAATTGTCTTGACTCCTTGATGATCCTTGCACCCACCAATCGCACCTTAGCCGTACACAATATTTTTGATGAAATCAGGGTTCCTAGGGTTTTACCCCTATTTATACCCTTCACAAAGAACACTAAACTTTTCCTCTTTCACACTTTACACCCCAAACTTATTATTTATTCACGAAAAGGACCCGATTATTACAATTACACTTAGGGTTTTAAAGTCATCCGAAGCTCCTATATACCACATCTACCTTGATTATGTCGACTAACTACTTATTTGTTGTAGTTATCGAATATGTCGACAAATAGATGATGGGTGTATAGAAAGAATGACAGTCGGGGGTTTCTTAGGGTCGATTATATTGTTGCAATGGAAAGTTTTTTGGACTATGCCTATGCCAATGAAGACGCACTACAACAACAGGAAGCTTGTACCAGGTGTGACCGGTCCGCCCATGGATCCATTGATCTACGTTTACCCGAAGCGGCTTATGTGATGGTAAGTTCAATTATAGTACTAGATTTTAGTTTGTTTTATAAGATAGATAGAAGTTATAGCAAACTTTGTTAAAGATTAGTGCAATTTGGTTCTTTTAGTTTTGGTTGTCATTGTTGGGCAGACGATATGATTGTTTTGATAAAAACAAGGAATGGATATGTTCAAATTACAGTCGAAATGCTGCCGAATTTTCAACATGTTAGTTAACGCATTGTTTTGGTAAACTGTAAGGTACATATTCGCGTATTATGGAGGAGGAGGAGGAGTACCGCGACTTAGATCCCAACACCGTTACTCCCGATGACGCAAAGATGTGGGAGCGTAGTGTCAGAGGACGATATAAGGGCCGCCTGTTTGGATTCGGGACCAGACAGGATCCCCAATATTCTATGATTGTCAAATGTCGTCTAACATTGTTATATATTTGTCAAAGATTGAATTTCAGATAGATGAGCTAAAAGAGCAACTACAGGAAGAGAGAGAAGCGAGGAAGCTGTTGGAGCAGCAAATGCAGCAGTTTAATGCCTTCATGAAGCGGTGGCAAGACGGAAACCCTCCCCCTCCTCCTCCCCCAGTTTAGGATGTTTGGATATATTGTATTAGGAATTGTATTTGAATAGTGTATTCGGATAATATTGCATTTTGGAAATGGCGGTCGTCGGTGAACTATCGTATTCCGTTGGAAAAGGTTGTCGTCGGTGATCCGTCAAAAGTCATCGTCCACGCCTTTTATTGCGACTGACTTCACCGACGGACCCGACTTTCACTGATGGATTTTTCCGTCAATGAAAGTCTGTTGTTTTGTAGTGGGTTTGTATTTATTAACATATTATATTATAAGTGATTTATTTAAATATATTTTGTAATGTTAAAATTTGGTTAATTTTTTAACATGTCTTTTTTTGCCATAATACAATACATTATTCAATTAGCTAGCTTATCAGCTAATAACTAGTTTATCAACTATCAACTATGAACTACCTTATCAACTATTTTATGCTTAAAAACTCTCATTTTCACACGATATCATACTACATATGTATAAATAATTAAAAAAAAATGACGAATATTTTTGAAAACTTGAAAAAATATATAAAAAGTATATAACTAGATGGCAGGTGCTAGGTGGTTGTCATTAGTTATCCATAAAAAACATAAAAGACTTTTTACGACAGTAACTCAAAAAGATAATAATAATGAGTGAATTGTGGATTTGGTCATGTGTTTTGATGGTTTTTGTGACTAAAGTCCTTATACTACGTTTATTGTGGATTTGGTCCTTGTGGTATTCAGTTTTTCTTGGTCATGGTCTCTCGACTAACGTTTTCGTTAACTTCGTTAAGTTAAGGACCATTTTAGTCATTTTTTCTAAATTTTGTCTTTCTACTATAAAAAAAGTAAAACAATATTTTTATACACACACAAATATATACATATATAACTATAGACACACAAATATATATATATATATATATATATATATATGTATATATACATAACGATATATAACAATTTAATTTTCTCATTTTATTGTAATGGTGGAAAAAGATATGGTTTTATCGTTATAATTTTGATTTAAACAAATCAAATCATAAAATTGTATTTTATTTTATTTAGAGCGAAAAAATAAGATATTATTTTATGATTTAATTTATTTAAATTAAAACATTAATTATGTTAAAGACGAAAAACAATATTAAAATTAAAACATTAATTATGTTAAAGACGATTTAATTTTATTGTTCTTTTATTTTCATTGTAACAAACAAGCTTATTATCGATATTTTAACACCAAATTATTGAAAACCACTGAGAAATCAACTCCAATTTTATCATTCTAAAATTAGGAGTTTCAATTTTAATATTGTTTGTGTATAATTATATATATATATATATATATATATTTGTGTGTCTATAGTTATATATGTATATATTTGTGTGTGTATAAAAATATTGTTTTACTTTTTTTATAGTAGAAAGACAATTTAGAAAAATGGCTAAAATGGTCCTTAACTTAACGAAGTTAACGAAAACGTTAGTCGAGGGACCATGGCCAAGAAAAACTGAATACCACAAGGACCAAATCCACAATAAACATAGTATAGGGACTTTAGTCACAAAAACCATCAAAACACAAGGACCAAATCCACAATTCACTCTAATAATAATAATAATTTCGTGCAAGAAATTTCAAATTAACTTTTTTTATTTAAGAAATAATCATGAAACCCAAGACGCCAACGTTCTCGTATTTGATTTCGTCAAGTGTTATTATTTTATTTGAAAATAATTCAACAAAAAAATTGTTGGGTTTTATATAAAATGACATTTTATAAGAGATGTTTGGGGGCGTTTGGTTCGTTTCAAGGAATTAGAATGAAAATGAAAATGAGAATGCAGGAGAATCGGAATAGAAATGAGCATTCCATTGATGTTGTTTGGTTAAACCAATATAATTAATAAAAAAAGTTTTATATAAAAGTTTTAATACAAATATGTGACGTCCAACATGAAAATAAAAAATATTTTTTATTCAACATCGAGAAATGAACGGATACATGAGGAAAAATGACTGAACAGGATAAAATTTGCATTCCCCCCAATTTGGTCAGGAATAGAAATTAATGGGTTTGGGTAATGAGTCCATTATATTATATCAAACAAAACGGCAGTTTTCATTATTATTCTCATTTCTTACCCTTCAATACCCCCAACCAAACACAGTTTTGACCTAAATTATATGATCTTTATTTTCTGGTTACAAATGAGCTTTTAACAAAGCAAACTTGACAAACGCTTACAAGGTAAGAATCATCTTCATTTATTTTATAGGATAATATTTTCAGTCTTTAAAATAAAATAGTATAAATAACTCTTATCTTATAAGGTCTATCGGGTAAAAGTCACTGCTATCACTTACTGGGTAAGATTTTCTCTTTAGCAAAATTGAGTGAGATTATTAGTAAAGATTATCATTTTTTTACCTGGTAAGCATCACTTATATTATAAAAAACAATACGTGTTTAGTTAACCAGTAAAATAAGATAACTGTTTAGTAAACAACCTCTTTAAGAAATTAATATCTTGATAGTTAAGTAAAAAGTTATTTGTAAGAAAATCCATTATTGAGATCAATATAGAATATCTATCTATTCTTAGCTTTAAAACGATTCAAATAACGGTAATTAGTATTATTTTGAAAGCACGCATCCAACCCTAAGTTTATGATTAATAAAAAAAACTAATGGCACCAACGAAAATCAATCGATCGAAATATGTTTTTTCGAAACAAGTTTTACAAACGATAAAGCACCAAAAACTTAACAGTTATCAAACATTGAATGTATTTTTTATGATACATAAAACATGTTAGAAATTAGGGAATGGAGATGCAGTGTGGACGGGATAATCACTTGGATCGCGTAAGGTCGCTTTTCGAATACAATAATCCGGACTTTATTGCCTTAAGCATCACAAATGTAGTATTGGGATAATCCAAATGAATACTCTAATCCTAAGGCTATAAGATCGAGGTCTTATATATATCCAGCTTTTCGGTCACATATTTATATGAGAGATCGATGGTTATGAGTGGTTAAAATAGTTAAGACATAATTGCAATAGTTGTAACCGTTAACGAATAAAGATCTAAGTGCGTTACAACTGACTCAGAGTCAGAAACAACGAGTCCAGAAGAGAACCATGATCAGAGGCTCTGATCATCTATCTTAGATACAAGTACAAGCTCACTCGGATTATAGGACCAGAGGCTCTGGTTCTAAAACTTATAATCTTAGAACTTAGAGGAAGCTCTTCAGAAGAACCAGAGGTTGTCTTTAACCAGAGCTCTAATCACACGGAGTAGAGGCTCTAATTCAATACTTAGTCGAATTTAGTTAAGAAACAAATTTAAGAAGGTTTCCAACCTTCTGAATGTTGACCAGATCATTCTGAAACCTAAAATTCTTAAGTAAACATTTTTAAAATCCATAGAGGTTTATGGGAGTTGCCTTTCAACCCCGGCCGCTGAACGATCAGTGGGACCACCGTAGGAGCGCTTCCCCTTGGATCCCGCTAGGGATGCAGTCCTTTCAGAGATCTAAGGCAGGGACACAACCCCCTTGACCCACGCCTTACGACGATCTAAGGTAATAGAGGCAATATTTGTGAGTGTGCAATCCACACCTCCTAACTCACTTATGTTGCCTTTATCACCAAGTCGATCCCACGCAACTCACAATCACACTAATATGATAGATGACACTAAAATCATCAACAATTCATTCTCTTTTGTATTTAATTAATTTAATTTGTTTTATTTTTTATTAATTCTCTTGTAATTGTGAGTGTTTGGACTACTTTGTGCGCCACTTGATTAATCCGTGGGACCCCAATGATAAGAGCAGAAAGAATTGTTACCACAAAGAGACTCATTAAAGTGCTAAATTAAAAGGACCCCAAAGGCCTAGTCTATTTTCTAGTTGAGTTGGCCCTTTAGCATTGAAATTTAATTTTACTTGTTAGAGTATTATTGTCAATATGTATAGTTCAGGGTCCTTTCTGTAATTATGTGTAACTTACCTTGTATAAATAGATCTCTTAGGGTTCATTATTAGGTTAATCTCTATTTTGTATTTCACTCTCAATATATGAAAGCCGGCCGATTCAGCCATCTCAAGTCTATCTCTCAATCTATCAATCGACTCTCCAATTCTAACATGGTATCAGAGCTGTAGGTACGTATCTTCGATTTTATTTTCGGAGTTTTACATCTTTGTTTTCACTGCACTCTGTTTTGCTTCGAAAAACCATCTTCTGTTGTTTTTCGGACAAAACACCAAGCATTAAAGTTGCCCAGAATAGTGTCACGAACCTGCGTACCAAATTTCAGCCAAAATCGATCAGTTTTGAAAATACGACTCAAGAACATCTTAAATCTCATAAGTATCGCAACCCTCAGTCTCATAACTATCGCAACTGTTACTTGCGACAAGGCTGTCTCTATCGCAACCTTCACTTGCGACAAGCTTTGTTATCGCAAGTTGCAAAGATTCTTCGCGTTTGAATAAAACGGAGTCGACCTGTTTTGAGGCGGTTGTTCTGACGGCGTTATGGGCTATTTGGTCTTTCCGAAATGGGACCCTCTTTAGGCTTTCTAAGCCTAAGAAAGTGACGTTGTGGGATAACATTGTAACTCAGTCGTTCTTTTGGGTTACAAATAGGAGTAGAAAATGTAATATTAATTGGTGGGTTGGTTACAAAACCCTCTTCTGTCTATCTCTTACTTGTAATTGTCCTTTCTAGCTTCTTGCTAGTTTTTCTTTATTATACTTCTGCCGTTCAAAAAAAAAAAGAGGTGGTGCTTTAAGAGGTTATAAGACATTAGGTTACCTCTTCTAATTTCAGACGTATTTCAGACTTAAGAGCCTCTGAAGTCTGAAAAAAAAACGATCTGAACGTAAAAACGTCTTATCAATTCAGACTTCAGAAGTATTAATTTTTTTTTTTTAAAACAACCCCTGGGTGTCTATAAAATATTTGGAGGCTCTTTTCCATATAATCTCCCATTGGTACATGCTGCAACACGCTCAGACATGAAAAATATAAGACAATGACAGTTTTTAGTCATGGATGTCATAAATGAGTATTTAGTCATGGATGTCATAAATGAGTATTTAGTAAAACATTTAATTATGTTTATAAAATCAATAACTTTATGTTACCAATTGCGGTACAATAGAGTTGTAATTCGCTAGTTATTCCAGATGTTCGCCAAATCTAAAAAAAACCCAGAGGTTATTTGTATTCCTCGGAAGCTTCCGCCCACATCACCATTCCATATTTCTTGGCCCACGTTTGCGGTATTTATCATGCACTTTTAGGACCTGAGACGCTTGAAGAATCTTTTCCATTCTTTGTTTTTGAAAGGGTGTCCTAAGTTATGACTAGACTAATCCCTTGACAAATTATGACCGTAAGACATCAGTCCTGAGATCAAACCTCAGTGGCCACAAGTTGTGTACGCCTGGATTCGAACCCTGGACAGATGGGATATTCCGCCACATCCCCCATGACCTTAACCAATACGCCACAACCCTTGTGATTATCTTTTCCATTTTTCGATTATGTATGGAAAGATAGAAATAAAATTATACAACATTTTGGTAAGTTATTAAGATGATTAGATAAATTAACAAGTTCTAATAAGATATAAGAAGTAATCATCTTATTAGTATTTTTACAGGACAATGTTTAAAAATCTTTCCTTAGAGTTCTCTTTGGTTACTTGTCCACAAAACTTGTTACATAACCTAATTGATGATTTTATAAAATTAAGACACTCTAGAGGTCATAAAAAGACCCTATTTGATGTAGGGATTATGATTTATCACTAAAACATGCTTTATTTTATGGACCAAAAATACATTGTTTGATTAAATTAAGAGTAAATTACATATTTGGTCCCTGTGGTATAGTGGTTTTAACACTCTGGGTCCCTAAAATAAAATAATTACACTGAGCATCCTTGTGGTTTCCATTGTATAACGTGTTGGTCCCTAAAAGTCACGCCGTCCAAAATTGGTCCGTTAAACCACCCATGTGCACGGCACATGATGGGTATTTTGGTCATTTTACCTAATTCTTTAAAACCACTAAGCCACAGGACCAAATATGTAATTTACTCTAAACCTTAAAACTAAACCACAGGGATCAAACGCCATCGTCTGCAAACCCCATCGTCTTCATCTTCTTCCCCCTGCAAACGTCGGCGGTCTCCATCTGCTTCATCTACATCCCCTTGCAAACGCCGGCGTTCAACGCTCAACCCCCTGTAGTTCGATCCCTGAAACACTGCCAGCAACACCGCCATCGCCGCCAACCCCCTCCACCCCGCCAGCAACACTCTTCTCGTCCATCGCTCAACCCTAGAACACCGATTTTTCTGGGTTTTGGGGTTTTCAAATCTGGGTTTGAGTTGTACAAATTTAGGGTTTTCGAAAGGTTTCATCTTCAAATCTTGTAGGCGGGATCATTTTCCAATCTGGGTTTTGGGGTTTTAGTATAAAACTTTTTGAATGCATTTTCCAATCTGGGTTTTGGGGTTTCAAATCTGGGTTTGGTGGTGGTGGTGGTGGTGAAAAAGAGGGACGGTTAAGTTGTTGTTTTTTAGTTTTTTTTTTAATTTAAAATGAGAAAAATGCATAAAATGACCAAAATACCCATCATGTGTCGTGCATATGGGTGGTTTAACGGAACAATTTTGGACGGCGTGACTTTTAGGGACCCAACATGTTATAAAATGGAAACCACAAGGACGCTCAGTGTAATTATTTCATTTTAGGGACCCGGAGTGTTAAAACCACTATACCACAGGGACCAAATATGTAATTTACTCTTAAATTTATCATGTAATTTATGGGCCGTTTACCTAATCACTTACCCAGGTAAGTGTTTACCAGTAAAATTCAACACTATCACCTACTTCTCGGGTAAGATTTTAGTCCACCAAAATGGCAACGTATGCAACAATTTAGTCGGTAAGCGCTAACCGTGGTAAGAGCCGTCGCACTCACTTACCGGGCTCGACTCTCGGTCCTTGCTTTCGAGTCTCGGTCTTTGCTTCTGCTCTTACCGGGTAAGATTCTTGGTCCTTGCCATATTCATCCGGTAAGCTAATATGACTTGGTAATTAAGCACTTACCTGGGTAAGCGTTTTGTAAACGGCCCTTTAGTTAATATATTTTATTGTTGTGTAATTAATAACTAGAAAACATAAAACCCCAAAATGAATATAAAATGATCATTTCATATGTTGGTTTTTTCATATATAGGTCGAATTGTTAGGTTTCAAATGGCATTGTTAAGTTGACGAGTTGTTCAAGATTTCTTTTGGAAATTATGTTGTATAGAAATACTTGTGTCGGCTTTAGCTAACAAAGTATAACGTTTACAATACTTCATATTGTTCATAAAACGACATTAAACAAACAAACCACTATGTCGGAGTGCCGCCTATTTTTATGTTGCTATCGATAGTGAAAACTCATTGATTTAACAACTTGTTTTTTTTTGTAATTGTGATTCACGTGAGATCGATAAGGTGATAAGACAGACAATGTGGGTTAGGAGATGTGGAGTGCACACTCACCAATGCTGCTTCTATCACCTTAGGAATTTTAAGGTTCGAGGCGATGATCTGGTTAAATTTAAGAAGGTTGGAAACCTTCTTGAAGTTGTTCTAAAACTTGGTGAAGTTTCCTAAGTTTAAGTTCAGACATCGGATTCAAAACCTCCAAGCCTTCTACTCAAAGTTTTGAGCATTCGCACAAATTTTCTAAGTGACAAAGTTTTGAGTATTCGTACAAATTTTCTAAGTGTAAGTTGTATTCATTAATGTATAATATGTAGTTACCCTGTCATTAAAGATAACAAAATGAGCTATTACTCGAGTCTAATCCTCCAAGGAGCGATTACTATTTACCAAACCTAATAAACCCAAGAAATTTCAACTTACAAGGAAAAACAGTGTTAGTGAATGCCCAAAAACGAATGATAGGATGATTGTAGTTTTGAGTTTTGTTTCATGAAACTAATAATAAATAGAGTAAATTACGGATTTGGTCCCTGTGGTTTTTTGAAATTTTGGATTGGGTCCCTCTAAAGATTTAATTACAAATTAGATCACCGTGGTTTTAATTTTGTTTCAGATCAGGTCCCTCAAACTAACCCTGTTAAGTGTGAGTCGTTAAACCCCTCACGTCTCTCCCACGTGAGGGGTATTTTTGTCATTTAAAAAACTTTTTTTGAATTCATTTTTTATAAAAAACTTATGCGATTATATTGTATACGTATCAACCCTAAAATGAAATACCACATTCCTTGCCATGCCCGTGGCCACCACTACTCTCTCTGACATTCACCCACATCATCCACGACTCGACGCCCCATCTCTTTCTAGTCTCCACCGCCACCGCCGCCTCATCCTTTCTACAAGCCGACGAAGGTCTCTGGGAACACGTCTCCAACTCCACGTGGCCTTCAATAACCCACCCACGTCTCCATCAACTCATCTCCTTCCCCGTCGCTCACCGCTCTTTCTTTCACGACCCATTTCCAGTTCTAGTCGTGAACCAGCGTAACCACCCTCGCACCTTCTCTAAATCCCAATCAGACCTTTCATCTGATCATCCATGGCCATCTGAACTCATCTCAGCCGTCGATATACGCTACCAAAACGACGTTATTTTCTCCACAGTCGAAGTCACCGACACCACAAATGATTTCCTCTCGCCGACGTTTCCGATCCAATTAAACAACGAACCGACCTGCGGAAGCTTCCTATCCATCGACTTGAAAGTTTACGACTTGGCAGGGGCTGACCAAGAAACCTTATCACGCCTGAACGAATCCGTAACATTAAGTTGGATCCTAACCGACCCGACCCTGAAATGGGCGGGTAACTTATCCAACATCAAAGCGGTAAGTGCAAGGCAGGACTCGATGAGTAACAAGACCCTCCTACGATACGTCACCATTTTACCTGGAAGTGAAGCGAACCAAGTGGTGCAATGTAGAATAGATGTGGTGTTGGGGGCTGGTAAAGGTGGTGTGGGATTGCATGTGAAGGAGGTGTCGCTAATATTACAGGACTTGGATTTTAGTTGTGTAAATGGGAGGGAGTTTTTGGTAATTATGCAAGGAGCATTTTTGGAAGAAAATAATGTGAAGAGGAAGGTGGTTTTACTCGTGGTGGATGATGAGGAGAGAGGGAAGATGTGTCGTTTAAGCAAATGAAAGGAATTAAAATGGAAGTTTAAGATGATAATCGCATAAGGGCTTTATAAAAAAGGAATTAAAAATGTTTTTAAATGACAAAAATATCCCTCACGTGGGAGGCGCATGAGGGGTTTAACGACTCATACTTAATAGGGTTAGTTTGAGGGACCTGATCCGAAACAAAACTGAAACTACGGTGATCCAATCTGTAATTAAATCTTTAGAGAGACCCAATCCAAAACTTCAAAAAACCACAGGGACCAAATCCGTAATTTACTCTAATAAATAATTAGGGATTGCTCATTTTATTAAGTCTATATTATATTGTGTTTTTTAATTATTCATAATAAATAACCCTAGAATAATATATTCTAAATGTCCCTAGTTAAATACGATATCGAATCCGCATATGGGTACAAGATGGAGATTTTGTGTACTAGACGTGAGTCGCTATGAGAACACTGCATTGGATGTCATGTGAGTGTCATACGTGTTTCTCATGTAGTCAATGTACATGTAATTATTTGACTTGAGAATATGGAGTTTGTTGTTTATGAGTGGCGTATTTTGACATTTATTATAATCATTCCATAACTTGGTGATAAAATGATAGTTAGGTATTTTAAATATCACATGGTAGAACTAACATGTATCGAGATAGAATTTGTCTCTCCTTTTATGACAGAAGTGATGTCCTTGACCCATGATAAATATATATTGAGAAAATGCATGCACACTCAGATAATTGATATAAGATCAATATATATTTTATCAGTATATTATGGAATCAATAAACTATAGATTGGACACAACGAGAATGACACATTCAATGTCTCGTGTAAGTCGTGTTCAATCTGGACATCAAGGAGAAAAAATTAATTGTGTAAACGAAAATTGACTACAAATCGATAAGTTGTTGTATCACTGATTCTCATTATTTGGGTGACAGTGATTTATTGTTAGATACCGCTCATCGTTTATAAATATAAATACAAGATTTATATGTTATTGCCAACACGTCGAGAACCATTGGGTCACACGCTTTAAACGTATTTAAATAAGGAACTTCAATAATTAAAATCTTGATTATTATATCTGATTTATATTGATTTAATATAACACCCTTGATTTCATTATCGACTAATATCGGTATTATTGAATTACATGGGAATTGTATCATGTAATTTTCGGCTCTTTTGATCCTTTTTGCTAGTTTCTTGCTAGCCGTTATAAAATTCTGGTTTTTGCGACAAAAAAAAACATGGGAATTGTATGCATTACCTACTTGTATCCATGCTTCAAGTAGTTGTATTTTGAACTAATAACCTGAGTCCAAGTTTTATGTAGGGGCAATTGTGTACAAATAAAACATTAGCTCATGACTAGAAATGTTAAGGAAAATCCATGTAAAGACCAATGTTGAATTAGTCCATTCATGAGTGGTCAATGTTAGACAAATTGAAACTTTATAACTCCTTTGGCCTAAGTATTTAAATCTTTTATTTTCAGCCAAAAACTCTCATTTGAAGTTTAACCTCCCCTCTCTCTCTAGAATTAAAAGTCTCTTTATTAAAACCCTAAGTTTGATTCCAACCTCCTAATGCATCTAGGAAGTTAGTGCTATTTTGAACGTTTGAGGCTAAACAATTGAATAAACGGTAAAGAATCAATGTGTGATTCCATAAATTTCAAGGTATGTACACTAACTTGATGATTAATTTTAAAGTTGGGTATGAATCATATTAGGATTCATAGGGTTTTGATTAGTAAACTTAATCTTTGTTCAATGATGTTTGTCTCATGTTTTTTTTTAAGTATATATAATATTTATATACGACAAATGCAACAAATAAACTCACGTACCCTCCTCACATTTGACGAGGTTTGAACCCCTGACCTCCTAGAAGGAAAGAGACTCACATACTTTGTCTCATGTTATTTGTTGATTAATTTACAAACAACAGTCTCACGCACCTGCTAGTCTAGTCTCCCATAAGCTACAACACTTCACCATTTTTTGTGGTATGGGAAAGCTGTATAATCGATTTATCAAGGTTTTAGTGGTAAATATATACAAAGAAAATTGCTATGAGATGTGCAAAAGAGTCATAGTATTTGTAGATTATTTAAAAATGCATATATAATCACCTCACTGGTCTAAATGATCTGTGATATATCGTTGGAAATTTATACATGTCTACTACAATTTGTAGTTTACACTGAGGCCTGATTTTAACTCCATAACGTTAAATACATTGAGTTTCTAGAACTGGTCGTGTGCAAAATGAGATTCGCTCACCGTTTTTAGAAAATCCGTATAAAATCTGTATTTGCTCCAAACTGGGTTAATCCAAAACGATTAGAACCCTAAGGAATAACCCGACAACATTTGTTTAGACATTAACACCTGAATGTACCTCTAAGTATGATAAAAAGGTTTGTAGTCCATATGGCACAAAGTTGCCAGGTGCAAGGGATTATGTTGCATTACTTGTTTGCACTCTGTACTTTAATGATTTATAACGTATGTAATTCAGTCCCAAGCATGTATAAATTTATTTAGGACCAATCATAGGATAAGAAAAGGGCCTTAAAAATGATATGATCTATGTGCATATGTAAACTCTAGGTAACTTGGGTCCAGAACGCATAGAATTACACTGATTACCATCTAAGTTACGAATATCCAATTCTTGTGAGTCTCCTTTTTCACTACTTTACCATCGAGGTAATATCTTATTTCATCTATTACTTGATCTCTAATATTGAATTCCCAAAATCATTTCGGAACGTTGTGAGTTTGAATTGAATCACCTTTGAGTTTGATCCTTTTTGGTGTTGAACCGTTTTCATAATTATATTTTGATATGTTGTAACACCCGCATTTTTGGTAAACTCTTAGCTTGCCATTCCGTACCAACCTCTATTTGTAAACCTTAGCGGGAAAACCTCAGCTGGGAATCAGGGTGGCATCGCGTATGCCTCAGCTCGAAGAAGAAAACCAAAATTTGGGTTCGGTACACTCTGTGCGAGTATGCCCGTGATTGTGACAGAATGTCATTCTCGCAGGGCACTCTCGCGAGACATGTACCGAGGGCAGGTCGAAGCGGACGATTATGCCCGCGATTGTGACAGGGTGTCACTCTCACTGGGCACTATCGCGGTCGGAGTGCAAGGACTACTTAATCCGATTTTTGCTACCTTGTTCTCATTTCTTCTCTACCCATTTTCTTATTTCTCTCTCAAAAACCCTCCCAAACCCTAAATCCGTTTTGGAGCCATTAGAGCCATAGATTTTGTGATTCAAAGCAAGTCCCTTATCTTTTAGCAAAGATTCATGGTTGTGGATCAAAGTTCCCCGTTTCACTTTCGTTTTGAGAGATTTCTACATTTCTAGAGTTTTACCCAACCCTCTCCTAAACCCTTCTCTTTCTTTGGATGAAATGAAGATTGAGGCTCACTTTGGTAACACTAGAAGTGTTTGGTTGGTGGATTCACATGATGGTTGATGTAATCTTCTCTTCTCTTCATTTTGGAAATTAGGGTTTCGATCTATTGGTGATTTTGGAAATGAGTTCCGGTGCCGAAAAAATTAAGTTACATATTTGTTCCGGTGGTCAACGGGTGCAATCCAACAATGAGTGGGATTATGTTTGTTCCGCTGAAACGATGCACCATACTTTACAGTTGCACGCAAACATTACATATCAAAGCTTGGTCTGTAACACCCTCAAAATTGGAAAGAGCAACTATACGAAAACTTGATTTAAAGCACGAATAAGGACGAAATTTCTTACACAAACCACCCTTAGAAATACCTCAATAATAAAAATCTTAACAACCTCAACAATTTAATATCCTAAGTCTTACACCAAGGTATAAAAGATCGGGTGCTACTCAACACAATACCAAGTTGCTATTTCCAAAACGCGGAAGACTTCACCAAGCCACTTACTTCTTGAACTCACATCTAGTCCTCAACTCTTCACCGAGTCATTAGAAATATTACCCAACCGGAACCTGTTGCACATGCCGACAAAAAAAAGGTTAGGCTAACGCCTAGTGAGTTCAAGAGTTTACATCATGATTAAAAGAACTTATTGGATGAAAAGTACTTATTTAAATCATGGTTTCCAAAAAGGGGTCCTATAATAAGAACGCGAACGACTCCTTTTCCAACGCACACAAACTTCAAGACGAAAGTTCCCAAAATGTATGTTGGTGCAAGTGTACCACATCTCTATATATTTATATATATTTATTTTGATGATTACAAACACACCGTATTATTGTTTATCTAACAATCCTATCCAAGTGTACAGTTCTTGAAGAACACGAAGATTTTATCTGAAGAGTTCAAGACGGAAGTTTTACGTTGTCATTAGTGTTTATAATTTATAATGATAAACACCCTAAAATAATATACCACTTGGATATTTCTAAAAACCATAAATGATTTTAATTAAATAAGGTTTATTGAGAAGATCCAGCAAGATTGGTTGCGTCCTGGAAGGTGTCTATTCTGACGCCGGTATACCGTGGAGAATGCCCGGTATACCGCGGGTACATATTGGCCGGTATACCGCGAAGGTACAGGCGGTATACCGCGGCAGGCGTGGTGTTTGTCTCTGATTGGTTGGAAGTTCTTTTTCTGACGCCGGTATACCGCGAGTCCTAGCCGGTATACCGCGGGTACGTATTCCAGAAGTCAACTTTGCATGAGAGCCGTTGAGTGTCAGTGTACTTTTGTCTGCACGGTATACCGCGTGCATTTGGCGGTATACCGCGGATTGCATGTTACCGTTGGAAGAGCTGATATATATATTTGCATGCTGATGGTGAAGAACAAACCAAGAATACACAACACAACAAGCAGCAACCAAACTCTCAGCTCTCTCATCTAATTAATATATATATTTTATAAAACCTTTTTTATAAAATATCCAAGTGTGAGATATTATACAAGAGTGATTACCCATTGTGAGTTATACTCCTCTTGTAAGCATTTGAATAACGGGTGTGTGATCCTGTACATCTCATAGCAGAAGCTTGAGAATCAATTACGTTACCTTTGTACTTGGTTTGTATTTCTACCGTAAAGAATACATTTATTGGATCGTGTCGAGAAGTGTCTCGGCTGCTGGTTTATCACAGTTGGTGGTAAATCAGTAAATCTCTGTGTCAAGTATCTCTATCCCTTATCTCTTTATTTATTCCGCTGTGCTTTTAATTATATCTGTTTATATAATTGTTGTATATTTATTATTTGTATACTCTGATTTATTTATACTGTTTCTGTACTGTATTTATTTGTAAAAGAATTTTTGAAAGTAAAAGATTTTAAATACAACCTTACCCCCCCCTAGGTTGTCTAACAATGTATATAACGTTTTCCAAAATGAATTCCGATCCAAACTCACACAAAACGTGAACGAACATTTAAATCCCAATTATATAAACGTGAATAAATCTCTATTATTCAAATTATTCAATCATGGGTGAGGCATAATGCCCGGCCCATGTACCATGAACAATAACTCAAATAATTATAAAACGTTACAAAAAATACGGATAGAACTCGGTACTCACGCGAACATAAAAGGGAGCGAACTCCAAATACCAAAAATATGGAACTGACAAGCTTCATTCAAACCTTAATATACGAGGAGGAAAATCCAATATTAAAGTTATCATTTGCAGCCAAACGCACACGAACAACGATAATAAAGTAAGGACATTAATATCCAAAATAGTATTGGCCGACAACGGAATTTGATGATGAAGAAGAAAAAAGTCGTTTTGTTGGATTTGATGATGACGAACCCCATGTTTTCACATTGGGTATATCTGATATTGATTTATGAAAAACGGATAAAGATAAAGACGAAGAATATGTAGAAACAATAACTATTTCTAATAAATCATTTGGTGGTATAAAATGATTCTTTTGATATGTCTCATCCCCTTCCAACCCAAGAGCCCTCTATCACGACAAACCAACAATATCTTATAATTGTAGACGAACAATAGTCTCTGATCAGTTATTTAATACGAAAGAAGAAAATGATTATAGAGCTCGGAATTAAGTTTCTTGAAGAGGGGTTCGAGTATAGAACGAAGAGATCTTCAAAAACCAAATACGAGGTTGTATACGTTTGAATTGTAGTTGACGTATGACGGCTTAAATTTGTGAAAGTTTCGGTTATAATGATAAAAATAGATAAACATAGGTAATTATATATATATATATAATATATATATATAAGTTTTTTTCTCATGTTCTCAATAAAACTCTTATTCTCATTGTAATTATATATATATATATATATATAGAGAGAGAGAGAGAGGTGGGTTCAAACGAGAACGCTAACTATTTACGAGAAACACGAGAACGGCCACCTATGTACAAAATCACATGTGATTCACAGTACAAAATCACATGTGATCCGTGCGGCTTGCCACGCGACTTGCAAGTCGCGGCCCAAACCGCGCGTGTCCAGAATTTTAATCACATGTGATTTTGTTCATGAGTGACCGTTCTCGTGTTTCTCATAAATAGTTAGTGTTCTCGTTTGAACCTTTCTCTATCTCTCTCTCTCTCTCTCTCTCTATATATATATATATATATATATATATCTCAAAAAGTTCAATAGAGAATCACTAAGAACAAGGGAACCTCTATCAACCATTGAATTTTGTTTTTAAAAAAAAGGGCCTAGATACAAATGTGATCACCCCTAGATTGTGGATTTCATTTTACAAAATTTTAATTGCCCCTATTATGCACAATCGTTGGAGTAATATGAATCGAGTGAGAAACTCAAAAACAACCAAAGAACCACGAAAATAGAACATATAAAAATATATTATATGGATGTCTATTGATCATCATCCAAAGGGGAGAGTTACACGAGAGTAGGCAACTAGCACATCCTTGCTAGGACAACTGACTACCAAACTTGTTCACGGTGCCCCTTTTTGATAAGTTAGTTAGGACTTGTCTGTATCTCCCCATTCAATGAAAAGTTGGTTGACATTCATGCAAAAAACAAAGCCCCGATAAAGCTACAAGTGACCAAGTGGGACTAGAAGCGAGGGTCACTATTCAAGGTTGTCTCTGAATCATCGTTCTCACAGTACACACAGATAGGTACATGCACACACATATATATATATATATATGTGTGTGTGTGTGTGTGTCTTCTTGGGTATTTAAAAAATATCAGATTTTCATGTTGGTAGATCCGTTTGTAGTTTAATATATGTCAAGTGAGATCCGTCGTCCATCGTATGAATTCATTCATAGAATATTCAATATATATAGGGAAAGATCGATGTTAAAAGTTGACTAATATAACCCCATGACTATTGTCAAATTGACAATATGACGTTAACATGTACATTTGTGCAGTTGATAATAATAGTTATGGAAATAAGCAAGTCAAAGTATATGGAATATTAATGGTTTCACATGACAAAAAGTTATGTGGGTGGAAGTTAAGGGGCTTCTTTGAGTTCTTCTTTATATTCAAATAGATGTTTTTATCATCATTTCATGCTCTACTACTTTGTTGTTTTATGAGAAAAGCAAATTATAAGATCATGTTGAAAGTAATACTAAGGGGCCGTTTATAAAACGTTTACTTGGATAAGTGTTTACCAAGTCACATTAGCTTATCGAATGAATATGACAAGGACTAAGAATCTTACCCGGTAAGAGCGGAAGCAAGGACCGAGAGTCGTACCCGGTAAGTGAGTGCGACGACTCTTACCAAGGTTAGCGCTTACCGGCTAAATTGTTGCATACGATGTCATTTTGGTGGACTAAAATCTTACCTGAGAAGTAAGTGATGGTGTTGAATTTTACCGTAAGCACTTACCCGGGTAAGTGATTAGGTAAACGGACCCTAAATTGAATATATTTATTGGTGTAAGGGCATAGATATAAAAACATCTAGGTTTCTAAAGAATTCAATATGATAATTTAGTCAACAAGGCAAAATAAAAAGATTAAAATTATTGTGATAATGTAAGAAAAGAAAGTTTATGGAGGTTAATATAATAATTATTAGAAAAAATTAGAAATTTTTTATTTGAATATTAACATGTAATCGACATTGAAAATTATTTATATTGATTTTTTATATACATTTTTAAATGAAATTATCATTGATTTACATATATAGAAACTTTTACTTTTTACGGTGTTCTCATAATATTTTAGTTTTTTACTTGAATAGAACCATTTTTAATATCTAATATAAATATATTTACTATTTGTATGAAAAATAACTATTTATAGAGAGAGTTAATAAGAAACATAAAAAAATCCTAATGCAGATACTAAGCATTACAAGTTAAAATAGAAATCCTTACCGAAAGAGATTAGTGATAAAAGAATGCATATAAAATCTGTCCAATGCATTATTTACCATCAAATCTTGACAAATTAAGTTTGTTTTAAGATTTAAATTTCCTTATATTGATCCAATATATATAGTATGCTATATATTAGTAAGTAATATATGAAATTCAGTAGAAAAAAGAATGATAGCATCTATTTCTTACAAGTTAACCCAAGTGTTCTTTACTTCTTTTCAACTTTCATGTGCATATATACAACCATCCATATACGTTTACATGCACACACAAGTATATACATACATACATATATATATATATATATATAGAGAGAGAGAGAGAGAGGGTCACTATTTTGTAAACTTTTTTTTTTTCGTGTAAACTTTGGATTTCATAGGTTTTTTGATGAAATTGTTTCATATCATTCATTTATTGATGAAATTGTTTCATATATCTGTGTTTTTATGTAGTTTCATATGTTTTTTTTCATTCCTATGAAACTGTTTCATATATTTTCTCAGTTTGATGAAACTTTGACGTTTTTACATAAATAACACAAATATATGAAACAATTTCATCATGAAACGAATGATATGAAACACTTTCATCAAAATAAACAATTTCATTAAGAAAACCTATGAAATTCAAAGTTTACACACATTTAGAGGTTTACAATTTATTATTCCTCTATATATATACATATATATATATATATAGATTATGTGAGACCAAACTATTTTCATGAGATCCATAAGGTCACATTTTTACATTTGAAACTTCACATCAAAACACTTAATACATACTCATGTGAAACCAATTAACCAAACACACACACACACACACACACACACATATATATATATATATATATATATATATATATATATATATATGAGAGAGAGAGAGAGAGAGAGAGAGAGATGTTCAAATACGTATGTGAGAAGTAGAAAATTGATCATAACTCTTGGATCAAATGATCAAATAATCTGGTGTTTAACGATCAAAACCGCAAATCTTGACCATTAAAGAAAAGAGTAATATGGTAAAGTGGCGACGATAATCAAGATCGAACCGTTAACCATTGATCACTTCATCATCATTGTCGACGGCAACAACAGAAGTATGATCAAACTATCATCGATTTCTCTCAATTCTTTCTCGACCATGCATATATCGCAATTATAGGTTATCAAAATTATCAAATTTCTTAATCTGTGAATTAATTAAATAGTTAATATGTGAATGACTTAAAAATAGTTCATAAGTAAATCTTCCGGGTTCATATATAAATCAGTTTTATAGTTCATATGTGAATAAGATAAATAGTTCATATATGAATTATATGGATTCACATATGAACATGTAGTTCATATGTGAATCACACAGGTTCACATATACACTTGTTTGCTGCTTATTTATAAATGTTACGAAAAAATTGAATATTTCGTATAACTCAAGGAATTGTGGTTCAAAATATAATATTTGAACTGATAATTCATTTATGATCCAGATTTTTATCCTAGTATTCTTAACTAAGGCCTTCCGTACCCCAGCGGGGAAGGGGCTCGGGATGGGGGATGTGGCAGCGGGGTGAGGGCGGGGTTGGGCTACGGCCCGGGATGGAGTTGCGGGGCGGGATGGTGAGCGGGGTTGGGTTCCCGAGCCATCCCGAGGGTTTTATAAAAAAAAAAAAATTAATTAAATTTTTAAAAAAATAACCGTTGAACGGCTCTTTCTTAAAAAAAAAAAAAAATTCTCAATTTAATCCCACTATATATTTAACCCTCAACCTCTTATTTCTCACACCTCTCAACCTCTTATTTCTCACACCTCTCAACCTCTTATTCTCTCAACCTCTTATTTCTCACACCTCTCAAACTCTCTCAAATTTTCTCAACCTCTATATATTAAACAATATGGATTCGCCACAACCCGGTTCACCAACCGCATCATCATCATCCGTAGACACCGACGAGTTGTTGAATCTACAAAGGGAAATTTTTCGACATGCTGCACAATCGCTGTATGGTAGCACCGCCTCATCGTCAACAAGAGAGAGGGCCGCAAACATTGAAAGAGGTCGAGTAACTGCAAACGAGCGGCTTATGCGGGACTACTTTGGCGTCAACCCGATTTATACACCGGATATGTTTAGGCGGCGGTTCAGGATGAGCAGACAACTATTCACCAACTATTCGAGCAGACAATCAGTCGCCCATCTTCAACGATGTATATGATGGAAAAGCACCCGACTGCCCTTTTGAGGTGAATGGAGCCACCTACAAGCATGGATATTATCTAACGGATGGGATATATCCGGAATGGGCTACTTTCGTAAAATCATTTACGTGCCCACAAGACTCTAAACGACAAAAGTTCAAGTCCGCGCAAGAATCCGCACGTAAAGATGTTGAACGAGCTTTTGGCGTGCTTAAACAACGTTGGCATATACTTCATAACCCGGCACGCGGATGGGAACCGGCAATATTGAGAAACATTATGTACGCTTGTGTCATATTACACAATATGATACTCGAAGACGAAAACCATGCTATTTGTGGTGACGTGGAAAACGACTTTTTCACGAATGATATCGAAAGCCAAATCAGTGAGACACAACGCGCGGCAAATGTTCGAGAAGTCATAAACCGGGAAACTCATAATAACCTTCGGTCGGATTTGGTCGAACATATTTGGCGTATCCAAGTTCCCAACAATGACGACGAGTAGATTTTTAAATTTATTTTGTAATTTTTAATTTTTTAATGAATGATATGAATTTTAATTTTTATTATTTATCTTATTTTTATTTATTAAATATATATATATATATATATATTTATTTTGTTAAATAATTAAATGTATAAATAAAAGAATTAAAATAAATGAGGTGGCAAAGTGGTTTGAGGGAATGGGGTACGGATGTTTAGGGATCGTGAGGGATGGAGTGAGGGATGGAAGAAAAGCTGATGTGGCGATGATGTGGAGGGGAATCTTTCACAGATAGGAGGGATGGGGTACGGATGGCCTAAAACGCAGTTTTTCTAACATAGCTCAATTGATTATCACTATTCACTAGTGGCCATATCTATGATGTTACAATCTCAAATCCCATACCTTGCATTTTTATATTTCTGTCATTTTTCCTTCCCACACACTACATATAAAATTATTAATATCAAATATATATGAAAATTAGTTTTTAAATAATATAAAAAATAATGTTTAAGTTGATATTAGTGTTATATTAATAATCTAAAGGTTCTTTTTATTAGTTTATAATAGTACAAAATCATAAAAAAATGTATTACTATTTTTCGGTTAATACTTGATAAGTGTTTACTGGTAAGATTTAATACTATCGTTACCTTGTCGGGTAAAATTTTTACTCCATCAAAATGACATCACCTGGTAAGTGCTAACAAGGCAAGAGTTATCACTTTTACTTACAAGGTAAGACTTTTGGTCCTTACAATCGCTCTTATCGGATAAGATTCTCAGTCGTTGACATGTTCATCCGGTAAAATAATATGATTTGGTAAACATTTACCGGGTAAGCGTTTAGTAAATGACCCCTTAGGCTTACACTAATTAACATAGTTACGTGTGTATCATTTGGATCTCTAAATTTTTGTAATGTTATATTTCTACTCCCACACTACAACGGCCGTGTTCCGCCCCTGTTCAAAATCCCCATCCATTTCTAGGGTTTGCTCGATTTTTTATTTTAGCCAAACGTAATATTATGAATTCATTTTACACCTTTCTAAAACTATATAATATCAAAATGTTATATTTAGTCTCTCAAACTTTTCTTTTGATACATTTCTCATACTTGATGATTTTGGACCATTTATGGAAATCTTGGAAATGGTAGGGGTTTTACCCTCTTTGATGTACTAAAGGCTTGAGTTTCTTTGGATTTCCATAAAAAAGACTTGCTTATATTTATGAAACATTTTGAGGAGCCAACCTCATGGTTTAAGTTATTGTGTTTGGAAACTGTAGGGAAAATCATTCAAATGAAAGATCGATGTTTTGGTCATTTAGGATCATCTTAAAATAAGCGATTCAATTTCTAAAGGAGCATCTTGATTGGGGAAATTTACATGGTTTGATTATGTTACGTATCCTATAGTTATGTCATATTCTAATCGTAATGCATTGGATCCATAGATATAAGTGTCGATTTGTTGGTTTTAAAATGAGATAATCATTTCAGAATTGTAGCTAGAAATAGGCATCAAGTCTTCAGGGTCACTGTTATGTGGACTCTTGGAGTCGAACATAGACCATTGACTCTATGGTGTGTTTTCTAGTGAACGAGCATATCTAGGATCCTTGGAGTCTTACGCCATGAACCGTGCAAGGTTGAATTGGATGATCATTTATCCGTAATGCGGCTCATCAACATTAATATGTGGCTTACTTTTGTGTTATGTTACAATCCATGAAAAACCGAGTCTCCCCCGTCATTGTAAGATGTGTTTTGACTTTATAGTCTTAAAAATGAAATGCTTAGAATTGTCACGTCTTGCTATCTGCTTTGAGCCTGAGAGGATTTCTGATTGTCGGTAAAGATTATATTTTTGGATTAATGATTTATAACCTTGTTTGCAAACTGTTTAAACGAAATAGGTGTTAAGCGTAATTATATTTTTAAATGACATGTATACCAGGATCTTTAGGTGACGGATCATTGAATATGCTAGAGTGGAGAATTGGGATAGAGGCACTTTTGGCTATCAACTTTTTGATTACTTGGCGAATTTGATGATTGTAGCGACATTTGATTGTAATCTAAATTCATTAATTGATTTAGATTTGGAGGTTGTTAACTGCTATCAGTTTCTTGTTACTGTAAATGCTTCGTATAGTCCCGTTTTGGGTGAAATACACCACTACAAAAAAAACCATTATTTCTGACGTCATATTCCGTCGGTAATCACTAAAATTCGTCGGTAATTGTAACAACCGATTATTTATTAAATAATTGGAAGTCTTGTAGCCAAAGTGTAATAAGGGAAAAGATGATGAGGGACCATTTGGCAATTAAGGAAAGATATTTAAGGGAGCAAATCCCTAGGTCCCCTCATTTATTTCAATATCCTGGTGTTGGCGGTTGAGAAGAGAAACGATTAAGGGAGAGGGGGAAAACATCAATCGACATCAAATTTCGATCAGGAGAGCTCTAAATTGGTAAGCCTTGATTCCTTTCCTTTGTAAAGTCTAGTGTTTATCTTCTTAATCAAGAGATTTGGGTGTTTTAGTGGTTAAACTGTGTGTTTTCTATCTTGGTTAAGCTTTGTGGGTGTTGGGTGAAAGTGGACCCTTATGAGAGGTAAAAGATTTGTTAATTGGCTGTTTTAGGTCAGGAATATAGTCATAATCTGGTATCTAGCAAAGGTTGAGACTAAATCTCACCCACAAACCGATTTTTAAGATTTGGGGTTTGGGCAGTACGAACTGTCCGAGAATCGCCCATCCGGACAGTGTTGGTGTCCAGATAGCTTTGCTATCCGGATAATGGGAGTGTCCGGACCATCGTGTCCGGGTAGCAAAAGACCGGAGGCATCCGGATTGTTTTACCAGATAGCTTTCCGGATAAGGGTGTCCGGATAAGGGTGATCGGCCAAAAGTGTCCGGATAGTAGGTGACCAGATAGAGGATTCCGGGATGGTTCGCGTCTGGACAGCTTCTCCGGATAGTCGATCCGGATACCTCGAGTGTCCGGGTAAATCTGGGGTATCCGGGAAGTGTTAGTTCCGGGTAGTTTGGGTGTCCAGTAGGATGTGTCCGGATAGCTAGTATACTAAGGTTTGTCAGTATGCTTTAGGTGTTCGGATTCGTTTTGGCTTGTTCGAAAGAAAGGGAGGTGCACGTAGGAAATCACTACAATCAGGTGAGTTCCCTAAACCTCTTTACATTAAATGAAATGTCAAATGCTTTACTGATCATGGTATATTTACAAGTATGATTTGTTTACGAGCTTTTATAAATTCTCGCATGAAAGCATGTTTTGGAAAGACTTATGTAGTATGATTGAACGTTTTACAAAGATTTCACGCCTTGTGATTTATTGTTAGTTATGTGTATATGCTATGTGGAGTCGGGTTGCACAGTGGGACCAGTGTACTTCGGGATCCGATGATCCCTTGGGAGTTTGCTATGAACCGGTAGGATGGAATTCGTTTCCGTCCTATTCGAGAAATGGGGAGTCTGCTTGGGCCCCGATACGAGACGAGAGGGGAGTCTGCTTGGGCCTCGATCGTGGTTCTGATTGGTACGATCCTTGAACACTGTGCAAGTACCCATGTTTGGATTTTATATTGAGATGTATGACTTATCAAAGAATTGGTATCTGTTGGATGTTATAACTGATTTTTTTAAAGGGAATTCACTAGACCGTTTGGTCTAACATTCGCTTTTCAAAACTAAACCATTTTTAGGAAAGCGCACTAGTGGTGCTTCGAGCAAGGGTAAGGAGACTGCTTGAGCTAGGAGATGGAAGCTTTAGCACGAGACCGTATAGTTCTATTAACGGAGCGCTTAGATAGAAATTCTCAGCTGTGGATGGAATGTCTTTCCGCTGCTAATTTTGGATAGTTCAGACTTTAACTATTTGCTTAATGAAAATTTTTATGTAATTGGGACCCGGTTTGGGATTTATTTATCTATGTTATGTTGTTAAATGTTTTGGGTTGTTACAGTAATCCGTCGGTATTCAGGGTCGGAAATTATTTGGTAGGTATTTGGTTTTCCGACGGATTACCGACGGACTTTAGCGGCGGATTACCGACGGACACAATTAGCGACGGATTATCGACGGCCAAGTTTTACTGACGAACCAATTACCGACGGCCAATAAAAACATTAAAAATAATAATAATTAACTACCGACGGAATATCCATCACTAATCCGTCGGTAAAATTTGATTTTTTTTTTAAATAAATTTTTATTTGCTTTCATGATCAGCCAACTAAGTTTCGTCATGATGAACGCTCAATTAACAGATTACCACAAATGCATTATATAATAACTAGCAGTGTGCTCTTGCAATGTATCGGGTGAGCAATATGTGAAAGTATTGTAAATGGATAATAAAAAGCCCTTAGGCTTGTCAATTAGCAAAGGGATGTAGCTGTTTTGCTCAAATACACAACATATTCAAAGTTTGAATCCTTTGAGAAGATGAATGTAAACGATTCTGAAGTTTTGTGGTGAGCATACCCTTCATTGGGCGCTTGGTCACGATCATGGCCTTGGCCAGCTAACATCACGATAGATGATTGGTGGCTTCACACATCGAGATCCGTAAGATTACACCCATCCACTAGCAGTGAAGACGGAACCAGACAATTGCTCACCAAAGTATATCGTTCCTCTACAACAATGATGAGTTTTGTTAAAACTTAAGGTAAAATTAGCCAATATTTTGTTAAAAAGCTTATATTGTTTATGTAATAGAATTATTTTTTTCAACTATTACGGAAGATACCATGTTTGTTGTAGTAATGTTGTTCGAGGGTGTACAACCTCCACAACAAGACATCCTTCAAATGGAAGGCAGAAATCAACAATATATACGATCTTTTCAACAAACCGGCTATTCAGATGATTAAATATCATAAAGGAAAATAACCAAGATATATATAGATATATACACACTAGTTGTGTACCCGCACGATACAGCACGGGTGAATCATAATCATGTGCCAAAGCAATGCAGCAGAGTTTCTTGTTGCTTGTGTTGGAATTCAAGAAACTGTACACCAGTTTTCCAAAGACTATAATATGAGCCAATGAGGTAGTAAATGCTCTACTGACTCAGTGACTCATATGGATATGATCAGATGGTAAACAGTGATCTGATCCTTCTCTGATCTGCCAACTTGCCTTGGCCAATGAATTTTTTTTAATTTACCTATAAAGTGCATTAAATTATTGATTTGGACTTTCTCAATGTCGTAAGAACATTAAATAATTCGTCGGTAATCCGTTGCTAATTACCAACGGGGATTATTTATTTTTTATTTTTTTAATTAACTAATACGTATGTAATCCGTCGCTATTTACCGACGGATTGTTTATTTTTTATTTTTTAATTAACTAATCCGTCGGTAATCAGCAACGGATTACCGAGGGATAATTATTTATTTATTTATTTATTTTTAATTTTTTTAAAATAAAATCCGTTGGAAATCCGTCGCTAATTACCGACTGCTGGTATCCGTCGATTTTCGTCGGAATTTGAGTTTTTACACGGTTAAGGTTGAACCGTTGCTAAAAATAAGGTTTTATGCGCGGTTCTAGATTAACAACCGTGTATAAAAGGTACTCGACAATTACAAACGGTTGCATAGAAAAAACTTCGTACAAAGGTTACCTTTTATACGCAATTGTGTGTTAAAACCGTGTACAAAGGGGTTTGTTTTATACGCAGTTGTATGTAAAAAAACGTGTATAAAAGCACCATCTTTATACGCGGTTTTTAACAAGAAACCGCGTATAAAAGTACCCTCTTTATACGCGGTTGTATGTAAAAAACCGCATACAAAGGTTACCTTTTATACGCGGTTTTTACATAAACCCGTGTATAAAAGCTACATTTGTACACGGTTTTAACACACAACCGCGTATAAAGGCCTTACCTAGAAAATACAAGGAAGGTGCCTTTTTTTACCCAATGCGGCTCATTCTCGGAAAAAAAAAACACATTTTTGATGATTTTTGGCGTTTTTTTTGGAGGTTTTCGGTGGTTTTTTGGCAAATTTGAACATTTTTTGATCATTTTATTAATATATTGTACAAAACACTTTATTTTGTTTATAATAACACCTACTTTCAAATTTATATATAGGACTCAATGACGACCACGACTCCCTTTGCAATTACACAAGTAGAGGAGGTGGCTTGCAATATCACGAGATCGTTTAGTTTGAAACGCATGAAAGATGGTAAAATGTAGTAATGAATGGGGGGGTTGTTTTAAGAATTATTAGAGTTGATTATACGATAAAATGTACTAGAATGTTTGGTTACTTTGAGATGTTACATTTACGTTGACGATCTTTAAAGTTTAATGGTTAATGGTTATTTTGACATGCTACACGTACGTGTCTAGTTGATTTTTGTATTTGAAATTGTGTTTGAAATGTTTCATTATTTCAATTGGAGTCGTATTTGGAAATGTAGTTTATCGGATCTAATACAACTTCACCAATATTTGTAATAATGGATGGTAACAAAATCGAAAAAATATTAAAAATATAAATATAACTCATTATACACAGTTCTAGTAAAAAAACCGTGTACAAATGTTTTCATTTTTTTATAAATGGTTACATTTATACACAGTTTTGTTTGAAAACCATGAAAACTTATTACAATTGTAAACGGTTTTGGCAAAAAAGTGTGTAAGATAGACACTTTTATAAACGGTTAATAGGACTTTTTTAAACGGTTTAATCTAAAAACCGTGTAAGATAGACACTTTTATAAACGGTTAGCAAGACTTTTTTTTAACGGTTTCATCTAAAAACCATGTAAGATTGTGACTTTTATACACGGTTAATATTACTTTTCTAAATGGTTTTGAAACCGTGTATAAAAGTTGAGTTTTATACGCGGTTTTAAAACCGTGTATAAAAGTTCGATACTTTTACAAACACTAGCCATATACGCGGTTCCAAAACCGCATATAAAGTATAAAACAACCGTTTATAAAACTCATATAGTACAAGCGGATTTCCGCAAAGTCCCCATCCGTCAGAAAAGACAAATTTATGATTTTTTGTTATAATTTAGTTTTATTATAAAAACATGACTTTTATGATGGATAGGGATGTCCACCAGAAATCCGCTAGTAATATCAAATTTTAACTTTTTTTATTTTTTCAAGAACTTTTTGTGGATTTTTGGCGGACTTTTATTTAAAAATTATTTTGGTGTATTTTTCGCATTTCCTCTCCGTGAATACGTATTCATGTCAAAATAGTCTTTAGTGGGTTTTATAGTGACTTAGTGGTTCGCATTGGGTTATAATGGGTGTTAATTGTCTTATCAAACCGACTACAACAAGATACATACATGTTGTACTTATTTGCACACAAACACGTAATAAGTGACATATGGTGTCATATTGGGTCTTAATAATTCATAAAAGGTCATATTGGGCTATAATGGTGGTTTAGTGGTTCATATTGGGGTGTAGAGATTTTTAGTTGTCTTATCGACCCTAATAGACAACACATGCATCTATGCAGTAGATACGTGCACACAGTCACATAATAAGTCACTACTTGTGTTATTGGGCCTTAATAAGTCATAAAATGTTATATTGGGCTATAATGGTGGTTTAGTGGTTTATATTGGGGTATAATGGTCCTTAGTTGTCTTATCGACCCTAATACACAACACATAGTCAATATGTGGACACAAGCACATAATAAGCCAATACTTGTGTTATCAGGACATAATAAATCATAAAATGTCATATTGGGTAATAATGGTGGTCTAGAGGTTCCTATTGGAATATAATGGTTCTTAGTTGTCTAATTGACCCTAATACACAAAACATGCATATATATATATAGGCTAGGTATCAAATACAAACCAGGTAGTTTGTACAAACTCGTACAAACCATACCTAGCTTCATGATTTTGTAAATTTGGCTTCATGAATATATATATATATATATATATTTTGGCTTCATGAATATATAATTTGGCTTCATGAATATATCATTTGACATTTTTAACTAATTTTTTTACAAAAATAAGGGTATTTTAGTGTATTTTTGTAAAAAAATTAGTTAAAAATGCCAAATGATATATTCATGAAGCCAAATTATATATTCATGAAGCCAAAATATATATATATATATATATATATATATTCATGAAGCCAAATTTACAAAATCATGAAGCTAGGTATGGTTTGTACGAGTTTGTACAAACTACCTGGTTTGTACCCGATACCACCCCTATATATATATATATATATATATATATATATATATATATCTGTGTGTGTGTGTGGACGATATGTGTAGACAAGCACATAATAAGTCATCACTGGTGTTATAAGTCACCAACGATCTTAAAACTTCCTCGAAAGACGTGCAAACTCCCGTATTCAATCTGAATCTTGCAACCCAAGTTGGATAGTTGTCCAATTGAGATTAAGAAACAAGTCATGGATTGAACAAATTTGACATTCTTTAATGTTTGAATACACCCATAGAACATTTTGATCCGCACAATACCGATACCCTGAGTGACATACGAAGTATTATTCCACATATAAATGTTGTTACTTCAAATTCTTGAAGGTAGGGAAACAATCCCAAAATGGTGACATATGGAAAGATGACAAATATCTAACACCAATGCGTGTCACCTTACGGTGGTGTAGTTGCGGCAGAGAAGTCATTTTTCTCCTCTTCGACTGCAACGACTGATGATTTGACGTTGTCTTTTTCTTTGTTCCTAAAACTTAGACAATCTGTCACCCATTGACCTGACTTATGACAATAATTATAGTTGTCGCAGATGTTTGATTTCTCCAAAACTTTATTCAAAATAAAGAAAGAAAGAAAGAGACAGATTGTGAAATTCTCCAAATTTGAAGAACTCCCAAAAAAAGATCATCATGAGAGAGAAATATTATGTAAGAGCATCCACACAAGACTCCTTGCAAGATGACATGGCATGACATGTGGCTTGCAAGGTCTTGCAAGAGAACCCACTTCTTTCATAATTAGAAAGATCTTTCACAAACAATATATATTAAACAAATGCATTTTTGTTTAATTTAATTAATTTATTTGTTTGTTTAAACATTAATTATTAATATGTTTATTAAATTTAATTCATTTATTATTATTTGAACATTAATTTTTAATATTTTTATTAAAATTTCTTACCCACGCTTTATTTAAAAAAATGATATTTTTATGCAATACTTTCAATATATTCATGTATTTTATCTGTTAATTAAATTATATTTACACAAAATATAGTAAAAGAAAACAAAAGTAAAATTTTAGTTATCTATATTTTATAATTAATTTATTAGTTATATTCTAATTATCTATATTATTTATATTATAATTTATTACTTTAGAAAAGAGTTTGGTCTTGCATGTGTGTAGAAGGTGTTATTGCAAAGCTGATGTGGCACTTTAGAAAGAATCTATGAATTAAATATGTAGTATAGGTAAATAATATTTTATCAAATGTATGATATATTTTAGTTACATAATCAATGTTGTAATCTTTAAAATAAAGAACGTATTAAAGTTAAATGTAATATCTTTAGAGATTTTAAATTTTGATTCTTTATTTTAAATAAAGTTAGGAGAATAATTTGTTGGAGATGTTCAACAATTGTTGGGGTTTTACATGTATTACTTAAGGGCATCTCCAATGTGTCACTCTATATTTTACACCAAATTTCAAAAATAGTGTAAATTTTAGTGTTAATAGTAAATCATCTCCAATGGGTAACACTATTTTTTAAAAGTAATGTAAAAGTAGTGTAAATGAATAGTGTTACACCAAATATAGTGTAATACTATTCATTACACCAAATTTAGTGTGGAAAATAGAGACCCCATTGGAGATGTAAATAGTGTTTTTTACACCAAATTTAGTGTTTGGTGTAAGATTTAGTGGCCCCATTAGAGATGGTAACAATTGAATGCACAAGAGTTGCATAATCTTGTAGAGAAACATTTAGGGGTTTACCATTTGAGTCTTTGTAGTGAGTTAGAGATAAGGACTAATTAAATAATTAGCATTAAGAGGGGTACATAAAGTTTCGTTATTTGTTTTTAATAGATTAAGTAATCAGCATTAAATAGCAGTGCATAAGGTTTTATGGATTTTTTTTAAGAGTTTTTCATAAATACTTTATAATATAATATAGATATATAAAATTAATTTTTGTAAATTGTTAAAACAAAAAATCAAATTTACAAATTACAACAATCTATTTAAAAAATTCTAAACATTTGCTTAATCCGGTTTATTTTCAAATTAAAGAAACAATAAATATAAAAAAATAAGGATATTATAAATTAATTAATCTTAGCCACATACTTGACAAATGAAAAAAAGTAAAACAATAATAATAATAAGAAGTATTTTTTATGGTTGATTCAGCATGGCATATTCTTGGCAAACGTAATCAACGTGCACCTCAAGTAACACGTTTATTGTCTCATGAATGGAACACATTTAATTCGACAACTTACGAACAACATATATATGTCGATGTTTTCGTGGCCTAAAATACATTTAGGGGCTGTTTGGTGGGTTTTCCATTAAGGCCTGTATGAATAAAATTGTCTGTATGGATTAATCTGTCTGTATAGATTGAAAATGTTTTTGTTTGGGAGGGTGTTTTTATATATGGAATAACCATGTTTTTTAATTGGGAGAGACTGGTTTGGACAAAACTTGGCTTTCTGCATAAAGTTTCATCCTAAAAGCTTAATAAATAAGTCACTTTCTATATCATTAAGTCACTACCAAACAGTCATGTATAGCTGACTGAATAAGTTATGTGTCCCATTAAGCTCATTAAGCTGCTAACAAACAGGCCCTTAATGGTATTTGGATTACCGGAAATATAAAAGGTGGTGGAGGTTGAAACAATAACATGATCATTTTACAAAAATTGTGATAACGTTTATATCACATGGGATAATAGAAATGATAAGACTTAGTGGCGGTGGTGTGTGAGCGACTTGACTTGTAACTTAGGTTATGTCAACGGTCGTCCAAATCAGAGATGTAATATTACAGTATCACATGTGATGGACTACATCATTACATGTGATTTTGATATAGTAAAACTGTGTTTTTGTAAAGTGGTTGTGTTTTTGTATGAACCAACCCCTATATAACATTCCAAGCACAAGAGAGTAGATTAATTCAATACTTTTCGTAATTGAAATGTGTAAGTTTTTTTGTAGGTTCACCCTGTTGTCATTATGACAAAAGATCGACACTGACAGTCTGACACCCTTTATTGATGGTCGAGACCCAAAACAGTTGGCATATCCAATAATGTAACACCTCGAATTTCCATTATATTATATTTAATATGAAGGGGGACGATTTGTAATTTAGTCTAAGTTTTTGGACTATTTGTAAATGTAAACTCCAGGGTTGAATTGGTAAATTGATGAAAGTTGTTTTGGTATATAAGTTGAGAGTCGGCATATGAATTGAGAAATATCTCATTTGGATTTCTTGAAATCGGTCTAACAAAGCAGAGAACTCTCGATAGCAACTCTCATTCGGTAAGGAAATTGAGGATCTTCTTCAATTCAATCTCTTAAACGATTTGATAATCAGGTTAAATTGGTTTCGATTAGGTTATCGAATTGTTGGTGGAGAAGATTGAGTTTGGCAGACCCTGTATTCGATTTCTGTTTCCAGGTGAGTTCATCTCTTCTTCTAAATGATTTCAGTTGAAATTGAATAAGATATTTGGTAGCAAACTATCTAAATGATTTGGTAAATATGTATTGGAATGAAATCGACCAAGAAATTGAACTTAGATGAGTTTTTAGAGTAAAATTGACGTGCAGATCGAAGTCCCGGTATCGAAGTCCGGTATCAAAGTCCCGGTGTCTAGTTTCGGTTTCAATTTGGATCCGGTATGGGTTTCGGTTTCAATTTGGATCCGGTATGGGTTCCGGTTTCAATTTGGATCCGGTATGGGTTCCGGCTTCAATTGGGATCCGGTATGGGATCCGGTTTCGTTTGGGATCCAGTTTGGGATCCGGTTTCAATGTGGGATCCGGTTTCAATTTAGGATCCGGGTTAAGATATGAGTTCCGGTCTTGATTTGAGTCCAGGTTCCGGACAGTTCCGGACTTGGTAATGGATTTCGGATGGTTCCGGACTTTGAGCCCGGAATACCTTTTCTGATGAGTTTTTCGGATAGTTTCGGATCTGGGTTCCGGATAAGGGATTTTTCCGGATATAGTTTCCGGATGCATTATCTGGTTAAGCTTTTTAGCAGAACCCCCGTGCTAAGTCGCCGAAGAGGGATAATTGAGAATAAGGGTATGATATTATTTGGAATTCTCAGGTTTGAGAATATGATATGAAATGTTTGTGCATTCGAGTAAATATGCACGTATGTTAGTAAGTGTAATAGATCCATAGGCACTTGTATTATTTGTAACGTGGAATAGGCATAAAGTAAATTGTAATTCCCGTTGACCTGAAATGAGGAATAGGCATAAAGTAAATTGTAATTCCCATTTCGTAAGGTGATAAGAAACGTGGAATAGGCATAAAGTAACTTGTAATTCCCGTTGATGTGAAATTAGGAATAGGCATGAAGTAAATTGTAATTCCCATTTCATCGTATGACGTGAAATCATGGAATAGGCATAAAGTAAATTGTAATTCCTGATTTCTATGGGAAGGTAATAGATAGACATAAAGTAAATTGTAATCTCTACTTCCACTCCAAGAAATAGGCATAAAGTAATTGTAATTTCTTGGACATGAGCAATGATCTAGAATCTGTGATGATTCGTAGTAGGTTCTAGAACGTGATGATATGACTTACTTAGTGTTAGTCATATTCATGGAATCGAGTATGTTCCCGTCATCGCAAGATGGTTATATATACGGTAAGAATGATGGCAAACCAGGTTTGTTTATACGCTTTGTTCACTTTCGGTTTTCAAAGCTAATAAGGTTTTAATTTGAAAATGGATGTTCTCACTAGGCGTAAGCCTAATCTTTTCAAATTAATTTTTTTTACTAGGTACAAGCTCAGGGAAGTAACGGGAAGAGGGGCGAGTGATTGCTGATACTAAACTTTTGGGGATAAGTGGAGAAGTTAGCTTATTCGAGGATGTTTTGGAGAATGGTCTAAACAACTAGCATAATCTGATCTTAATGTTCAGGATTAGATTAGTAGGTTGTTTAGATAAGCTCAAGTTGTATATATGTGAACTCTCATGGTTAATTATCCATTTATGTATAAAAATTTGGATGAAATTAAGAATAACTTTGATAAATTTTAAGGTTTAAATTATCCTGGTTGTTGGACGTTTCAAATAACCTTCAAAACAACTTAAAACAATGGTGAAAGTTGTTTGTAGTGCACCACATAAGGCTTATAAATTTCAAATTTTAAATCTATGTGGGACAAGTTAATTTATACCGTCATGACCCCCACTTCACTTAAATGAGCTCACAAACTCACAAGTTTCATCTTTGTTCATCAATATGGGACGAGTAGTCACAAACTATCACACTTAAATTCTCGACGTACTCGTAAGGCTACCCAACATAATATTATTTTTCATTGACGATTTGTGATTTGTCTAAAATGTTACCTGGGTAGTTATTGATTTAAATATGTATGTATGTATAGAGAGGGGTCGGGAGGAGAGAAAGGGTAGAAACTTGCACTACAAAAATCAACCTTATCAGTGACGGAAATTTTCGTCGCTGATTTGTCACTTAAAGTAACCACCGTCACTAATCTATCACTGAAAGTCCGTCGTTGTGAAGGTGGTGTGTGATGCTTATCATCGACAGAATTATTAGCGGCAGACAGAGAAATGTTTAGCGACAGGACTCCGTCACTAATCTGTCGCTGCTTTTAGAGAAAAATAAAAATAAATAATTTTAAAGACTTTAGTGACGGAACCGTCACTAATCTGTCATTAAATTTAGAAAAAAAATGTGCTTCCTGTATTTATATACAAATACGTGTCCATAATTTGAAAATAACAAAGCAAAACAACCCAACAAATTCAAAATACACTACGGGTGCAAATACGATATGCGTGCAACATAGCAATCTAACTAGGGGGAGGGCCGAGAGGGGGGGAAACGTTTCTATGTTGCTGCATAAAAGCAGCAAATTGCTGCGACATTATGAGTTGCTTAACTAACTGGGTAGCATCTGTTCGACCTACAGCTCCGTGTTCCGCTTCCTTTTGATCTCCAAATGGGACAAATTACGCTCATCTCGCTCCTTCGACTCCCTCACCTCTCTCCCAATCCTTTTCATCTTCTATGTCAACTCAGCTAACTGTGAATATTCAACATTTTACTATTAGTATTTGTTGGCAATGAATAGTAACGACAAGATAGATAACCTATATAACCAACGTACCTCTGATGTCGGATTAGTTCCGGATGATCTCCCGCCGCTGCTTCTACTACACTCACCCCTTATAGCATAACGGGGATCATGGGTCGCCCCGAACCCAAACAAACGTCCCTTATTCCGTACTTCAAGACTCTACTCTCAAAGAGATGTTTCATCAATCGGAGGGGCGTCGGGATCCTGGCTAGCCTGTGACTCGTCCCTAAGCTCTCGAAAGCGCTCATATGGTTTACCAAATCAAAAGCGGGTGAGCTTATATCTGTAGATATTTCAGCAGCATAAGGACTCTAAATCAAACATATCCAACCTATCTACTTAGTCATAGCCTAACGTCTTCCCAACAATGGCAGCCCAAACTACATTATTATCTATACATTCACATATATACATGCATATATATATATACATAACACATATACATATATCCATTGTTGTTACCAAACAACGCACACGTTATCTATACATTCACACATACACATGCATATTAACTTATATACAACACATATACACATATCTAGAACAATATATACATAGATCCAATCGCGGTTAGCAACTAACACTCATACACATCGTGTATACATATATAACACTAATCGATGGATACATTGAACATATTCACATACACATAAGACAAAGTCATGGTTTTAGAGAACTTACCACGTATCTAGCTGGTTTGGGGTAAACGTACATTAGAGGATCAGTAGGCAGATCGGATGCACGTGGAGTGTACTTATGGTTCGAGCAGTGGAGTCGCTCATACACCTCACTAGAAGTCGGATTGCGACCCCATGCCTCTGTTTACAATAGAAAGTTAAGCTAAGTTGTTAGTAAACATACAAATTAATCTCAGTTAATATTGGAAAATTTTGTAAACTTACCATCTTGTATCGGTGTTGTGTAGTACTGATTAAGCAATACGGCCCATTCTGTGGGCCACTCATGTGCACTCCTCATACAATCCTTGTATCTATTAAGCATGGTATTGGTTCATGCAGTCCTCACTTCTCCCTCTTCGGGTTCAACAGATACTTTCCCTACATGCACAAGATTGTGTCAAGGTAAAAACAATAATATGATATATACGATTACTTTAAAAGTGATTCATGTACCAATCCTAAGGTAAAAACAATAATATGATATAACACGATTACTTTAAAAAAACAATAATATTATATGTAGGTGATTGGATGTAAGAAAAGGGATAACTAAGGTACGAATATCCTATTTCTTTGACTCGAGGGTAACCGATTACATTCCGAAAATCTCATCCATCTTGATAGACGTGACTCTGAACCTTATGGTTTCGAATACTTGTATAGGAAAGATTTCTTTCAGTTCAAAGTTGAGTTTATGTTAATCATTTGAATACGTTTTATGATTTGAACATATTGTTGAAAGAGTTTGACTTTTTGATTGTTGACTTCATGTTTTACGAAAATTGCATGATTTCCGGATGAATTGATTTTTGAAGATACGATATGTTTCAAGTCAATTAGAATATTTTGAACGAATCTGTTTCAGATTGATTAGATACTTATGAAATATGGTTTATGATATAATGAAACATTGATTTTCGACGACACGAGTTTTCTTGATTTTGAATTAGACTCAACACTTGGGCCACGGGTGTTGAGATGCCTTCCGTGGTGGCTATTAATGACCATGGCGTTCTCGTAAAGGCTAAAGCCAAGTCAAATAGGGGACGTAGGATGCATCCAAAGCCGAATACCAGAAAATGTCTGGTTACCGTACATAACCAATTACCGGATAGAACCGAATACCTGGTTACCGGGGAATGGGTGGTGTTGTGCCCAACATTGGCATTCCAAGTCTGATTGGACTGATCATCCGATTAGACAACGTGTTATTGCAATACGGATGACTTATTGATTTTTTTTTTAAAACATGATTTCTACATCCTTTATTCGTGTTCAGAATGGTTTCACTACTACTGTTTTACGTTAACTATAATTTGAACTTATAATATGTTCACATGGTTATGTGCATTATCGGATTATCCACCCAGTGAACGACATTGCTCAGCCGTGGTGTTTTCTGTTTCCTCGACATGTTTAGGTTTCACTCCAGGGATGGGTTGAAAGATCGAGATCAATGGAAGTAAAAAAGACTTAAGATTAACTTTTGTATATCGGATTGTATAATCTTTTAGGATCATTTCAGGCGATAACATTTTGGGTTTGTAATTATGTTTAAGTTTCGTTTTATCTTTGGAAAGCTTAGTACTGCTCTGAATCATGGTGTTTTTTAGTTTGATCCGGTTACCAGATTGTACACTTCCCATCTCAAGTTGTGCGGGGGAGGTGTTATAGAAATATTAAAAACAATTATTTTTAATGATATTTTTTGATGGATTTAAAAATATTTTTAATTTTTATTTGAAATAAAAAAAATCTGTCGGAAAAATGAATTCCGACAGATTTTCGGGGGAATTTGATTTTTAATTAAAATAAAATTCTGATGGGAAATAAATCAGAAATTAATTTTTAAAATAAAATTTTCGGCGGATTTCCGACGGCTTTTTGTACTTAAATAAAAGATAAAAGTATTTTTAATCCACCGAAAATATTTTTATATATTTAAACGTATTTATAAAAAAATTATTAAAATTAATTAGCTTTTTCTGGCGGATTTTAATTATCTATTTTAATTAATTAAATTCTGCCGAAAATCCGTCTAAGAAGTTAATTAATTTTAGTTTATTGGTTTGTAAAATAATTAATTAAAAAATATATACAAAAATCCATCGGTTTTTCGGCAGAAGTCAATGCCGTTTGGCTTTCTTATTATCCGTCGGTAATTCGTCTTTAATTTTCCGGCGAATAATTTATCAAAAATTTCTGCCAAATTTGTCTGAAATAAGAAATATTTTGATGCTCCCTTCGTTTGCCCCAATGACCGAATTAAAAAATCAATGATTCCTTATTTTGAATGAATAATTTTTTTCCATTTAAATGAATTAAGTTTTTAAACATTTTTGATAAATAAATCATAAACTCTAAAAATTGGTTGCTCATATCCTTTCAACCTAAAAACCTAGTTGTAATCTCCTATGAATTTTTTAAAAGTGAGAAATTTTTTTAACCAGTTATACCATTCCCAAACCCTATGTCATTCAGACATCTCGCACCACATCATCGTTCCTCCTCGCCATCCCTTGTCGCCCCATCATCGTTCGTTCTTCATATAGCCTTTGAAATTGTTTTTGTTTTCGTCTTTCGATTCTTGATCCCTATTTTCCAATAAGTAGAAACGAATTTGCCGGGATCCTCATGCCATAACCTGATTAGTTCGCAAGTAATATAACCGAGCCCACCATCTGCCAAAATGTGGATTTGGTAACACTCGACAAAATTCTCGGGCTAGTTTTGTATACACTTCGAATAATAGCTACTTTTTCAATCTTTCTGCCATAACCGACAATTTTTGGATTTCCCCAACAAAAAGTAATAAGAAAGTAATAAGCTGATAAATTGTTTTTTAGGGGTGTTTAGGATTGCTTATACATGTAAAATAACCAAAAAGGTAATAAACTGTTTCAAATAAGTTAATAAACAAGGTAAAATGAAATAACTTATCAAAAACTTCTTATTACCCATGCCAAACTAGTATAAGTAGTTTTTTTTTTCTTTTCTCCATCCAAACACTTAAAGACTCTTTATTACCGATATCATACCAGAATAAGTTAATAAGCACTTTAAATAAGCAATCCCAAACACCTAAAAATCTCATTTAAGGTTACATGCTCTAAATGGCCCTAAAGAAAACAGGTACAACATCAAAGATAACACTTGGGAACACTAAAATGTTTTTAACATAAATCACACAAAAATAGTTGTCTTAAATTCAAGATGATGTTCGTTCGACTAAAAACGACAGAAACTTTCGATTATTCCTTCATCAACTTGGCTTCGTAACAATTTGGGACTTCCAAACTATCACATTCATTCAGACCTTCAGATTCAATTCAGCAACCGCAAAGTCTTCAGATCCTGTCCTCGACCCCCTCTGAACGTTTGCTGATCAAAAATGATAGGAAAGAAAAGAGGGAAAAGAAACAGAAATTTGGACTCTTTTCGATGCATCCAATTTGCAGTTTCGGTTTCAAGATGGTTCCGGACCATAATTTCCAGAAGTCATCAATTAAACATAATATTCATAGGTTTTTCCCATTGGTCATGGGATGTTAAAGTGGGGTCCAGTGACACAGTTAGGCAGTTGACCGTGAAGGAATCATATGTTGATTCTCTCATGCACACGACTGCCGGAAAACCAGATTCCAGCAATCAGTTAAACGCAGTTTTTGCACTTTTTCACATTTGTTGTCCGGGATTCAGAGTTTGATTTTTTGTAAATTGATTCCCTTGGTGTCCATGACTTCTGATGACCTGTAAAACCAACAAACAGAAGTTAGTAAAAAGACAATCTTTATTGCAATAGAGTGCTGTTCAGGGGAAAATCCTTAAAAATATAAACATGGGAACCCCATCAACCGTTAGAATTATTGATCCAATGGATGTGATTGAAGGGGTGGTTACAACTTTATCTTTAAAGATTAAGGGCCTGTTTGTTAGCAGCTTAATGAGCTTAATGGGACATATAGCTTATTCAGTCAGCTATACATGACTGTTTGGTAGTGACTTAATGATATAGAAAGTGACTTATTTATTAAGCTTTTAGGAGGGAGCTGTATGCAGAAAGCCAAGTTTTGTCCAAACCGGTCTTTCCCAATTAAAAAACATGGTCCTTCCATCTATGAAAACACCCTCCCAAACAAAAACTTTTCCAATCTATACAGACAGATTAATCCACACAGACAACTTTATTCATACAGGACTTAATGGAAAACCAACCAAACAGCCCCTAAGGGTAATTAGTAATTGATTACCTCTTGACAGAAACGGCGGTGACATCCAAGGCCAAAAGTGAAATCTGCCACTCAAGTACCAATTGATGTCATCCTGCAGTTAGTGAACACCTGCTTGTATATGGAGCATGTTTAGAAACGGGTAGAAAATGGAGAATGAAGGCATATAAGATAATATTTATGTGTATATATATATATATATGCACCTCAGAAAGCGATGGGCTTTTCTCCCAATTAAATCCTCTTTACTCAGAACCAGTACCCTGAGTGAACTGAGAAGGATGGGCACTCCTCATCTGTTCCAAAAATGGTGGAGCAACACCTGAAACACCAAAATTCATCTCGTAAGAAATTTTTCTAACATTTCGTCCCGATTCCATTAAATAAATATCCTTTTTGAGGTTTCACAGTTTCAGCAAGCCCCTCAATTTCCCGATGTTTCAAATGGTGGATGCAAAGATTATTGTAGAATGGGGTCATAACAATCTTATTAACGAACTAAAATAAACACTGAGAATCAAAATTCAGATATGATATCAAAAAATCATGCACTCAAATAAGATCAAGTAATTACAAATATACAAAAATATTGTGAACGGTCTTAAACAAATCTATATCCATCCGTCCTATAAATAGTGTCGAGCTTCTTCTCAATTGTTATGACTTCTCTCTCCAACTATTACTCTTAATAGGTTATACTTGGTAATAACAATATATATTCCATAGGTGGTAGTTTAATCGTAGATGGATCTAAGTGTATCAAATCCAAAAGGCTAACAACAAAATATACTATAATTGCCAAGATTATATCAATGCTACTAATTTAATGCACTCTACACCCTCAAAAAAGGTGCAAATAAGAATATAACATCCTCCTCAGTTTCTGACCTAACCTGAAATATCCATCTCCCCATTGTAAACCCGCATTCTGGAGATTTCGGATAGTAATGTCGATGAAATGGAGAGCATGTTTGGAAAAATAGGTAAATGTTGAAAGCAAGTACCTCAATGATACTTTTTTACCAAATTGCCTAATGTTGATTGTAGTGCCCATCAGTCTTGTTCAGTAGTCGTTGAAAAGTGTCTTTTTGTATGGTTATCAAGGCAAAAGACCGTGTGAGAAGTTGAGGTTAACGTGAGAAGCGTGAGAAGTTGATATGAACCATTGATCACTTTTAATCAAATGCCCTCCCATGAATTGCGCCTTAGAATGGAATTGATATGGTGCATCTCGGTGCATCTTATCTTGGTGCATCTCATCCTAATGTGCGTCCATTTCTCATCCGATGGTTGATAACCACTTCTCACGCTTCTCATGTTTTTTTTTGGGAAGGGTATCCGAGGACATTGCTCCGACTAATCCCTGGCAATTCGAGGCCGAAGCCCCAGCTGCTAAAGCGTGCAGCCCTGAGATTATCCTCAGTGGCCAAGGTTGCTAACGCCTGGGATCGAACCCGGGGTGGATGGGTTTCGGCCACATCCCCCACAAGCTCTACCAGTGTGCCACAAGCCTTGTGGTTCACGCTTCTCATGTTAACCTCAACTTCTCACTGGAACCCAACCCTGGTTATCAAATTGCCTAATGTTGATTGTAGTGCAACCTATAACATTGATTAACAGACAAGAATTTTCTTTTCTCATCTAGCTTCATTTGTTAGTCTTCTTTAAAGGTTTATTTGGTTAATACTTCACTTAAAACCAAACGATTCCAAGACAAAAAATGAATTATTCATTAAGAATGCCATAAAAATCATACATACACAATCTAGGCATTTCAAAACTACAAATGATTGAAAAGAAAAACATACATACACAAACATGATGCATGTTTGCTATGAAATATACACATACAAACCTTTATATAAATCTAAATACGTACTCAGACCATTTTACGATATATATATATATATATATATATATATATATATATATATATTTTATATATATATATATGAAAATTTGCAAAACAAAACTGTTTCTTTTTGAAAGGACATGCTTGACAAAGATCCTATCAAAAATCCTTAGTTGCATAATTATTTAATATATAACCGTCCCTTTTGTTCTTCTAATTGATATTCTAAAATGTAAAATAATCTATACTTAGAAAACTCATCTACTTAGACCTACCCGTAAGGTATGGTGCTGGAGACATTGGAACAGTTTCTGCCGTTGCCCCACTGACACTTGGTCGAGTATACGGCAGAACATGAGGGCCAGGTGTCACCATCCCCTGAATCGCTCTATGCCCTGGGCTTCCAGGTGGAGGAGGGCCCATTTGACCATACGGAAAAACATTTGTGTTAATGGCGCCAGGTATGCCAAACATTTGAGGATTATGTTGCAACTGACCTATGTATGGATTATATGGGACCTGAAAGATAATAATAGATAGATTACATACAACAATCCAACACATATGGGTTGTAAAATATTAACGCAACACAAATTCAAGTGTATTCATTCACCTGATGGAGGACATATTCGGGCCCGTAGGGTGGATACCTATCAAAACCAAATTTCTAATAAATACAAAAGAAATAATGAATTCAAGATATAGATGAATGATAACTAACCCATATAAGGAATACGGGAATTGCTGATAGTTGTAAGGAACGGGTTGCCGGTAACTTGGGCTTCCAACATACGGTCCCCCCTGGGGACTCCCAAAGAAGGGTGTGGCTGGTCTCAGACGTCCTACAGGTAAAAACAAACTTCAATATTCACATTACGTAAACGGTAAAACAATATACAATATACATAATATATACTATAAGATATATACAATATACAATATACGATACTAAATATACTAGATACAGGATATAATACACAGTTTACATGAAACAATATACTATATACTTATCAAAATTAAAATCAATTAGTTGTTTATCCCGTGCTCGCTTTCCTCCTAAAAGTTAAAAGATAATAATCCTAACAGCACAAAGAAGATGCTTTAATTTGTCAATGTATTTTCTTTTATGATATTATTTTGTGAAGCCCAACTAGATAAAAAAATCTATTTCATGGGAAATGTAGTCGTCGGCATATCCAATTCAATTTATATTTGTTTGCAGACCTACTTGCATCCATGATCCATAAAAGGAAAATATAAGCAAAATCCATTTCAATAAGGTGAACAAATCCTATAACAATCTTGCGAACATGAATCACATCACCATGTTTCTCCTATCTAGCCCCAACTCCTATGTTATGCACTTATACTCCAACCAGTCGATCTCTCTTCAGGATTTACCACGTGTTAATGCTACAATTGTAACACCCGACTTCAAAAAATGGGTGTAGTTACTTTCTTTAACCTTTGATACTACCAAGTCTTGCATGTGAACAAAATTGAACTTTCTTTCTTTCACATCCTACTATTACATCAGAGTTGAAACATCAGTGGAAACTTAAGTCAATAGCTTACAATACAACAAACTTTGTTGTTGATCATAACAGTACTACTTCATGCTATCCCTCGTCACTCCTTCCCTAAGATACATACATGGAATACGTAAAATTTAAGCTTAATGAGCAGTTATGGTTTCATGAATAAACAACTTTCATAGTCAGCTTGTGAATCGAAAATCACTAAAACTCTTGTCATGCATAAAATACTCTTTTGAGATCTCACTTGCCATATGTAAGGATGTCATACTTGCCTTGGGGTTTGCTAACCCCGAGGTCCATAAAGGTTGTCCTATAAGGTCCGTTTGCAAGACGTCCCTTCTTGTAATATTTATGGTCATACATAACATGTATAAAACTTTCATGTCTTGTACATATAATATGCATATATCTTGGCTATATAAACGTGTAGAGAACCATTCCATCCTTCTTCTTTTGTAATTATATCTTTCTCTAGCTCTAGTTGAACTTTAAAAGAGTAAACAACTCGAATGTCTCTCCGGGTGTGATGAGCATCAGGGGGCGTTTGGTTCCCAGAATGGAATTTGGTGGAATTGGAATCCATCAAAGGAATTTGACTTTGAAAGAATTTGATGGAATTTGACCACTCACTTTGATTGTGTTTGGTTGGATGAAATTGGAAAGGAATCTCTAAATATAATTGGAATCTCCATATTTGTTTGCGGGGAGGGCGGTGGCAGAAGGGGTGAGTGTGGCAAGGATGGGGGGAGGGTGGGGGTGGGTGGGTGGAGGGAGCAGGGTAGGGTGGGCTGGTTGGGCTAGGCAGGGTGGGGTGGGCAGGGGCACGTTGGGGTAGGGGTGGGGTAAGGGGCACGGCTGGGTGGGGTTGGCAAGGGTGGAGTGAGGGTGGGCAGGGGTGGAAGGTGGGTAGTAGGACAGGGTGGGGATGGGGCGTGACAGTGACAATAGTTGCATGGTCGTGGTGGGGAAAGGGGTGGTCGGTGTTGGTTAAAATGAATGCAAAAAGATGAAATTCAATTCCTTCCATTGGGTCAAGCCGTCAAGGAACGATGAATTCATTGATTTGTGGAATTCAATGGAATTCAAAGGATTCCATCCATTTCAAGAATTGAACCAAACAAAGGAATTGGAATTTGGTCATAGGAATTTGTCATTCCAATTCCATCAAATTCCTTCGAATTCCGCGAACGAAATGGCCCCTCAATCTCTTGACTCTACTACTTCCATCATGGGCGGACCTAGGTAAGAGCAATAGGTGGCACATGCCACCGTATCGTTTCTCCGCCGTAAGGTAAACACATATAGGTTCGTGAAAGGTGCAACCGTATCAGTTTGTTTTGTGCCACCATATATATTTTGAAACCTCAATAAGAACATAAGTTTTCCTTGGTAGAGTTGGTTTGGAAGACTTCTATTCTACTTCAAACCCGGGTTCAAGTCTTGTTAGAGCCATTTTGTAGTTTTTATTTTTCATATTTATTATGTTTCTAAAAACATTGTCATATAAGATTTGAACTTGAGACCTCAAGTTTGAAAAGCAAGGGACTAACCAGACCAACATTGATTTTGGGGAAAATATCTCTATATTTGTTTCTTATAGTCAAAGGGTGTCACCGTTTGAAAAAAATTCCGAAATTATTTTATTATAATTATATAAATGCTACTATATTATAATAATTATATTCTTTATTATAATTATTAGAATTATATTCTTTATTATAATTATATTCTTTTTTTGAAATAAAAGATGTCATAGTTCTGACTCTAGCTTTAGCATAGGCAAACATATTATACTATCATGAACCAAAAGCATAAAAGCTCAAGCTTATACACGTTATAGTCTCACTAATAAACCACTTAGCACTTATAACTGTTACCTGTTAACAAAAATCCCAAATTTGTCAACATAGTTCTCCCTTACAGAATAATTTAAAGCAGCAGCATCTACAACGATGTCACAGTCAAAGCTCCTTATCCAAACTCACCCATAATACTTGAAGATATAGTGCAACATGCCCACAAACTTCCTTTTTAAGCCAAGTGGGTGCTAAAAAATAACTCTAATTACTACAATTTCAAGGCCTAACTTCACTTTAGTTTCCTCTTTCAGAGATCAACCCCTTTTGTCTTCCTGATCTATGTGTGATTCTTAACAGTTACCCTACTATAGGGAAGCAATTCTGAATATTCCCTCATGAGGCCGAGACACTCGCATTTTTCTGGCTGAGATTAACCGACTAGACAGAGGTGTGTGCACTGACTCGGACACACTACTTTTTGAGAAGTCCTAATTCGGATAAGATAAGAGAATGATTGCAGAAAAAGTTAATTGGAGGAAAGTTTAAAAAATCATACCAAAAGGCAAAGGCAGTTGGGCCCGACCAAGTGACGCCAAATTACAGTTTGCCCTTCTACCATCAATAACTGGACTGGGATTGGCACAAGCCCTCTTTGCAGCTTCAGCATCGCGAAATGTTACCTGAGCTCGATCAAGAAGAATTATAACAACAATAGAAACTAGCAAGTCAAAGAACCTATGACTAATAACTCAAGGAGAAATAAGAGAAACCATAAATATTAAATAATCCTGAAAGTGCATAAAATATATCAACCGAAAAATACATAATCAATTGTATTTTCATTCAATAGACCAGTTCATTCACAATAGATAAAGATTTACTTAATCCAAAGAGTTAGCTTCACACCGAAAATTTAGTTGATTCTTTTTTATGAAATGTCGGTTCTTTCATAAGTTGAGCATCCAACATTCATATATTATGCTCATTTAAATTCTTGGAAACCAACTTTACTTTTGTTCCTTCAAGTAATTAAACTCTCGTTAAATATTACACCACAACCATATCATCAAGATTCAAGAAAAATAGAATATAACTCAGTTTGAAATTTACGTCCACCAATGAACGAACCCATATCCTAAATGGCACAAACAAACAAGACACAAATTTCTACTCTCAGTAATATTAAGATTGTAATTAAATAATAATAATAATTTTAAAGAACGAAAAAAGAAAAGATATACATTTTTACCTTCGTCCCAATTAAAGATAAACTTTGAAATCTGGAATTCGTTTTTGTACTTCATATACAACGTACCATAGTGTCACCTCTTTCCACGAATTCTAGATAAACATATATATATATATATATATATATATATATATATATATATATATATCAATTTTGGAGCCCAAAAAACGTCCCTTTCAGCCACAAAAGTTCCAAAGTACCTTTAATTTCTGAACGGAAGCGTAATAGTACATTAAACATATTAAGGCATCAAATAATGAAAAGCACATCTACAGTTCATCATGGTCAGATATCAGAGTGCCTAATCCTAAAAATATGTATATAAATACTCACAAATCCATAGCCTTTTGATCTCCCAGTATGCTTATCAGTGATGACAACAGCCTCCAAAATATCCCCAAACTGTTCAAAATAACGATGCAGCGTCTCGCTCTGTGTCTCCCATGCAAGTCCTCCAACGAACACCTTTGTATACGTAGTGTCCCCAAATGGATGATTCAGGAACTGTAAACCCGATCCGCTTCCTCCTCTAATCGGCTGATACGCAGCCATCTAATTACAATTGTGTAAATATACAATTTTTCAAATATACTCGGAATCACAATACTCTCAATTGTCTGATCTCACATAGCGATCGGATCAATTAGGACTCTAGAGAAAAACCCTTGTAGAACCCTAAAAATTTGTGAGAGTGAGAGAGAGAGAAAGAAAATTGGGGTTTTGAAAACTACAGGCGGAGAAAGAATCTTCTTCACGGAATTATTTGGCCAGCAGTGGAGGTTGATGTCAATGAACAAAGTTACAGTTTAGTCCCTTTAGTTTCTATTATATTTACTTTTTGCTTATACTTTTCACACAACTTCTTATAGTACCCCCACATATTTTAATGTTAAGTATTTTTAGTTCTTAGTTGTACTCAAAATATCAATTGGGTGAAACCAATTAATATATAACTTTTTCAGAGATTACTAATAAAGTGAGATACAACGGTGAAACGTTGAACTGGATTTTTAATGCTTAGAATGCATTGGCTTTTAATGACTTCTTTCGTTCAAACAACTTGGTTGATATTCTTTTATGTGGGAGGAATTCGCTCATGTTTGTCTCTTTGGTAACAAATTCAGCAAGTTAGGTGACGTTTACCAAAACACTTACCGAGTAAACATTTACCTGATGTCATTTACTTTATAGTGTGAATATGGATAGATCGGGAATCTTACTCGGTAAGAGGCAACACAAGGATTGAGAGTCTTGCCCAGTAAATGAGTAAAAACCAGCAATCAATTTTGATGGTCGGGAATGTTATCAATAAGGAAAGTATGAAGATTGACTTTTGTCGAAAAACGCTTATCCAATAAGCGTTTGGTAAACGGCCCCATAGAAAACTTCTTCATCTCGAATAATGAAACGTGTCTTTGGCCTCAAACTCATTCGGTTTTCTGATACTTGGCTCCAAAGCAACCAACTTTCCACATGTAATTTGTCTCAACTTTCAATGTTGGAAACTAACGGATCAGAAAAGATGGATCAGAAAAAAAAAAAATCTCAAAACTTTTATTTCCCCTTTTCTATTTTCACATAAATTTTGAGGGGCCAATATGCCATATTGAGAAACTAACGGGTTTAAAGTAAAATTTAACATTTTTATATGCTTTTTGTTGGCCAAATAGAAGTAATACTATAAGTGGTGGCATGGCATCTTATGGATTAAGTAAGTGGATAAAAAGACAAGGGTCAAGATGAGGATAAAATAGTCTTTTTACATCGAAAGAAGATAAACATCAAAGTGCTGTCGTTTTGTAAGGGAGTTCAGTTCACTGACAAGGACACCAAAGTGCCGTCGTTTTGTAAGGGAGTTCACACACCCTACATTCCTACAAGATGACAAAGGAGATTGCTATGCCTTTCAAGTTTCATCTTATTCATGCCATCACTCATCGTAATTAACCTTAATTTCGAAATAAATTTTGTTAATTAAATTATTTTAATGTAATAATAATTAATATATATATATATATATATATTATATCTATATGACTAAAAAATTAAAAACAGTTTACAAAATTGTTTCAAAATTTTATTAACTATTTTTAATATAAAGAAATTGTTTTTTTGTGGTATAAAAATTTATTACTGTAATTAGTTTCATAAGATAACTAAGGGGCCGTTTACCTAATCACTTACCCGGGTAAGTGTTTACGATAAAATTCAACACTATCATCTACTTACGGTAAGATTTTAGTTCACCAAAAATGGCATCGTATGCTACAATTTAGCCGGTAAGCGCTAACCGTGGTAAGAGTCGTCGCACTCACTTACTTTCGGTCCTTGCTTCTGCTCTTATCGGGTAAGATTCTTGGTTCTTGCCATATTCATCCGGTAAGCTAATATGACTTGGTATGCACTTACCCGGGTAAGCCTTTTGTAAACGGCCCTAAGTAAATTGAAAACTATGTACTTTGAAAGTTTTGTAAATCATAACTATATCACAATGCTCAAAACCAAATCAAACTGATGACCTAATTAAGGACTGAGAATCATAGGACCTCTTCAGAAAAGAGTCGGTATCGGTTATCCTGATAATAGTGGTCAAATTTGTCAACGCATGGACTTGTTTCTTAGGAGCATCAAATACACTTATTTTTGTAAAAAAATTAGTTAAAAATGCCAAATGATATATTCATGAAGCCAAATTATATATTCATGAAGCCAAAATATATATATATACATTCATGAAGCCAAATTTACAAAATCATGAAGCTAGGTATGGTTTGTACGAGTTTGTACAAACTAGTTGGTTTGTACCCGATACCACCCCTATATATATTGTTAGGATTGTCGAGACCAAATTAGTCGTATTTTTTAATCTAGTGACTGGCTTTTTTGGTTGATTGGATCGAGCGCAATTAGAACTGAACGTCTAGATTGTTAGAATTGATCAATCATCTGACATAAATTATGTATATATTGATGGATTAAATTCAATAAAATGAAAGATTCTTATACAAATCAAAAGGAAATAACATAAATCAACAAAACACTCGTAAACCTTACTTGTAATTGTAGATTCTTTGTAAAACTGAGATTGAATGAGGCATGCAACGATGCAGTGTCCTAAGACAAAAGTTCATCGGTAGTATGGCGTGTCTTGAGGATACAACAATTGAATTCAAGTTTGATACTTGAATCTAGTGAATTAAAGAATGTTTGGTGATGGAATAATCTTGAGAGAAACCCAAAAAATTAATAAAGAAAAAAAAAACAAGAGAGATTTGATTTTGGAAGAAGTGAGGCTTAAATACGTTGTTGTCATAACCGAAAATAACTGCAGGGGTGCCAAGTGTGGAACTCGCATTAAGCTCTATTGTACAAAATCCTCGAGTGTCTAAAGTGACCTTGATGTGACTTTAGCCATATTAAACCCCCGTTCGGTTATGTTTCCAATGGCCTATCTTTGACATTTAATAGGTAAATGTCAAAGAGAATCCACCAAGAAACTCACACCAAGATTCAAGCTCTTAAATGATTCATTGAATGCTCAAGTGATGGTGTATAAGTTGGATCTGTATGCCCATGACACTACATCTGATGATACGGGTAAAGATACACGATCCCAAAGGGTCACACCTATACAAGCAAATTGACCTCAATCCTATAATCGAATGTGATTCGATTATTTTCATCCCAAAACGATTATTTAGTCGAAATAATAATTTATGATAATGATAAAATATCTATATATACATATATATTTTGACTTGTGTTTAAGTATAATATGTATTCGATACATATTATTATATCATTTGATTTAAATGTACACTTAATTTGTTATCTGTGACATTAATTATATAAGTTTATATTTTGATATAAAGTTTATAATTAATAACTAACCAATAAAACCATGGGTGGTTTTAGGTTGTTAGTTGATTTTTAAATGTGATGGTTGTTTCCAAACACACTTCAAAAGTTTTAATTAATATTTTTTCTTTTAATAAAAGAAAGAAAATAATTTCCTTTTAATTATAAAAGGTGAACAATGACCAAACACAAAATGGATATTTGAGACCTTCTCTCTCTATCTCTCTATCTCTCTATCTCTCTAATCTTTCTCTCTTAACAAAAGGTTTTGAAACCTTTGATAGAGTTTGGAGAGCAAATGTGAGGAAATATACCGAGTTTTATTTTCTGAGAGAAAATTAAACTACACAAGTTTTAGGCTTAAAGGAACTAGCGTTCTGAAAAGACAGTCGTTTTGGTGTGGATCAACTTTGGAGGAGGAGCCGATTTTCTTCTCTACCCTACATCAGAGTTCAAGCATCAAAAGTTGTAGATCTAAACACTCTGTGGTTGAGATAAGAAGGATATTTTAGTTGTGAGGTGAGAGAAAAGTAACGGTAAGCCCTTTAGGAAAGAGATGGCTTAGTAGATAAAACTTGGTGATGGTAGCTTAGCAAAGTCATGAGATTTACCATTAAACTCCAAACAAACACCCATACATGGGTGTCTAAATAAGCCATGCACACCATTAAGCTCATCAAATCAAAAATAAACGAATCACTAATTTGCTTCATTCATACGTCCCTCATCCTGCATCCCTCTATATGTGTATCCGACTTTTATGTGCTTTTCGGAAAACTCTAGGTATAGCCATTGTTCGTGGAAAACTATACCAGTTCCCCCAACTCTAACGGATGTTAACTCCATCGTTAACTACATTCCAAAATTTTGTATATGAAACCATAAATCAAGAACAATATAACCTTAAAATTAACAGCCTAAAATCAAAATCATAAAACTAAAATCCTAAACTTCAAACATAAACCAGCCTTATCAATAACTAGTATTATACACGTCCGTTGGCCGGGTACACGACATGACTTTAATTTATGCATCAATAAGCTCAATTGTTTTAGGTTTACCATTTCTTATTGGAGTGATATGTCTACTCAAAGGAAAAATGGGACAAACTGAATAATAATGCATATTAGTCCCCTATCGCAACATAGTTGATTTGACCAAAAATTTGGAAAAAAAAAATTAGTTAATAAAATTGCTTGCAGTTTTTTTGTCCAAGTATAAAGAAATGTCTAAAATTCAGAAGTATTGTATTGTCAACATGGACAAACACAAACGATATAAAAAGAGCAAGACAAGTTGTACATATTTAGGCACTTAGGGGATATTTGAATGTTATTAAATAGTTGAACAATACCAAATTTCGATAAACCCCACTTATAAATATATGATCAAAAACCTTTACAACCGCCAATGACGTGTAGCTCAGTTGGTAATGAGTGGGGGCATCTTTGTACAAAAAGCAGAAGGTTTCGGATTCGAACCCAAGACACCCACATAGCCACAACTGTTGAGTGAGTCAGTTATGCCCCCCACATTATGGATAGGCAGCTGATTGTGGGTCGGTTGGGGTTGCCGGTATCAACCTTTTTGTACAAAAAAAACCTTCACAACCAATTAATTGAAATCACGAAGTTTAAGCAACAATTCCTCGCTATCCATCTTTGAACGTTTCAAATTGATCCATCTTCTTCTATAGGGTGTGAAATAGGAGAACTCGAATAAATCCACAAGCTACCATAAACACATGTACTTAAAACTTATTTATTATATATTTATTTCATTATAGATGGCATGACACACCCAAGTACTCTAAAACCACTATCTAAGAACCTGTCAAACCCAAATAAAAATATTATTTCTAACCAACTTTATATTAATATAGACATTAGCAACCAAAAGTCCTATCAGAGCTAAAGAAACTTGGCCCGATTGTTTGCTATATTTTAACTTTCAGTACTTGCAACTTGCAAGCTTCTTAAACCCTGATAGTATACTATTTCATGTGATCTGGTGCCAATTAATGACTATGTATCAATGCTATCGATTATTTCCTTCAACGCGTCCACTTGAAGGGTTGGACTAACGCTAGGCTCAACTTTTACAACATGTGTAGCCTTAGTGGCAAGAGAACCTATATTGTTTCCTTAAGCAACAAAATCACAAGCCCCATTACAACAGATTCAATTTTTTCTACAAAGAGAATTTAGATTTGAATTTACATAAACTACAACCCATAATCAGATGCAAAGACACTATTGATATCAATCTCTTGCCTTGCTATTCTACTTATTTCAAATGCAAAGAAACTATGAAATTATAAGTCAAACTGATGTTGCCGATTTTGGTCCAAAAAGGTAACAACATCAAATTGATGTCACGTGATTAATAAGTTTAACTATAATATAACATGCATGTTACATACAAGTGTTTTAAAGCATAGTCACATATGTTTATAATGTGACCATCTAAAAAGATAAGTTAAGCTTTAAAAAACATGATAAAATTTTGACCATAAAAGCAATATGAATATGAAAGGATTGTGTCAATTCAAATCCATTATAAAAGACTATTGATTCATTTACAATGGACAAATTAAATACAAATAGTTAAAGAGTTAAAATCACTCATTCAACTTATGGCAAATACAGTTACAATACATGTATATAACCAAGTTTTAACAAAGATGGAAGCAACCAAAAAACACTTCAAATGGTCTCTTGTACAACAAATTATTCCCAAATTAGAAATCTCAATGTATGCTACACACTTAAATGAACTGCTACAACCAATTGTCTCCTGTATTATTTCATCAAAGAAAGTGCAAAGTTTAAAGGTTTTTCTAGAATACAGATTAAAATGGTTTCCAAGATTATAGAAAGTCAAACAACAACTAAGAGACGTAAAGAGAGACAAATGTACAATGAAGTGATCTCAAAAGGAGTCAAGTAACAAGACTAGGACTACTAGTGCAATTATGTCTATCCTCTTATACTTTCCAAAAGATCATTCGGGCCTTTATAAGGGTTGTAATGGGGCTATGCTCGTGGCTAAGAAATGAAGGTAAATAGGATCAAAATCCTCTATGTGTCGGTATATGAACAACCAGATTCCATTCTCATTCTTTTCTTCTTTTTCCAATGTATTTTCCAACCATACTCCCTTGGTTGTTTTGTCAACCTTGTTGCTTTTCTTTATTTTCTGCTTTTTCTTCTTGCATTGCCTTTGCTGGGGTTTTTTTGCAGCTATTAGATCCATTTGGTCATAATTTTTCTTTCCAACACCCAGCTTAAGTGTTACCTTTTCGTTCTATACCCCTTGCCGTTATTCCCTACCGATTGTTCATTATGCGAGACATATTCGGATGAGGGTAGGCTATTAATTAGGTTGATGTCTGATAAGTGGGTTAAGAATCAAATATCTCGTTGTATGGCTGCAAAAGGGCTTAGATGCACACATTAGAAGGGTAAGCAAGATAAAATCAGTTATTGTTTAACACATCGTGCTCTGGAATTTAGGTGTGATAGGCGGGTTTACACCCTCCTAATCTAACCGCAAGTGTACGGGTCGAATCAAGTAATATGTACTTGGAAGTACGAGTATCGAACCAAGGGAACTAGGAATTGAGTATCACAATAACTATAATTACTATTAACTGAACGATCCGATTTGATGAATTGTTGGTAAACGATTAATAACTAAATTAAATAAATAAACTTTAGAGTAAAAACAAAGAACAAATTTGGATTTTCCGGGAGAAAAGTAGTTGAGGGTTGGAATCTCAATGGTTTCACAAAGAACACTCCACTTATGATAATTATCATACTAATCCAATCAAGTGAATACACAATCACGTAAGTAACTGTTATTCTCTCTCGAGCAACAACAGAGTTGTTTCTAGAAAACGTAGGTTTCATCTCTCGATCTCAACCTAGGAGTTAAGAAATTCATTAAGAACAAGATTGTGAAAATAAGTACTCGGGTTTACTTGGTATATCTCTATCCAATTTCTCACCCTAGGCATATAAATTCAAACCAAGTTATGGAATCGTTCTCTCGAATCGGATTCCTAACAACTAAATCAATTTGCAAGGTGATCAAACTCACAAAAGCATTAAAACCAAATTCATATGCTTCATTGATTAGAAAAACTGATAAAAATCACAAGGTTTCGTGTTCATATGCTTACAAACCAAAGTTCATCCAACCCCCAACAATCTAAGATTAGTTCATGTTGGGGGTGTTAAAACACAAAGCAAAAAGGAGAGAAAGTATGGTAGACATGGTTTCTTGAACAAGAAATCAATGTATGAACAACTCCCTTTTTGTTGAATCGCAATGCCCACGAACAAGGAATTGATCTTCGTTAATCCGGCGTTCCCCAATGATTCTGTAGCGTTAATCGGCGTTAAAATCTATGGAAACTCGCCCCAAGTTGCTCCCAAGTCGTCCCTTGCCTCGGTCAAGAATGATTCAAAACCCTAGGGAAAAAGGCTTAAAAAACGTCCAACAGCCCTTAAAGCTAGTTGACAGCTAGTTCCTTTCAGCTAACTAGCTTGTAAGTCGCCCTTGTTTCTCCTCTGGCTAGTTGCCAAGTTAGTTGACTGCAGCAACTCGCTTGAAAGTTGCTTTAGACAATGTTTTGTATTCTCATTCTTGGCACTTTAACTTTTCAAAACGAACATCCTTCGAGCTTGGATCTTGGTGATGCTTCGCGATCGATTTTTGCTCGGAAAACTCTAGTTTTTGCATGCATTCTTGGCTATCTCGGTACATCAACTATTCCTGAAACACTTAATTTAAGCTATAAAAATACCACTAAATTTACTTGGAAATAAACAATTTAACTTGGAAAGTGGCTTGAAAATAACACCAAAAATTGGTGTTATCAAGGTGCAACTTCCAACTATGCCCGAAAAACCTCATTCAGTATCCTATCCGACATAATCCAACCACAGATCCATCTATGTATCCTCATTTTTGCAACTTCTAGTTTTCTTTCATGTGTTATCCTTATAGCCTAATATCTCGATCAATACAACATAGCAAGTTTGATGGCCAACCGGTAGAATTTGCCATCAGTTATAATGAGATATTCTTGTCACACAAAACTGTTGTCGCCGCCATCCACTTTTGCCATTCTGTCTCAATTTATTCAAGATAGATGTACCTCAAGGCGCAAGTCTCAACCATTCTTTAGAACCATGGTTACGTGCAACATCTTTTAAACCTTTTCTGTAACACCCTCAAATTTGGAACGAGCAACTAACTTTAAAATTCAATAAAATAACCAAAATAGATAAATCTTTTCTACAATTCCTTCATCAAAATACCTCGGAATTAAAACATCATAATTTCTACAGTTAATAACTTAAAACGGGCGTCACTTAACACAACACAAGTTGCTAGTCCAAACAAATGCGGAATACTTCACTAATCAAGTCACCTCTCGTGCACTCTACTAGCACTCGCCACTTCACAATGTAGCTAGAGCTACCCCAACCTGAGCCTGTTGCACATGCCGACAAATAAAAAGGGTTAGGCTTACGCCTAGTGAGTTCAATCATTTTATCATGACTATATAAAATCATAAATCGGAAATTAGTAGCTTTAGTCATGATTCAATTAATCTTTAATGAAAGTTTGCGACAAAGGTTATCATTTCCAAAGAGTTCCCAAATATGACATAAATGACTCATTTTCTAACGCACCCAAAATCCATGGGAATCCTCCCCAAAAGTGTAAAGCGTTTTCCAAAAATGAGTTACGAATCCCAACCCACTCAAATACGTTCGTAAATCTAGTTTTAGGCAAAACCTTCAAATACGGTTGACAATACATACTCAACCCGTGAGACATGGAAACCATCCATTTACATATAATCTTTCATTGGAAACATAATACGAAGCAAAACTTACGCAAACGTAAAATGTATTAAAATCCAAATACCATAAAATAAAACTCTAGCAGTTAAAAAATCCAATAAGAATGTAACATAAATCCGCCCATCAGTCATGGAAAACAATCCATATGCATGTAATATAACCTCAACAATGTGAATAGATAAAATACCCGAAATCAACACCCTTCGATGACGGGGGAGACCCGATCTCATCGAGTGTGGCAAACACATAAGTTAAACCACGATTAAATAAATGTGGGTAAGCTTCTTGGATGTGGAAAACGGATTGTTAGACAACCTAGGGGGGGTAAGGTTGTATTTAAATCTTTTACTTTCAAAAATTCTTTTATAAATAAATACAGTACAGAAACAGTATAAATAAATCAGAGTATACAAATAATAAATATACAACAATTATATAAACAGATATAATTAAAATGCACAGCGGAATAAATAAAGAGATAAAGGATAGAGATACTTGACACGGAGATTTACTGATTTACCACCAACTGTGATAAACCAGCAGCCGAGACACTTCTCGACACGATCCAATAAATGTATTCTTTACGGTAGAAATACAAACCAAGTACAAAGGTATTTGTAATAGTTTCTCAAGCCTCTGCTATGAGATAAACAGGATCACACACCCGTTATTCAAATACTTACAAGAGGAGTATAACTCACAATGGGTAATCACTCTTGTATAATATCTCACTTGGATATTTTATATATAAAAAAAAGGTTTTATAAAATATATATGTTAAGTAAGTGAGAGAGATCAGATGAGTAAGTGTTGATCTGTTGTGTTGTGTGTTCTATCTTTCTTCACCAGCATGCATGTATATATATCAGGAAGCTCCAACGGCATTGTGCATCCGCGGTATACCGCCAAATGCACGCGGTATACCGTGCAGACAAAGTACACTGACATACCAACGGCTACATGCAAAGTTGACTTCTGGAAAAACGTACCCGCGGTATACCGGCTAGGACTCGCGGTATACCGCCGTCAGAAAAAGCAACTTTCAACCAACCAGAGATGCACACGAAACCTGCCGCGGTATACCGGCTGAACACCCGCGGTATACCGGCTGTATGTACCCGCGGTATACCGGCTCTATCGCCGCGGTATACCGGCGTCAGAAAAGGACACTTTCCAGGACGCAACCAATCTTGCTGAATCTTCTCAATAAACCCTTTTAATTAAAATCAATTAGGGTTTTTAGAAATATCCAAGTGGTATATTATTTTAGGGTGTTTATCATTATTAGTTATAAACAATGATGACGACGTAAACACTTCCGTCTTGAACCCTTCAGTTTAAATCTTCGTGTTCTTCAACAACTGCACACTTGGATTAAATTGTTAGATAAACAATAATACGGTGTGTTTGTAATCATCAAAATAAATATATATAAATATATAGAGATGTGGTACACTTGCACCAACAATCTCCCCCTTTTTGATGATGACAAACACAACCGCTAAGCAAGAGCATATGCGGTTTCTCTCCCCCGTTTGTCGAAACAAAAAGGGTCAAGAAAGACGGTATGCTTCCCCTCGAGAGATGCTCCCCCTCAAAATATGCATATAATTGAGAGAGCATAAACTCATGGGTAAAAGAGCTAAAACGCTCCCCCTCAAATTAATAACGATATCAATTTGATTTTATAAAATTTGAGGGATAAAATAAAATGCAAAAAGCAATAGAGACAAAGATATACAAACCAATACGAAACACTTGCACCAAAACGGATCTTAAGGCTTCAATTTTCGGTTAATTTTATGTGATTTAAAAAAAATCACCACGTATTATGACCTCGTCAGGTAACCACGTATTATAACCTCGGCAGGTAACCACGTATTATAACCTCGGCAGGTAACCACGTATTATTACCTCGGCAGGTAACCACGTATTATAACCTCGGCAGGTAACACGTATTATATCCTCGTCAGGAAACCACGTATTATAACCTCGGCAGGTAACACGTATTATATCCTCGCCAGGAAACACGTATTATATCCTCGTCAGGAAACCACGTATTATAACCTCGCCAGGAAGCACGTATTATATCCTCGTCAGGAAACACGTATTATATCCTCGTCAGGAAACACGTATTATATCCTCGTCAGGAAACACGTATTATATCCTCGTCAGGAAACACCTACAAAAGGCAAAGAAATTTTTTTGTGGTACCCTTTTCTTATGGGTCCTTATAACAGTTAGTATAAAACATAAACTGCAAAAAATATGTTGTCGACATAAAACAAACACGACAAACATACAAAGCTACATAATTTGTTTAAAACCACAAACGCATCCCACCGTGATTGTCAACATTAAACATTCCTTTCGGAATCCATTTTCTAACCATTCTAATTTTGCAATTGTATTTATCATACACATAAAATGAAGCATTTATATTCGCATTAGGTCTAGAAAAATTACTATTATACATACGAGCATACGGTTTCCTTCCATAATTCACATTTTTTATTTTTGACATATATGGAGGTTTTCTCGTATCAACTTTAGGAGATGCAAAAAATCTTTTAATGGGTTTACACGAACATTTATCAACACATGTATCGGAACCAATGCCTTTACGACAATTTATACGATTAGGCATATTTAGCATTTTAAGCACTTTATCATTGCTATTTTGAAAAGCATTTGCTAATAAATTATCTTTCTCATGCGATTTACATTTTGCTTTTAAACAAGCAATTTCATCTTCAAGAATATTGCATTTACCACATACAACTTTTTCACATGTTATTTTCTCTAAACATGCAATTTTATCATTTAAGACAATGCAAGATTTGCAAACAATATTTTCGCATGCTTTCTTTTCTAAAATGATAACTTTATCATTTAACTCATTTTTGATTTTATTATCACATGCAATGGTTTGTTTACAATTATTCAACTCATTTTGACATAATAATAATTCTTCTTTTAATTTAGCATTCTCATTTTTATAACTATTTACGAGAACAATCAATTTTTGAAAAGAGACATTTAACATATCAATATCATCATCGTTATCACTACAACTAGAATATCTTGAGTATGAAGTACATACCTCTTTCTCGCAGTCGACGATGAGACACGTTTCTTCATTTCTTTGATCTCGGGTTTCGTCTCTCTTTTCTTTTGAGTTTCCACCATAGGTGATGTTCAAGATCTCCCAAATATCACGAGCAGTTTCAAAGAGATAAACACGCTCAATATCATCGTTAGTAAGAACCGAAAAGAGAAGATTTTTGGCTTGATAGTTTAAACAACAATTATCCTTATCTTCGTCGGACCATTCCGAGCTAAGTTTTTCAACAACTTTGTTGTTTTGAAATTTTGTGGGTTTGAAATTTCCTTTAATAATAATATCCCAAATTTTTTGATTTATCCCACGAACATAACGTTCAAAAGAATTTGCCCAAAGATCAAAATTTTCGAAATCAATAAGAAGAGATTTAGAAAACCAAGCATTTTGTTGAGCCATAACAAAAACGGATTTTAAAAAAAATTAAATAGACGATTTTTGAAAGCCCTGCTCTGATACCAAATGTTAGACAACCTAGGGGGGGTAAGGTTGTATTTAAATCTTTTACTTTCAAAAATTCTTTTATAAATAAATACAGTACAGAAACAGTATAAATAAATCAGAGTATACAAATAATAAATATACAACAATTATATAAACGGATATAATTAAAATGCACAGCGGAATAAATAAAGAGATAAAGGATAGAGATACTTGACACGGAGATTTACTGATTTACCACCAACTGTGATAAACCAGCAGCCGAGACACTTCTCGACACGATCCAATAAATGTATTCTTTACGGTAGAAATACAAACCAAGTACAAAGGTATTTGTAATAGTTTCTCAAGCCTCTGCTATGAGATAAACAGGATCACACACCCGTTATTCAAATACTTACAAGAGGAGTATAACTCACAATGGGTAATCACTCTTGTATAATATCTCACTTGGATATTTTATATATAAAAAAAAGGTTTTATAAAATATATATGTTAAGTAAGTGAGAGAGATCAGATGAGTAAGTGTTGATCTGTTGTGTTGTGTGTTCTATCTTTCTTCACCAGCATGCATGTATATATATCAGGAAGCTCCAACGGCATTGTGCATCCGCGGTATACCGCCAAATGCACGCGGTATACCGTGCAGACAAAGTACACTGACATACCAACGGCTACATGCAAAGTTGACTTCTGGAAAAACGTACCCGCGGTATACCAGCTAGGACTCGCGGTATACCGCCGTCAGAAAAAGCAACTTTCAACCAACCAGAGATGCACACGGAACCTGCCGCGGTATACCGGCTGAACACCCGCGGTATACCGGCTGTATGTACCCGCGGTATACCGGCTCTATCGCCGCGGTATACCGGCGTCAGAAAAGGACACTTTCCAGGACGCAACCAATCTTGCTGAATCTTCTCAATAAACCCTTTTAATTAAAATCAATTAGGGTTTTTAGAAATATCCAAGTGGTATATTATTTTAGGGTGTTTATCATTATTAGTTATAAACAATGATGACGACGTAAACACTTCCGTCTTGAACCCTTCAGTTTAAATCTTCGTGTTCTTCAACAACTGCACACTTGGATTAAATTGTTAGATAAACAATAATACGGTGTGTTTGTAATCATCAAAATAAATATATATAAATATATAGAGATGTGGTACACTTGCACCAACACGGATGACATCAACCATACTAGGTCTTTAGTCAATCCTTGGCATCAATCATACTAGATCTTTAGCCCATCTTAGACATCAACCATACTAGGTCTTTAGTCCATCTCAGAGATCAACCATACTAGGTCTTTAGTCCGTCTTTGGCATCAACCATACTAGGTCTTTAGACCCTCTTAGACATCAACCATACTAGGTCTTTAGTCCAAGCCCTCAAGTTCAACCATACTAGGTCTTTACCTTGGAAACCCTACCATCCAAAACAAGCTTACTTAACTTAAAAATTCATACATGACCTCAAAAGAATAACTAATGCATTCAAATCATGTAAACTCCAAATATGATGCAATTCATGCAACTCAAACCCCAAGCCCACGTCGAGCTTATAAAAAATCGGGCGAATGCCCTCGAGACTCAACCGAGTCCAAAACCGAGTCCAAAACCGAGCCCTCTGCTCAAAAGATCTAATGATCATTTATCAATATCAATTCATGCAAATGAAATGCATCTAACTCACATCATGCAACACACGCTCCGAGACATGATAATCTCACAACCCCTTCATTGCCACATTCCCAATGAAGTCAAATCATATATGCATCTAAATGTACACGTATATGCAACTCTTTTATTACTTGACAATGCATATAACTCACTAAGGTTCATTAGTCCCAAAGGTACTAAGAATAAATCATCAAACGGTCTTCACACATAAGACCAACACTTAAACCGGCACGTATTCGAATAAAATGCAATTAAGCATATAACACATCCAAGACTCCATCTCGAGTCACTAAAATCGGCAAACACTCAAAAGACTCATTTGAGTATAAATCAAGCCTTTAAGGCCAAAATAAATGTTTAGTTAAATACGTGTCACTCACACGGTTACGTAAACCCAAATGCATCGTTACCCAAAATCTTTATCTTTTAATTCCTCAATAGGCCATCGGCCCCAAAATAAAGGTTTACAACTCTTAAAACATTCACATGGTCGGATTGACCAAAATCCCCAACTCACACGTTCACACTTTAAAATGTGCCACATCATAGTTATCACATAATCATAAAACACTAAAAGTGTATTTTGACCAAATAACCTTCACTTATGCAATAAATTAACAAAACCTCTTTCACTCGTGATTTATTCATCAATCACTCAAAATCCCCAAATGTAGGTGTTTTTACAAGATTTGTAAAGTTCAACACTTTGATTAAATCAAAACCCACTAACTAACTCAACAAGTGATAATTTCATATAAAGCACACAAATACCTTTAAAGAAACATTTTGGCATGTACAAAGTTTTCACAAAGCAACTTGAACTCACCTTGCGAGATTTAGGCTAAATCTATATTTTTTTCCCAAACGTAAGCTCCCTTGAAGAACTTGAATCCTCAAGCCCAAAACTTCCAAAAACCTAGATCCACAAGTTTCCAACCATAAATAATCATCCCCAAACACTTATATATGTTTCCCCTAACATAAAACATCCAAAAATCACCAAAACACCAAAACCCTAACTTCTTAGATGAAGAAAAGTGAGAAGTTTACCTCAACCACCACCAAATACTCTTGGATCATTCATGATACTTCAAAACTCTTTCTAGATCCTTGAAGAGCTCCCAAAAACGAAACCATAGCCACTTGAATCATCAAAATCGGAGTTGTGGTGAGAAAGTTATGAAGGTTTGAAGTTTAGGGTTGAAAGTTCGCGACTTAATAGACTCCAGAGAGTTGCGCGGTTTGTCCCGCGGTTTGTCCCGCGGTTTATAAGTGGCGTGGAAAGTCGCGCGGCTCCCTGTTTGGTCGGTCGTTCGGATACTGATTCGGCCATAACTTCTTCGTTATAGCTCCGTTTTCGCTCCGGAAAGAACCGGTGGACTCGTATTCGATTTCCCCATCCAACAAGACCATAAAATCTAGGATTTAACCCCAAAACTTATTTTTCATATTTTTCTTAAAGATCGGTTCCACACTGATTCGACATTGGACCTATCTGGAAATTATGGGTGTTACAATCCTCCCAACCTTAGGATGATTTCGTCCTCGAAATCTACATCCTTTACAATCCAAAGCCAATCGACTTACTGTCGACCATTACTCATCAATTCCTAACTGGAATCTAAATTCCCCCACACAGTCTTATAAGGACGAATCCTCGAATAATTTTTTACCAACAAAACTCCTTCAAGTACACGTTACTTGACCGTAACAACATTCTAACCACTGGGATAACTCCTAGTTAGACGACTCTGGTTGTCTCCCAACCTTAGATGTTCCATACTTCCCAATCATACTACATTTACATGTTCTTAACTTTTCTCTCCAATTCAACCCGACGTTCAATCACTACCAACATCGACTAAAACTTCAGAATCCTCAACTAATCCCGCTAATGGACTAATATTTACTCTCAGCGGATCCCACCAATTTTAACACCAACGGTCATCACTGACCCATCAGCTACACAATCCCAAGGATGTGTCCAATTATCAAACATCAAGTTGACATTTTCTCTTACCACGCAAGGAAAGTCATTTCCCTAAATCCTCTTATCACAAAGAGCATCTTAAGATTACTACTACCATTACCATCATTCTTTTAAAATCGGCTACAATCCCCCGATTACACTAAATGTGCTTGGCCTCAAGCCCAAAAGTCGATACCTAAATATATCACCTACCTCAAATAGGTTACCGGGCATTTATTCTCTTAATTACAAAGGCCATCATCCCTTAACCGATACCATTCAGTCTACGGTATTATCACACGTGAAATACTCAAGCTTCCACCGTCGAAGTGCTACACGCATTTACTCTTAACCGGGTTACTTACCCTTTCTAAGGTCCTAACGAGTTCAAGGTTTTCAAGTGCGTTATTCCATAAATATGCCACTCAACAAAGCCTTTTACAAAAAAATCTCAACACAAATATTTTCACGTCACATAAATCGTACGCATAGAAAACTACTATCAAATCGGTAGTTACGCAAAATGGACACGCTCGTCCCACATATGAAAATCATGTTGAAAATTATTTCATTGCAGTTCAGTTTTCCCACAAAACGCAAAAGCAAAATAAACAATTTCTTTAAAGTGGACGCCACGGTTCTAGTATGGATTGACTCACGACAGGCATGTAAAATGACTGCTCGACCTTAAACGGGGTGCAACACAAGGTGTGCACGTATTTCAAAAGAGTCCAAACGACATTTGACTCCAAATTCTTTTCTGACCATAAAATCGTATGGGACCAGGTTTCCCCAACACATTTTGTGCGCGTCAGTTTATTATACAAAAACAAGGAAACAATTCCTACTTACACCTCAGTCAAAACTCAAAACGACTTGTGCAATTCCCCTATTTAAAACAAACTCATACGTTTCCATTACTTGAAAACATCGACTAAAACATCATAAAACCTCACATTAGGGTAGGCATGCAAGCTTGTAACATTTCCATTAGAAATTTTCTAGAAACGAAATAACATGCAGCAAATGGTTCGTGACCAGATTTCAAGAGATGAAACTCTTTAAATCAATTTCCCAAAATTCCTCATTCGGTCCTATAATGACATTTGAATAAAACGTTTTCCAGCAAAACTTGCACACAACAATGCGTTTGTCCAAAACATACGAGGAAAGAAGTGTTAATAATTTGTTGACACCAAAAAGGGTTCAAACCTATTTTCAAATCTCAAATTGCACCCACGGTGCGCATCAATGTTAAAAACATAAGAATTCCATGCATCATAATTTTATACAAACAAGTTTTCTAAAATCTTTATCACGAAGCACTTTCCTCAAAATTTTGTACTTGGAACATAAAACGTCGAAACGTCATTGCTTAAAATGTATTTGTCAAAATATTTAAAATACACATTTCCTCCAAACCAGAAGGTTTTCAATTTTCCAAAAAAATATTCGGCAAATCAAAATTGACCAATGTCAACGACTCATACATTTGTGTTTTTCAAATATCACGTATTGTAAACCATCTGTGATCATCACACCTCTAAAACATGCTTTGACCAAATAGTCTCTCATTTAAACAAGGAGTTAATAAAACATTTTCATGCACGTCTCGTTTAGCAAAGTGTCGAGAAAACAATGGTTACCAAGCTATGCATACCCCTAAGTCGATATAACACATTTTACATAAAAATGCTAATAAAACATTTAACTGACCAAAAGCGCACCAAGCAAATTATTGTGAATCGTCACCAAAAATGTCCTTTCATGCATCACTTAAGCCACGTATAAATCAATCCATACACTGAACTATTTGCAATAAAATACTTACTAACACAAACGCTTGAAAGAAAAGTTATGCGACACTAGAATTCCAAACTCATCTTTTCTTAGTCGCCTTATGGCATAGAATTAACTTTTCTCAACAAAACTCAAGTGGGACCAAATGCCCAACATAACTCGTAAACTTTTCACATAAGCAAATAGAGTATGCACATAGTAAAATTATACTCACACGACTCAACATGCCGTAAAACAAAACTCCATGAACCTCAATGGACTCAACGACTCCAAGTCAATAAAACGGCGCTAAACATCATGCTTCCCAAAGCCAAATTGCTATAAGCAAAATCATAAATGAGACGCCAAAATCCCAAAAATTCCCTTCTCGGGTAATACCCCATAAACAACGTTGTTTAACAACTCACATTAAACAAATTCCCAAAATAACTTTACATAGATATTATGGAAGATAGCTTTCCGCCCAAACTCTAACATATGTGGAGGAGATCCAATGTTAAAGTCACAAGCCGTAATCATTGCCCAACCTCTTAAACATCATAAAAATATGATTATCATTATATCCGAAACCAATGTTGAACAATAATGAAATAAAGCAAAACAAATCTCGGCGGAGTTTGCAACTCTCGCAATAAAATGGTTTCATGCACGTTCAAAACCATGATTTGAAATCTTGTGTGTGTGCTAATCATTTTCTCAAAATTCAAAACACAATCCATATAAGGATTGGAAACACAAGAAATAGTTGATGCAATTTATTTCCAAAATAGCTTTGTGCATGACTTAGTCGGCATTCAACGTCTCAAATCATACTCTTCCAAATCTCTCCGGTCCACTATTGTCATCCGGATGCTTTCACCATCTTAAGTTGTGTTGGGAATTACATCAATTAACCTTACGGTTTTTCCTCGAATCAAAATCGGCTCAATAAGCCTATGGTTCTAGTCCAACCATCAATCTTGACCTAAAACGGTCTACTTATAGTAAATATCATGCTCATCATCACTCCAAGTGACTAATACTAGAATCGTCCATCTATTCCAACGACTACTAGCTTAGAACCTCCTTCACTACCCCAACGATCATCACATGAAAGCAATTCAAGTATGCATATGTACTAGTAGGTTCACCATGACACTGGCCAGGTGTCACTATGGACACACCGTACATGCTTATCCTTGCTACTCTCAACATGATTCTCGTTTCTAAAAGCTCCATCTACTTCAAAACATCCTATCTTAAAGTGCCTAAAGGTGAATTTCACACTCATTTACTTAAACAAACGCTAGTTCGAGTCTAGGTATCCAAAATCAACACCTAAATCTCTCAAACTTATGCTCTGATACCATTCTGTAACATCCCCAGTCCACCGTACACGATATTGTCCGCTTTGCGGATACCCTCTGCATAACAGCATGCCGGCACCGCTCACGGTTTTGTTCCTGCCCGCACAGGCATACGCGGGACGCACCCAGACCGCACCCTGTGACAGGCAAAAGGCCTCATGCAAGGAAGGTATCCATCCACCCTTATAAGGAGGACTTCGTTCCCCCTCCTAGCCGATGTGGGATCTCACAATCTACCCACCTAAGTGGGATCAGCGTCATCGCTGACACATCGACCCGGTGACCGGCTCTGATACCAACTTGTAACACCCTCAAATTTGGAACGAGCAACTAACTTTAAAATTCAATAAAATAACCAAAATAGATAAATATTTTCTACAATTCCTTCATCAAAATACCTCGGAATTAAAACATCATAATTTCTACAGTTAATAACTTAAAACGGGCATCACTTAACACACACACAAGTTGCTAGTCCAAACAAATGCGGAATACTTCACTAATCAAGTCACCTCTCGTTCACTCTACTAGCACTCGCCACTTCACAATGTAGCTAGAGCTACCCCAACCTGAGCGTGTTGCACATGCCGACAAATAAAAAGGGTTAGGCTTACGCCTAGTGAGTTCAAGCATTTTATCATGACTATAAAAAATCATAAATCGGAAATTAGTAGCTTTAGTCATGATTCAATTAATCTTTAATGAAAGTTTGCGACAAAGGTTATCATTTCCAAAGAGTTCCCAAATATGACATAAATGACTCATTTTCCAACGCACCCAAAATCCATGGGAATCCTCCCCAAAAGTGTAAAGCGTTTTCCAAAAATGAGTTACGAATCCAGGGATTAAAAGTTTTTTTTCAACGGCGATTAAAAGTAAACTAAATAACTAATTATAAGTGTTTTAAATGTTACTTATATATTTAAAAAAGATTTGAGTTAAGGAGAGATTTAAGGAGTGGGTGTGGAGCGGAGTGGATGTGCTTTAAAGGTTGTACGGCATGCAGCATGCAGCATGCTATTATCTTAAAATTATCAAAGATACCGTTTTAGAATTTTAATAAGATAATATAGATATGCAAGTTATTTAAATTACCTGCATGACACTACCGAGGGATTAGCTCTGATTTGAACTCCTCAACTGCCCCAGCATCGTAGTCATCAGACTTGGCCTTTGTAAAATATGAAGCCTCTTCTATCATCCATGATGACACTGGATCTTTTGGAAGAGGGAGAGTGTGGGACGAGCTGTTAAGTAACATACCAATAACTGCATCCATAGTTGGTCTGTTACTTGGATCCGCTTGAACACACAGCAACCCAATGTGGATAAATATTGATATCAAACTTGAGTCAGCATCAATTGTAGGATCAATTATATTTGAAGATGTTCCTGCCAACCAATTTGTCCAAGCCTACAACCATCCAAAATGTCAATAGTTATACCCCACTATTCACAACAAAAAACACAGACAAGCATTGGCATTTTCAAATTAAACAAATTCTCATTCGTTTTAACCATTTTCCTCCATTCTTCATTCTCCATAATCATATCTTCATTTTTTTGGCACGAGCCCACCATATATACAAGACCCACAAATCATCCATAATACTTACATATTGCACAAAGTTTCCATTGACCATGGAAAACTGCAGGTAGTTCCTCTGACCGCTAATAATTTCTAAAACCAATAGACCAAAGCCAAAGACATCAGCCTTAGTTGAAAGACGACCTTCGACCATATACTCCGGTGCCATATATCCCCTGTCAAGATCAAGATCCATGGTAGTTTAAAATTGTGATTCCAGTAGGAATTTTGTTGAATCCAATAAATTAGTAGATAGAAAACATCTGAAGAGTCAACAAAGAAGCATGGAATACATAATGCCAGTTTCTCAATGAATAGGTATACTTACGTGATCCCATTGAGTTTATCAACATTAATGCAATCAATCGCGTTGCTTGTTGAACATGTTGCTAACCCAAGATACGAGAGCTTGTGATCCATGCTTTTATCGAAAATAATATTTTGAGGTCTAACATCGGTGTGTACCATCCCAATGGGAGCATGCTTGTGAAGGTAAATAAGTGCATTAGCAACACCTAGAATTATTTCATAGCGCTTATTCCAGTCCAAGAGAGTACGCATTAGAGGATCTACAAACACATTTTTGTCAGAGAATAATTAAATCCATTAAAACTTTCCAAGTAGATAACATGTCAGATTTAAAGAAGTTCTGATAAACGAAGGTTAACAGTTCTCCATTGAACAAAGCATGATATATATATATATATATATATATATATATTCAAAATGCAAACTCATACCAAATATGAAGTGATCCAGACTTGCATACAGGGCAAACTCATGGATCAGGAAGATTGTTGTTCCTTCCAAGCAATATCCAAGCAGTGGAACCAAATTCTTGTGTTCAACATTTGCCAGTAACACCACATTATCTATATATTTTTGGCGAGAAAACTCGGAACTAAAATAAGCTTGCTTAATTGCTATTCCAAGTCCATTTTGTAGCCTGCCCTGAAAAAAGTGACTAAGTTAGAGTTTTTTTAACAGCCTTTGGAAAACCTAAAAAGTATGTACATAAGATATATGATTACAGATACCTTGTACATGGAATAATATTGACCTTGCCAAATTTTATTAGCCTCAGAAAAGTTTGCAGTTGCAATGCTTATAGTGAGAAAATCAAACTGGTATACTTTTCTACTTTCACCTCCTTCAGAATCAAAGCGAGACTCCAAGGATTTTAAGCTTCTACCTCCAACTACAATTTCAACAAAGAACAAATTGTTAGAAATCAAAGGTGAAAGGGTGGTATAGAGGTTCAAATATTCCTGCTTTTGGAAACATTACAACGCATACTTATTAAAGTGTCATGTAAACCCCAAACTCTTGATGATACCTACATAACCTATAAAGTCAATCGATCACAGTTCACATGAATAAAAGCAGGGAAAGCAAGCATACGTGTATCCAGAAACATGATCCTGGAACAAAGCATGAAATGATTGAAGATGTGGAACAATACAATTATAAATTGCAAAAATATAAAGTAGCTATATATATTACTAATTAGGGGTGTTCGCGGTGCGGTTTGGGGTCAAACCGCACCGCATATGCGGTTTGAGCATTTTCCGAAACCGCAAACCACACCGCATAAACCTCAAACCGCACCGCAAAATTCGGTGCGGTGCGGTTTATGCGGTTTGTCCCTATCGCACTTTTTGTCCAAAATCCAAAAATTATAAGTTTAAAAATACATTAATAAAATAAACAATAAAGTGACCGTAGTCCAAAAAAGTAAAGATTTTCAATACATTCAATTTCCAAATACATATTATATAATAAAAAATAGTCTAAGAAGTAAAAAATATATACTTCAAAATAAATCAGACGTATAGGATAACCGGACTTTGGGCCAAAATACGAAGTCCAAAATTTGGATGAACGCCCCTTAAATCATGCAAGAAGAAATGGTGAGCTAAGAGAAAGCCCAAAGACAAAGATATAGAAAGTGTCAGCTTGTTGAACAAAACACAAACTTTGGTCCTCATTTGAACAGGCAAAATAACATATTTAGTTGAATGTTCAAAACATTTTAAAGATAGATATAGTCTGCCCAATTTTGGCATGGTGACAGTTTTCTTCAATACGAATTGATATCATAGAAGTGCTGCTGGTACATGTATATACGCAAAGATCCACAGGTAAATAAGTTTGTGTATGTTTCTACATGAGAACAAACACAGAAAAATAGGAAAAGAAAATTGTACCATGATTTTCCCCATTGGATTGAAAGAGAAACATTGGCATCTTTCTACCAAATATTGTCATGCTTGGAGGGTGCATTGCGTTATTGGTTTTCTCCTGTAAAGCTAGTATGGTCTCAAGACCAACCACAACCTCAGCCATCGTAGGACGTTGCTTTGGATGGCTATGCAAACACCGGTCTGCAAGCTGTGAGAATTCCTTTAAACATTTATGCAATATTCTACCCCTTATATTAGGATCAACAATTTGCTTTAGCCTTCCTTCTTTGATAGAATCTTGAGCCCATCTGGCTAAACCCCAATGCTCCTCATCAAGACTTCTATCCACTGCTCGTTTTCCACACAGAACTTCAAACAGTACAACCCCAAAGGCATACACATCAGACTTTCTCGTCAGCCTACCAGTTGAAAAGTAATCTGGATCCAGATATCCAAATGTACCTTTCACGACAGTGTTGACGTAAGTGGACTGCTGGTTCGTTGGCCCTATTTTGGACAACCCAAAGTCTGAAATCTTAGCTGCCCAACTGTTATGTAACAATATATTTGAGCTTTTCACATCGCGATGTATAACTCCATGCTTAATACCTGTACCAGTGTGAAGATAATCTAACCCACGGGCTGCCCCTAAGCATATTTTGAGTCGTCGCACCCAAGGTAGAGGAGTTTGAAGTTTGTGAAGATGATCTTCAAGGGTTCCATGGGGCATATACTCATAAACGAGGATCATCTCCCTCCCTTCATTGCAATAGCCAATCAAAGACACCAAGTGACAGTGCCTTAACTTTGAAAGCATCTCAACTTCAACCCAAAACTCTACTGCCCCTTGGTTAGAAGTTGAATCCAACCGCTTGATGGCAACAGCCAAAAGCGTTCCCCCACTAATGATGGTTCCTTTGTAAACTTTCCCAAACCCACCATGTCCGATTATCAATGAATCATCAAAGTTTTGGGTTGCTAGCTGAATTTCTGACAGTGTAAGCTGATGGCATGGTTGTGGCCACTCTAAGATTGATGACCCAACCTCTTGAACAGTAAACATAACTACAAACATGAACCAGGACTAGTCTGGATTGTCTTTCCAACTATATCATCAAAGTAAAAGATATGCATTTGGATCAGGATGTGCAAGAATTCTTATAGATATTTCCTAGTCCAACCAAGGTATTGATTTTTCTTCCCCGAAAGTCAAATGGACCCTAGCGTGATTTGACATTTTTAAAAATATGACTTCAATGGTCTATATGACAATCAAACTAGTGGTTGAAGAGCGCGTTTTCTACGAAAATGAGGAATAAATTCACAGCAATTGTTGGAGCTTCTACAGCGTGAAGTTAGGGTTTTGCTACTGAAAGACAAATGCTTACCTCTAGCTCGTTATCTTTTTAAAAATCGTGAAGTTCAAGATCAACAAGTCCTCCAGCAGTGGTGTAGAGATTTCTCCCATGATCAATTGCCGCAGGAGACCGAGCGGTTCATTTTCCGGTATCTACTGTGCTACCGGTAACTTTTCTGGCGGGCACGGCTACTACTATTTTTTTTTGAAACAAACATAACATAAAAAATCAACGGTTACAGGAAACATTAATACAACAAGGAATTTAAAAACAACGTAACATTTCGGACAAGATAAAAAACGAAAGTGTCTCATAGTCAAATGAGCCACTTCGTTAACTTGTCTATCCACCGCATGAATCGAGATAATCTCCCGACGAACCTGAACTTTCCGAGGAAATACAAGGTCCCTGCAGTTCCAACTGGAGGCGATCAATGAATTGATTCCTCTTCTTTTTTGCAAGATCACAGTCTGAAGGCTATTTCATCGTTTTGAAAGAAAAAAAATGGATGACACAAGTTAACTTATAAACTAGTTAGCTTTTTGATAAATTATCTGAAGTTTTCTTTGTGAATATTTCAATTATTCTCTCGTTAATATTAACTAGTTGAATATCCGTGCAATACGGCAAGAGGTAAAATCATATTGTAAAACAAAAATCATAGATCATTATTGAGTCTTGCAGTTAATTATAGGGGCATACTCACCCATTCAATATTTTTCGGTATTTCTTTTTTATCATAGATATCCACGTAAATATCGAAAAAATAGAGAAATTAACTAAAATACCAAAAGTTTGACTTTGACTTGCAAAAATACCCAAAATCTGGTTGGTTATGCAAAAATACCCATTTTTTCGCGATGGGATCCGCGATCACGGACCAGGGAAAATTTTGGAAATTAGTCCGGCGATTTGCAGACACGTCACCCGCGAGCACACTCAATTGATATAAATTGATTTCAAATTTACACTTTATACACCTATAATTATTTACTTACTTTATTTTATACCATTTACTTTCCTAATTTTAATCTTACACCTTCATCATATTAACACATATAATCGTTTATTAACTAAAATACGTTTTAATTTTAACAAGTTACATCATTGTACTCGTCTCTTCGATACCTTCAAAATGAGCCCAATATTGAATATTTTTTGATTTAATTATTTTATTATATATCATATATACTACATAAAAATATTTTTAATATTTACAATTCATACCCTTATAGTTAATTATTTAATTTATGATACATCTCTTACTTTTTCAATTTTGTTTTACACTCTTATCGCATTAACATAATAATCATATATTAACTAATTGATTAAATCGTCAAATTATTTGGAATATATATATATATATATTTATCGAACTCCTTAACATATTTTAACGTAATTATGTATGTTAATGTGATATGTTAAAACGTATTTTTTAAAATGAATGATTACATCCTGGTTTCAAAAAGAGTATTGGTGTGAGAGCCTCCCAAAACGATTATACGGCAGATGGTTTTAAAAATTAAATTAGTGAGAGAGAAAGTTTTCTCACTCTTAAATTTTAAGTAATCATGCTTTAAATGGTTGTACACAATGCTTAAAGGATTGTTTTTAAAAGTTTGGGGGTTGTTTGCTTTATAAGATAGTATAGATAAGTAATCATGCTTTAAATGGTTGTATACAATGCTTAAATGGTTGTTTTTAAGAGTTTGGGGGTTGTTTGTTTTATAAGATAGTATAGATAGTACTATTAGGGTGTGTTTGGTACACTGGACAGGACAGGACATGACAGAACAGAACAGGGTACACTGTCCCATGTTTGGCAGGACCTTTATGTGGAACAGACTGGAACAAGGTATAACAAACTGGGACAGGCCTGTTCCACCCCTACCCCATTGAACAAGGTGGAACAGACTTATGTTTTACCAATATAACCTCAAAATAAAATCTAATTCTCTTCTAAAACATCAAATAAACCTTCTATTTCATATTTTATTCATTCTTTAAATTTAGCAAGGGTAAATTGGTCAATGTTATTTGTTCTGTTCTATCCAGTTTTGTCTTACCAAACGTGGAACAACTGTTCTGTCTTGTCATGTTCTGTTATGTCCCACCTTGTCCTGTCCTATCCTGTCTGCGTACCAAACGCACCCTAAAAGAATTACATGGTTACTAGTAAGGGCATCTCCAATGTAATTATCTATTTTAGTCTCTATTATAGAGTCTAAAATAAAGAATGTGTTGTTATGTATTCTCCAATGTATTACTCTATTTCTACTCTAAAAGATAATATTTCAAGTATATATATTCTTTTTTTTACTCTAGAAAAAAATAGAGATTACGAATAATGTTTCTCTATATTTAAAGAGTTACTATTCATTTTACTATTATAAAGAGTAAAATAGAGGATTCATTGGAGATATTTTAGAGAGTGAAATAGAGATAGAGAGTAAAATAGAGGGTTCATTGGAGATGGTCTAATACTATTATTATTTAATACCAATTATTATTATTGTCTAATACTATTATTATTTAATACCAATTATTATTATTATTATTATTATTATTATTGTTATTGTTATTATTGTTGTTCTTGTTGATTGATGATACTAAGAATAATACTATTAAGTACTATTATCATTAATACTAACTAATAAATCAATAATAATAATAATAATAGGGAATTTAATTAAAATACCCCAAGTTTGACTTTCCTTTACCAAAATGCTCATTTTTCTCCCATTTTTATCAAAATACCTTTTTTCCGCGAAGGGGGTCCGCGATCGCGGGCAGGGACCTGTTTTGACATTTTTGGAAACTTTTACCCCGTGATCGCGGGGGAGTGTCCCCGCGGTGGACCGAATTTGATGAATTTCAATTGAAATGTTACACTTTCAATCCCTATACTTATTTACCTACTTAACTTTATACCTTTTAATTTTACATTTAACACATATAATTGTTTATTAACTAAAATACGTTAAAAAAATACGTTTTAATTTTAACAAGTTACACCATTATAATCGTCTCTTCGATACGTTCGAAATGAGCCCAATATTGAATTTTTTTTATTTATATATTTTAATATATATCATATACACTACATAAAAAAAATTATATTTAAAATTCATTTTTTAACGTATTTTCAATTTTGTTTTACACTCCTATCGCATTAACATAATAATCATATTAACTAATTCATTAAATCGTTTTAAATTATTATTATTTGTATGTGTTTATAGATATCGTGAATGGCAATAGAACAAGGTTTCACGAGAAGAATATGAAATGGGGTTTTGACAAGTTGGTATCACTTGACTCATTTAAAAATTGTGAAAATGGGTATTTGACGAATGATGATTCATGTGTGTTTGGAGCTGAAGTATTTGCAGTTACAGAGTATGCACAAAAGGATCGATGTCTGTCCATCACAAAGCCTCCACCAATTTTTAATACTTACACTTGGACCATCGATAATAAAATAAATAAAACGTATTTTAACTATAAGAATACCATAAATTAAATAATTAACTATAATAATATGAATTTTAAATATAACAAATGTTTTTATATAGTGTATATGATATATATATATATTAAAATATATAAATCAAAAAAATTCAATATTGGGCTCATTTCGAACGTATCGAAGAGACGATTATAATGGTGTAACTTGTTAAAATTAAAACGTATTTTTTAACGTATTTTAGTTGATAAACGATTATATGTGTTAAATGTAAAATTAAAATTATGAAAGTAAAAGGTATAAAGTAAAGTAAGTAAATAAGTATAGGGGTTGAAAGTGTAACATTTCAATTGAAATTCATCAAATTCGGTCCACCGCGGGACACTCACGCGATCGCGGGGTAAAAGTTTCCAAAATTGTCAAAACAGGTCCGTGCCCGCGATCGCGGACCCCCTTCGCGGAAAAAATGGTATTTTGATAAAAATGGGAGAAAAATGGGTATTTTGGTAAAGGAAAGTCAAACTTGGGGTATTTTAATTAAATTCCCATAATAATATCAAGTTATCAACCAATCCTTGCTAGACTTTTAAAATTTTAATTATTACTAGTTGAGTACCCGCACAATGTGGCGGGATGTAAAAGTTCTATTAAGATATATTTAGCTTTTAAATATCAATTTTTTGCAAAATGTTTTTGAAATACTTGCACATTCACATGTTGTATTAAGAGTTAAGAGTTTTTCACAATGCAACGGAATGTATCATAAATCCAAAAATGGTCATTCATTTTCACCCGTCTACCTTTCAAAATGCAAAATGTTTAACAAAATGCTTCGCATTGTTCATATATTTAAGAATGGCATATAGCGCTTTGCAAGTTTGTCAATGGCATATTAGTTTATAAAATGTAGTTGAACCAAAAAATATATTATGAGAAAATACTCAATAAAAGTCTAACTCTAAAACCCAATAACCAAAGAAATAAACACCCTAAAAACTAAATCATTTTGGAAGCCACATATTTTGATCAATCTGGCATGTGGCTATTTCAAACCTTAAAATGATCTCAATTGTCTTCAAAGATCTTATCCACTTTCCAATCTTCAATCTTTCAGAAACCATCTACATTATTTGACTTTTTCCAATATTCAACCCACAAAGATAGTAAATAAGGGCCTTTTTGTTAGCAGTTTAATGAGTTTAATGGGACTCATAGCTTATTTAGTTAGTTATACCGCCTATACATGACTGTTTGGTAGTAGCTTAATGATATAGAAAGTGACTTATTAATTAAGCTTTTAGGAGGGAGTTTTATGTAGAAAGCCAAGTTTTGTCCAAACCAGTATCTCTCAATTAAAAAACATGGTCATTTCATCTATGAAAACACCCTCCCAAACAAAAACTTTTCCAATCTATACAGACAGATTAATCCACACAAACAACTTTATTCATACAGGACTTAATGGAAAACCAACCAAACAACCCCTAACTCTAGATTGAGTAAAATCGCAATTTTTGTGAATTAAATTTAGCAAGCAACAAAACCTGAGCAAACAAAAGCTCCAAGTCACCTACTTCCATAGTTCAACCAAATTGAAAATTACTATATGGCCTACGGCCATTGCTAAAACAAACCAGGTTGCTTCTTATCCTTATCCCTCCTATTATGAAATGATCAAAAGATGCTGGCCACCAACTTTGAATTAAAAAACAACCACGGACAGATACCAGAATCGATATATAAACCAGAGCCAAACTAAGGGGATGTTTACCAAATTTTCTATTAACTCCTTTAATAATAAATTTGTTGTCTAGATAAATTGGCGATGTTGTTTACTTTTTTATCTGAATCGGCAACTTGAATTTTAGAAATGACCAATTTAACCATGAAAATGATTTACGTGCTATTTGATGTTTATTTTTAGAAATGACCAATTTAACATCAATTTTAGAAATGACCAATTTAACATCAATTTATCAAATAGCACGTATTGATGTTTATTTTTAACGGCAGTCTGAATTGTTTGCTTAATGTTATGCAGTGAATAGCCAGTTATGTTTACTTAGATTCAGTCCAGTTCAAAATGGAGCTTATGGTGCAATCATGAGCATGTTAGAATTTAACAAAAGAAGGTGAACACTGGAAAGAATAATAGGATCAATAAAATCATAATAATACAAACATTGTCAACATCAACAAAAGAAGACAAACACGCCTAAACATATCCTAATGCAATAACAGACTTGTACAAAAACATAAGTTGATAAATTAAGTCAAGTTCCCTCTTTAGTTGCTTCTTCCTCACTTACTGGGTGAGTTTCCAGTCCATGATGTTCCCTTTAGCGGGTAAGATTCATGGTTCTTGCGATTGTCATAAGGCAACAGTAAACGCTTACCCGGTTAGCGTTCGGTAAACGACCCCTAAGAAATCCCTCTTTTAAGAAAAACAAAACATGAGAACAAATTCAAGGCCATTTTTATGAAAGAGTTTAAAATGATGCAACTGATGACATAAACCAACACACAGAATAACATAAATGAAAGAGATAGAAGCTAAATAATAAGCAGAGATATAAGCTAAATGATAAGCAGTGAACAGAATTTGCTAATAAATAGGCAATGAACAGAATTTGTAAGCAGGAAAAGAGTTAAGGAGCTAAATAATAACCCGTGAACAAAATTTGTAAGGACCCAACTCCAAAACATGACCCCACTCCAAAAACTAAAATTCAGATCCAACAACTATGTAATCAAGTCTTTGAGCTAAAACATGCAACATCCAAAATCAAGTGACTAATCAATAAAGCATGAAGAATATAAATGCACAAAATTGTATTTGCAGGAAAGAGTAGAAAGTGAGATCTCTAAATACGGTTTTGGGAGTGCTTTCTTCTCATGTCTTAATCTAGAACCTCATGATTATAACTTGGCTTCAGCAACAAAAAAATACCCTCAAAATCCAGCTTTATCTTTGAAACCAACACAAGCAACTGAAAGGATAAGAAGCCAAACATTGAGTAGCCGAAAATGTAGAAATATACAACAAAATGGCTTTACGATTAAGTGGCTAAAAACCATGTTGTCCAACCCAAGTAAAGACAATGTCTCCAACAGATACAATGGCAACTATAAGGTCGTATATTAGCCTATAAATTCAACGTTTTACAAAATATTGATTGAGAGACCAACATTAAGAGGAAAACTTTACCCCAAGTAATCTAGTTCTAGCACAACATAGTTTGGATTGAAGTCAATACAGATGTAGATAAAATATGTAATATTTCAAATAAAAACTTTAAAATAAAAACTCAGTAGAAGATTTATTCCAAGTTACCTGAGAGCACTAACCTGTTGCCCAACAATACTGCTATTCAAAACCCCAAAAATTCTCGGTTTTTACTCGCTTCAAATCGGGAAAACCCTTTATTCAGAACTCACTCCTTTCGGTTTATGGAGAAAGAAAAGAGAATAGATAAAGAATACAAGCATTAGAAAAACCTCTAGATAAAGAATAAAGATAAATAAGTGAAATCATTAGAAAAACGAAAGCAATTCCTAACCCTAAAAATACAAGCACATCGACATTGCTTATGAGAGGAATTCAAAAGAAAATATAGAAAAACATACTGCTATGATATATAATTAGGAACAATGTTACCTTTTTCTGTGAGAACATGTGAAAAACTTAGAACACAAGACGCAGAGTTAGAAAATGTTAGAGAAAAAGCATGCCTTGAAAAGAGAAAAAAATGCCTCAAGAAGATTACCTGAACAATGATAATGGAAACCCTAACTTCATCACATGTTAAGAAACCTAAATTGATGTTACCAAAAAACTATTGTAAACCGAAATAGACGTTAAGAAGTCTTTTGACAGATAATAAGTCATTGAGACTGCATACAAGAACAAAAGTAGACAAACAAGTAGAGCAGGAACACTTAGAGCAGGAATAAGTCATTGAGACTGCAACACTTTGGTAATAAGATAATAAGTCATTGAGACTGCAATACTTTGGTAATAAGAACACTTAGAGCAGCAAGAGCAATCGAATAGTGAAACCAGAAAGAACAATCTGATTAAGACATTATTACCAAAAATTACCAAAAACAGAAACAATAGAAAATCGTATGGATTACCTTGGTCGGAGAAGCAGTCTGAACAATCGAAGTAAAGCCTCAAACCAAACCCATCGGACCTCGATTTACAACATTCTATAACGAAAAAAGAAGAACAAATGAAAATCGTATCATTAGTAGCCTGAACAATCGATATTGAAGCTGAGAAATTGAACGTCGATTATCGTATGGATTACCCAGGTGACATCCAACGCTTCCGTTAACCTAGGTACAGAAATGTAGAAACAGATTAACTCAAACAGTGCACCAACTCAAAATATACTCAACACAGCAAGTTTGCTTCTTATTCAAAACAGAAAGCTTTCTCGCTTTTTATAGCCATTACAAGAAAGGAGACGTAACTACTTATCATAAAAAGATGCCTAAGAAAAAGGAACTAACAAAGAGAAATCCAAAAACCCTATCGAGTTCCTCCAGGTAAGCTGAAGACTTTCTTCCTGAAATTGCTGTCAAGCATAGAAAAGTAGAAACAGCAGGCGTAAATAAAGGAAGAAAAGGAATAAACAAAGATGAACAATCATACAATAATACGAGCGCCTTATGTTGATAAGGAATGATTATATGCAAGAAACATAAAACCAAGGCATGCATAAATAAATCCCAAGTAGAAAAAGGGAAAACCAAGGAAAATCTAAAACACACAAAAAACCAAAGAACAACCCATGTTAACCCATGTTTATGCTCTAATCTATCATCTAGATGATAAATTAGAAGCTTGTAGGGTATCATTTTGCATATCGTAAAAAACCACCGGTGAAACATGGTATTGCATACATACCAGTAATGATCCGTCGCCACCTATAGCCTTCACATATAACATAAGATCATTAAAATAAGAAATTAAAGCAACGTAAACCACAACACTAAACGACACATAAAGCACCTCAACATCATCAGTTGTTGGGTCTCAAACAAACAGATCTAAAATGGGGGAGAAAAAGAAAACCCTAAATTTAAAAATGAAACTCACAAATTTAATCACTAACCAAGAGAGATTCTAATTCCCTCATTCAGAAGAAACTAAAATCTTTCGTCTTTGAGAGAAACCAGAAGAGATAGAGAATCCAGAGGAGCGATAAATACATATCTTAAAGCCTGCATCAACGTACTCTAAAAAGAGAAGAATGAGAAAGAAGAGAAAATCAATGTACGACATGGAAACAAGAAAAAATACTTACCTGAAGGCTGAAGCGAAGGAGCGGGACGTAGCGGCGGAGGGAGGAGAGTGAGACGACGGAGAGAGCGCATGTGGGTTTAGGTTTTGAATTTTGAATTCGAATTTGGAACCTGAAAAGCAAATCTGCTACCGAAAAGTGATACATGCAGGCTTAAATAAAGGAGGAATTTAATTAATTTTTTAAATAAAAAAAGATTTAAGACTTTAAGACTTTAAGACTTTTAGTCTATATGCTTTATAAGATAGTATAGATATATTATGTATTTGTAAAATCGAATCTATCCTCATGTTCACCTTTGGTGTCCTCATCGTTATTGATTTATGTTAAATAATTAAATTAAGTTTTTTAAGTTTTTGGTAAAATTGTTGATAAACCAGTTGTTGTTTGATAATCTATTATCTAGCTGATTGTAATACCCCGGGTAAGTCCGTTAGTTAAATCCCCTTTCCGTTAAGTTTAGTTAACTTTAAAGTTAGATGTTTAGGGTATGTTTGGGTAAATTATAAGTTTAAGGGTGTGTGGGTCATTAAGGAATAGTTCAAGGTCTAAATTGTAAAATGGGTTTGATATTACCCCTTTAGGAGTTCAGATATTTTACAAACTCAGAAATATCCAGAAATTCAGTTTGGTGTGTGTGTTGAGAGAAAGCAAGAAGAAGAAAGAAAGGTTGTGGCTAAGAGACTCAATTTGGGGTACTTGGAAGACGAATTAAGGTATGTTCCTTTGTATTTTGTGTTTGTAATTGATTTTAGAAGGTTTCTATCGGATTAGAATAGTCGAATACACATCTGGGGTTGATTCAGTCGATTTTCTGGGTAAAAAGCACCAAACCGACAGAGGTTTCCGGACACAGTATGAATGTGTCCGGGTAGCTTCTTTGGTGGTGTCCGGGTAGTTTCGTTGATAGTGTCCGGACGATTCGGTGATAGTTTCCGGATGAATTAGATACCGGATGACGTCCGGATTACTTTGGTGTCCGGATGATGTCCGAATTCTTTATGATGTCCGGGAAGTTGGGGTTGTCCGGAAAACCCTGTTGTCCGGATACTTCTGTGGTTTCCGGAAACTTTGAGCTGTTTGGTCATTTTTGAGATTTCATATACTTTTAACTAAGGTTTTTGAATGAGGACTGATTAAGGTTTTCTAAAAATTTCCTGGGGGCGTTGCCCCCAGACCCCGTAAGGGCGTTGCCCCTTGACCCCATCCGCTAACCGGGTAGCGGAACCCCCCGTGTTAAGTCGCCGTAGGGGAACAATTGAGGATAAGAGTTTGATAGGTTATTTGGGATTCTCAGCCTGTTAGTAAGTCTTATGAGTTCTTTTGGTAAAGAGATATTTGTATGTAAATGGTTTCAGATTCTGAGAATTTTGGGTAAAGGATCGGATAGCTCGGAGAAAAGCTTGGAAGGGTGTTTGATAAGCAATCAGGTGAGTTTTTACTTTAAAACGTTTTTAAACTGGAATACATATGTGTGTGTATTGGATATGTGATAGATGGTGTGATTATATGTTTACATTTCAGATGGATATGTGATTGAAATGTAATGAAAGGTTTATAAATGACAATATGATATATTGGTACATATATATATTGTATTTATCTGTGCATTACACTACACGAATATACGTTAGCCGAAACTATAGTCGGCGGAGGTGTTTGTTGTAGTTGTTGTACAGCGGTGCTGTAGTTGTTGTACAACGATGTTGTTGGCTCGCAACCAACTAATTTGGCCATGGGAATGAGAAGAGATGAACACGATGCACGAGTCTTGCTTGGTAGTTAATCTTTGTGGTATATGTGTATTTTATAAAAAGGATTTCTAAACTGACAGGGATTATCTCACTAGACCTTTAGGTCTAACCCTCATTTTGTTTTCAAAAATATGTATTCCAGGTCAAGGATCTTTTGTTAGCAAAGGGAAGAATAAAGCATAGGAGGCGGTTGCTAGCTGACGAAGATTAGAATATATTTACATTTTTTATTGCATAGTTTTGAGACTTTGGGACCGAATGTGAATTATCATATATTTTGTTATGAAAGTAACGACGTTATGTATAATATGTTAATTGATGTATATTATGTATGTTATGGGATACCGGGTCGTTACACTGATAGCTGATAAGTATATAAAAGCATCTCCAACAGCTTTGCTAAAATAGAAAAAATCAAGTTTTTGTTTTCTAAACTTCTCCAACAGCTTTGCTATCTTGTTTGTTGTAATAGAAAAAACTTGAAATTTTTATAGGAGAGAGAAACAATTATTTTATACAATCCCACTAATGACATTAAATTTTTATCATTTTATATTATATTTAAAAAAAATGTATTGAAAACATAAATTAGACAATATTATATTAATATAACTTGAGTTAAAATTTCTAAAATATAAAATCTGTTAGAGATGAATTTAAATCTTTTTAGAGATTTTAACTACTGATTCTTCATTTTAGAAAAATTATAGCAAACTAGGCATCGTTTAGCAAAAATAAGCTAATTTTTTTTCCTGGATACATGTTTGGATGGACTTAAGCTAGATTATTGACTAACTTTTTGATAAAATATTTGGAGTGGCTTACGATAAGCTTTATGTACTTATTACAGTTATACTCTCATTAATATTGATTATTATTTATGAACTATTAATTATAAATAATATTAATTTTTACAATTTAATTATTATTAATTAATAAATATTAACTAATATTAAATTTTAATCATACATTAATATTAATTTTTATTATTTAAAAATCATATAATTTTTTTCAATATTAATCAATATATTTTAGTTATTGATTATTATTATTTTTTAATTATTATTTGATTATCTTTCCATGTTATATGTAACGGTTATTTAAAACTATAAGTTAATGTATAATTTTTCTAAAATTTGTTTTAACAAATTCTAAATTTATAAAATATATAATAATAAATTTCAAATTCTTTTAATTAACATGTTATAGTATTTACTACCTTGTTTATGTTAATTAACATATTATATTATTATAAATTTGTTTTAATTATGTTATTAAATATTGTTGTAATTGATTGTTTTTTCAAGATGTCATTTTTGGTCATTTTACATACTTATAAGTTAATTTTTGTCAAACATGACTTTTCATCAACTAGCTTATCAGTCACCAGATAACTTAAAAAATGACTTTTAATTAATACAAACAAGATAGTAAAAAAAATTAAATAACAGGACATGTTAATTATATATATACTATAAAATTCTATTTTGTTATTATATGTATACTATAAATTTTTTACATAGCCATCACATATAATATGAATAAAAGAAAAATTGGTCACCTCGCATATTAAATTAATTAATAATTTTTTAAAATATAATTAATAATTAAATTAAATATTTTATTAAAATCATTTATCACAGTGTTATTATCTATAAAAACAAAATAAATATAACTTTATATAAACATATTTAAAATTGTTATGTTTGGTTTTTGATAATTAAATATAGGGAATTTAATTAAAATACCCAAAGTTTGACTTTGACTTACCAAAATACTCATTTGTCTATTGAATTTGCCGAAATACCCATTATTTCCGCGACGGATCCCGCGATCGCGGGTAGGGCACACGTGGCCCGCTATTATGGCCAAAAAGTCCCGCGGCACCCCCCAACTATGCCCGCGTTTACAGTTTCGGTCCCTCCCCGCAACCATCCCGCGATCGGCCAAAAAATGTCATTTTTGGTCCTTTTTGCACGAATCTTTGCATTCTTTTTACTATTTTTTTCCACAATTATTGTACTTTGAAGACCAATTTGTGGTTCAAATTCACTGGCATGTTTCATCAATGTTGAATTATTGTACTTGGAAGACCAATTTGTGGTTGCAATTCATCTTCCTCAATGAGATTTCATCCATAAATATCAGTAGAATGCAATCCATAACTCACACCCATCCCATCCTTATTTGTTGCTTTCTTGCTTTCTTTCTTCAGTATTTTGTTTTTGAGATACCATTGAAAAAATGAGTTCATCTGTTGCAAAAGCTAGGCTATATTTCTGTTACGATGGTGAATGGGTGAAAGAAAACAATGAGTGGAAAATGTAAGCATGATGTAAAATTGTCAGTAAACTTTTCTTATCAGAAGTTTGTTGCATACGCCATGCAAAAATGTGAAATCCACCCTTCTGTTGTTTGCAAGTTAGCGTTCAAGAATGGTGAGGGGTCATTTGTGGAGTTATGCAACGATGGGGATATCTCTGGTTTTATGCACTTTGCAGCCGAATCAGAAAGACCTCCATTACTTTATGTGTATGCTGAATCCTCGGTGTGCAACGAAGACGATGACGAAGGTGACGACGACGGTGATGACGAAGGTGATGACGACGCTGATGACGAAGACCTCCAAATGGAGCAACCTGATTCTCAATTTCAGCCGTCCTACGGCCCAACAGTTCATTTGGATCATGCATATGGTCTTAACGACTGTATTCCTGGTTATGTTCCGGAGACGCAACAACAACAACCACAAGAAGGACGTTGTGCTGGAATTGCTGATGAAGAAACCTATGCTTTCAAAACGGGTAATGCTGATATAGACAGATCAGATACCGATAGTGATGATCACGAAGAATATACCCCTAGTAATAAATCATTTAGTCAGTTCAATGACTATTTTGATATGCCCCCTATTTTTCCATACCAGAATACCCATACACAAACCTACGAACCTGCACCTTATAATCGCAGTTTAAGGTTAGAAGTAGGTCAGATATTTGATTCGAAGGATCACTTGGCAAGTCAGGTCGGACTTAAGTTCATGGAAGAGGGTTTCGAAAGTTACACGCCGAGATCCGACAAAGGCAGATATGTAGTTGAATGTGCGAGAGAAAACTGTAATTGGAGGATGTACGCGAGCCCGCGGGAGAGAAAGGAGGGGCGTTACTTATTAGAAAGTTGGACGACGTACACACTTGTACGAGGACGCAACTGAATCCCAACCACAAATAAGCCACCAAAAGGACTTTGGGTGCGATACTGAAAAACAAATTTCTTGATGCTAGCAGGTCATTGCGTCCAAAGGACATCATGGACGATGTACACCAGCAGTTCGCGCGTCACGATTGGTTACCACCAAGCTTGGCGTACGCGATGCAGGGCACTGCTATTGGTGAGAGGCACGTTCGAGGAGTCGTATGAACGACTCCCGGCATATTTATATAATTTGCAGCTGCAGAATCCAGGTACTGTCACCCAGCTAAGGACCGATTCACATGGTCGGTTTGAGATGTGCTTCGCTGCCTTTGGACCCGCGGTACGTATTTTAACACGTCATATGTTTACACATTATAAACTATAACATTTACAAATGGAAACCACCTACGTTTTTGCAGATTCGCACATTTCTGGCAAATCTGCGTCGTGTCCTGGTAATAGACGTTGCCCATTTAAAGGGCCCTTACTTGGGTATGATGTTCCTGGCGGTTGCCATGGACGGGGATAACTCCATCGTTCCAGTCGCTTTCGGAGTAGGCAAGTCCAAAACCGGGGACGGGTGGACTTGGTTTCTGTTCATGTTGAGACAAGCTATCGAAGACCCACAAGGGTTGGTGTTTATGTCCGACAGGGCTCCTTCCATAAGCGCCGCAATCTCTGCCATGTACCCAAACGCCCCTCGCGCCTTATGTTGTCGACATTTGGAGATGAACGCCAAAACCCAGGTGTAAAGCCCGTATCCCGGTATGTAATTTATTAGTCTTAGCTATTTCTTTTAAGTTCGATTATTGTGGTTTCCGTAAACGGGGTTAGTCGAGTTGGGTCAAATCGTTAAGTATCGGAATTTTTTAAATTAGTTGGGTTAAGGTAAGATGTTGGATTGTTGAGGGGCCATTCATGGTTTTGGACAAAAAGGAGTATGGTTTCGGCCCATGCAGTTTTTTTTAGAAAACCCATATTTTTTTTTAGTTGGTGTTGTAGCCGTGAGTTAGAACCAAAGAAAGAAAACCCTAAGCTATTTCCATCCTTCTTCTCTCGTTTTTCCTTTTCACATGCGAAGTAGCAAGCCACAAAACCCTATCAATCCCTTTTTGGTTGCCGCCGTGAAACCCCCCCCCCCTCCCCTTGGTGTTCGGCCGGATGTGAAAGAAGAAAGAGAGCCGAGAGTGTGAGAGTTCGCCGGAGAAGGAAGGGAAGCCACCGGAGTCGCTGCTGCCACCGTGAGCCACCCACAAGCAGCCGGCGTCCGGCGCTGCTGGTTCTGCCGGCGAAGAGGAGGGTGTAGCGAGAGAGAGGGAGGGTGTCGAGTTTCGTCGTCGTGTCGTCATCGAGGTAAGGTTTCACTCGACGTTTCCTTTCTTTTCGTTTTCGTCACCAGAGGACCACCGCCGGCCGGCCGCCGCTGCCGCTGCCGCGCCGCCACTGTGGTGGTTGGGTGTCGGGTGGCGGTGGTGGTGTCAGTCGTTGGTGCGTGCGGTAGGGTGATCGAGAGGGTAGTGATCTCGCGGTGGTTTGCGGGTTGTTTTTATCACTTCGTCGATGAACCGCCGCCGGCCGCCACCGGCGACCACCACTGCCGGAGGGCAGTGGGTGGTGCGTGGCCATGTATTATTAATAATCGTTGTTGAACCCATTAAGCCGTGACTTAATCGCTTAAGCCAAATCGATCGGACCGTTGTTTTTAGAGTCGTCATTTCTTGTGAGTAATTGTTCAGCCACTGTTTTTGCGACGGCCATAACTTTGTTGTCGTAACTCCGATTGAGCCGAAACTGGCGCCCACGGTTCAAGCTCGGGGTCGGGCACGTTTTCCGTGTTTTAGCGGAAAACTGGTTCGGCCTCTAGCTAGGTGGAAAAGTGGTCGTAAGTTCAGTGATTCGTCATTTTATGTGTAAAATTCTGAAACCTGCCACTGTTTTGTGTAGACCATAACTTTCTGGTCGTAACTCGTTTTGAGGTGAAGTTGGTGCCCAAAGTTCCCAAATCGAAGTGGGAAGGTTTTTCGTGTTTTGCCGAAAGTCTGATTAAGCCCGTAGCTAGGCTGTATTGGGCTGTTTGTTCAGGCTGGACCGAAAACTGGCAGTTTTGTTAATCGTTCGTATTTAATTCATATTTAATTGTAGAAAAATCGTTAGGAGGCGCATAATATGTCCTTGGAACCCTAACTCAGAGGAATTTCTGGTCATGAAATAATATTGGGAATTTTCTGGGTTTTAAGGGGTCGAATCAGGTCCCGAACAGACCTGTTTTATGAGAACGGAAATTAGTTTTAGTGACGGTTTAAGCGTGTGTCGTGTCATAGGGTCCGAGTCTCGTATTGACACGTTTTAACATGCGTTTAGGTGCTGGGAAGTGACCGTATTTGTGAAGCTTGAATTGTGTTGTTAAGCTAGGCGCGCATACGAGGTGAGTTCTCTCACTATATCTAATAACGGTTGTTTTATCATTGCTGTAGTACGTGTGTGGTAGCTTTATGTGATTGTGTTGTGGAACTAGATAGTGGGGTGTCTAGTTGATACTATGTTGTCATGTTAACTCGGTGGGACCGAGGATCCGGCGGGGCCGGTGATTTTATACGCGGGTGGCGTAGAGACTCGGTGGGACCGGGGATCCGGCGGGGCCGGAGATTTTATACGCGGGTGGCGTAGAGACTCGGTGGGACCGGGGATTCGGCGGGGCCGGAGGTTTTATACGCGGGGCGTAGAGACTCGGTGGGACCGGGGATTCGGCGGGGCCGAAGATGTTATCATGTGGTCGGTGGGACCGACTTGTGCCTTTTAGGTGGGTGGTTGTGGATATACATGTTCATGATTTGTTCGTAGGCCTGTATGATCGTTATGTGTCACTATCTGTTTTAGGGGTAGTGTGGAATAACTGTATTGTAACAACTCAGGCCAACCGTACCAGATATTGTCCGCTTTGTCCACACACCTGGACTCGCGGTTTTAAAACGCGTCTGATAGGGGAGGTATCAAGTTCCTCTTATAAGGCAACCTTTGTTCCCCTCCCCAACCAATGTGGGATCTTACAATCCACCCCCCTTGGGAGCCCAGCGTCCTCGCTGGCACACCAGTCCGGTCCCTGACTCTGATACCATCTGTAACATCCCAGGCCAACCGTACCAGATATTGTCCGCTTTGTCCACACACCTGGACTCACGGTTTTAAAACGCGTCTGATAGGGGAGGTATCAAGTTCCTCTTATAAGGCAACCTTTGTTCCCCTCCCCAACTAAGCTTCGTGCTAACCCTTTCCCAATAGATTGTGGTTTCAGGTACGGGCGGCTCCAAGGCGTGACGAGTACACACTGGCGCGCGAGAAGAGCTGGTTGTTTTTATGGTTTTAATAATTAAACGTTTATTCCGCTGGTTTTATTTTATAAAGATATTAATTATGTGTTTGCAAACGAAATGTTGGGATCAATTAATGAGTTGTTATAAATGAATTGTTTATTTAAAAATTTAAATTTGCTTGTAATTTTTGGGACGTTACAACTTGGTATCAGAGCACGGCTTGAGTGAATCAAACGCATTTCGGTGTGTTTGATCTCAAGTTTGCGGCTATAAAAATTTTCTTTAAAGTTTTTGGGAAATAAAAAGAAGGAAAAAACCCGTTTGAGAAACGGTGATCGATGGCGCAGTGTGTACAGTCAGCCGGAGCCAGGGGAAAAAGGTACAGTACTTAGTGTTTTATTGCTTTCTAGATCATAGAGTATGCATGCTAGATTGCCTGTTGTGGACACTATGCTGTATGTTGAACTACTTGCTATTAGGAATTTATGCTAATTATGATAGGTTACTAAGTGGATGCCCTCTAGGTTGTATGCAGTAAGAGATTTATAGCCTTAGAATATTCGATTTAGTTCTATTGCGCAGCTCTTGTTTGAGTCCAACCGTTCTAGGATAGAGTCTTGTATTCGACTGTCTATTTGTTTCGCACTGCATATAATCGGGTATTCGCGAGGTCACCCATTATAATTAGTAGGGATTCGGTAGTAGCAAGGGTAGTGGGATAAGAGGAAGTTCCTAGTGAGCTGGGAAGGGTGTTTATGTATGAGTACGTGTGCTAGATTGCTTTCTAGAACATAGGAGTATGTATGCTAAATTGCTTGGTGCTTGTTACACTGTATTGCATGTCTGCGGCTTGCTATTAGGGATTTGGCAGTAGCAAGGGTAGTGGTTTGGATGGAATTCCTAGGGAGCTAGGAAGAGTGTGTACATATGCCGGTGCGGGCATATGTGTATAGTTTCGGCGAGAAACTACTTGGATCCTTTGGGATGGAACTCGGAACGGGCGATGATAGGTGTGGATGGTAGTAGTAGAGCTCCTACTACCGGAGGCACAGGATCAATGCTCGAGTCGGGGAAATCACGAGGGATCCAAGGAGTTGAGCGTGAGTGTTGTTAGTATGAGTTATTATGTGCTAATAACGCGTTGTATTGTCTACCCAGAATAGCCATCACAAGGAGGAACAACTATAGTAAACCTACTAGTACAGGTGTGTACTCGAAGTGTTTTGAGGTGATGATCGTTGGGGGTAGTGATGAAGGTCCTAAACTAGTAGTCGTTGGAATAGAAAGACGATTCTAATATTAGTCACTTGGAGTGACGATAGGGATGATATTTGTTGTAAGCAGATCATTTCAGGCCAAGATGGAAGATTGTGCTAGAGTCATAGGCTCATAGAGCCGACTTTGATTTGAGGAAAACCCGTAAGATGATTTGACGTAGTTTTCCATCTTGCCCTAAGAGGTTTAAATGTCCGGAGGACGATAGTGAATTGGAAAGGTAGGGAGGAGCATGAGTCGAGACGTTGAATGTCGACTGAGTCATGCACAGAGTTTATTTTGAAAATAGGATTGCATTAACTAATCCTTGTGTTTCCAATCCTTTTATGGATTGTGTTTTGAAACTTTGGGAAATGTTTAGCACACACACAAGATTTCGAATTATAGTTTTGAAAATGCTTGAAACCGTTTTATCACGGGAGTTGAAAACTTTGTAAAAGATTGTTTCATTTGATTATTTTTCCAACGGCTCTTTCGGGTACGATGATATCCGTGTTTTGGGGTGGTTAAGATGTTGGGTAAGTGACTACGGATTGAGACTCTAACATTGGAACTCCTCCACATGTGTTAGAGTTGAGACGGAAAGTTACATTCCACGATGTCTGCATAAAGGCTATTTTGGTGATTTGTTTAAAATTGAGTTTGGAATTCCTGTGTCGCATAACTTTTCGTTCGAGAGTTTGTATTACTAAGTGTTTTATTGCAAATAGTTCAGTGTGTGGATTGATTCATGCGTGACATAAGTGATGCATGGAGGAATTTTGGTAACATTTCATAAGGAGTTGTTTAGTGCGTTTTTTTTAGTCAGCTAAAGGTTTTATTGACATTTCCATGAAAATGCGATTTATCGACTCAGGGGTATGCATACTGGGGTAACCTTTGTTCTCGACATTTTGATGAACGAGTCGTGCATGAAAATGTTTTAGTTCCTTTCTGTCGAAATGAAAGACCATTTGATCCAAGGAGTGTTTTAATATTGTGAACATCATGCATGCGATTACAATGTGTTATATTTTGGAAATATAAATGCGTAGATTTTTGACATTCGGTTAATTTAGAATTACCGATCATTTTTTTGGGAAATTAAAAACTTTTGCTTTGGAGGAAACGAGTATTTTGAGCATTTTCGATAAATACATTTTTTAAACTATAATGTTTTGACGTTATAAGTCCCAAGTACGAAACTTGAGGAAGTGTTACAAGCTTGCATGCCTGCCCCCAGTTTGAGATTTTATGAGGTTTTAGTCGATATTTCCAACTAATAGAAGCGGACTGGTTTCTGTCTTCAAGTTTGAAACTTACACGAGACAGTTGTGTTTTAACAAAAATATATTTGTAAATCGTGTCATCGTTTTGTGTGATTAGCTGACGCGCGAAAATTTGTGGAGAACCCTGTGCCACGTCATTTTATGATTAAAAAGAAGAATTTTTGAATCAAATGTCGTGAAACTTATTTTGAATTATGTGCACACCTTTGTCGCACCCTGTTTAAGGTCAAGCGGTTACTTTAAGTGCACGTCGTGAGTCAATCCATACTGGAATCGAGACGGTTCATTTTAAAGAAATTATTTATTACGCTTGCTTTTGTGTGAGTAAACTGAACTGCAATGGAACGATTTTCAACATGATTTTCCTATGTGGGACGAGCGTGTCCAGTTTTGCGTAACTATCGATCTGGTAATAGTAGTTTTATTACATACGATCTTTTGAGATGAAAATCCTGATGTTGAAAATATTTTGTAAATGATTTTGTAAACCATTTGGGGAAATGTGCTTTTAAGTGTCATGTGTCATTTCGAGAATTTTCAGGGTGTGAGTCCTTTTGGAAAACTCTTTTGTTTAACCCGTGTTGAGTCTGGGACTAAGGTTGATTTCAGAGTATTGCTTGCTTAAACTTTGTTTAAACGCATTTTCCGACCTATGGGTCTAGCAAGCGTGGAGCATTTTGCTCGATCTTGACTTGGAGTTAGTCATGGGCCAATTGCCCGGTTTTAATGGCTCGAGGTGGAGTCTAGTTCATGAGTTGTTTTTGTCGCACCGTTTGGCATTCTTTGCACGTTGAGTGTTTACATGTTTGGGTGAGTGAGTCAATCCGGAATAGGCATGTTGTTGGTAGGCTGTTTGCTTTGGATCCTTAGACACGTCAGTCAGTCGTTGGTAATGGTCGGTTGGGTATCTCGGGGTGGCACCCCGGTATTCATGTGTTTTCACCTAGACTTTCCAGTAGGTACTAGGAGGATATAGTTGTGGGCACTTACCTGGGAGGTAGTTCCGGTGTGCTGGGTCTTGAGGCGTTACCTGGGAGGTAGACGTCAAGGTGTATCCTCGATACGGTGTGACTTGGCTTTGTAGAGCGAGTGTGGGGAATACGTCGACGGTGGGAGGTTGGGTATCCCACGCGTGTTGGTAATTTAGGTCGGGTAGTATCGGTTAAGGGAATGACCTACGTGTATGTTAGTTGACTTGATTGTGGGGGATATCTATTTGTGTTAGTGTCTAAGATAATACCACGCTTATGTGATTCATTGTAATCGGTTGGACCGATGTTCGGCGGGTGGCCGATGTTTGTTATTGTAATCGGTTGGACCGATGTTCGGCGGGTGGCCGATGTTTGTTATTGTAATCGGTTGGACCGATGTTCGGCAGGGGGTCGATGTTTTGCTAATATAATCTTTGGAGTCTATTAGAATTCGTGGAAGTTAATCGGCAGTTAAGGGTAGGAATGATCGTAGTCGAGTATCTGTAGGGTATACTGTGAGCAGCTTTAGAATGGTTAGAGCTTGAGATTTGAATCAAGATGTATGGAATATCTAAGGTTGGGAGAACAAACGAAGTCGTTTGACTAGGAATGATTCCAATTGTTGGGGTGTTCTTCCGATCATTTTGTCAGTATCCTAAAAGGGGTACGTTGGTTAGAAAAGTATTCGAGAAGTTTTAGAAGGAATTTCAGGTGGACGTAGGAAACTGAGGTTGAGATGAGGGAGAACTATCCGGAGCTATTCGTAGGCAGAGACTTCGAGGACGAAGTCTAATCCAAGTGGGGGAGAGTTGTAAAGCCCGTATCCCGGTATGTAATTTATTAGTCTTAGCTATTTCTTTTAAGTTCGACTATTGTGGTTTCCGTAAACGGGGTTAGTCGAGTTGGGTCAAATCGTTAAGTATCGGAATTTTTTAAATTAGTTGGGTTAAGGTAAGATGTTGGATTGTTGAGGGGCCATTCATGGTTTTGGACAAAAAGGAGTATGGTTTCGGCCCATGCAGTTTTTTTTTAGAAAACCCATATTTTTTTTTAGTTGGTGTTGTAGCCGTGAGTTAGAACCAAAGAAAGAAAGCCCTAAGCTATTTCCATCCTTCTTCTCTCGTTTTTCCTTTTCACATGCGAAGTAGCAAGCCATAAAACCCTATCAATCCCTTTTTGGTTGCCGCCGTGAAACCCCCCCCCCCCCCCCCTTGGTGTTCGGCCGAATGTGAAAGAAGAAAGAGAGCCGAGAGTGTGAGAGTTCGCCGGAGAAGGAAGGGAAGCCACCGGAGTCGCTGCTGCCACCGTGAGCCACCCACAAGCAGTCGGCGCCGGCGTTGCTGGTTCTGCCGGCGAAGAGGAGGGTGTAGCGAGAGAGAGGGAGGGTGTCGGGTTTCGTCGTCGTGTCGTCATCGAGGTAAGGTTTCACTCGACGTTTCCTTTCTTTTCGTTTTCGTCACCGGAGGACCACCGCCGGCCGGCCGCCGCTGCCGCTGCCGCGCCGCCACTGTGGTGGCTGGGTGTCGGGTGGCGGTGGTGGTGTCAGTCGTTGGTGCGTGCGGTAGGGTGATCGAGAGGGTAGTGATCTCGCGGTGGTTTGCGGGTTGTTTTTATCACTTCGTCGATGAACCGCCGCCGGCCGCCACCGGCGACCACCACTGCCGGAGGGCAGTGGGTGGTGCGTGGCCATGTATTATTAATAATCGTTGTTGAACCCATTAAGCCGTGACTTAATCGCTTAAGCCAAATCGATCGGACCGTTGTTTTTAGAGTCGTCATTTCTTGTGAGTAATTGTTCAGCCACTGTTTTTGCGACGGCCATAACTTTGTTGTCGTAACTCCGATTGAGCCGAAACTGGCGCCCACGGTTCAAGCTCGGGGTCGGGCACGTTTTCCGTGTTTTAGAGGAAAACTGGTTCGGCCTCTAGCTAGGTGGAAAAGTGGTCGTAAGTTCAGTGATTCGTCATTTTATGTGTAAAATTCTGAAACCTGCCACTGTTTTGTGTAGACCATAACTTTCTGCTCGTAACTCGTTTTGAGGTGAAGTTGGTGCCCAAAGTTCCCAAATCGAAGTGGGAAGGTTTTTCGTGTTTTGTCGAAAGTCTGATTAAGCCCGTAGCTAGGCTGTATTGGGCTGTTTGTTCAGGCTGGACCGAAAACTGGCAGTTTTGTTAATCGTTCATATTTAATTCATATTTAATTGTAGAAAAATCGTTAGGAGGCGCATAATATGTCCTTGGAACCCTAACTCAGAGGACTTTCTGGTCATGAAATAATATTGGGAAAAGTGATCCTTGTACTTGAGGTGGGCATCTTCGGTAGAAAAGTGATCCTTGTACTTGAGGTGGGCATCTTCGGTAGAAAAGCCCGGTTACAAAATACTCACACCGTTAAGTAAAAATCTCATACTCTTAGTATTTATTGTTTTGTTAATGGTAATCTCAAAATGGACCCTTTCAGGCCTCGATGGAATGTGTAGAGACAAATACTCTAAGTGTTTTTAAATGCACCAACTAGATTGCCTACTACTCCAGTGGGTTGAGATTAGCTCACTGTGCCGACCTCACTTTCGCAAGTGTCATAAGAATTCTTTCGAATCCCCTAGCATAATCCAATCTCGTGTCACTGCGTTCTACTCATTTCTGAGTTAAGAACTAGACTTTAGATCCTTACAAGTGATCGGCTTGTTTGCATCATTGGGCAATAATCGAGAGTGAATGACCAAAACAACAAATATTCTAAGTATAAAGATTATTCAAGCATTTTTTCTCTAAAATCCAGGTACTTCTCTTTCCTACATCCCAAAGGATGCTTAGCCCATAATTACTGAAGTAAATAAAACAAAATATGAGAAGATGAACATAAATAAACTGAAAGTGACTTGAATTAAACCGTAGTGGGGAATGAGGGTACGTCACTGCCACTGATTACTTGAAACTACAATTACACTAGGAATTGAAAATACAGAAAATTAAAGAACTACTGCAGTAAATGAGAGCTAACAACTAGAACTAAACTAACACTAAATGTGGTAGATGAGATATGCAAGATGAATTAAATGAAACCCAACACCTCTTTATATACTAAGAGGAAAAGTTGGACTTTACAAAAGATGGGTAAGAACTAGAGAATAAGGACTGAAGATAGAAGGCATAGAATTCAGCTTCTTTGAGTAACACTTCTATCCACAAGTACGTAGCTCTTTTACCCATGAGTCCCTTCACCTTTTCAAAAAAGTCCACTTAGAGTACCATGGGTTTTATTAAATAATTCATCTTGCCATGTTTTTAGGAGCATGCTTGTACTTCTCAATCCCATGCCTCAGCCAATTGAAACTTCTATTCTCCAGATCTTTACTTTTAAGCTAAGATTTGATTTTCTTTTGTCTTCTTCTCTGCTCGATAGTGGGGTCTGGAGTGGGATGCGCAAGTCACTGCAGGTATTTCGTGAAAAAGCAACAAAACTCCACCAAATAATTTATAAAAAACTATGGTTTACTCTTTTTGCTCATTTTTATGAATATTACCAAGAATGGGGGTTTTGAGAACTGAAATGGCTAAAATTTGACAAAATAAAATAAAAATAAAAGGAAATAATAACTCTAAAAATAGAGTTATCACAACCTCAAACTTAAACCATTATTTGTCCCCAAGTAATAAAAAGAAATAAAAAATTAAAATTATGCACTTTTGAACTTTCAGAGACTTACCGACTTCTCACTCTGAATAAATGTTGATCTCCTTTCCTGGATGCGTCTTTCGGTTCCAAAATTAAAACTTCACTTTTGTAATTGACGAAATCTTTCCCTTGTTCACATTTGATCAATAGGACTTTCTTGGGTTCGAAGGGTTTGTGGCTTTGAATATTTTCCCAAGGATTTTGCGGCCAGCAGTTTCCAAACAAAGACCGAAAATCTCGCTTTGAGATTTTTATTTCAAGAAGTGAGTGTTTTGTATTTTTGCATGGGTGAGTACATACACTTCAGGCTTTTTATTTGGGTATGGCTATTTTGTGAGAGTGGGTATTCTGATGGTCTAGAATAGGCACACCATCTTTTCTGGGAGTGAGCACTTTGATGGTCTAGAAAAGGCACACCATCAATGTTTTGTAGTGACACTCCGATTTTTTGTGTTTTTTTGGGAGGGGGGTATGGCTACCCACCTCAAACTTAAGACTTCACAGTGTCCTCACTGTGGAAAGACTGGAAGTCCCCACCTCAAACTTAAGATCGCACAGTGTCCTCACTGTGACTTGGAAATTGGGGTTAACAAGGTGGTTGGGGGTACAAAAAGGTCGTGTTTGGATGCAAAAATGGCCTATATCATTTCATGGTGACAAGTTGAGAGTCGTACTTTCAAAAGGGACTTTTTAAGTTGGAAGCCGAAAGTTGCACCTTGAAATGGAAAAGGATCAATCAAACATTCAAACAAGAAGTAAGTTAGTACCCAAAAGTACCTGCTTAGCAGCAGGATTTCATGCATCATTTAACAAAAATAAAATAGTAGCGATATTGTCAAATGCCTAGCCATAGGCAAAATACGAAACCAAACAGAAAATAAAAATTGTTTTTGAGAGCATGAGAGTGGGAACCACAATCCCAACAAACCATTCAGTGGGTCGGAGTTGCTTGCGGTGAGTTTGCAGCAGAGTCTTCACTGAGACCATCGTCACTGTCATTGGAGGGACAGATACCTTTTGGGAAGTCAGGGATTTGTGCAGCAAGCAGGGGATCAGCACCCTGATATATCTGATTGAGGACTGCATCCCGATCGCGTGTATACAACCAGAAGGACTCTGTTGCCTGGTTCATGTGCTTCTGCTGGGCTTCCATAAGATCGACACGATAGGTGAGAGCTGTTAATGCGCTCAGAATGGCAGTCACGAGATTGCTTGAGCTTCCTGGAATGGGTTGGCGGAGTGGGGTACCGGTGGATCTCACTGTGGGTTGTTCATCAGCAGGTTCTTCGGGGGGAGTAGTGATTGCTCTCCTCATCTTCTTGATTGTGACGATGCTGATATTGTTCATTGAGGTGATCCACTTGTCGTCCTGAGCAGCTGGCACTCCAGTTTCGATTAGTAACGCAGTAATAAGACAAGGAAGAGGGAGGATTACCTTCTTTCGGGTCTGAGCTTGGTAGATGGCGGAGTGCATTACGATTCCCAGGTTGATTTGTTTCCCCACAAGGATACAGTACATCAAAGCGCACTTGTGCATCGAGAGGGTCGTATCATGAGTAGTCGGTAATAAGGAGGCCCGTAAAAACTGGAACCACACATCGGCCTCGGTAGTGAGGGAGCTAGCGTGCAGGCACCGTCTACTGCCATCTTTATCCCAGGGCTTTCCTTCAACTGCCAATTCTTTCAAAATAACATCTTCATCTGCCGGGGTCATCTTTTGTAGGAACCGTGCAAAGGAGCATATAGTTGGGATCCTTATTCCAAGGACCCGATTGATAGCACTGGCGGTATAATGCACAGTTCGACCCCGGCCTTTCACAAATGGGTCCTTCGTCTGAGAGGCCTCAACGTAAAACTCCCTTACCAAAGAGGCAGTGGCTCGACGATTGGCAGATGCCAAAGTCGTCCAATCTTGTTGTATGACCCTCTCTTTGATAAAAGGTTGGCCTCTACAAATTCGGGGTCAAAACCCCTCTCTAAGTTCAACTTTTGATTGACAATGCAGTCATAGTGGGCAGCGACCGCTGGGGTCGTGAACTGCCTGGGCACCCCACTGGGGGCATGCTCAGTGCCCACTGTGGACTGATATGGGTTTTCAGATTGAGTTCTCTCATCCCCAGCATCAGATTCATAAGATGATGAACTTAAAGAGGGTTCGAGACCCTTACCTTTCCCAGATGGTTGTTTCCTTGATTTCTTGGCCGGTGTTTTTTCCGAAATGGTCACCCCAGATCTGGTGACCATTCCTCTCTTCCTCAATGCTCTTTTGATTGGGTTTTCCTCACTGTGGGCAGCCTTTTGAAGTGCCTCCAAATCGATAGTGCTACCAACTGGGAGGTTTTGATCAGTCTGAATCTGCTGCTCATGTTGAAGTGTCGCAGCCTCTGCATCTTTTCTTTGTTTTTCCTCTTCTTGTCTGGTTCGTTCTTCTTCTTCTTCCTTTCTCAGCCTTTCTTCTTCAGCCCTTTTCTTCTCTTCCTCCAGTAGTCGTTCTTCTTCTGCCCTTTTTCTTTCTTCTTCGACTAACCTCTCCGTCTCGGCCCTAACTCTCTCCTCTTCCTCTTTCGCCAACCGTTCGACTTCTTCTCTTTTTATTCTCTCCTCCTCTTCCTTTGCCAGCCTTTCCTCTTCTTCCTTCCTTTTTCTCTCAACCTCTTCCTTCTTTTTTCGAAGTGCAAGAAGTTTTTGGTTGTACTCTTCTTGCAACTTCAACATTTCCTCATCAGTTTGTTGTGCTTCGGTATCAAAACCACTCAGACTTGCGTCTGAAGCTTTCGAAGATGAAGCAGCCTTTGAACCCTCTTGCTTTGATGATTCCGCATCAGGAGCGACGGTTGATAATGGATTTTCGTCGGAGGATGGCGGAAGCTCGTTCAGGTCGCCGGTAATGTTTTCCGGCGGGGTATCGTCGGAGGTTCTGCGGCGGACTGCGACATGACCAGGATCATTAGGGTTAGGGTTAAGTCTTTTGCTTCTTGCCATTTGAGGGTTTCTTTGTGTTGGTCCCGAAAGGCCTATACAAGTTTGTAGAAGGGGGGGTTGAATACAAACACACTATTTTACTTTTCTAAATTGTTTATTGATAAATCATTAACAATTTACAGCTTGTTGCGGAAACAAGATTAAGGATAAACCTAAATCTAAACAAGTTGGAACACTAAGGTTTCTTGCACTAAGAAAGATAAGGAGATTACTAATAAAATCCTATCTTGAGAGAGATTTGAACTTGTCCAGAGTTAGCAAGTTACTTCAAATGAAGTGAGTTCATCTCTTTATATACTGCATGCATTTAATGCAAGTCAGTATATACTTTACACGTGTCATCAGCTGGTTGGTTGCATGTCATTGACCTTGGTTGACAACCTTAGTAGCCGTAAGGATGAACAGTGTAGTATCAGAGTGGTTGTACGATTTCAGATATTCGGAGGTTCTTTTCTGACAATTCGTACGGAGGCGTGCAAGGGTGGTTAAGACAAAAGTACTTTGTACGGAGGACTTCATGATCAGCTTTCGTTGATTCAGCGATTATCATTTACTATTCAGCAGATGATAAAGTTCAGCGATAGCTGAAGTCTTGTACTTGATACTTCACGTTGAGTGGACAAATCTGAGTCTTCGCTGATCCGCATCAGTTCATTAGGAGACTTGTCGCTGGTTCTTGAGCTTGATCTTCGACTTCAGCGTAGAACCTTTGTTGACGTGAAACTTGTCTTCAGGGATCATAAGTAAACAACTAACTTATCAGCGATCACCATAAGGACTGAACAGACTCAGCGCTTTATGGTGAACAGTTTCGTTGAATGTTTATTTTAAAGAGCGAGAGTTCCTATCAGCGGTACTGTAAGATCTTAGTACTTATCAGCGATAGTGAAACTCTGATACATATTGTTTACTTACAATTTTCACTAAGTATTAAAGAGAGGGTCATTATCAAATCACTGAGGGTTTGGATCAACAATCTCCCCCTATTTGATTATGACATAGCAACAAAGAAAATTGCTATTTAATGAAAAAATAAGGATAAAAAGAACTCATAAAATATTTGTCCCTTTTACTGTTTTCTGGGATCTTTTCAGTACTGATGGAGTAAAGTACGTTCGCTGAAATCTTTCTTTAAAATATTGAATCAGGTTACAATGAAGAACAGAAAGATTACAAGTACAAGCGAAATAATTTACAAGTACAGAAGGATAACTGATACAATAGAGAAAAAGGAGATTATATCAGTTTTCAAAAGATTCTTCCTTAATGAGAAGTTCATCAAGGGTCGTCTTTTCAGTGGGGATCATCCAGTCAGGAACCGTTACGCCTAGTTTTCTTTTGTTCAGCGCTTCTTGAAAGATCAAGGGTTTTAGGTGTCGTGCCTGAATGTCCTTTCTGAAGTCACACCAGTAGATGAGATCTCTGAGCTGTTCGATTGGAGTGATTGGAAGCTCAGCGATCCGTTGAAAGCATTTACGTCCGTCGTAGTCAAGAAAGAATATTCCATAAGGATTACTGATGACTTTACCAGGGACGAAAAGTTCACATGGTGGCAAAGAGATGTCAAGGGCAGATAGATCAGGATCAGGACCAAGTACTTCAGCGCGAGAGAAACCAATTCCAGTTTCATTTCGTATGACAGGACCTGAGTTTGAATCTTGACGTTTCTTCTTTGGAGAGCCCCTTTTTCTTTTCAGCTTTAGATCAGGAACAGGAGGAATATCCACACAAGAAGATATCAAATCGATCTGTCTGTTTATCAGCTTTTCGAAATGATCCTTGTACTTAGATTATGACGATTGGATAGCTAACCTCATCTCCAGCCATTCAGAGAGACCATACCTTTTTACAGTGTCAGCGCGAAAGGTTTCAGTTTTGCCATCTTCTCTGAACAGTTTGATGTCAACAATAGGTACTCCGATAGAGGTTCTTCCAGAGATGAATACCTTGTTGATCTTCGCTGGACGATATCTGAAGTGAATTTTCTCTTTACACCAGATCAGGGTGGTCTGAGAAACTTCAGTTTTCTTTTCCACGATCTTCTGGGCTTGTTCCCAAAGCTTTCGTTGGATTTGAATGGGAACACGCTTCAGCTTGGGGTCTTGGAAAAAGATTCTTGAGTAAGCTTGATGGCGTATTCTCTGTCTTTATCTTCAGCTTCCTTCCTTTCAGCGATGAGGCGTTCAGCTCTGAGGTGTTCCTGGTATTCAGCTTTTGAAATTCTGAACTTAGGAGGAACTGAAGGCAGTTGATCACGCCTTAGAATGATTCGCTGATCCTCGAATCGCTTTATCATTTCTTCTCTTCTCTTTTGATCCTCTTCACTCAGCTTTTGAGGAGCTGAGGAAGGTCTGTTTCTGTGCGAGAGAGGTTGTTCTTCTGGTTCATCAGTCTCAGAGATCAAATCCAAGACTGGGATTATGTCTTCAGCGGCAGCTGGAATTATTGGTGAAGTCGCAATAGTAGAGCCTTCAGCGATATCCTCAAACAGGGGAGAGGACTAGCTGAAACGCAACGATCTTACTAATAAGAACTGGGTAGAAGAACTTGGGTAGAAAAAGATAGAAAAAGAATGTGGATGTGTAGAGAGGTTGTTGAGAAGAGAACTGATTGTGTATAGAGATGTTCAGGGAAGGAATATAAGTAAAGTTTAGTGTACCTGACAAACCGGCTTTTCAAGCAAGATCGCCAGATTTTCATCTTCAGCGAGGCCTTTGCCTTTGCTTTTCTCAGCGCCAGAGGCTGAGGGCTTTGTCTTTGTCTTCTCCCCTGATGGTTCTTTTATTGAGATTCCCTTAAGAGCTTTGATCCTTGGGGCAGGTTTGACGATAAAGAAATCATCGTCATCTTCATCATCATCATCATCATCATCCTTCCTTGGAGAGGAGGATGGTTCATCTTCAGGGATGTCGATGTCTTCATCTTCTTCTGCTTCGGATTCCTCAGCATCTTCTTCGAGTTGCTCCCCCTCAGATACAGAGGCGAGCTTCTCGGTTCCCTCAGGGTTTTCATCTCCCTGAGGTCCAGCGTTCAGATCTTCATTCATCTCTCCCCTGATAGATTCATCATGGGAAAGGTCTTCAGCGCTCTTGTTCAGATCTTCAGCGCTTTTGTTTAGATTTTCAGCGCTCTTCTCACCGGAATGTTCAGCGCTCTTCTCCCCCTCTTTTTCATGATGACTGGGGGAGGAATGGGTAGATTCAGCATTGGTGTTATCTCTGTCTTCTGGGCCAGAGATTTTCACACAACCTTCAAGCCTTGCTATTCTGTCTTCTAGGCCAGAAATAGCAGGCGTGATTTTCTTCAGCTCTGTGCGATCCGCCGCTGTGAAAGATTCCAAAATAGGGGCAGGAGCAGGAGCTGGATTATTTGCCTTATTTACCAGCGTCTCGATCATCGTCTTCATAGAACTAACGTCGGTCTTTACAGAGCCTAAGTCAGTCTTGACTTCTGACATATCACCCTCGAGTTTTCCAACTGATGTCTTCAGCGTTGTTACTTCGCTGGACACGGTCAAAACTGATGTTTTGAGGCTGGTGTAGTCAGTGTAGATGTCAGAGAGCACTTTGGAAAAATCGGCGAGAGTCTTATCAAGGCCCTTGATGTCTTCAGTGGAAGCTTTCTTCTCCACCACCGTTGTCAGCTTTGTCAAATTTTCTCCAGCGTTTGTTACAGCTGTTGAGTTGTTGGAGAGTGTGGTGGTGAGACTGGTCAGCTTTGTCTCCACGGACTTCAGAGAAGCGTTGATGTCTCCCAAATTAGGACCTGTAACATATAAGTACTTGTGAACAAAGGAAAGCTCAGAAGTTTCAGGTTTAGTTACAGTGTTTAAGGTGGGATTTGTACCTGTAGGAGGATTGATGAACTCGTCAAAGTTGCAAGTTCCTGAATAATGTTCCATATCCTCTTCGAAAGTTCGGTGAGGAATGGTGATCTCTGCAGGTCCTTTCTTCATCATTTGTTGAGAAGCGTCAGCGGTGGCTTCTGGAATGATGGCATCTCCAGTGTTCTTTGGAGGAGTGTCCAAGTGAGTGGAGGGAGAAGCGAAGGTTAAGATTGGGGTTCGGGTTCTGAGTTCAGCGTTGGAATCGCTGACAATCACTTCATCAGTCTTTTGAGAGACTGAGGGAGGTTGGGTAGTTTCCAAGTTTCTAACCTCAGCGTTTAGAGACGCTGAAGCCTGGATTGGAGGGATGGCTTGCACGGGTGTGGTAGAGCGTACCACAGAACTTTCCTTCAGCTCTTCAGAATGAGCTGAGGAGTCTTCAGCATGGAATTGCTGGGGTTGCTCCTTGGTTTTCTTGATCCTTTTGGAATCAAGTTGGGTGTGAGAGGGTTTCCTTTTCCTAGAAGGAGAGGATTTTGTGGTCGGGGTATCAGCGATGGGTATTGTCGCTGAAGGAGCCACAGAAAGCGGAGAATTTAGAAGAGTGAGAAGAGTAGAGAGACGTACCTCGTTGGCGACAGGCTTGAAATCGAGCACCTTAGGGCCAACCTGAGAAAGTTTCAGGTCACCCTCTTGAGGATAGCTTTCCTTCAGGCCATATTGGAAGATGGCGCTGATGAATCGTGGGTAAGGAACCCATGCTGGTCTGTCAGCGGCAGAATCGACACGTTGAATCAGGTCATCATAAATAATGGAGGCCCAGTCAATGTTTAGACCTTTCAGCAGTGCGTATCCCATGGACTGCTGAGGTTGGGCGGCTTGATCAGAAGATCCGGATTTCGCTGTCATGCAGCTGACCAGGTGAGCGAAGATGAAGTTCATCTCGCTGGGCATCTTGGATTTCTTTATCAGCGTCAGTTTCTTCTCAGGCTTCTTGTCCCTTCCAATATCCCAGATATAACCCATTGCGTCAAGGAAAGCAATGATTTCTTCTTTGTCAGCGTGCTTCTTGTGGTCAGGGAATGGGACGAAGGGTTTTTCTTTGGTGGCATTTGGGAAGTTCAGGGCTTTTCGGATTATGGCGGGGGTTATCTTGATGGTGCCATACTCAGTATCGCTGAGTATGCAGTCGATGGTTTTGGATGGATCTTTGGCAGAGGGTAGCTCAGTGTGTCTGGCAGAGTACCAGAACTGGGATAAGAGCCGCTGACTGGCAGGAGGTGTTATGGTCAGGGCTGTGTAGATGGGGCTGTTCTTCAGAAAACTCACAGCATCGTCCAGATGTGATACTTGCTTCCGAGGAGGAAACTCGAGAAGAGCTGAGAGGTTGTTGGCCTTAGTCCAATCTAGTTGATCCAGCTCGAACTTAACCTGAGGAGCTCTGAAGATGTCCATTTCCTCAGAGTCAGCGGAGATGGACTCAGCGGTAACATTCAGCTTTGAAGTTGCCATTTCACTGTATTATCAGTTCAACCAAAGATGTTAATAAGAATTATCTTAATGTGGAAATAAATTTCCATTAAGATTTTTCGAATTTTGTCCATTTCATTCAGACAAAAATGTCTTAATGAAGATTAGGGTTTTTCTTGATTTTTGAAAAATGAAATGTAAAACCCATAAAGTCTTGTATCCCCGTTTAAAAAAAAAACTGGATACGAATGAAGAACAAGTTTAAGATTTTGATTTAAAACTTGAAGAACAACCATGAAATGGTTGTGTTCATAAAACCATGAAAGAAAATGATTTTATTTTGGAGTTCTTTTGTTTGATCTTGTGTAAAACAATGATAAGATCGAAAACAAGTTATTCGCATTTGATAATAGATAAGAACATATTAACCTTGATGTTTTGATGAAGAAGATGATGAACAGTTCTTGAGGTTTTTGAGAGCACAAATGCAACAGAGGATTCTTTCTTGCGGAGGAAGATTTGATCGCGTAAAATACAAATATAAACCAAGAGTTGTTTATATAGGGAAGTTTAGAGAGAGAAAACCTTGAGCGGGAAAAGGTTTTCATCATGACACGGACACGTGTTTGCATTTGATTGGAAGTTTGAACAAAACGTGCAAACGTGTGTCAGAAAGAAATCGTGCCTAGTGTTATCCATTGCAATGACGTCACAACTGTCCTTTCATATTCTTTTAGAATGTTTCTGAGGTTTTGAAAGCTCAGGGACTCTTTTGAAAAACATGAAGCACTGAATAGAAAATATCAGTGAAGGTTTAAAGAACTTTCAAAATATCGCTGTTAAGGAAGAGATATTCAGCGATGTAAATTATTTTGAAATCTTGCATTTACATGCGATTGTCAGAGAGAGAAAACATACCTGGGTATCAGTTTAACCAAGTTTATTCAGAGAGAAGATGATGAAATGGATTATAGGAGTTGATTTTATTCCGAAGGCTATACAAGTTTGTATAAACGTATCGCTGATCAAATGTGAACCGCTGAAGATTTTATCCTTCAAAGTTCATCATTCCAAGCTCGCTGATGAGAAAGTTGAATCTTGTCTCATCAAGAGGTTTGGTAAATAAATCAGCTAACTGATAATCAGTTGGAATAAAATGAAGTTCTATATCACCATTCATCACATGATCTCTGATAAAATGATATCTGATTTCTATGTGTTTTGTCTTTGAGTGTAGCACTGGATTGTTTGCTATAGCGATGGCACTAGTGCTGTCGCAATAGATTGGAATTTTGGAGAGCTGAAGATCATAGTCTAGTAGCTGATTTCTCATCCACAAGACCTGAGAACAACAGCTTCCAGCGGCTACATATTCAGCTTCAGCTGTGGAAGTGGACACTGAGTTTTGCTTTTTACTTGTCCAACTTACCAGCTTTCCACCTAGGAGCTGACATCCTCCTGTGGTGCTTTTCCTATCCATTTTGCAACCTGCAAAATCACTGTCTGAATAGGCGGTTAGATCGAATCCTGAGTCTTTGGGATACCAAAGACCTAGATTCGCTGTACCTTTAAGATATCGAAAGATTCGCTTTACAGCTTTCATATAAGATATCTTAGGTTCAGCTTGATATCGTGCACACAAGCATGTTGCAAACATAATATCGGGTCGGCTAGCTGTCAGATACAGTAGTGAGCCGATCATCCCACGGTACAGCGTGACATTGACAGGAACACCCTTTGTGTCCTTATCAAGTGTCAGCGGTGGTGCCATAGGGGTTTTCATAGCTGAACTTTCAGTTAAGTCGAATTTCTTCGGCATATCTTTAACATATTTTCCCTGATTAATGAAAGTTCCTTTTTCAGTTTGCTTAATCTGAAGACCAAGGAAATATGTTAGTTCACCCATCATGCTCATTTTATACTCATCTTTCATTCTATCAGCGAAACGAGTACAAAGCTCAGGGTTAGTAGAACCAAATATGATGTCATCAACATATATTTGAACTAAAATGATATGACCTTTCACTTTTCTAAAAAATAAAGTTTTGTCAATCTTACCTCTCTCAAAATGTTCAATATGGAGATAAGTAGAGAGAGTATCATACCATGCACGAGGAGCTTGTTTTAAGCCGTAAAGTGCCTTGTCCAGTTTATAGACATAACCTGGACGCTTAGGATCTGAGAATCCTGGAGGTTGTTCCACATACACTTCTTCATTCAGCTTTCCATTTAGAAACGCTGACTTAACATCCATCTGATGTACAGTGAAGTTTTTGTGTACAGCATATGCTAAGAAAAGACGAATAGATTCAAGTCTTGCTACTGGAGCAAAAGTTTCGTCATAATCTATACCTTCCTCTTGTCTGTATCCCTGAGCAACAAGACGAGCTTTGTTGCGAGTTACAGTACCATGTTCGTCCAACTTGTTTCGATAGACCCATTTAGTGCCTATCACCGTTTTGTCAGTTGGTCTACGAACAAGTTTCCAAACTTTGTTTCTTTCGAATTCAGTCAGCTCTTCTTGCATAGCGCTGACCCAGTTTGGATCTCTGAGAGCATCATCTATTTTCTTTGGTTCAGTTAGAGAAATAAAGTTAACAAATAAACAAATATTACCTGCACTTCTACGAGTCTGAATACCAGCGTTGGGATCACCAAGAATTTGATCGATTGGGTGATTTACAGTCCATCGCTGAGCCGGAGCATACGTCGCTGACTCAGTCTGAACTGGAGAAACTGAAGATGAGGCTTCAACTACTTCTGGATTATCAGCTAAGAGAGGAATGTTCGCATTTGTCACTTCATTAACTGATTGCTGAGAAATAGATGGAATTTCTGAGACATTTGGATCAACTGCGGGTATAGTGTTTATAGGAACAGCTGAGACCCAAGATGTTTCAGCTTCACTATTCTGCATGTTTGGAATGATAGTGGGACTATCATCTTCTACTGGATGAGCATGAGGAGTGGGAATATCTTCTGAATCACCAAGATGAGAAAACATCCATTGATTCAGTTATTCTGTATCAGCGTTTGGTTTAGAGTTCGCTGAACGGGATTCGTCAAACGTGACGTGAATAGTTTTTTCTACAGTTTGTCTTCTACGGTTGAAGACTCTGAAGGCTTTGGAGACTGAAGAGTATCCAAGAAAGATTCCATCATCAGCCTTAGGATCAAACTTTCCAAGGGCATCTCTGTTGTTCAGTATGAAACACTGACATCCAAAGATGCGAAGAAAGCTGATTGAAGGCTTTCTCCCATGAAAGAGTTCATAGGCTGTCTTTTTGAATCTTTTAACTATCAGCGACCTGTTTTGCGTGAAACAAGCAGTGTTGACAGCTTCTGCCCAAAACTGAGTAGGCAGGTGAGAATCGCTGAGCATTGAACGTGCAGCTTCAATAATTGTTCTATTTCTTCTTTCAGCGACTCCATTTTGTTGCGGTGTTCTCACTGATGAAAAGTTGTGAGAAATACCTTTACTCTCAAGGAAGGAATCAAGAGAACTGTTTTTGAATTCAGTTCCATGATCACTCCTTATTGAGCGAACAGTCATATTGTTCAGAGTTTCCATCTTTCGAACAAAGGTGATGAGTTCTTCAGGGGTGTCACTCTTAGAACGGAGAAACATTACCCATGTGTAACGAGAGAATTCATCAACTATGACCAGCGTATATTTCTTTCCAGCGATGGATTGTTTGTTAACAGGGCCAAACAAATCCATATGGAGTAATTGTAGAGGAGATGACACTGAGGAAACTTGCTTTGACTTAAAGCTTGCCTTGGTCTGCTTCCCTTTTTCACACGCTGAACATAAAGACTCTTTGGCGTATGAATGTTGAGGTAGACCAGTGACTAACTCTTTGGAGGAAAGAGTATTCAGCGTCTTGAAGTTGAGATGTGAGAGCCTTTTGTGCCATAGCCAGTTGACATCAGAAGATGCCTTTGAGAAGAAACAGGAGTTCTCAGTGGTTGTTGAGTCCATGTTTATTACATAAACATTTTCCAAACGATAACCGCTGAGAGATATCTTCTCCTTTTTGTCAGAGACAAAGCAGGATTCCTTAGTGAAAATCACTTTGTTATCCATGTCGCAAAGCTGACTGATGCTCAGAAGATTATGCTTCAGCCCTTCAACATATGCGACTCTTCTGAAGGATGTTGTACCATTTGAAAGTACACCATACCCTCGGGTGTGTCCTTTTCCATTTCCACCGAAAGTCACAGAGGGACCCTTCTCTTCCTTGTACTCAGCAAGCAGGTTTTTCTTTCTAGTCATGTGTCTAGAGCATCCGCTATCGAGATACCAGATACCCTTCTTAACCTGCAATACAAAGGAAGATTAGTTTTGCTTGGGTACCCATTTCACCATGTATACGCATTTGTCAGTGGAAGAAGTTGGAATGGGTTCAGCAGTCTTCGCAGCATTTGAAGATTCAGCTTTGTCTTTCTTCACTTTGGTCAATTTCTTGACCTCAGCGGTAGGAGTCACCTTGACCTGAATTGCAACTGGTTTGGTCTTCTTGGACTTGGGTGCTATTTTCACCTTAGCTATCTTATCAGCTTTGGTGGCTGTGGGGCACTTACTTGCAATATGATCGGTAAGTCCACAGTGATAACATTTCCTATAACTAAAATTAGTTCTAGGACCACTTGAGTGCTGAGCTTTTAATTTGGAATTAGAAGTACCAGCACCAAGTACACTATTGGTTTTTGAAATAGGACGAACATTCAGTTCTTCAGATTTCTTACCAAGGACATCTACTCTGAGTCTAGGAGTAGGTCGCTGAACTGATCCAGAGGTCTGATTTCTAGAACCAGATGAATGAATCACTAAGGCTTTGGAAGCATTCAGCTTAGGTACTAAGGTACCCTTCTGAGGATTTTGATAAATAACAATTCCTTTACCTTTGTCTTTAGAGACAGAGGTAGGTTTTGAATAAACCATTTTCTCCTTACCTTTTGAGGAGGTAGGAGTTTCCTCAGGGATTGGTGTAACCGACGAGGAGTACTGAGATGATGAAGTGTCAGCGACTGAGGATACGAACGTTCTAAATTTAAGTATTGAACGTTCAGTGGTTGGTTTTGGAGTATCATACTTATAACCCAGACCACGTTTATCACTCAAAGGAATCTGAGCCTTAATTATCTCAGTGATCTTTGTTGAAGAATTACACCATCCTTCAACAGTAGCTTGTTCAGCTTTTAATGCAGCGATGGCTTCTGCTCGTTCGATTTTGACTAGCTGATTTAAATAGACTTGATCTTTAAAATCATCTTCAATTTTAGAAAGCTTTTCTATTTGAAGGTGGCAGTTTTTAAGCTTTTCAGCGAGATCAAGATTTTGGTTTTCAACCACAGCTTTGCCGTTCATGGCTTCGTATAAACTTCTAGTCAGTAGATCGATTTTACGGAGACTATCAGCTTCATCAATATTTGCAATATTTGTAAAGAAAGAAGGTGATACCTGAATGGCAGATGTTGAAGTGGAGGGAATGTCTGAACTTTCTTCCTCTTCTTCAATCTTGGCCATGAGACATTGATTTGCTTCATCATCTTCAGAATCAGATGATGAGGCTTCTTCATCAGAAGCAGCCCAATCATAGTCAGCCATCAGGCCTTTTCCTTTCTTCTTAAAGCTTTTCAGCTTTGCATACTTCTCCTTCAGCTTTGAGTATTTGTCGTCTTTATTCCTTGGAACAAAGGATTTCTTTGTAAAAGCTGAAGGTCTCATGATTTTCTTTGACCTGCACTCATTAGCGAAATGTCCTATCTTTTCGCAGTTGAAACAAGTAGCAGTAGCCTTATCAACAAAAGCTGATGATTTAGGCTTGTCAGTTATTGAAAGAGGTTTGTTCTTTCTAAACATTTTCTTCTTGGCGAATCTCCTGAACTTTTTAGTTAGGAGAGCCAAGGATTCATCATCATCTGAAGAATCAGAATCTGATGACCTTTCAGAGTTGCTTCCTAACTCAGTGATAGTGACCGAGGGTCGCTGAGTAGAAGGTTCCTCTGAGAGTAAAGCAACAGGAGTGCTTTTGGAATCTTTTACAAGATTCTTCTTAAGATGGCTAGATTGCTCATGATTCAGCAATGTACCATATAAGGTTGAAAGGGTCATTGATTTAAGATCCTTTGACAGCTTGAGACACATGGAATAATTGTCCCAGCTTTCAGGTAAACATTCTAGGAACTTTGTCAGCACTTCAAAGTTAGAATATTCCTTACCAACAGTTTTTAGATCTATAATTAAGCAATTAAAATGTTGGTGAACTTCAGAGAGAGTTTCATTCTTACCAGAAATGAAGCTTTCGTATTGTCTTACCAGGTTGATCTTTCTTGAGTCCTGGACTTCAGACGTTCCTTCATACTGAACACATATTGTGTCCCACATGGATTTTGATGACTTCAGGTTCATGACGGAATGGTAGACTTCGTCAGGAAGGGCCATGGATAGTATGGATCTGGCTTTTGTATCTATAGCCACTTTCTTCTTATCTTCATCGGTCCACATGTGTATTTCCTTTGGAATCAGCCTTTCAGGAATAGCAGCTCTAGTTGCAGTGGTTGGAACTAAAGGATCAATTGTTACAGGGATGTGTGGGCCGTTTTCAAGATAGTAGGTCATAGTAGGGTCTACACCTTCTAAGAAGAGCATCATCCTATTTTTCCATAAGTTGAAGTTATCTCTGGAAAATCTAGGGGGTTTTGCAAGAGAACCATTGTCTATATAGTGTGTGTTTGTGTTGGCCATTTTCAGATAATAGCAAGGAAGAGAAATATCTTAGATTAGATCTTGTTTATGAGATTAAACAAATCCGCTCTGATACCACTTGTTGGTCCCGAAAGGCCTATACAAGTTTGTAGAAAGGGGGGGGGGGGGTTGAATACAAACACACTATTTTACTTTTCTAAATTGTTTATTGATAAATCATTAACAATTTACAGCTTGTTGCGGAAACAAGATTAAGGATAAACCTAAATCTAAACAAGTTGGAACACTAAGGTTTCTTGCACTAAGAAAGATAAGGAGATTACTAATAAAATCCTATCTTGAGAGAGATTTGAACTTGTCCAGAGTTAGCAAGTTACTTCAAATGAAGTGAGTTCATCTCTTTATATACTGCATGCATTTAATGCAAGTCAGTATATACTTTACACGTGTCATCAGCTGGTTGGTTGCATGTCATTGACCTTGGTTGACAACCTTAGTAGCCGTAAGGATGAACAGTGTAGTATCAGAGTGGTTGTACGATTTCAGATATTCGGAGGTTCTTTTCTGACAATTCGTACGGAGGCGTGCAAGGGTGGTTAAGACAAAAGTACTTTGTACGGAGGACTTCATGATCAGCTTTCGTTGATTCAGCGATTATCATTTACTATTCAGCAGATGATAAAGTTCAGCTATAGCTGAAGTCTTGTACTTGATACTTCACGTTGAGTGGACAAATCTGAGTCTTCGCTGATCCGCATCAGTTCATTAGGAGACTTGTCGCTGGTTCTTGAGCTTGATCTTCGACTTCAGCGTAGAACCTTTGTTGACGTGAAACTTGTCTTCAGGGATCATAAGTAAACAACTAACTTATCAGCGATCACCATAAGGACTGAACAGACTCAGCGCTTTATGGTGAACAGTTTCGCTGAATGTTTATTTTAAATAGCGAGAGTTCCTATCAGCGGTACTGTAAGATCTTAGTACTTATCAGCGATAGTGAAACTCTGATACATATTGTTTACTTACAATTTTCACTAAGTATTAAAGAGAGGGTCATTATCAAATCACTGAGGGTTTGGATCAACACTTTGTTATGGTTCGTGAGAGAAAAGTAGGAGAGAAAGAGTGTGCGTGTTTGAATATTTGGAGTAAAGGTGGTTTTTGGAATTTGGTGGAAAGGGTTTATTTTTTGGGTATTATGTTTTAGGAGGGAACGGTTGATTTGAGAGAGAGAGATAGAGGTTATGATGGTTTTCTTGGAAAATGGCGAAATGGGTGTAAGGTGGCAGAGAAAGTAGACTCATGTGTAAGAAAAGGTGACATGTTGTCAGCTCTTGGGCCCCCAAAACCGTCCCATCTCAGCGTCAGTCCGACAGTGGGAAGCACAGTGACATGCTCAATGTCACTGCGAAGCAGTTGTTTGACTTTTTCTTCAAAAATTGGCAATCTCTCCTACACACATTAAAATAAACTACCACACAGAATTAAAAAGACCAAAAATAATAAAAACACAACAAATAACTGAAATAAAATATTTACAAGTGATTTTGACTTTGCTTAACCAGAGTGAGGTAGAGAGTGGGATGGAATGTGGGCACTCTCGCTCAAAAAGTGCTTTACTCTCTGCCCATTGACTTTGAATGTTTGACCAGACTGTGGGGACTTCAATTCCATTGTTCCAAAGGACTAACCTTGACCACGGTGTATGGTCCCGTCCATCGTGATTTTAGCTTACCTGGAAAGAGTTTAAGACGGGAATTGAACAATAGTACATGTTGGCCTTCCATGAATTCCCTATGGTTGATTCTTCGATCATGCCACATCTTGGTCTTTTCTTTGTACAACTTTGCATTTTCATAGGAGTGGTATCAAAACTCCTTTAGTTCATGCATTTGTAAACACCTCTTAATTCCCGCGGCATCCTCACTCATATTGAGCTCTTTAAGGGCCCAAAACGCCTTGTGCTCTAATTCAATCGGTAAATGGCAAGCTTTGCCAAAAACTAATTTAAACGGAGACATTCCCAAGGGAGTTTGTAGGCTGTTCAATAGGCCCAAAGAGCATCATCAAGTTTGGTTGACCAATCTTTGCGGTGTGGTTTAACGACTTTCTCTAAAATGCCTTTGATTTCTCGGTTTGAAAGTTCGGCTAAACCGTTGTTCTGTGGGTGGTATGCGGTGGCCACTCTATGATGTATATCATATTTAGCAAGGACCGAGCTCATGACTTTGTTTACAAAATGGGTACCTTCGTCACTAATTAATGCCCGTGGTGTTCCAAATCGAGTGAAAATATTTTTGTGCAAAAATTTCACCACGGTGTTGGCATCATTGGAGTGACATGCAACAGCTTCCACCCATTTTGAAACATAGTCCACCACAACCAAGATATACAAATTATTGTTGGAGTTTGGGAAAGGACCCATGAAATCGATCCCCCAAACATCAAAAAGTTCTACCTCTAGGATGTTATTAAGAGGCATCTCGTTCCTTTGTGAAATGTTCCCTGTGCGTTGACATTGCTCACAATTTTTCACAAATTCGAAAGAGTCTTTAAACACAGTGGGCCAAAAGAACCCACTTTGCAAGATTTTTGCAGCAGTGCGGTTTCCACCAAAGTGGCCACCGTAGTGGGATGTGTGACAACCAAGAAGTATTTGATGTTGCTCACTCCCGTGGACACAACGCCTCAATATTTGGTCTGTCCCTATCTTATATAAGAAAGGGTCGTCCCAAACATATTGTCGTGTATCATGTAAAAACTTTTTAAATGGTTGTCCACTCATCCCGTGGGGCTTTAGTCCACTTGCTAAAAAGTTTGCAATGTCAACATACCAAGGAATATTATTATCGTGATGTTGAGCTGCTAATTATTGTTCATCGGGGAAATTCTCTTTGACTGGAGTGGGATCTACAGTGGTCACTATCTTCTCGAGCCTGGACAAATGGTCAGCTACCTGATTGCTTGTTCCTTTTCTATCAACGATCTCAAGGTCGAATTCTTGCAACAATAAAACCCATCTAATCAAACGTGGCTTGGAATCAGCCTTGTTGATCAAATATTTTATCGCTGCATGATCAATGTGCACTATGACCTTTGTCCCTATCAAGTACGACCTGAAACGATCAAAAGCAAACACCACCGCAAGTAATTCTTTTTCAGTGACAGTATAATTAATCTGAGCTTCAATCAGTGTTTTACTTGCATAATAAATAGGGTGAAAGATTTTGTTCTTTCGCTGTCCTAGAACAGCCCCCACTGCCCACTCGCTGGCGTCACACATGACTTCAAATGGGAGTGACCAATCAGGGGTGGTCACTATGGGTGCAGTAACTAAGACTTTCTTGATTGTTTCAAAGGCATCTCGACATTCTTGGGTGAAATTAAATTCTTTTTCATGTTGCAAAAGGTTACATAGGGGTTTAGTTATTTTGGAAAAATCTTTGATGAACCTCCTATAGAAACCGGCGTGACCCAAGAAACTTCGAATACCTTTTACAGTTGTGGGTTCGGGAAGTTGTGCCACTACTTCAAGCTTGGCTTTGTCAACCTCCAACCCTCTTCTCGAGACAAGATGACCTAGGACAATACATTCCTCTACCATAAAATGGCATTTTTCCCAATTTAAAATAAGGGTCTCACATCTCACTAGGCTTTTCTCTAAATTTCCTAGGCAGTTGTCAAACGATGTCCCTATCACAGAAAAGTCATCCATAAAAACTTCTATGGTGTCCTCAATCATGTCGGTGAAAATGGCCATCATACAACGTTGGAAAGTGGCTGGGGCATTACACAATCCAAATGGCATCCTCCAGAATGAAAACGTACCGTATGGACAAGTAAAGGTGGTCTTTTCTTGGTCTTCGGGGGCGATGTGGATTTGGTTATATCCGGAGTATCCATCTAGAAAACAATAGAATTCATTTCCCGCTAACCTATCGAGCATTTGGTCGATGAAGGGTAGGGGAAAATGGTCTTTCTTAGTGGCTAGGTTGAGTTGTCTATAGTCCATGCATATTCTCCACCCCGTGATAGTCCTAGTGGGGATGAGTTCGTTCTTTTCGTTCTCCACTACGGTCGTCCATCCCTTTTTAGGGACACATTGGACGGGGCTTACCAAACTACTACTAGCTATTGGGTAGATAATACCGACATCTAACCACTTCAACAGTTCTTTCTTAACTACCTCCTTCATTATAGGGTTCAACCTTCTTTGAGGTTGGACTTTTCCAGGGTGGTCACTCTCCAAGTTAATCTTATGTTGACATAAGGAGGGGCTAATACCTCGAATGTCCGCTATGGTCCAACCAATTGCCCTTTTATGCTTCATCAACAAATCAATCAGAAGTTGTTCTTGTTTCTCACTAAGTTTGGAAGAGATAATAACGGGAAGTTTATTATCCTTAGCGAGATAAGCATACTTTAAGTGGGAAGGCAATGGTTTTAGCTCTAACTCGGGAGGTTGTTCTATTGAAGGGGGGTGAACGTTTCTGTCCTTAAAGTCCAGAGGTTCAAAGGCTGCCACTATTTCGTTACACTCATCCTCAAAAGTGTCATCACTCTCATAGTCGGAGTGCTCACTCTCACCGCCCACTGTGTTCACTGTATCAAAACTGTGGGCACCACAAATCGAACTCAAAGCAAAATAGTCTTCGGTTTCTATGTACTTAAGGGACTTGAAGACATTGAATGTTACTTCTTGGTCATGGACTCTCATAGCGAGTTCCCCTTTGTGCACATCGATCAAAGTACGTCCGGTTGCAAGAAACGGACGCCCTAAGATGATTGGGATATCTTTATCAGTCTCATAATCTAGAATTAGAAAATCGGCGGGGAAGATAAATTTATCCACTTGGATCAAGACGTATTCTATTTTTCCTTTTGGGTAGGCAATGGACCGATCGGCTAGTTGTCATGTCTCGGTTATGGGTCTAGCCTCTCCAATACCTAACTTGTTAAAAATGGACATTGGCATCAAGTTTATACTAGCTCCCAAATCACAAAGTGCTTGACCTACTTCTTGTCCTCCTATTGTGCATGGAATGGTGAAACTACCCGGGTCTTTCAACTTAGGCGGAATCTTGCTAGTAAGGAGGGCACTACTTTCCTTGGTCAAAGCCACAGTCTCAAACTCACCCAACTTTCTTTTTTTTGTTCAAAATATCATTTAAAAATTTAACATAGCTTGGCATTTGCTCGAGAGCTTCTACCAAGGGTATGTTAATGTGAAGTTGTTTAAAAATGTCTAAGAATTTTTTAAATTAAACATCGACATTTTTAGTCTTCATTATTTCAGGAAAAGGCACACTTCGTGGGTGGTATGGGCCCAGTAGGTTTTGGTATGGGCCCAAAAGTGGGAAGCTCAGGGACATCGGTCCTCACTGTGGGAATGACAGTGACTTGAGGAGTGGCCACTGTGGGTTTAGGGACAGTGGGTATTTGAGGCGGATCATCAGAGTCAAAAATGATATCTTTCAGATCTTTTCCACTCCTAAGCGTTATGGACTTGACGTGCTCTTTTCCTATCACCTTAGCGTGTTCGGTGTCACTAGGTAACGTCCCTGGCGGTCTATTCTTAACTTCGACGGCTAGTTGTCCTACTTGAGTCTCTATGTTCCTAATGGTTGCTTGAGTTTGATTCATGAAACCTTTGAGAATTGATTCGAGTGATGGTTGAGCCTCAGCGGGTTGAGTTGATCGTGGTTGGAATTGTTGTGAGGATTGCCCTTGGTGAAAGTTCTGTGGGGGATGCCCACTGTGATGTTGGTGAAATCCAGGGGGATTTTGTGGTCTTTGTTGGACATGACTCGCCCCTTGGGGTTGGAGTCCTGAATTACCAGCCCAAGAGAAATTCAGGTGATTTCTCCAACCTGGATTATAGGTCTGCGAATACGGGTTGTTCCTCGGGTTGGTCCCTATAACATTAACGGACTCGGGATTTGCTGGACAATAGTCAAAAACATGTTCCTCTCCACAGAGGGAACAGTTCTCAGGGAGATGTGTTGCGGAATTGACTTGGCCTCTATTTTGATTCAAAACTAATTTAGTCAAGGCCACTAACTGTGCATTCATGGTTTTGAGTGCCTCAGAATCAATGGTGTTGGTCTTTGGCACGGGTGCCCTCGGAATTGACCACTCGGTATTGTTGTTGGACACTTTTTCTAAGATTTGATATCCTTCATTGTAAGTCTTACTTGTGAATGTTCCACCTGCTGTTGCATCTAAGATGATTTTGGCTGCATTGGAAATACCATTGTAAAATGTCTCCAATTGGATGAAATGTGGGATGCCATGATGTGGTCACTTTCGAAGTAAATCTTTAAATCGTTCACATGCATCCGAAACAACCTCATCTTCTTCTTGTCTGAACAAAATAATATCATTTCGAAACCTTACATTCCTTGTGGGAGGAAAGTATTTTTGTAAAAATTTGTCAGCAAGTTCTTGCCAAGTGATTATCGAGTGAGGTGCATGTGAGTTCAGCCAAGCCTTTGCCTTATCCCTTAATGTAAAAGGGAAAAGCCTTAGCCTTAACGCTTCATCACTCACACCTTGCAATTGAAAGGAATCAGTCATTTCCAAAAAAGATTTTAAGTGTGAGTGCGGATCCTCAGATGGTGATCCTCCAAACTGACCCATGGCTTGGATCATTTGAAACATCACATGTTTGAGTTCAAAATGTGTTGCAACAATGTTGGGCCTTAAAATTCCGGAGCTCAAATCACCAACTCCGGAAGTAGCATAGTCCCGTATTTTTCGATCTTTGCTATCGGCAATCGTCACTGTGATTTCCACTATTGGCGGGTTAATGGGTATTTATGCCATGTTGACAGTGGGGTTCACAGGGGGTTGCCGATTTGTGTTTTTGTTTCTACGTCTTATGCAAAAAGTTTTCTCTATTTCAAGATCGATTGGTAACAAAGGTTCGTGTTGTTGCCTTGGCATGCAACACAAACGGCTTAGAAAAACGAGTTACTCGGGCTCGAACAAAAACTAATGTCTTGTGATTTAAAATCACGCCAGTCCCCGGCAACGGCGCCAAAAACTTGGTACGTGCGAAATATGTGATTTAATCGCAGTGGGTTGCAAACTGTTCACAGTGGAAAGTGCAAGTGTACACTGTCCACTATGATCGTCACAGCAAGTAATAGTTGGTAAAATACCAGAATCGAAATCGAATCCACATGGACTGGGCAATCAAGACAATACGGTTCTCATGAGCTTCCTTTTACAAGTTTCAATTACAGAGGAAACAATAGTTTGGTTTGTTTGGTGAAATGCTACTTTAACGGTTTTACTTAAGAATTAAAAGAAGGAATGTAGGTTAGATTTTCCCTAGATTTTATATTAAATACCTGATCCTAAAGTGATCCTTGTACTTGAGGTGGGCATCTTCGCTAGAAAAGCCCGGTTACAAAATACTCACACCGTTAAGTAAAAATCTCATACTCTTAGTATTTATTGTTTTGTTAATGGTAATCTCAAAATGGACCCTTTCAGGCCTCGATGGAATGTGTAGAGACAAATACTCTAAGTGTTTTTAAATGCACCAACTATATTGCCTACTACTCCAGTGGGTTGAGATTAGCTCACTGTGTCGACCTCACTTTCGCAAGTGTCATAAGAATTCTTTCGAATCCCCTAGCATAATCCAATCTCGTGTCACTGCGTTCTACTCATTTCTGAGTTAAGAACTAGACTTTAGATCCTTACAAGTGATCGGCTTGTTTGCATCATTGGGCAATAATCGAGAGTGAATGACCAAAACAACAAATATTCCAAGTATAAAGATTACTCAAGCATTTTCTCTAAAATACAGGTACTTCTTTTTCCTACATCCCAAATGATGCTTAGCCCATAATTACTGAAGTAAATAAAACAAAAGATGAGAAGATGAACATAAATAAACTGAAAGTGACTTGAATTAAAACCGTAGTGGGGAATGAGGGTACGTCACTGCCACTGATTACTTGAAACTACAATTACACTAGGAATTGAAAATACAGAAAATTAAAGAACTACTGCAGTAAATGAGAGCTAACAACTAGAACTAAACTAACACTAAATGTGGTAGATGAGATATGCAAGATGAATTAAATGAAACCCAACACCTCTTTATATACTAAGAGGAAAAGTTGGACTTTACAAAAGATGGGTAAGAACTAGAGAATAAGGACTGAAGATAGAAGGCATAGAATTCAGCTTCTTTGAGTAACACTTCTATCCACAAGTACGTAGCTCTTTTACCCATGAGTCCCTTCACCTTTTCCAAAAAGTCCACTTAGAGTACCATGGGTTTTATTAAATAATTCATCTTTCCATGTTTTTAGGAACATGCTTGTACTTCTCAATCCCATGCCTCAGCCAATTGAAACTTCTATTCTCCAGATCTTTACTTTTAAGCTAAGATTTGATTTTCTTTTGTCTTCTTCTCTGCTCGATAGTGGGGTCTGGAGTGGGATGCGCAAGTCACTGCAGGTATTTCGTGAAAAAGCAACAAAACTCCACCAAATAATTTATTAAAAACTATGGTTCACTCTTTTTGCTCATTTTTATGAATATTACCAAGAATGGGGGTTTTGAGAAGTGAAATGACTAAAATTTGACAAAATAAAATAAAAATAAAAGGAAATAATAACTCTAAAAATAGAGTTATCAGTTACCGTGTGTCCATGTCATCGCTGCGGCAAGTTATATGGGTCGTAGAGATTGCAGCGACTTGGTTGTAAGTTTCTTCACGTCCGAAACTTATCGGAGAACATACACAGAGGTAATAAATCCAGCTGGACCCCTTGAAGCATGGGTGTATCCACCCGACCCCCTTCCGCCATGCTATCCACCTTTAAACGATAAGAACAGAGCCGGGAGACCGAGAAAGAACAATCGACGTCCATCACGTGGTGAAGGTTCGATACAGTGAAAATGTACTCGGTGCCAATGCGTAGGACATACTCGTGGAGAGTGTCCAAATCCCGCCCCTTCAACCGTGCCAAGGAGTAGACGCACAAGCAGTCAACTAAGTAACACCGTGGGCCGTCGGAGCTTGAACCACATGGAGCTATATCATATGATAACGTTGATCTGAACGTTGATTTCCCTTGATTGAGACGATAAATATTGTATGTTTAGTGCGTTGTAATTTATCAAACATAACTTATGTACGTTGATCTGAACATTGATTTCCTTTGATTGGGACAAGTTATCTTTTGAAAGGTACTTGAAACAGAACATGGGATGATGATCATAATGGTAGTAGTCTAAATGGAGAGAATAGTAATGGTTATATAGTACTATATCATATGATAGCGTTGACAGGAACTAAGTTGTGTTAGAGCAAAGACAGGGACCTAAGTGCAGTAAAAGCATCCACATATGCCTATAAATAACCCACGCTAGATTAGTCGTCAAACACATATACGAGAACATATTATTCGTTAACGTATTCTTACATGGCATCCCCAAACCTTCATGTTTGGTGCTTTAGGCGTTTATCTGAACTCCTTTCAGACACTGGCAAAAAGTTATATGGTTAGTGTGCATGTTTCATTGAGTTTTGCTTGTTACTACCGTTGTTCTACGAACTAACTATATTAATTAATGTTCATCAATAGATGCATATCCACAGTTGTTCACCATGAAAGTCCACCATGGTGGGTATTTCACGGAACCACCCAGAAGACATTATTTTCGTGGTCTAGAAATTTATGTTGACATGTTAGATGTGGAGGATCTTTCTATGCAATTGCTTGAACAGATCATGAAAGAGATGGAGTATGAAGAACCAAAATATAATAGGTTGTATTTTAAGAGGCCGAATGCAGACTTCTTGACTGGACTGGTAGAATTAAGTACCGACGAAGATGTAGCCAACATACGCCAGTATGTTGACGGCCATACTGTGATTGAAGTGTACATCGAGAAAGTGGAGCTTAACACTTTGAGACTCGTCTCGCCAGAGCATGTAAGAAGTCGACCCGGATTGTCAAAAACCAAACCGTCGTCTAGCCGTAGCTAGGGGTGAGCATTCGGTCGGGTCGGGGCCCAAAACCCACCACCCGATCGAGTTTCAGGGGGGGGGGGGGGGGGTATGGCTACATCCGAACCCGTCCAATTAAATTTCGGATATCTCGGGTTTCGGGGGGTTCAGGTTTCGGGGAGTTCGGGTCGGTTTAGTCGGGGTTTCGGGTTGGGCCTGCAGTTGGCCCATTGCCAAATTTCGGGTTGGGCTTGCAGCTGAACGACTCCCATACAAAATATGTATAATCTAATTAAACATAATTAAACCCAATATATATATATATATATAAGTACACTAACTAAGTACATACTAACTAAGTAACATTCTAGAAATTTGGAATAATCTTATCAAACCTTAGAATAGATATATATATTATTTATATTTTAAATTTATAAAATATTTTTTTTATAAATCGGATATTCGGGTCGGATCGGGTGGGAAAACCCAAACCCAACCCGCACCTACTTTACCAGGTTAAACAATCGGTTCGGGGCATTCGGGTTCGGGGCATTCGGGTGACGGATTTTTCGTCACAATTTCGGGTCGGGTCGGTCGGGTTATTCGGACCGGTCGGGTTTTGCTCACCCCTAGCCGTAGCCTTAAATTTGGATAATTTTGTACTGTATTGATTAGTATGTGTTTGTTATGAAATAATCTTGTATAACATCTATGAGTTGTATTTTTAATATGAACCACTTTTTACACAAATTTCAGACTACTTAAACACTAGTTTTCAGACAAATTAAAGACCTTTATTCATGACAAATTCAACAACATACAAACAGGAAATGAACGAAACAACAATGTCGAACTGGAAAAGTACAAAACAACAACACATAAACAACAATGTACTAAAGCAACACCCGTACCACCACCTACTGAAAAATTGCTTTAGTTTGATCAATCCAACTTTGCTTGTCGCTTATCTTCGCTTGAAGAATTGCGAAGTCTTGCGTAATGTGGTGAATGTCTTCTTTTTCTCGACTAATACGACCCTCCCTATCTTTTATATCCCCTTTCATCCTTTTGATCTCATTTTCTTCCACTTCGATCCTTGTCAAGTGGACATTCTTCCTGGCGATCATCTGTTTCCACTCTTCTGTCAGTTGGTCTATCTCATTTTCCTTTGCTGCTATTGTCTTCTGGAGTTTAGGTGTCATTCTTTCAGGTGTAGACGATGGGTTAGATGACGATGCCATTTGTTTACTGAAGAAAGAAAGCAAGAAAGAAAACAAGTGAAAGAAAGCAAGAAAGAAGAATAGAATGGTGTGAATTGTGAATTGCATTTTACTGATATTTATGGATGAAATCTCAAACATGGCAGTAAATTTGAACCACAAATTGGTCTTCAAAGTACAATAATTGTGGAAAAAAAGTAAAAAACATGCAAAGATTCGTGCAAAAAGGACCAAAAATGACATTTTTTTGGCCGATCGCGGGATGGTCGCGAGGTCAGTCGCGGGGAAGGACCGAAACTGTAAACGCGGGCATAGTTGGGGGGTGCCGCGGGACTTTTTGGCCATAATAGCGGGCCACGTGTGCTCTATCCCGCGATCGCGGGATCCGTCGCGGAAATAATGGATATTTCGGCAAATTCAGGAGAGAAATGAGTATTTTGGTAAGTAAAAGTCAAACTTTGGGTATTTTAATTAAATTCCCTTAAATATATCAAATAATAATTAAAATAATAATATATAAAAATAATTGATTTGATTAATATTATATTTAGTAACTAATATTAAGGTATAAATAAAATTAATTAATAGATTTTGATTAATCTTAATTACTATTCATTAATAATTAATATTTAGTAATAATTAATATTTAGTAATAATTAATATTAATGAGGTTATAATTAAAAAAAGTGACAAAAAAAACTCGTTCTAAATTATAAAAAAAGTTAGAGATTTATTTGTTAAAAGAACTTCAATAATATATTTGGGGAAAAAACTAGAATCTTTTTAGAAAATTATTATTTAAAAAAATTCAGGGACTTGACCATTCGAAATCAAATAATTTGTTGGTTTTTTTTAATCTTTCTTAAATTTATATCACATTAACTTGTTTTTATATGTTACAATGATGTATTTAACCGGTTTTATAAAGTTTAAAAATTTTATCATTAAAAAAACAGTTCACGAACTTACCCATTCAAAAAAAACATTAAAAGTTTTATCTTCTCGTTTCCCCAATGGAAAGAAAATGTGCAGGCAAATTCCCCCAAAATTTTCTTCAAAATTGGAGTGAGAAAACCCCATTAATTCAGGAAAATCTGGGCAACAATGGAAGTTGATTATGAGCTTGCGTCGAGAATTGTGTCTGTCAAAAGCGATTAATCCTTCGAGTTTTCGTGGTGAAATTTCTAGGGTTTATGAGTGAATTTTGTTGAAAAAAGCATATGAGTTCGAATTTGTTTACGAGATAAAGGAATTATGTCTTACGAAGCTTCAACAATGTCGAACAACATGCAATTAGCATATACTGCTGATGGAACAGCTACATATATCTCGATGAGTCGACCTGCTTCGTCTTCCTCGCCGTCACCGACGCCTACTTACAACAACCCTAACGGCGCCGGCGGCGTAGTCAGAAATGCTGGTGAAAACAATTCTATGGCTGTAGTGACGGCAGGGATGGACGCATACGGTAGCGAAGCAGTGAAGAGGAAGAGAGGGAGACCGAGGAAGTATGCGGCCGATGTTTCTATCTCGCCGGCGGCGAGGTTGTCACCGCCGGCTCAATCGGCTCCCCAAGTTAGTAACCTTTCGTCTCCGGTTTTATCTTCAGGGAAGAAGCCAAGGGGCAGACCACCTGGTTCTTTGAACAAGCAGCAGTCTGCTGCTTCTGGTATAGTATTATGCTTATTATATGTTATTTTTCGTTAATTTATTTATTGGTTTGTAAACCATTTCACTTTTTATATACTGTATGTTTCATGAAAACTGTGAAACGTGCATATGCTTGTTAGCTTTTTCCAATGATCGATAGTTGTTTAATCAATTAGTTGAATCAGATTAATATTATTTCTTGGGATTGTCAGTTTATCTTTATTTGAGGTGCTTTTTTTAATAATATATATGTACATTCAAATTATCTTTTCTGTTTCAACTCTGTGTGAAAAATTGGAGGGATACAGAGTATAATATAATTTCGTAATTCAAGTTGAGAGTCTATGATTTTGAATAGCATGAAATCTCCTTCCATTTGGTGAGATTCAAGTTTCTATTAGTTCAATAAGATTCATCTAGCATCATTGATACAAATTAACTCTCTTTGATAGATAGATAGATATGATCTACATGAAAAACTTGCACTAACTTTATGATTTCAAATAAATATTTTATTCGTTTAAGGGGCTGTTTGTTTACCTCTTAATAGTTCCATTAAGAGACAACCTCTGAACCGCTAAGAGATAAATCTTGTTTGGCAAAAAAAAAAGTCTGCCTCTTAAGGGTTTTAAAACCCTTTGAATGATTTTGTATCTTGGGCCTCCCTTAACCATTCAGCTCCCTGATTTCATTGTGAACAATTACTAAACAACCATAATTCATTTTTGCACTATATCATAAGAGCCTTTTAATGATTCTGACCACCTAATCATTCTGCACCAAACCGTTCAGCAACTGCCAAACAGCCCCTAATACTCAGGTGATGTGGATAATTAAGCCATTTCGTCTTTTATTTGCAGGTTCACCAGGAGGGGGGTTCATGCCACATATTCTTGATGTTAAAGCTGGAGAGGTGCATTCATGATTCTTTTGTTTATCATATTGCACTTTATTTAGTTCAAATGTGGAAAAATTCATACAAAATTCTTTATTTTTTCTCCACAGGATGTGTTGGCCAAATTGATGGGGTTTGCACAAAACAGCACTAGAGCTCTGTGTGTTCTATCAGCTAATGGTGCAGTATCTAATGTGACACTTCAGCAGTCGGCAACATCTGGTGGAACCGTCACATATGAGGTTTGTCTTGGTGTTTTAGTACTATAACAAGGGGATATATGTGATTCATTAATTTTTGGTGCATAAAAGATATTTTGTAAGTTGCTTATGCAGGGACGTTTTGAGATCCTCTCTCTTTCTGGTTCATTTATGGTGTCTGAGACTGGTGGTCAACGTAGCAGAACGGGTGGGTTAAGTGTGGCTCTGTCTGGGTCAGATGGTCGTGTTTTAGGTGGTAACGTGGCTGGCCTCCTAACTGCTGCATCACCACTTCAGGTCTGTCTTGGCTTGTTTGTAATCATCCCTGAGACATATATATATATATATATATATATAGGCAAATTATCCATTGCAAACCAGTTAGTTTGTGTAAACCATCATTTTCGTGTAAACCGTGTAAACTGCCGATTTCATAGGTTTTTTTGATGAATTTTTCTTATGGAATTGTTTATTTTGATGAAATTGTTTCATATCATTCATTTCTTGATGAATTTTTTTTATGAAATTTGTAGTTTCGTAGGTTTTTTTCATTCTTATGAAACTGTTTCATATATTTTCGTTTTCACCTATGAAACTACAAATTTCATAAAAAAAATTCATCAAGAAATGAATGATATGAAACAATTTCATCAAAATTAACAATTCCATAAAAAAATTTCATCAAAAAAACCTATGAAATCGAGGGTTTACACGGTTTACACGAAAATGATGGTTTACAATTTATTATCCCTCTATATATATAGGCTATGTATGTTTGGCAAACTAGTTGATAAGCTAGCTGATGAAAAAGTCACGTTTGGCAAAACTAGCTTATAAACATGTAAAATGACCAAAAAGGACATCTTCAAAAAAATTATCAATTACGATATTTAATTATATAATAAAACAAATTTATAAAAATATAATATGTTAATTAATACAACCAATGTAGTAAAGAAAAATTAAATAATACAACATGTTAATTAAAAGAATTTAAAATTTATTATTACATATATACCATAAATTTTTAATTTGTTAAAAACAGGTTTTAGAAAAAAAATATATATTAACTTATGGTTTTAAATAACCGTTGCATATAATATGAAAAAAATAATCAAATAATACTTAAAAAGATAATAGTAGTTGGTAATTAAAATATATTAATTAATATTATAAAATATATAAAAATAATTTATATGATTAACAATAACTCTATAATTAAAAATTAATATCAATATATAATTAAAATTTAATTTAATAATTTTCAGTTAATATTAATTAATTTTTATTAATTAATAATAATTAATATTTATTAATAATAATAGTTAGTAAATAATAATAAGGGCCAATATTGGAATATTCACAAAATGCTACTGAAACGCTACTTCAAGTAGCGTTTCAAAAAGCTAGCTTTTTTTGCCAAACAATGCCATAGTGGAGGTTCAGGGAAACCTAAAAAAATTGGAAAACTGAGGAACATCGTGGTAGCCATTCATATGTATGATATGCATTTGTGTATATGATATGCATTTGTGCATACAAGTAATTTGTAACATGCACACGTGCATAAAAACTAAAAAACAACTTAATTTACTTGTATGCACAAGTGCATACCTGTCAGATGAAGGGCTACATCCTCAGTTTTCCATTTTTTAGAGTTTCTCCTGAACCTCCCTCTATATATTTAGGGTTGGGTTCTGATGAGAAGTTGAGGTTAACATGAGAAGCCTGAGAAGTGGTTATCAACCGTTGGACGAGAAATGGACGCACATTAGGATGAGATGCACCGGATCAACTCCCTTCTAAGCCGCAATTCATGGGAGGACATTTGATTAAAAGTGATTAACAGTTTAGATCCACATCTCACGTTAACCTCAACTAGTGGGAGGTTCAGGGAAACCTCCCACTGGTAACCGTTCATCTTGACGGTATGTGCATCTGCATACAAGTAAATTAAGTTGTTTTTTGGTCTTCATGCATGTGTACATGTTACAAATTACTTGTATGCAGGTGCATACCTTACAAAAGAACGCTTACTAGGCCGTTTCTCAGTTTTTCATTTTTTTGAAGTTTTCTCTTGAACCTGACCCTATATATATATATATTTCTAAAATGCTATTCTACATGTGTTCATTTTACAAAGCACTGTGATGCATCATTGGTTATTTGGGCAAAGTAGTTAGCTGATTATTGTTCAATAAACTCAAAAAATAAGCTTTATTTTGTAGGTTATTGTTGGTAGCTTTGTTCCTGCAAGTCAGAAGCAAACAAGAACTAACGAGGCAGAAGTTGTAAACGCTCCAGCGAATCTCGTATCAGCAGGAGGAACCCAGAGCGAATCTTCAGGTGGTGGCCTCGGGAGCCCTCTCGGCCACAGCAACAACAGCAATCCACAAGGTATCACTAATATGCATTGGAGATAGACAAATCTCATTTATCTGTGTTGTAAGCAACAGAACCCTTTTTCTCTTTCTTTTTTCTTTTTTTTAAAAAAAAAATTCTAAAGTCCTCCGCTTAAGCATCGATGCATGGCCTATGTTGAGACTTTTAGCTTAGAAAGCAGTTTAGAATTGGTATTTTGCTTGACTTATAAATATCTAGTATGGTATTTTTCTAGTTGTGGGTATGAGTTCAACTTTTGAGATCATCCATAACCCCTCACAATTACTTATACTTCTAGCTAATTGTCTGAAAAGCCAACTATTAGCTAATAAGTTGATTGTTAGTCCAAATAAGGGGTTTTCTATATTCAAATTAGCCAGTTAGTTGTTTATCCTAAACTGCAAACCCTTAACCAGTCTAAGGGGCCGTTTACTAAACGTTTACTGGGTAAGGTCTTGCCAATAACATTTACCTTATTGATTGAGAATGGCAAGGACCGGGAAGCTTACCTGGTAAGAGACAAGGGAATGGCCGTGAGTCTTACCCGGTAAGCGCTTACCGGGTTAAAATGCTTGCGGCCAAGGATGTTACACTATAAGGTAAATAAAGATGAAAATCTTGCCGGTAAGCGTTTATCCGGTAAGAATTTGAAAAACGACCCCAAACTCTCTTTTGCCCAACTATGCTAGTTACAATTCCACCCAGAGTCAGGATTTCGGTCTACGGGGAGCATCAAGTATAACTAAAATAAATTAAAAACAAGTAAATTTTTAGTTTGAAAATAGCAAAAACAATGATATTATTTCTTGAAACACCAACTACCTTGAGTTTTATTTTCTAAAGCTCATATATGATGTCTTCATCATCTGCCTCAACAAAAAAATAAATCAACCAATTTTTATTTCATTGATCATCCATTCTATCACACAATCTACCTTGTCAACTAGTAATTATGATACTAATTGACTGGGAAATTTTTTTACTAGTTTCATGACATTGCCACATCAGTTTTAATAGTTGGGAAAAAAATTTAATAGTTGCCACATCAGTTTTTTCACATACTTGGAACATCCACAGTCATGAACCTCTTAATAGTTTCATGACATTGCCACGTCAGTTTTTTCTTTTCTACATATTTCATAAACCTTTCATCCACAATCATGAACCCGTTCTGTTTTATATAATAATAAACCATAATAATAAATTTTATAATGATTAAGATTTACTTATTATAATTAAAAAACAATTAATTAAAATTACATTATTATAATTAAAATACATAATTAAAACCTATTTATAATTAAAAGACAATAAATAAAAATTACAGTAATTAAAAATTAAAAACTACACATATTATGGATATCTAATTATTGCTAATTAATTATATTAAATTATTATTTAATTAATTATATATTTAAAAATGGATAAACTCACCGTGTTAATGGAATTATTATTTAAATGGGTACGAGTTTTTGATTATTTAAATATATAATATTGATGAGACCCACATTCTATGCATTTCTTCTGCAAGGACTGCTCCAATGAGATGGCAATGGACTTTATTGCTCTCAATGGGATAGACCGGTTCTCCATGTTGCTTATGTGGCAAAGAATCACTGCATTGCGGATGCTCTTAATTTGCCACCATGATCTTCCGAATCCAAGTACTTGTATCAATGATCATGTTCAAGGAATCAACGCCATCTTTTCGAACATCAATTGCTCATTCAACCATAAACAACAACCCCAATTATCGTTCAACACCGTAATATCAAAATGTAACAAGGATCCCAATGATTTTCTTAACATTATTCGGATGTTTTTAGCCAAAATTTATTATGCCATTACTCTTGTGTAAAAAAAGGAATAGCAACATTTTATGAAGTGCCCTACGGCCAAAAATCGGTTCCGGGCTGGGCCGGATCTAAATTTGGTTACGGTCCCAAATAGTGTTTTCATAACCGGTCCCGACGTAACGGGTCCCAGTCTCAATCAAATACGTTTGAAAATACATTTAAAAATAAAAATAAAAATATACTAAAAATACATTTAAAATTAAATTTATAAATAACTTTTAAATAAACAATCGGGCCGGGTTGGCCCTTGTTTTTGGTGGAATATAGTAACCGATGATCCCAAACGGTCCCGGGCCAGGCCGGTCTCAAGTCGGTTACGGTCCTCTACCGGTTCCAGGCTGGGTTAGTCCCATTTGGCCATCTCTATCCTACCATACTAGTCTTCACGTCCATCATAAACGAGATAAATAGTATCTTGTGTTTTTCAAATTAAATTGTCTAACATTTTACTTAATATTCTTAAAGTCCTTTAATATTCACAACTTATTGTTGTATACAAATATATTTTGTTAAATTTCATATTTAAACTCCATAAAACAAATTGATAGACATTCAAATATAACAGTTGAACACTACTTATATAGTGCAATATTCTGGACTGTTTTTATACTAGTGAAAAAATTATATTAATTTTTTTAGTATACATTTAAAATGAAATTTTGCATATGTATATGTTAACTATATAAAACCACAACCCTTGTGGCATACTGGTTAAGGTCCCGGGGAATGTGGTGGAATATCCCATCTGCCCAGGATTTGAATCACGGTTTCAATAGTGATCCTATAACTGGTTCGGATCCCAATCCCAACTCTATAAAAACTTGGGAGGGCTCAAGTGTTTTTTGGGAATAGAGGTAGCAAGATCAAGAAAAAACATATCTCTCTCCCAAATAAAACACGTATTATACTAAATTGTTGGACATGATTTTGTTGGGGGACTATGCCCCCTACCCGATAGGCATAAATTCGCCACTAATCATATGGGTGCTGTAATTCGAATTCTACGGTATCTAAAGTCGTCATCGGGAAGAGGACTAATGTTCTCAAAAGATGCTCATATGAAGATTGAAGGGTATTCGGATGCGGACTGGGGGATGAATATTTTGGATAGAAGGTCTACTTTAGGATATTTTACATTTGTTGGAGGAAACTTAGTTACATGTAGGAACAAAAAACAGTATGTGGTGGCTCTATCCAATGCTGAGGCGGAGTTCCGAGGCATGGCTGAAGGGTTATGTGATCTTCTTTGGCTCAAAAAGTTGCTAACATAGGTCGACTTTCCTCCTCACTCGGCAATGAATTTATTATGTGACAAGAAGGTTGCTATCGCGATATCCCAAAACCCAGTTCAACATGACCGCACCTAACATGTGGAGATAGATCGAAATTTCATCAATCAAAACTTGGAAGAGATGATCATTCACTTCCCTTTCGTTAAATCTAAAGATCAGTTGGTTGACATTCTTACTTAGGCAGTCTCGAGCAGAAACTTCAAAGACACACTTGACAAATTGGGTGTTAGAGATATACATGCACCAACTTGAGGGGGAGTGTTGGTGTGATTGGCTCAATCTACCAACCCTTGAGATTTCCATTAATCTTATGTGGAAATATTAACCATGGATATGTCTTCATTCAAGGGATATCACAATCATATCATTGATGTAATTTTATATAGCTACAAAATAGTTTTCTAAATTGGTTCATGTAATCTGTATATATTGTGTACCATGTTGTTCGTGGAATATAATAGAAAAGACCATTGTTTACAGAAACATAGTGTTATCTACAAATAGTTTCTTTTGCTACTTTGTTCAGTGATATTTCGAAACGTGTCAATTCATGAGTATAAATGAGCATGCTATAAAATCTCGAACTCACAAAGCATAAACTGGTTGTGCTAACTTGCATACGGTAGTAGTCATAGTCACAACTCAATAGCCCAATACAAACTCATTAGTTGGATTTTTCTTCATTTTAATAACTAATATGGATTTAGGCTTATAAAGGCTCCGTAAAATGCAAACTTTGTATTTTGTTGCACATCTTACAAATCAATATGCATATGTGAGCAAATCGGTATACATATGTGAACAATGTGCATATATATATATATATAGAGTACAAATCAAATACAAACCATGTATTTGTTGCACCCCTTACAAACCACAGTCTGCATATGTGCAGACTGATTCTACATATATGCATTGTCCTTACGTGCAAGAATATACATATAATGAACATACATTCATATGGATAATGCATATATACATGTCAGATTATGCACACATTGTTCACATATGTACCTTAATTTATAAAGGGTGCAATAAATACATTGTTTTTATTTGATTTGTATCATAGGATTCTGAACCTACATATATACCTGTAGAACATGTTGGGCCATTCCGATGAACCCGCCTATTTTAAACATCGGCGCACATAGACCACCAAAACACTCTACACCGAACAACTCAAGTTTCAGCTCTTTCCCAAGTTCGCAACCTCTGTTTCCGCAGATTCATTGTTCTAGGTTTGATTTCATCTGATTATGTTTATGGTATACATATAATGCTCTTTATGATTTCTTAACTACATGAAATTATCGTAACAGTGGTTTTAGGGTTTTCAATAACTGTAGTTTATTACATTCATGTGTGAATAAATCGAGAATCTTCTTATTTTGTGTGTTCTTCAATTACACAAGAGACGAAAAATGGGGGATTCTGCGAATGGTGCGACTGACTTGTCATCGGAGATGGAAGTTGATGCTTTCAGAAGGCTTTTCCCTCTACGATTTCACGAGCGTCATTTGATCGAGTCCGTGAGGCCTGATGCCAGATCACTTAGTAAAGCCAGAGAAACATCATTAGCTCTAGGTTAGTCTAAATTGCCTAATTTGGAATGTTTTTTACTCAATGGATTTCTCTGTGACACTCTTCATTAACACTCCTTGTTTTGCTCTTATTATTTAGGGGCAGTGGGATCTGCAGATGGATCAGCACTAGCAAAGATAGGCTGCACTGTAAATCCTGTTTCATCCACTTAATGAATTTGTTTTATGTTTATTTTATACACACGAAAATCAACCAAAAAAGAGGCATTACCAACATGATATGGCTGTTTAAATTGATCTTGATTCTGTTCTTCTAGTAGCATCTATGAGTGCTTAAAGCTACTAAGGGGCTGTTTGTTTACCTCTTAATAGTTCCATTAAGTGGCAACCTCTGAATCGTTAAGAGGTGAATCTTGTTTGGCAAAAAAAAGTATGCCTCTGAATGGTTCTAAAACCCTCTGAATGATTTTGTATCTTGGGCCTCCCTTAACCATTCAGTGCTCTAATTTCATTTTGAACAATTACCAAACAACAATATTTCATTTTGCACTATATCATAAGAGTCTCTTAATCATTCTGACCACTTAATCATCCTGCACCAAACCATTCAGCAACTGTCAAACAGCCCCTAAAATGTCTTCTCTTGTGTTGTTATTGCAGACCATGTTAGCTGCTATCAAAATGGAAGTCATGACACCTGCAACAGAAGCGCCCGATGAAGGCTGCGTAGGTTTGAATACTTATGCACTTTTTGTTTAATCATCTTCTTCTTTGTTACAATCATATTATATATGATATACCCTATCATGTTCTTTTTTCCAGCCATAGATTTCCACATGCCTCCAATTTGTTCTCCTATTGTTAGGCCCGGCAGGCCTGCCGAGGCTGCACCTGTTATCTCCAAGCAGTTATCCGACACTATCCTTAGGTATAACTTATTTGATCTTGTTTTTCGTAACATTTGAAACAGTTAGATGGTTGAAGAATTGTTTATTAATGAAATAGACAACTTACGGTGTTATGGTTCACAAAAAACTTTGAATTGCAGTTCTGGGATGATTGATCTAAAACAGTTGTCCTTGGTCAGTGCCAAAGCTGCTTGGATGGCATACCTGGTACTGTTATTATCTAATAATCCAGCTCACTCATCTTATTTCTGATGAATTTTGTATCTTCTAATTTGTATAACAAATTAAAAGCTGATGGTTTTCCAGGATATATATTGTTTGGATGCTGATGGTGCTCTCTTTGATACTGCCCTACTTGCTGCAGCTGCTGCCTTCTCCCATTGTAAGTGGTTTAATGACACATGGCCTTACACAAGGGCTAAGAGCTTGTACGGAAACAACATAAATATATATATATATATACACATATATATATATAGGGTTAGGTTCAGGGGAGAACCTCAAATAAATGGAAAACCGAGGTTTGAGGAACACCCTGATAGCCCTTCATCCGGACGATATGCACTTGTGCATACAAATAATTTGTAACATGCACACGTACATAAAAACCAAAAAACAATTTAATTTACTTGTATACACAAGTGCATACCGTCCAGATGAAAGGCTATCAGGGTGTTCCTCAGTTTTCATTTTTTTGAGGTTTTCCGCTGAACCTCTCTCTCTCTCTCTCTCTGTATATGTATATATACATATTAGAAAGGTTTATGTTTATGATTTTATTCACATGGAATTCCGTTACATTAAAGCTACGTTGCAGTGCAAATTCCGGTGGTGTCATTGAACGATGATGGAAGAATAGTGGTTGTTTCGAAGCAAAACGAGGGAGAGAAGCTAAAAAACAAACCAGTGAACGAGGAAAAGAGGAAGCTCAAATTAAGGAGCATTCCATTTGCGTTAACTTGTATTCTTCACAAGAATTACATCCTGGCTGATCCTACGGCAGAGGAAGAGTCCATCATGGAAACACTGATAACTATTGTGTTGGATTCATCTTGTCAACTCGTGTCTCTTTACAAACCAGGCGGTCCCACTCTTGCCTATGACTCCGTGGTCCAGGTCCGTCTATAATTTCAGTTTTTAATTTGAGAATGAATGTAAAAATGCAATTTTAGCTTAATGGCTTAACTATTAAGCCATAAAGAAACGCTCCATTATAGCTGAATGAATAAGCCGCAATTCTAATACTTATTATGGGTGCAGGACTGTATTGCATTGTCAAGACAAAGAGTGAGAGAGCTTCAGACAATGCTGAATGAAGCCATTTCTAATATGGAGGTGGACTAACTTCACAAATGAGGTTCTCAAACCATCATATTTGTTTTTCTTTTGTTTTTTTTTTGGCGTTTGAGTTGGTAATTCGTTTACCCAGAGCTATAATTACTGAATCCATAGCAATTGTGCTTTAATGACTTGTATGGTATGCAAGGATGCTTGTACATTGCTAAGGATTTGGGTTTTTCTCTTAGCTCTCTGTAAAAGGATTGCCTTAAGAGTTTTAAAATTTTAGGAATGTAATATTGAACTGTTGGAAATATAGATATCGAAGAATGGAAAAGAAGATTCGAAAAGAATCAATTTCAATTTTTATTAAGAATTTTAATTTTTATGTTTGAATTTTGTAACAATCAATTTGAGTTAGAACCGAGAAGCAAAAGAACCAACATTCCAACAAGAATTCACCAAAGAACCACAATCATCTGTAAAAAAGAATGGTACAAAAAATGCAGCCAAAAGTACAACCCCTAATGCAATCCTATTATCATCTTCAAACCAAATCCAATGAAGCCAGAAGCCATTACTCTAATAAGCCTCATAAATTCTTGCTCATTCGAAACAGGCAACGGGTGGTTTCCGCTTATAAACTACAGTGTTAAAAACCGAATAGAAATTCTGAGGGATATCGAGATCACCCACAAGCCTTCGAGGGATCTAGAACATCTCGGAACTACAAACCGGCATTGCCAAATTATTATTCACACATAATTCCAACAAGCTTTACTTTTTGGAGTATAAAGCTTTCTGAGGGGAGTCCATTCCTACAAAGAACAAAGGTTAAACATTCTACAAACCATATATATTTGCATGAATAATAATTTTGATCAACCAATAGTTGTGGCATATTATGAGCTCAATCTTCAAAATATCTATATCTAAACTTGGTAAAAGATTAAACATTCTACAAACCATATATTTTCAAACTTATCTTGTAGGGTGCATTTGATACACTGGACATGACAGAACAAGAATCATTGTTCCACGTTTGGCAGGACTTTTATGTGGAACAAACATAAACAAAGTGCCCATGGAACAAGGTGGAACAGACTTGTGTTTTACCAATATAACCTCAAAATAAAATATAATTCTCTTCTAAAATATTAAATACACGTTCTATTTTATATTTTATTCATTTTATTTATTGTATTTTATCTAATGTTATCTGTTTTGTTCTGTCCAGTTATGTCTACCAAACGCTAAACAATTGTTCTGTCCTGTTCTATCATGTCCGCATACCAAATGCACCCGTATAGATGATCAAAGTGTCCCATCATGTCCTGTTCTTAGGTAACTATCATATCGGTCTCCAAGTCCATCATAAGCAAGGTAAATAAATAATGTCTCGTGTTTCTCAAATTAAATTGGCTAGTATTTTACCTAATAATCTTAAGTTCTCTTTAAGATGAAGATTACAACTTATTACTATATACTTATATTTTGTTAAAGTTTGTATTTAAATTCCATAAAACCAATTGATGAATATTCAAATACATAATAACCGTTTCGGTACAATATAATGCAAATCTTGGGGTTTTTTTATTTGTTAATAAAATATTTGGACAAAAAAGTTGATTACCGGCAACTCTAATCGGCCCCACACGGAACTGTTTCCAAGGACACCAATGAGGGGTCATTTTTGGCTTCACTCAGCGGCTGAGGCTAGTAGGAGGGCTTGAGATCGAACCAATGACCTGTTATGTAATTGAGTAAAGTCACCTCACCTCTTTGTCAACTGAGCTATACGGCCAGAGGCATTTATTAATAAAATATTACATTTGTTTTTGTATTTTGAGTTTAAAATAAAATAAAATATTCCATATATTAACTGTATAAAGTAACAAGAAATAATGGAAGAAGGTGAAGCATGTGGAAAGAGATTGGGATTTGGGAAGGAAAAAAGGGGTCTAGAAAAGGCAAAGATTTCTTTTAGCCAAAAAAGTAGGAAGGCCGACGGTTTTGGCGTGAGTACGAGTGCCAGCTGGAAGACACGGGTAGGCCTCTCACCACACTCCACGTGTCATACAGCCCACGTGGGACATCTGTGGATCACCTATTTAACTGAAATTAACCTAAGGAATCAAAGGTAAAACAAAATGGTAACGATAATGATTACAATTATAGATAATCTAAAAAACAGAGTAAAGTTGATAGTAGATGGTAATCGTAAAAGTAAAAAGTGTAATTTACTCGAGGTTCTATTACCATACGAGTTATAACTATGTCTATGGCGTGTAGCTCAGTTGGCAATGGGATGGAAAGACTTGCCCAATAACTAACAAGTCCTAGGTTTGACTCAAATAGTCAAATTAAACAAATAAATTGGTCTTCTAGTAATTTATTTGGACGATTTAGTTATATGACCTTCCAGATGCCAACATTTTGCAAAATGGCCTTCTCTTATTCTCTTAAAAGCAAATGACCATACTACTCTAACACTTCACTGTCTCTGCTACATGCTCCGACCACCACCGTCCGGCGATCTGGTTCCGATGACTACTACTGTCCGATGAAGAAGAAGGAGGAGGTCGATCCGAGAAAGAGACGTTCGAGTTCCGACGAAGAAGAAAGGAGGGGGCAGATCTGGGTGAAGAGAGTCCAGGAAGAAGAGAGGGTGAAGAGGGTCTGGGGAAAATACATCGACGAAGAAGAAGGTAGGGGGTGGGGGAGAAGATTCAATTAAGGGTAATTTAGGGATAACACATTTATTAGGGTTACTGATTTAATTTTAAATTTTAAAAAAGGTTATAGACTTAATTAAGACCTCATTTAAGTAATTAATCCCATTTCGTTTATGGTTTTGTATAAATGTCACTACTTCCACAATATATAAGTTCGTAATTGCAGACCTAGCTCAAAACAATTAAAAATTACAAATCTGATCGATTTTACTTAATTTACGGATATGAGTCTACAATTGCAGGTCGGGAGGAAATGGCTAGGGGACCAATTTTTTTAGTAAATTAGTTGATAAAAGGACTATTTAAATCAATCTTTCTATTTAATAAGTATATTAATTCTTCATTTATAAGATTATATATTATTTTTATTATAGACACTTATTTTAGAACAAAGAAAATAGTTTTTAAAAATATTTATTAACTTATCAACTAATTTACTAAATTTAAATTACTTTTTTTAAACCGTAACAATTTCGAATCGGATAACACAAGCGGTTTTGGCTATTTTGTCAGAGTGCGGACCTATCGTTTCCAGCCTTGTTTTTGTCTTTTTGTGACCCTATTGCGGTCCGCACTCACCAGGTCGGGTCAGAGTGCAGACCCGTTGGCTATTTTTGTAAATCGGGAGAGAATTTGACTATTTTGTAAATTCATGTTGGTGGTTTAGCTATTTGAGTCAATTTCCCCCAATAAAATGCGATTTTTCATTAAAGACAGCATTTACACTTTTACAGTTGTTAAAATCTGAATGGTTAGATAGCAGGATGAATGAAGGGACAAGATTGAACTGAAAACGATGGATAACCGGAGCTCCGACGAGTCTCCTTTAAATACTGTAACATCCACACATTACACTATTTGCATGCGAATAAACATAAACCAAACACACACACATACACATACACGCACGCACTTGATCAAACTCGCCGGATTTCCTCTCGAACCAACACGGAGTAACACGCACTTGAATTTCAATTTCTGTTTGCTGATCCAGTTCTGGAGATAGAGAAACGCAAAGAAGATTTCAAGGTCAGTTTCGAATTTTCTAATTTGAGTTTATAGTATCAATGTTTGATTCTGGATATGAATTCGATTTGGAATAACTTTAAATCCGATACAAATTCGGTTTTTCAAGGATGATATTTGCACTGTTTGATTCTATCGTACTTGTTTAACTTTTTCCCCTTCTTAATTAGGGTATTATGAGTATTTGTTAAGGAAGTGACAAGAAATTTGAATTGATTTTCGCATTTGGACGTGTTGTTTACTGTTTAGTAGGAGCAAAATGATTTTCCTTTTTTACGTTTTGGAATTTGTCAATGACGATGGTTAGAAGTTGATCGAACGGACGTATCAACTTGTTCGTCGTCGCGCGTTTCTCAAACAAACTTGATACTGTTCCTGTAAAGTTTGTTGGGAGTAATCAATCACATATACAAATTATGTATATAAATGGACAAAAATTGAAGAGGAAATAGAAATTCTTATATATAAAATCTTAGTGTTTACATAATACAACAAACAATCACATGAAAAACAATCAATAAACCTTACATGATTTGTAGATTCTTGGAGATATTGATATGACAAAAATTTAACACCCCCAAGCAATTAAATGATTTATTTAATGCTTATTGGTTCGAGTTTATTAAGAGCATCTCCAACAGCTATGCTAAGATGAAAAAAATGGAATTTTAGCATTTTTGTTGCTCCAACAGGAATGCTATTATCTATGCTAAAATAGAGAAAAGAGGAGAGAGATTGTAAAAATCTCTAAATTTAGAGAAATCTCTAAATAGATGGTTTCTCTCCAAAACTAATCATTACCCTCAAAAAGCAAACTTTTCTTCTCCCAACTTTCCTTATATTGTATATTTTAATAACATAATTAAATAAATTGAATATTTTAATAAGATAATGTTGGAGTTGGATGCAATTTTTTTTAGAGATTTTGAATGGTTTTACTCTATTTTAGAAAAAAATTAGCATAGCTGTTGGAGATGCTCAAAGTGTTCTAGATTGTGTCTTAGCTCATACGTGGGACAAGGTTCCTCTTATATTCACTCTCTTATATTCACTAAGTTCCAACAAAGTTCAACCTCAAAAATTGGTACATTTGCTGGTTTTATAATTACTATATAAGCTGTCTATTGATTGCATATCACCTTTGTCGATTTTGAGAGTATTTTGAAGTTCTTTCACGGCGAAGATTCCTTTTGATCGCTTATCAAAGGATAATAGACTTTACAGTTTCATTCTTAATTAACTGTATACGTTTGCTGGTGGTTTTTTAGAATATAGGAGAAGGATATGGATTCGTCTGCCAAATCCGCAGATGAGGTGGTGGAAGAGATAATGAGAATTCATAGATCTCTTCCTCCGAGACCTGTAATTAATGACGTTGAAGCTGCCGTGATACTGATCCGAAACGCAGACAATGAAGAACAATCCAGGATCGAAGGCATTTCCAGGCAAAAGAAGCGAAAACACATCCCTGAAGAACTTTCTAATGTGTTGGTAGAGATGCAGAAGCACTTGGTCCATTTCCAAAGTAAAGAACAGAAGCGGGAAGCTGTTAAACTGCTAGAGCTCGAACACTGCCATCAACTGTTCGATGAAATGATTCAGAGAGCTTCCAAATGTTGTGCCCCATCCAATAATACTAATAATAATAATAATAACACTCAATCAGTTGCATCAACTTCAAGTAGTTCTTCGCCTTTGACAAATCCGACTTCTGGCAGTGTGAGTTTATCAACAACATCCACTTCTAGGTTGTCTTTTGACAAAGAGCCTGTCAAAATTTCTCAGTTGTTCACTAGAGATGATAGCTATGTGGAGAAATCCAAGTTTCATGGCGGGGCAATTGGAGGAGGGCTTCGATCACGTGAAATTTTCAGGCCCCTGATTGTGGATTCCACTCTAAAACCCGCCATTACTTCTGGTGAGTTTGAATATAGTTACTGTTACCTTAAATTTTTGTTCTAGATATGTCATAATTGTCTTGTTGGTTTGATAACATTTTATGACAAGTTTCTTTTTGTGGAATGATGATTAAAGTTTTGACTGAAATGATGATTCCAAACAATGGTTGCATTTTGTAGGCCCAGATGGTGAAAAATTGAGTCTTATAAAGCTTGCTAGTATGATTGAAGTATCTTCAAAGAAAGGATTGAAAGATCTTAATCTTCATAATAAACTCATGGACCAAATTGAATGGCTTCCAGACTCGATAGGGAAGCTATCCAGTTTGGTCACACTAGATCTGTCAGAAAATCGGCTTCTTACCTTGCCATCTTCCATTTCAACCCTTTCATCATTAACAAAACTAAATTTATATTCAAACAAAATCGTGGAACTCCCGGAAACCATAGGGAATCTTGTTAACTTGGTCCATCTTGATCTTCGGGGAAACCTTTTAACATCTCTACCTGCAACCTTTGGTGGATTAACCCGTCTTCAAGATCTTGATTTGAGTTCAAACAACCTACCAGTTCTTCCTGATTCGCTTGGTTCACTCGTTAGTCTTCAGAAACTGAATATTGAAACTAACGAAATCGAAGAAATCCCACATGCCATTGGTCATTGCACATCCCTCACAGTGCTTCTTGCAGACTATAACAAGCTTAAAGCCTTACCAGAAGCTGTAGGGAGAATCGAGTCCTTAGAGAAACTATCTGTTCGCTATAATAACATCAGCAGGTTGCCAACCACCATGTCATCCTTGAAAAACATAACACAACTGGATCTAAGTTTCAACGAGCTCGATTCAGTTCCTGAAAGCTTATGTTTTGCTACCACCCTCATAAAGATCAACATCAGCAACAACTTTGCTGATCTAAAATCCCTTCCAAGATCCATTGGAAACCTTGAGAATTTGGAAGAGTTGGATATGAGCAATAACCAAATAAGAATCCTTCCGGATTCCTTTAGGATGCTGTCAAAGTTGCGCGTATTGAAAGTTGAAGGCAATCCTTTGGAAGTACCAGCACGTAACGTAGTCGACCAAGGTGCCCAGGTGAGTCACCATTTTTGTCTTTCTTTACAATCTAAGAGCATCTCCAACAATTATGTTGTATTTTTTCTAAAGTAGAGTATCAAAAGTTAAAATCTCTAAAAAAATTACTTTCAACTCCAACAGCTATTCTATTTTAGAGATTGTAACATTGATTATATTATTAAAATAATCAATACATTGATAAAATACCATTTCTCTCTCCACCACTTCACTTTAATGCCTCTTATAATCTTATTGGTGGAAATATTAAAATATTGTTTCTTTTTTTAAAAGTGAGTTTTAGAGATTTCTCCAAATTTGGAGATGTTTATCTTCTCCGTCTTCTTTTTTTCTATTTTAACATACAAGATAGATAGCTGTTGGAGCAAAAAATTGCCAAAATCCCTCTTTTTTCTATTTTAACATAGTTGTTGAAGATGCTCTAATAGCTTCAATTTTCATGCATAATTTAAATATATATATATATATATATATACATTCTCCTCTACAGGCGGTTGTTAGGTACATACGTGAAGCCCATGAGAAGAAGGATTCGAAATCACCACTTGTCAAACACAAGAAACCTTGGACTCGCTTCTTCTTCTTTTCAAGATCTAACAAACGAAAGCGCCGTGGTCTTGATTATGTGGCTGCATAGTTTTGCCACCGGAAGGTTTGCCTGATAACGTTGTGGGCCCATGGGATTAGTCGAGGAGCTAGTAAGCTGGTCAGGAAGCCCATGGTTTTCTAATTTGCAGCAGCTTCAACTAATTTCCTTTCTCAAGGCAAGTTTCTCATCATTGATCTTTAGCCCATATGCTTAGTTATGTTTATATTTACTGCACCTACCAAATAGGCAGCATTAGCATAGAAAAATACTTGTACATGGTAAATTTCTCCAGTTAGTTACCCTTTTTAAGTCTTTTAAGAAAACGAATTTGTAGCTTACCTTGTAATTAAGAATATAGTTTATCGTTGCAAAACTTATAATGTTTGTGTCGATTTTGAGTTGGTAAATACAAAAATGGAGTTTTCGCAATCAAACTTGGGATCTTGGCACAGGATATATGCCGGCATGCGTTGTTGGAATAATGGTTTTTATTGTTGGATGGGTCACAAATGTGCGTTTATAAAACATATTTTTGTACTTTTTTCCACATGCTTGTGTATAAGATCGAACGCGGATCACAAGGCAACTCAGAAGGGACTTCAGAGTCAGATAGGCCAACAATATACAGGGACGGTTCAAGTAAGAAAGCTAAATATCGTGAGATGGTAAGAAGAGAAGGTTCATATGTGAATCATTGAAAAAATTCATTTGAAAATACATATGTGTGAACCCATATGAATTTTGGGAGTAATCAACCGTAAACAAGGAATATGTATATATTATGCAAATAATTGAACGAATATTTAGAAATTCCTATACAAACCTATGATATGAACATATAAACAACTAGAACATTTAATTGAATCTGTAAATCTTACTTGAATTTGCAGATTCTCCATAAAACCAAAATAGATCGAGGCTTGCACAATCGAATTCAAGTTGAACTTGCATCTAGCAAATCAAACGATACATCGGTGAAATCAAGATACCTCATAGCACAAGGCCCATTTTTTAACATCTAATATATACATATCAAACCAAAGGGCCTTTGGCCTAGCGGTATGGGAGCCTTTGTTCTCGTAGGAGGTCATGGGTTCAAACCTCACCAAAGGTGAGGAGGGTGTGTGTGTTTAATTGTTGCATTTACCGTATATATGAATATCATATACTTCAAATATATATATATATATAGTCTCCTTCAAATGTAAACTTTTTTTCCGTGTAAACTTTGTAGTTTCATAGATTTTTTGATGAATTTTTTTATGGAATTGTTTATTTTGATGAAATTGTTTCATATCATTCATTTCTTGACGAATTTTTTTTATGAAATTTGTAGTTTCATAGGTTTTTTTCATTTCAATGAATTGTTTCATACATTTTTCGTTTTCACCTATGAAACTACAAATTTCGTAAAAACATTTCATCAAGAAATGAATGATATGAAACAATTTCATCAAAATAAATAATTCCATAAAAAAATTTCATCAAAAAAACCTATGAAATCGAGAGTTTACTTACACGAAAAAAAAGTTTACATTTGAAGCTCCCTATATATATATATATAGGGATAAATGGATAATAAATTGTAAACCTCTAAATGTGTGTAAACTTTGGATTTCATAGGTTTTTTTTGATGAAATTGTTTTTTTTGATGAAAGTGTTTCATATCATTCATTTCTTGATGAAATTGTTTCATATATTTGTGTTTTTTTATGTAAAACGAAAAAGTTTCATCAAACGGAGAAAATATATGAAATAGTTTTATAGGAATGAAAAAAATATATGAAACTACATAAAAAAACACAAATATATGAAACAATTTCATCAAGAAATGAATGATATGAAACAATTTCATCAAAATAAACAATTTCATGAAACATTTTCATCAAGAAAACCTATGAAATCCAAAGTTTACACCAAATAAAAGTTTACAAAATAGTTGGTCTCTCTATCTCTATATATATATATATACACACACATATCAATTAGAGCCACAAACACCCACACACACACCAAAGCCCAAGTCCTTAAATGATTAATTTAGCAGAGATGGTTGTTTCAACTCATGGGTTGGGTTCTGGTGAGAAGCCTGAGAAATGGTTATCAACCGTTGGATGAGAAATGGACGAACATTAGGATGAGATATGCACCGGATTAGTTTTCTTTTAAGTCGCAGTTCATGGGAGGGTATTTGATTAAAAGTGATTCACGGTTTAAAAGTACTTCTCACACTTTTCACCAAAAATGACACTTGTCACATGATCCCATGCCTTCAACTCATTTGGTTTCGTGAGAGATGCTTATGGTGAAAGCAGGGACAGGAGTATCTATTGGAGTTGAATGTTGTTGATTGAAAAGCTTTTGTTGAATTCAAATAGCTTCAGATGCTAACTATTTGATGGGAAACAATAGCTTCAAAAGTTTGCCCCTGGATTATGCAAATGTTCCCTCCATCTCTATCTAGATATCATCCTCCCTCTAGCTATGTTGTTGTTCCTATTACCCCAAAATAAGTGCTATAATTGAACTAAAACTGTTCTCTTCTTAATTAAAAATTAAAATAATTTAACATTTCTAAAACTGTATTTTTCATTGTGGATATTTATTTTTGGTACGAATGAAGTAATTATTTATAGCATCTCGATCAACATATTTCATATTGTGGTTATATCTAGCTCTTAGGCTAAATATCTATCAATAAGTAAGGGATATCAGCGGTTCAAACCATAATAAGGTAATTAATGGGGACAACACCTCCTTTCATACCGTGCGAATAAGCCCCTTTCTGTATCAATAAGTCGCAAGTAAACAACATATAGCTGTGCGAATAAGCTAAAATAGCCATTAAGTTGATTAAGGCATTGTTTGGCAAAAAAAAGCTAGCTTTTTTTTGGGTACATGTTTGGATGACCATAAGCTAGCTTTTTAAAAAGCTAATTGGAGTAGCTTATGAGTAGCTTTGTAAATATTCCAATTATGTCCTCATTAATATTAATTATTATTTATTAATTTTTTTTAATATGTCATTTAAATGCTTATAAGCTACTTTTTGCCAAACGTGACTTTTTCATCAGCTAGCTTATCAGTCAACAGCTAACTTATCAGCTAGTTTGCCAAACATAGCCTAAGTCACAAGTAAACACCCCCTAAGAGACATTTTCCTTTATCAACGGTCCATCTAAGAGCATCTCCAACAACTATGTTATATTTTCTCTAAAATAGAGTATTGAAAGTTAAAATCTAAAAAAAAAAATCAACTCCAACATCTACTCTATTTTAGCAATTTTAACATTAATTATATTAATAAAATATTCTATACATTTAATAAAATATTATTTCTCTCCTAAACATTTATTTTCAATATCTCTCGTTAGTAGGAGTATTAAAATAATAATTTCTCTCTCTATTTAGAGATTTCTCTATAGTTTGATATTTTTACAACCCCTCTCATCTTTTCTCTATTTTAGCGTAGACGATAACATGTTGTTGGAGAAACAAAAATACTAAAATCCATATTTTCTTTGTTTTAGTATAGCTGTTGGAGATGCTCTAACTTTACATATTGATCGGTTTAACTAAAAAAACCCAACAAATTACATATTTTTTTAAACTAATCAATAAAAATAATTTATGTTAAAAGCGCTATGAATTGAATATACTCATTACACTACGTTAACTATCATTTAACGAATTATATTTAGGGGTCGTTTATCTAATTATTTACCCGTGTAAGTGTTTACCGGTAAAATTCAACACTATCACTTACTTCCCGAGTAAGATTTTAGTCCACCAAAATGGCATCGTATGCAACAATTTAGCCGGTAAGTGCTAATCGTGGTAAGAGCCGTCAGACTCTCGGTCCTTACTTTCGACTCTCGGTCCTTGCTTTCGACTCTCGGTCCTTGCTTCCGCTCTTACCGGGTAAGATTCTTAATCTTTGTCATATTCATCTGGTAAGCTAATGTGATTTGATAAACACTTACCCGGGTAAGCGTTTTGTAAACGGCCCCTTAATCTTAATTTACTTGCATATTTCACCGCACAAATGCTACTAACTACTTATTTAAAAAAACTGCCTTTTCATTAATATTACAAAACCCCGTGTGTTGTTAGGTTCCCATAATTCAACTTCTTTATTTGGTTTACATGTTGGAAAACCTTTGAATTTCTCAAATTAATGAATTCATCATTCTTTGTCATAAGTGAAGAATTGAATTACATCATTTTACATCTAATTTAACCAACCCCTCCCCTCATCACGACCATGCTACTATAGTCACTATTGTCGTCCATCACAACCGCCATCCATCCGCACTTACGTCAACCCACTAGTGACCATTATGCTGTTACTATCATCATCACAACCGCCACCCCCGTCACCCCACCCCTAAACTCCCCGGCCACCGACCACACTGCCATCGTTGTCGTCGTTACAACTACCGACCCCGCTCACCCCACACCTGCCCACCCTACCCTACTGACCACAATGACACTATTGTCGCCGTCACACCTACCCCACACCCGCTGAACACCATGTCACTGCCGTCATCATTACAACTACTACCCCATCCATCATCAAAACCACTATTGTGAGGGGTGGGGTGAAGGTGGACCGGAGGTGTGATACTGTGATGACGATAATAGTGGCATGGATGGTCATAATCGGATGTAGGGGCAGGGTGGGATGGACGACCCCCACCAATACCACCAAGGTGGGTGGGGGTAGATGGGTGTATGACGAAAACAGTGGCATGTTGATCCGTGCGGTGGGGGTATGGGTGGGGGTAGCTGTCGTCGTGACACCTACCACCCTACCCTAAACAGAGATGAAGATTTCAATGCTTTTGAGAGTTTCCATTCTAATTCTTACCAACCAACACACGTGATCAAATTCCATTCTAATTCTTTCAAAGTCAAAATTATTTGATGGATTTCAATTCCACCAAATTCTATTCTACGAACCAAACGCATAGAATGGCAATCGGTTCATTCCGACGGATTTTGATGGGCAAATTCCATTCATGCATTTAATTCATTTTTTGAGTTTTCATATAAATTCAAATTCCAAGGTAACTAGCAATGACTTTCAATTCATTCATACATTTTTAAGAAAAACTATTAAGTCTTATATTATTCCATTCCATTCTATTCTATTCCGCCACGATGAATGTTTAATACCGTCGTCGTCGCCACCACAACTTATCTCACTCGTTACCAATGTCGCCTTCACCCCACCCACCACCACCATTGTTGTCGTCAACACCACCATCGTCGTAAAGCACGATCGCCACTAGAGTCACTGTTAATGCCAAAAATCGCACCAAAGGGACAACTTAAGGTCGATGTGGACTTAAACAACTAAAGAAAGAATCTTTCGACGAGACGTGCGACGAGGAATAAAATAAAGGAACAAGGGATTTGATGACGCAGGAAAAACCTCAAACGAGGAAAAAACCTGCGGACGACAGGGGGTGTCGTCGTTGCACTATGGTCGCCAATCAGGGGCGACGTCCTTCGGTACTGGTGTCGATCGTACAGAGGTTACAATACAAATGAAGGAAATGCTTCGAAATGTAAAGTATAAGTGTTTTGAATGTAAAAACAGGTGTTTGTCGTGTGTGAATACAAAGTGTAAACTGTTGGTCGAGGGCTGATGTCGTGCGTCGAGACTGATTCTTCGAGAGAAAGCTCTTCACCGCTGTTATTCTTGAATGCGCTATAGTATTCTGGAATTCAGTGCTAGATGATAACTTTCAGTATGTGTTTCTCGGGTTCTGCTTCGGATGTTTGTTGCTAGATGATCGATGTAACACCCCGAAATTTCTATTGTAAATTAATAAGATATAATTTGTATTTTGATATAAATTATTGTGAAGAAATTAACTTGGAGGGTTAAATTGAATTATTTGGAAGTTTGGGGTTTATTTTGGAAACCTAGTTAATGACTCATGTTTTAAATGTGAGGTGTCACACTAAGAGGAATCAGTGTTAGAAAATACTGATTTCCTTTGTTTAATTGTCTAAAAAGAAAAGTTATAGAAAGAAACAGAGAAATAGCAAGAGAAGTAGACGAGAGGAAGAAAAGAAGAAAACAAGAGAAAGCATTTTGGTGATTATTGTGGTAAGAACTTACTTTCTGAGTTATAATCATTCATCTCCATGAATTTAAGTTATAGTATTGTGTTCAGATTGGGATTAATCTGTTGATTAAGCCATTTGGACTGGAAGTTTACTGTGTTCAAGTTTACCCAGGTGAGTTATTCATTCTTGTTAAAATTAAGCAATTAAAAGTGTTATAGATATACTATACTTGTATTTAATAACACTGGTATGATTGGATTAAGAAATGGTAAGCTTAATGAACAGTAGAGAACTAAATCAAAAATGGAAGTGACGATGAACAGTAACTTTTCGTAATAGAGGGTTGCGCAAAGTAGAACTTTTCGCAACAGTTGGTTGAGAAAAGTGAAGTTGTCGCAATAGAGGGTTGCGAGAAGTGGGTTTTCGCAACTGTGGGTTGCGAAAAGTGAAGTTTTCGCAGCCTTGGCTTGCGAAAAGTGTAGTTTTCGCTACAGTAGCTTGCGAAAAGTTTTTGACTTCCAGTAGCATTTTGAGGCTGTTATGTGACATGCAATCTGATATGAATATGCTAATTGTTATATGTTTATAACTCTGTTGTTGATGTAAAAACCATGATATATTGAATTGTAATGACTTAATTATAAGTCCGGAGCCATAGTTAATTGTTGAAGTATTGATCCCCGATGCTAAAAAGCAAAGTGGGGATAATCGTTGAATTTAATATTTTGTACATAGAGATATAGAATACATGTTGAATTGTATAGCTTTAGTATACAATAGAATGAGTGATAATACACATTTATTGTGTAGCGTTGGCTATAAATCTACATCTGGTCTAGTGGGCATATAGTACGGTATAATGAGAACCGTTTACTAGCTGGGGACCGTTAGGATGTATTTCTAGTTGTTGGAGTGAATCTTGAATCATCTGTGAGGGTCTCTGGTGGTTGTTGATCGCGATAAGAAGGAAATCTCATTTGAGACCAGTGATTCAAGATGGGGAGGAAACGAAATGAGGAATGGCAGACTTGGAGTTGTAATTCCCATTTCAAACGAAAGATGAGATATCTTTATTGTGGAGTATTTGATTTTAAATCAGAAAGATGCAGGTTTGGAAACTGTAATTTCTGGGAGTTAGAGTTATTTATAAGTCCGGTGGGATTTATAGTAATTCTCGTTGATAGTGATGATGACTAGGTGAATTAGTCACAAATAAGGAATAGGTGGATTCCTTTGGTTGATAAGAGCTTGGTGTGGTAAGATGGCCGTTAACAGGTTTGATATATCTGTTAATATTTTGTTGTTTAAATTTTAATTTGATTTGGATAATCTCACTAGGCGAAAGCCTAATGTTTCAAATTAAATTGTCTTACCAGGTACAGGCTCTGGGAAATAGTGGGGAAGTGAGATGACAGTTGAAGAACAATCAGACTTGGCGATATCAAAGGATCAGGATATTTTGATGACTTTTGGGACAAGCCTTAGATAATCTAGTTGATCTTATTGTGATGTATAATTAGATTGATCAGATTATTTAGGTTAGATGATCTTATGTATATAGAAACATACTTTTGATCCTTTGGTTTATAAAAGTCTGATATTCTGATGATCATAACACGTGTATTTTGAAGTTTAAATTGGCCCTGAATTTTAGGGTGTTACAATCGATGTCCCAAAGTGAAGCTGCGATCTTCATATTTATAGTCTTTGTGGCTTTAAATATGCTTTAATGTTTGGTCTTGTAACCACTGGGGAGCTTTAATGTCATTGATGAGCGGTTTTCGTAACCACTGTCGGGTCATTAATGCTCTTGATGACTCGTCCGTTACTGGTCGTTGTCCATTAATGACGTTGACTCCTGCATTAAACACTTTCGGGAGGGACGACAGATGTTTTATGGGTCTTTGTCGGGACCTTATCTTAATACAATATATGGTTCATAACGAGTGTCTTACCGACCTGCATTAATAAACAAAAGAAACGGATGTTTGACTGTTAACGGTTAGTATAATCGTACGACCGTCTTAAGTCTCAGATGTCGGTCTTATGGAACATACGACTATCGCCAAAATATAAGACCATTTGGTCGTAGGACCAGGATGTCAGGACGATGTTGTCGTAGGACCAGAGCGATATAACACCGATGACAGTGTGTTTTGAGTGTAAACAGCCGGGGCATATTCGAAGGGATTGTCCAAAGTTGAAAAAGGAAGGGGAACAGGGAAAGAAAGCAGTTATACCAAAGCCAACAGGACGAGCGTTTAATATGACAGTTGAAGAAGCGAAGGAATCCAAGGATGTTGTCTCTGGTACATTCCTTATAAACTCTATACCTGCTCGTGTGTTATTTGATTGTGGTGCAAATTATTCGTTTGTATCCAAAGTGTTCTATGGAAAATTATCTATGCCTGTCACTACTCTAGGAGATGCCTTAGTAGTTGAAATAGCTAATGGGGGTCTAGCCTTGGTGGATGAAAGAATAGATGGTTGTATGATCTAGATAGAGGATACAAAATTTCCGATTAGCATGTTGTTAATGGAAATTGGAGGATTTGATGTTATTTTGGGAATGGATTGGTTGTCTGATAACCAAGCCGAAATAATGTGTGCTAAGAAGTTGATCCGAATTCCGGTGGTTGATCAAGAGGATGTAATTGTTTATGGGGAAAGGCAGAAGGGAGAAGTACAGTTGATTTCAGTCATAAAGGCACGTAAGTGTTTAGCAAAAGGATGTTTGTCATATTTGGCATATGTTCTGGACGCTAAGTCAGAAAAGAAGCAGATACAAGACATTAAAGTAGTACGTGATTTTCCAGATGTATTCCCGGATGATCTTCCAGGTTTACCTTTGGAAAGGCAAGTAGAGTTCCGTATTGATCTAATTCCTGGAGCAGCACCAATAGCTCGTGCGCCGTATCGTTTAGCACCGGCAGAAATGAAAGAGATGATGTCACAATTGCAGGAGTTATTAGACAAAGGTTATATCAGACCGAGTTCTTCACCTTGGGGAGCTCCGGTACTGTTTGTTAAGAAGATATATGGAAGTATGAGAATGTGTATAGATTACCGAGAATTGAATAAGGTGACAATTAAGAACAAGTATCCGTTGCCACGAATTGATAACTTGTTTGATCAATTGCAAGGTGCAGGATGTTTTTCTAAGATTGATCTGAGGTCGGGGTATCATCAAATACGAGTAAGGGATGAAGATATTCCGAAGACTGCTTTCAGAACGAGATATGGGCATTATGAATTTCTGGTGATGCCATTTGGATTGACTAACGCTCCAGCTATATTCATGGATCTGATGAATAGAGTGTGTCGGTCATTTCTAAACAAGTTTGTCATTGTCTTTATTGATGACATACTAGTCTATTCAAAGAATGAAAATGATCACGAGTGTCATCTTCAGGAAGTTTTGGAAGTACTAAGAAAGGAGAAGTTGTATGCAAAATTCTCGAAATGTGAATTTTGGCTAGAAGAAGTACAATTTCTGGGTCATGTAATTTCAGCTGAAGGGGTGAAAGTGGATCCATCCAAAATAGAAGCAATGATGAATTGAGAAACTCCAAAGAATGCATCTGAAATCAGAAGTTTCTTGGGTTTGGCCGGGTATTATCGGAGGTTTATTCAAGATTTCTCAAAGATTGCTTCTGCTTTGACCGTGTTAACTCGTAAAAATGTAAAGTTTGTTTGGACCGAAAAGCAAGAATCAGCTTTCAAGACTTTAAGACAAAAGTTGTGTGAAGCACCTATTTTAGCACTGCCTGAAGGTACAGATGATTTTGTAGTGTATAGTGATGCTTCAAAGATGGGACTAGGATGTGTATTGATGCAAAGAGGCAAGGTGATTGCTTATGCATCAAGGCAATTGAAAGAGCATGAGAAGAATTATCCTACCCATGATTTGGAGTTAGCAGCGGTGGTTTTTGCTTTGAAGCTATGGCGTCATTATCTGTACGGTACGAATTGTACTCTTTATACTGATCATAAGAGTTTAAAGCATGTCTTTGATCAGAAAGAATTAAATATGAGACAGAGAAGGTGGTTGGAACTACTTAAAGACTACGATTGTGAATTGCATTACCATCCTGGTAAAGCAAATGTAGTGGCCGACGCTTTAAGTAGAAAGGAGTATAGTGGCTGTCTGAAGTCGACAAATGCTCGAATTGATGTGATGTCAAGTTTGATTGAAAGAATAAAGGCTGCTCAGATGGAAGCTCTTTTGGAAGAAAACTTAAAAGATGAGGTTATGGTCAAGCAACGATTTCAATTGACGGAAGATAGCCGTGGGGTGAAGTTGTTTCAAGGTCGTGTTTGGGTACCAAGATTAGGTGGGAATAGAGAGTTAATTCTGGAAGATGCTCACAAATCTAAGTATTCCATTCACCCCGGAAGTACAACAATGTATAGAGACCTGAAACTACATTACTGGTGGCCAACCATGAAGTTGGATGTGGCTAGATGTGTAGAAAAGTGTGGAACCTGTTCCTTAGTTAAAGCTGAACATCAAAAGCCATACGGAAGTTTTCAATCTTTGGAAATTCCGGAATGGAAATGGGACAAGATTACCATGGATTTCGTGACGAAGTTACCTAAGACGCAAAGGGGTAACGACACAATATGGGTAATCGTTGACAGGATGACAAAGAGTGCTAATTTCTTGGCAATGAAAGAAGCTTCACCGATAGAAAAGTTAGCAAAATTGTATATTGACGAAGTGGTGTCAAGACATGGTATTCCAGTGTCTATTGTTTCAGATCGTGATAGTCGGTTTACGTCAAGATTTTGGCAGTCACTCCAAGAGGAGTTGGGTACAAAATTGAATTTGAGTACCGCGTATCATCCGCAAACCGACGGTCAAAGTGAAAGAACTATTCAGACATTAGAAGATATGCTTAGAGCTTGTATACTAGATTTTGGAGGTAACTGGGATACGCACTTGCCATTGGTGGAATTTGCGTATAACAATAGTTATCATTCTAGTATCGGAAGAGCACCGTTTGAAGCCTTGTATGGTAGAAAGTGTAGAACTCCAGTGTGTTGGCTAGAAGCTGGAGAGAAACAGTTTGCTGGACCAGAAATGGTGCAACAAACGTCTGATAAAATAAAAGAAATCCGACAACACATGAAAGCGGCTCAGGATAGACAAAAGAGTTATGCTGATTTAAAAAGAAGACCAATAGAATTCCAAGTTGGGGGGCGCGTTATGCTAAAAGTATCTCCGTGGAAAGGTGTAATTCGTTTTGGAAAGCGTGGGAAGTTAAGTCCTCGTTTTCTAGGACCTTTTGTCATCACTAAAAGAGTTGGTCAACAAGCTTATCAGCTAGATCTTCCGCCTGAATTGGAAGGAATTCACGATGTGTTTCATGTATGTTATCTTCGGAGGTGTTTAGCCGAAGAACAAGATGTGATTCCGATAACTGATGTCAAGGTGGACGAGAAGAGTCAATGTGTTGAAGAACCGGAAGCGATTTTAGAAAGATCGGTTCGGAAATTAAGAAACGGCAAAGAGGTGCCTATGTTGAAAGTACAATGGAAACATCATCGGGGCAGTAATGTGACTTTAGAGTCGGAGGAAGAAATGAAGAAACGATACCCTCAATTGTTTGCTTAGTTGATTTCGGGGACGAAATCCTTTTAAGTTGGGGAGTATTGTAACACCCCGAAATTTCTATTGTAAATTAATAAGATATAATTTGTATTTTGATATAAATTATTGTGAAGAAATTAACTTGGAGGGTTAAATTGAATTATTTGGAAGTTTGGGGTTTATTTTGGAAACCTAGTTAATGACTCATGTTTTAAATGTGAGGTGTCACACTAAGAGGAATCAGTGTTAGAAAATACTGATTTCCTTTGTTTAATTGTCTAAAAAAGAAAAGTTATAGAAAGAAACAGAGAAATAGCGAGAGAAGTAGACGAGAGGAAGAAAAGAAGAAAAGAAGAGAAAGCATTTTGGTGATTATTGTGGTAAGAACTTACTTTCTGAGTTATAATTGTAACACCCCAAAACAGGGGTTAACAAAAACTTCCATAAAACGGAAGAGTGGTACACATTACTAAAGTAAAAGTATACCTAATTAACATTACATAATCATTAATACAAAGATTTAGTTAATTATAACTACTAATGGACCACTAGCTTATTTGATCACTACTATAGCAATCAAATATCAAAAGGATGTCGGAAGGTTCTATCACCAATCTTTCAATCTTTAACTCTCCAACAATGATCCCATGCTCACAACCCCGTTCTAGACCTTCTTGTGTCCGGAACTACTAAAATCTGTAACACATAAAACACATAACAAGTGTTAGGCTTTTAAAGCCTAAGTGAGGTTTACACATAGCACATAGAGCATAATCATAGCATGTAGATTCAACAATTCGATACATTCACAAATTGAATTCCATGGAGAAGGTCCATATCGCTACCCAGTTACATCATAATTGAAGATATACCTTGATCGATACCCCACGGTATTGTCACAAGGCATAACACAACGGAAAACCCCACGGTATCCGAAGGTATGAATCAATTACACTTACCCCACGGTGTGTAAGAATATATCCTCCAATGCCTACTAGGTGCTCCTCCAATTATGTGAATACCAAATATGTTAATCCAAATAATATTCAAGTACATTCAACGCATAACAATGGTCCAACCATTTAACGTGATCAATACTACTTCCATGTAGTTCATATACATCCATATGTAATAAATCATATTCTAAATAATATCAAGTATATTTAGCACTTTAACAATGGTCCAACCATTTATCATAAATAATACCCCTTCCATGTAGTTCACATACATCCACATGTATTAATTCACTTTCTATATGATTTCAATAATAAACCACCATGTTTACAATTCAAGAATAAGTCCATTTTGACTATTAAGCCATCAATTCTTCATTAAGACATCTATTAAGCCATCATCTCAATATCACATACCATTGATATATAATCATAGTCAAACCTTTAACACCAACATTTAACATAGTATACTAAGAAATAAACACAAATTATCCACATAACTTACTTGAACTCTTCTTGTTTCCTTCTCAACCATTAAGAGCTTATTCATCAAGATTTCTCATTAACCATACCAAAATCAAGATAAAGAATGGTAGATAAGTATAATACAATCAATTAGATACAAGTTACTCACCTTAAATCTTCAATTGATATAACCCTAACTTGAATACTTGAGCTTAATCACTCCAACAAGAAAGATGAAGATGTAATGCCCTAAATCAAGATTAATTGGTAAGATTCATCTACTAATTGCTTGAATTGAAGTATGGTTGAGAGATGTGAATTTACCTTAAGCTTTAGGTGTAAAATCGCCTGAGAAGTAGAGAGCAGTAGCCAAAAATCCGATTTTGAGAACTCTAAGGAAAAAGGTAAATGACTAAGGACAAGAGGTGGGTTTAATCCCCTTTTGGCACGTAAACAAATGAGGATATCTATCCCTCATACTCTCTTTCGACTCTAAAGTTACATTACTACCTCGGTGGTGTTCCCACTGAACTTTCAACATAGCTACTTCTTTACCATTACGTAGCTTCCAAATTGATCTTTCCAAAATTGCCTCTGGTTCTTCCACACCGCGACTCTTTTTATCTACTCTCACCTCAGTGAGTGAAATCACATCTTTCTTTTCGGCCAAACATTTCCGAAGATAACATACTTGAAAGGTATTCTGTACCCCTCCCAATTCTGGCGGAAGATCTAAATGATATACCTGCAAACCAATCCTCTTAAAGTAATTGTTATCATCAAATCCATGTTTGACTACTTCTTAGTCTAGCATACTGCTATCATTTCTCTCTTGTTTATACGGAATATCCACCACACAGCTACAGTCCAAAAGGATAGTTTCTCTAAAAACGTCAGTTAAAATCTCTAGCCAAATCCTCGTAACACCGAGAACTGCATTCGAGGTATTTCTTTTACATCTACTAATTACTCCAACACTATAGCTTAACGATTACAGTATTCTCTTCACCTAAAACCAATGGGATTAAGGAGAACAAGAGTCTTCCTTTCACCCCATCATCATCCCAACTCACTCTCCAAATCTCGAAATAACATTATCATGTACTACCTGAAATTTCCACGTACACTGTAAATTAAGCATACTCGTTACTATTAGATTATTTCAACAACCACGTCAGTCCATTATTACATCCATGACTTATGCGTTTCTTCGGTATAGAATGCTATCACTTTCTCACATCAATATCGTACTATGCGACCACATTGCAATCAAACACTAAAATATTATATATCAAAGGTGATAATTCCATTTAACCCGTAGTATAACTACATTCTTAGGTCCGACCTTTCTATCATTACCTCCTATGTTAACATGAAGTATTACCCTCCAATCATTATTTGTCTTTTTCTCCCAACTTTTCCACATACCGATAACGCTTTCTCATCTTTATTAAACTTCCTATGATTCAAAATCATAAACTTATTTAACGACTCACACAACCAAAATCACCTTGGATGAACTCACACTACCGCTCGACATTCTATTCCAATTATAGCCAAATCACTACACCATCTTACAACCACATAATCCAACAGCTTCATTGACAACTAGTACTATTTATCTGGTATCCCCGAAAAGACTTCCATCAGATACTTCCTAGTTCTAACTTCATAATACATACTAGTTGACACATTTATCTTGGCAGTTAATACCAATACTCACTCGTACATTCTTCACGTATAGCCTTTCACCACAAACCAGGTTTCTCACAATCATTCATACACATTTTAACCGAGTTTATTTCACTAAATATCTCCTCCCCAACTTTAGTTAAACTACCACTTTCGATTTGCTAAATAACTTGAACTTATTCGTTCATACTAGCTCCTTGTGATTCCATACCAATACTAAAACACAGTACGATCCTTCCCAGATCAACATTTTCCATACCTGACTTCATTTGTGCCTAATACTTTCTCCTTTGTAAACCATCTACATCGCAAGTAAAACACTTCTATAACACAACCGTCTTTCATAATCTTAACACTCTTACCAAGTGGTCCTTCAGCTTTTATTCTCCTGATTTAAGACTTAACAATAATTAAATCCAAAAGAATACCCAAAACATTCACATCATGCAAACTTCTATTTTAATATAATCCATGTAATCCCAATCCAAGCCTACAACGAGCTTATTAAATCGGGTCAATGGTCTTAAAACTCAACTAAGTTCAAAACCTAGCCATCTACTCCAAGGATCAATGATCATTATGCAACATACGTTCCAAGGCATAATAAATCTATGACTCCTTCATTGCTACTCTCCCAACGAAGTCAATTTATATAGGTATATGCAATTCTTATATACTTCACAATGTATACACCTCGCCAAGGTACGTTAGTTCCTACGGTATTAAAAACGCGAAAGTTATCAAATAGTCTTCACACTTAAGACCGACACTTATTCAAAAAAATGCGGTTAAGCATATAATACAACCAAGACTCCACCTCGAGTCATTAAAACTGACAAACATTTAAAAGACTCATTTGCATATCAGTCAAGCCTTTAAGACTAAAATAATCGTTTGGTTAAACATGTGCCACGCACACGAGTACATAAACCAAAATACATGGTTACCCCATTCTTTACCCTTTTTAATCTCTTAATTGGCCATTGGCCCCAAAACAAAGTTTTACCAAAATTCCCCCAACTCATATGTGCACATTTTTAAAACGTAATACCTCATAAATATTGCACCTCCACAAAATATTAAAAGCGTGATTTTGACTACATATCTTACACTGATGCAATAATTTAACCAAAACCCTTTTTACCCGTGATTTATTCGTCAATCACTCAAATTCCCAAGAGTGGGTGTTTCACAAAATATAATCCATTCTGTAACATCCCCATCTCACTTAACGCGATATTGTCCGCTTTGCGCATACCCTCTGCATAACCGCATGCCGATACCGCTCACGGTTTTATTCCTGCCTGCACAGGTATACGCGGAACGCACCCAGTGACAGGCAAAAGGTCTCATATATCTTACGCAACTGTCGACTTCAACGCCAATAGTCAATCTGTCAATAATTCTTACCCTATTCTTTAACAAGGGTCCATAACTGAAGCTAATCCTTCCAACATATCATAATCCAATTCACATCCCATCGTCTTTATCTCAAGATTACCATAATTTCTTATTTGACGTCGAGGATATTTCCTTTCGGTCTCATCACACTACTCATAACGATTTGCTAATTCCATTTCCTTGATGACCACTAGTCCTTCCTCCGGACGAAATCGCCCCTCGACAACTTTATTTCTAGTCATCGAACAAGGGTACAAACTCTTATGCAACCGACACTAAAGTCCACTTTCGACTCTCACACTGTTCATCTCTCCTTCTAACACAATTACTAAAATTACAAACATCCTCTCATGATTTATTCAACACTTCTCCAATCTTGGAGTTCTTTCTTAGCTTAAAACGTAATACTCTACAACCTAGCGAGTTCATAGCCTTCATGCACGACAACTTGATACATAATTAATTCACACATTTTCTCATTTTAAATAACAACATTTGGAATAACTTGGGCACACATGACCCCAACATTTACACGACTCCAAAGTACTGCACAACAATCTCGAGAATTGTTTGCATAATAAATTTCCGTAAACTTGATATTTCTTAACCAAAACAAAGTTGTTACGACGGTAATAAAATAAAAATCTTTTCGTACAACAATAGTTCGAAAAAGTTTTACCGACTTGAATTAAACTAGTCGGTTCTCCCACTTATTTATATGTCATTATTAGATCAATACTCCTGTTGGTTATTAAATGTTTTGCTGGCCAAAGCTTTCTTGCTACGAATCAACTTTTCATGTAAAGTAAGAAATATTTTGTAACAACTCCAAAATTTCGTTGTGCAACGTAAATGGGATTGCCTTTCCTTTAAATACTCACTTGCACATATTAATTCAACCTTGACTAAAACTGTTATTTATGCAATTGGTTTGAAATCATGAAAATTCATGTAACATACTCTAGAACACCATGCATAAAAACTTTACTCGCAAATGAAGGCTACTCACTCAAACAAGGTCAATCGCTGTATTCACATCACTTATCAACAACACTCTACTTCCGACTAGTGGTCGTCCTCTTGACCTTGTAACACTTTCTATCCATGCATTCCACGGCCCACTCACTTAATCATTTCATATTATTTCCATTTTGATGAATCCCCTTACATTCTATCTCTACACATTTCCATCCGCCTATTAAAGGTTACCTCGACGGGCTTTCATAAGTCCCGCTAATTCTAGGTTGTCCTTCCAACCTCCAAATCATTTACTTATCTATTCTCTAAAGAATTAAAGGATCTTGATGGCATGTCCACCAACGATTTGCTATAACACAAAGGAATAACCATAAGAAATGGTTATACGAATATAGACATACTAAACGTACTTTACCGATCATTAGTCACTGCAATAATTTAGAAACAAGCATGCTTACGTAACAATATATTCATAATAACAGTAGCTAACTGGAACTGTGAACATATTATACATGAGAATCCTCATTACCATTGTCACAGTACTAATTTCACATATTTCTGTCAACTATAAGACTATCCCGTCTTAGTACTTCTACCCAAATCTCATAAATCATAACTTAATTCATCTCAGCTTAAGTCTAAGTATCTCATTAGCATACTTAGTTCGCTTAAACTAGTGCTCTGATACCAACTTGTAACACCCCAAAACAGGGGTTAACAAAAACTTCCATAAAACGGAAGAGTGGTACACATTACTAAAGTAAAAGTATACCTAATTAACATTACATAATCATTAATACAAAGATTTAGTTAATTATAACTACTAATGGACCACTAGCTTATTTGATCACTACTATAGCAATCAAATATCAAAAGGATGTCGGAAGGTTCTATCATCAATCTTTCAATCTTTAACTCTCCAACAATGATCCCATGCTCACAACCCCGTTCTAGACCTTCTTGTGTCCGGAACTACTAAAATCTGTAACACATAAAACACATAACAAGTGTTAGGCTTTTAAAGCCTAAGTGAGGTTTACACATAGCACATAGAGCATAATCATAGCATGTAGGAATAACAATTCGATACATTCACAAATTGAATTCCATGGAGAAGGTCCATATCGCTACCCAGTTACATCATAATTGAAGATATACCTTGATCGATACCCCACGGTATTATCACAAGGCATAACACAACGGAAACCCCACGGTATCCGAAGGTATGAATCAATTACACTTACCCCACGGTGTGTAAGAATATATCCTCCAATGCCTACTAGGTGCTCCTCCAATTATGTGAATACCAAATATGTTAATCCAAATAATATTCAAGTACATTCAACGCATAACAATGGTCCAACCATTTAACGTGATCAATACTACTTCCATGTAGTTCATATACATCCATATGTAATAAATCATATTCTAAATAATATCAAGTATATTTAGCACTTTAACAATGGTCCAACCATTTATCATAAATAATACCCCTTCCATGTAGTTCACATACATCCACATGTATTAATTCACTTTCTATATGATTTCAATAATAAACCACCATGTTTACAATTCAAGAATAAGTCCATTTTGACTATTAAGCCATCAATTCTTCATTAAGACATCTATTAAGCCATCATCTCAATATCACATACCATTGATATATAATCATAGTCAAACCTTTAACACCAACATTTAACATAGTATACTAAGAAATAAACACAAATTATCCACATAACTTACTTGAACTCTTCTTGTTTCCTTCTCAACCATTAAGAGCTTATTCATCAAGATTTCTCATTAACCATACCAAAATCAAGATAAAGAATGGTAGATAAGTATAATACAATCAATTAGATACAAGTTACTCACCTTAAATCTTCAATTGATATAACCCTAACTTGAATACTTGAGCTTAATCACTCCAACAAGAAAGATGAAGATGTAATGCCCTAAATCAAGATTAATTGGTAAGATTCATCTACTAATTGCTTGAATTGAAGTATGGTTGAGAGATGTGAATTTACCTTAAGCTTTAGGTGGAAAATCGCCTGAGAAGTAGAGAGCAGTAGCCAAAAATCCGATTTTGAGAACTCTAAGGAAAAAGGTAAATGACTAAGGACAAGAGGTGGGTTTAATCCCCTTTTGGCACGTCAGGTGCTCGACGCCGATCACCCGCGCCGATGCATCGGCGCCAACCCATCGGCGCCAGCTTCTTTTTGGCAAACCTCCCAACTTCCACTAATTTAGCCGTAACTTCTTCGTTAGAATTCCGTTTTTACCCCGGAAAGTACCGTTGGACTCGTATTCAAATTACCCATCCAACTAACCCATACAATCTAATATTTAATCTTTTCATCTATTTTTCATTAATTTCCTTAAGGAATAAACTTACTGATTTCTATCGGGAGTTATCAAGTAACCAGTAAAAATCACGGAAATTTCTTAGAAAATCAATTATAACCTAAGAAGTCAAAATATAAAGAAATATTAGGACTAATATTACTCACAAGGATTTTCCGGGTGTTACAATAATCATTCATCTCCATGAATTTAAGTTATAGTATTGTGTTCAGATTGGGATTAAGCTGTTGATTAAGCCATTTGGACTGGAAGTTTACTGTGTTCAAGTTTACCCAGGTGAGTTATTCATTCTTGTTAAAATTAAGCAATTAAAAGTGTTATAGATATACTATACTTGTATTTAATAACACTGGTATGATTGGATTAAGAAATGGTAAGCTTAATGAACAGTAGAGAACTAAATCAAAAATGGAAGTGACGATGAACAGTAACTTTTCGTAATAGAGGGTTGCGCAAAGTAGAACTTTTCGCAACAGTTGGTTGCGAAAAGTGAAGTTGTCGCAATAGAGGGTTGCGAGAAGTGGGGTTTTCGCAACTGTGGGTTGCGAAAAGTGAAGTTTTCGCAGCCTTGGCTTGCGAAAAGTGTAGTTTTCGCTACAGTAGCTTGCGAAAAGTTTTTGACTTCCAGTAGCATTTTGAGGCTGTTATGTGACATGCAATCTGATATGAATATGCTAATTGTTATATGTTTATAACTCTGTTGTTGATGTAAAAACCATGATATATTGAATTGTAATGACTTAATTATAAGTCCGGAGCCATAGTTAATTGTTGAAGTATTGATCCCCGATGATAAAAAGCAAAGTGGGGATAATCGTTGAATTTAATATTCTGTACATAGAGATATAGAATACATGTTGAATTGTATAGCTTTAGTATACAATAGAATGAGTGATAATACACATTTATTGTGTGGCGTTGGCTAGAAATCTACATCTGGTCTAGTGGGCATATAGTACGGTATAATGAGAACCGTTTACTAGCTGGGGACCGTTAGGATGTATTTCTAGTTGTTGGAGTGAATCATGAATCATCTGTGAGGGTCTCTGGTGGTTGTTGATCGCGATAAGAAGGAAATCTCATTTGAGACCAGTGATTCAAGATGGGGAGGAAACGAAATGAGGAATGGCAGACTTGGAGTTGTAATTCTCATTTCAAACGAAAGATGAGATATCTTTATTGTGGAGTATTTGATTTTAAATCAGAAAGATGCAGGTTTGGAAACTGTAATTTCTGGGAGTTAGAGTTATTTATAAGTCCGGTGGGATTTATAGTAATTCTCGTTGATAGTGATGATGACTAGGTGAATTAGTCACAAATAAGGAATAGGTGGATTCCTTTGGTTGATAAGAGCTTGGTGTGGTAAGATGACCGTTAACAGGTTTGATATATCTGTTAATATTTTGTTGTTTAAATTTTAATTTGATTTGGATAATCTCACTAGGCGAAAGCCTAATGTTTCAAATTAAATTGTCTTACCAGGTACAGGCTCTGGGAAATAGTGGGGAAGTGAGATGACAGTTGAAGAACAATCAGACTTGGCGATATCAAAGGATCAGGATATTTTGATGACTTTTGGGACAAGCCTTAGATAATCTAGTTGATCTTATTGTGATGTATAATTAGATTGATCAGATTATTTAGGTTAGATGATCTTATGTATATAGAAACATACTTTTGATCCTTTGGTTTATAAAAGTCTGATATTTTGATGATCATAACACGTGTATTTTGAAGTTTAAATTGGCCCTGAATTTTAGGGTGTTACAATCGATGTCCCAAAGTGAAGCTGCGATCTTCATATTTATAGTCTTTGTGGCTTTAAATATGCTTTAATGTTTGGTCTTGTAACCACTGGGGAGCTTTAATGTCATTGATGAGCGGTTTTCGTAACCACTGTCGGGTCATTAATGCTCTTGATGACTCGTCCGTTACTGGTCGTTGTCCATTAATGACGTTGACTCCTGCATTAAACACTTTCGGGAGGGACGACAGATGTTTTCTGGGTCTTTGTCGGGACCTTATCTTAATACAATATATGGTTCATAACGAGTGTCTTACCTTTTTTGTTCGTGGTCAAGACCTGCATTAATAAACAAAAGAAACGGATGTTTGACTGTTAACGGTTAGTATAATCGTACGACCGTCTTAAGTCTCAGATGTCGGTCTTATGGAACATACGACTATCACCAAAATATAAGACCATTTGGTCGTAGGACCAGGATGTCAGGACGATGTTGTCGTAGGACCAGAGGGATATAACACCGATGACAGGAGACTGTCGACGTAAGACCGACGAGCTGTAACTGGCGACATAGGACTAGTAACGTAGGACTAGTGATGTGCAAAGTGCGTGACGTGCGACACGTGACGTGCGACACGTGACGTGCGACACGTGACGTGCGACACGTGACGTGCGATCATGAGATGTAATATGACTATTGACCCAATATGTCAATTATCGTGGTTATTTAACGTATGTCGGGTATATGATAATAACGGGTATTATCCTTGTCGGTCGGGGGTAATCAATGTCCATGGGTTATGTCGAGGGTGCTTCCCAGGTCGGTCGAGGGTGTGATTTTTTACCCAAACAGTTAGCCCCCCGAGATCTGAATTTCAAATCCAGTAGAATTTCAGATCTCGCACTAAAGTAAAATGCGTTGCTACGGAGACGTGTTACTTTTGCTAAGATCATCAGAGAAAAACTGACTTGGTCAGCCAAAGAAGGTGATGCAAGTTGTGCTTGCCCTTCGAGGTCGGGAAAGGAGAAAGAATGTCCCGACAGCTGGGTCAGGAATCTTGAAGAAGACAAGGACGGTAGTCCTGAAGGAACCGTCTTCGCGGGATGACGTTTCGTCGAGAGTTGTCACGCCTAAAGAGGCGAGGGCGTCATCCAGCCGTTCTGGCGCGATGTACGCGACACCAACAAGTTCGGCGCTTCCGACGACAGTGACGAAGCTAGTGTCTAAGGTGTTGTCCCTAGCGTCTGCCGACAAGGGGGACGGGTCATCGGCCGATGGTGTCCTAGACGGGACGGCGTTGTTGGTGTCCTAGACGGGACGACGTTGTTTCCTCATCTAAGGAAATATTTGCTCCCATATTTTAGGGAACACTTTCCTATCGAAGAGACAGGGGTCCATGTCGTCGGGCTGGTGTTATCGGTCGACGTGGTCCTGTGGTCTGGCGTTCACAGCCGATACGGTCGTTTAGAAACATGTTCTGGCGCTCGAGCCGATTTGGTCGTTAAAGACCTTTGATCTGGCGTTTACAGCCGATACGGTCGCTAGAGACCTATGATACGTTGTGTCTAGCATTTTTAGCTAGTTGTAAGTTTCGCTTTAGCGATAGTCGGTAAAAAGTTTACCTTTCTATTGAACCTGATTCGTACATGTCATGGACAGATGTAATGTCGACTGTAAAAATTCATTAAGTACAAAAATGAACAAGAAGTCGTGCGACTTGGGCATCCATTGTAATACAACGACTAAGTCATAAGACTTTTATATTCCTGAATCGTATAAGCAAACATAAGCGCATGCGATTACAACATTCATTCAGAACATGAAGTTTTTCTAAGTTGAAGAACTTAGATTGTCGCTAGACCTTATGATCGTGTGATTTGATCATATGATGAACTTTGAATCATGTGTTCCTGTGATGGAATGATCAAGTCATAGACTTGATTACTTATGTCGTGCGACCTTGCGAGGTTAAGATCGTACGATAGACTTATATATCGTTCGATCCTGCGAGACTTAAGTCATATAATAGACTTTAGTAACTAATGTCGTGCGATCCTGCGGTAAAACAATGTCAGAGGTTGGTCGTTGGCTTTTCAGGTGTGTTGCATTCCCACTACGTGAGATATCTTGATTGCTGAGGGTTGAAAGCCGATAGGCCTTTTTATCCATGACTTCTGAGATATGACAAGGACCTTCACATTTGGTGGAAAGCTTACCTGCATTGAGCTTTTGAGTGCTTTGGAACACTCGACGGGGAACGTAGTCGCCTTCTTGAAAGACTTTAGCTTTGATGTTCTTGCTGAAGTGTCGCTTGACCGCTTACCCCTGGGTGGCGAGGTTGTCAGTTTGATGTCGCGGTCTTCACAGAACTGTCGAGTCCTGTTGCTTACGAACTAGGATCCATTGTCGCAGACAATTTCGGATGTCGCACGACCAATTATTTCGGATTTCTTATTGGCGACTTTTGTGTTTTGACATGCATCTTACCATGACTGGTGATTATGAGATTCAATGTACAAGTTGTCTTTATTGACGACAATACACTTTGGCATGTGTCATGACTAGCGATTATGCGAGTCGCTTCTATGGGCGACCAATAATTTTTACCTGTGTTTTTCGTGACCGGCGATCACAAAAAATGTGGGTCGTCTTTTATTGACGACTATAAATTGCAACCTGCGTTTGCCATCACTGGCGATCATAAAAAAATGTGAGTCGTCTCTTATTGACGACTATAAATCATACGACCTGTGCTTTTTTAAGTCGAAGAGACTTTGGTTTCTCACGATGTAAATCGTAAGACCTATATTCATATGATCTTGCGAACCTGCAATGTAAAATCGGGGTGGTCGTTGGTTTTGACCAATGATCTTTCGATGCTTGAATCAACGATCATATATTGGGTCAAAAATAATTAAACGAGGAAAATATACTTAGAGTATATATATATATATATATATATATAGAGAGAGAGAGTTGTTCTAAGTGGGACGTCACAATTACCGTACCATGGAATTGATAAGCGCCTTTTTTCGAGGACTTTTGAAATCGAATGTGGTATTTTTTCAGCTTGCGAAGGGTGTACCGAGCCCCCGAGTCCTTTGGATGATGCGATACATGCGATACTTTGACGGAGCATTTTTTATTAGGGCTTGAATCTAGCTTCGAGCCGCATTCAATTCCGATTGGAGTTGAATCAGGGGATCTTGATAATTCGCCATATACGTCGCTTTTGTTTGACGGGCTTGAATGACGGATTGACGTTAAGCTTATGGGAAATGACGCTAGGGTCGATCCCGACCATGTCTTCATGCGACCAGGCGAAACAATCAGCTTGTTCCTGCAAAAAAAGATATGAGTTTTTCTTTGATGCAAGGATCGATGGACGACCCCACAAGAATTTTTTGGTCAGGCTTGCTCTGATCCAGAACGATTTCTTCTAAGTGATCATCATCGACTACTGCTGGGAGATCTTGCACATTTTCAGGCTCCGCATGTACCGGGATAGCGGTTGGTTCCGGATTTCCTTTATCTGCCATTTCCCTGGAACAGAGCTTAGGGGAAACTACAAGAAACCGTTAGTAAAACGCAAGTTCGTCGAAGATTTTCTCTAGATGAAGTCCCACGGATGGCGCCAAACTGTTAATGCCAAAAATCGCACCAAAGGGACAACTTAAGGTCGATGTGGACTTAAACAACTAAAGAAAGAATCTTTTGACGAGACGTGCGACGAGGAATAAAATAAAGGAACAAGGGATTTGATGACGCAGGAAAAACCTCAAACGAGGAAAAAACCTACGGACGACAGGGGGTGTCGTCGCTGCACTATGGTCGCCAATCAGGGGCGATGTCATTCGGTACTGGTGTCGATCGTACAGAGGTTACAATACAAATGAAGGAAATGCTTCGAAATGTAAAGTACAAGTGTTTTGAATGTAAAAACAGGTGTTTGTCGTGTGTGAATACAAAGTGTAAACTGTTGGTCGAGGGCTGATGTCGTGCGTCGAGACTGATTCTTCGAGAGAAAGCTCTTCACCGCTGTTATTCTTGAATGCGCTGTAGTATTCTGGAATTCAGTGCTAGATGATAACTTTCAGTATGTGTTTCTCGGGTTCTTCTTCGGATGTTTGTTGCTAGATGATCGATGTCCCAAAGTGAAGCTACGATCTTCATATTTATAGTCTTTGTGGCTTTAAATATGCTTTAATGTTTGGTCTTGTAACCACTGGGGAGCTTTAATGTCATTGATGAGCGGTTTTCGTAACCACTGTCGGGTCATTAATGCTCTTGATGACTCGTCCGTTACTGGTCGTTGTCCATTAATGATGTTGACTCCTGCATTAAACACTTTCGGGAGGGACGACAGATGTTTTCTGGGTCTTTGTCGGGACCTTATCTTAATACAATATATGGTTCATAACGAGTGTCTTACCGACCTGCATTAATAAACAAAAGAAACGGATGTTTGACTGTTAACGGTTAGTATAATCGTACGACCGTCTTAAGTCTCAGATGTCGGTCTTATGGAACATACGACTATCGCCAAAATATAAGACCATTTGGTCGTAGGACCAGGATGTCAGGACGATGTTGTCGTAGGACCAGAGCGATATAACACCGATGACAGGAGACTGTCGACGTAAGATCGACGAGCCGTAACTGGCGACATAGGACTAGTAACGTAGGACTAGTGATGTGCAAAGTGCGTGACGTGCGACACGTGACGTGCGATCATGAGATGTCAATTATCGTGGTTATTTAACGTATGTCGGGTATATGATAATAACGGGTATTATCCTTGTCGGTCGGGGGTAATCAATGTCCATGGGTTATGTCGAGGGTGCTTCCCAGGTCGGTCGAGGATGTGATTTTTTACCCAAACAGTTACCATCGCCACTCCTAGCACCACTAACATTGGCACCACTCCGCCTCCACCCCACCACCATTACTATATTTAATGAACCGGATATTATATATATATATATATATATATATATTCCCACCTTTGAAAACACAAAATCACATCATTCACAATCTATTCCAATTTTTCCAAAGTCCAAACAAAGCTATGTCTTGTACTTTCTTGGGCGTCAAGGATTTGGTTTATGTAAAGAAATAATTTTAAAAGATTTTGTTATTATTATATTGAGTAAACTACAAATTTCGTCCATATGGTTTTATGAAATTTTGAATTGGGTCCCTCAAATAAAATAATTACATGTATGGTCACCATAGTTCCACTTTTATTTTGGATTAGCTCTTTTATCTTAACTTTATTAATGTTAGCTCCATTAGGTCATGAATCATTTAAAAAATCATGTTTAAGACAACCAAAAATAAATAATATAATTTTACTATTCATTATATTTTATTTAAAGTATATATACACAATTTAGGACTCTCTCCTCCTCCTCCTCCTCCCAAAAATTCCCCACCATCTCCGGCCAAACACATGCCAGGTACACGATTTTGTACCTGTAATTAATAAATATTAAATATATATGTACCTTTGAATTATTTTTCTTTTTAGTTTTGTGATTTTGTTGACCGTAGATTGGTTTGGTTAAAACCACAAAGCTGTGGCGTACTGGTTAAGATCCTGAGAGATGTGGTGGAATATTTCATTTTCCAAGTGTTCTAATCCAGACGTACACAAAAGTTGTGGCCACTGAGGTTTAATCAGGGCTGATGTCTTACAGTCATAATTTGCTAAGAGATTAGTCTAGGCATAACCTAAGACACCCATAAAAAAAGATTGGTTTGGTTAAGACTTACGTTGTGTTCTCTAATCCGGAGAGAAAAGAATAGAAACAGGAAGGAAAAGAAAGGTAGGGAAAAGAAATTAGTTTTTTCATTTGTGTTCTTGAAAAGAAAGAGAATGAAATGAAATGAAAGAAAATATTTTTTCGTGTTCTTGAACAGGAAGAAAAAGAAAGAATTTTTTTTATTTTTATTAATATACACTTAAAAAAATATATCTTTTATAATGAAAGAACGAGTAGTCTTCTTATTTTAATAATTTTAGTAATTTTTTTAAATGTTTTTAATTTCTTTTGTTTTTCTTTCATGGAAAGTTTTGGAAGAAAACTTATCATTATTTTCCTTCTGTATCCTAAAATGGTTTCAAGAACACGAGTTTTTTTATTTTTCATCATTTTCTTTTCCTTCGTAAAATGAGTTTCGAGAACACAGTGTTAAGAATTTGGCGATATAGCCTGTCTTTATCATTGAGGGACTTAATACACAACAAAGATGAAGCCACCATGATCATATCTGTAATTAATCCGTTTAAAGGATCCGATCCATATTTTTGACATAACCACAGGGACCAAATCTGCAATTTACCCTATTATATTTATGGTAAGCATATTTCCCTTTATTTTTCATTCTTTCTCCCCTCAGGCGCTCGCTGCTTCTGCTCCTTCTAATCGTTGGTTATTGCTTCGATTCATCCTCATTAAACCCCCCTTTCTTCATCGCCTGTGGTAAGTTGTAACCCTTTATTGATTGTTTAGCGATTCATCCATCTTTTTCCACTATTGTTCTGTTTCTGTTAGTGTTTTGATGTTCGTATCATGAATCAACTATTTCTGTACTCTTTTCCTCACAATTGAAACTGAAATTTTGATGTTTTACTTTAAAAAATGTAGACCTAATGAACTGTGTCAATGTTTGCAACTGAGTTTCATTTATAGTTTTCTCTTAAAATAGTTGAGCTAAATCCAATTTCTTGTTCAGGGGAGAGTGATGGAATACCTTCTGTGTTTTTTTCATATACAAAAACCAAGTAATTGTACATTATCACTTGGAATCCTTTCTCTTTGTAATTAGTAGGATCTTATTTAAACCACATTAGTGAATCTAAACCAATTGGCTCTTTTTAAAAGTCTAGTAAAATGTAATTCTTCTTAATTCTTATAATACTTTGGCTCTATGCACTGATGGCCTGATGCTGTTTTATCTTGGTCATAGATAATTACCAGGAAAAGAGATGGTTTGGTGTCCTCATTGTGCGAAAAATAGCGAGACACATCGCGATTATACGACAGGAAGTGTGTAAGTATTTGATTATATGTTCAATAAGCTTTATCATTCTGCCCATCATTAAAGATTTAGCTTATAAATCTTAATCTTCTGTTCAAATGATTAATTCCTACAATTTATGTTTCGTTGTTTTACTTTCAGATGCTGTGTTGATTGTGGTAAAGTGGTATCTCAAGATATATACACTGAGGATGCCACTTTTGTTAAAGATTCAGCCGGAGGGGTAGGTTTGGGAGCGTCATTTATTCGTTTTTCGGACAAATTTATAATTTTCATAGCATCTTCTCTTATCGATTTGTTTGGCTTTTATGTAAGAGCAGGCCCATCTTGCGGGCAATCTCGTGAGAATGGAAAATGCTTGTGCTGAGTCACATAGAAGAACCTTGGAGAAAGGTAAATTTACTTATTTACCCATCGTTATTATCACAATCTTTTTTTGAATGCTAAAGTTATTCTTTTTTCAGTTCCACTAAAAGCTGCTCATTTTTTTCTTACATTGCAGGGAATGTAGTAATTTATGAGCTAATAGACAAATATGGTATCAGTAATGTGTCGCATGCTACTAAATATTACCAGGTTTGTGTAAACTTTCTGTATATTTCAGACTTAAATCTGCAAAATAAAATATCAAAAAACAAATAATATATCTGGCATATGCTTATTGAGAATGGTAATTTTTGATTCTTTCGTAATTGTAGATAGCTGTTGAGCGTGGTTTTACAAAAGGACGTAGAACCGGCCAAGTTGCAGCTGCTTGCCTCTATGTCGCCTGCCGGTCAGTGGTGTCTGTGATCACAACATCATGTTCATAAATCATAATTGTAAAAAGACATATTTACCTATTGTGTTTATTAACATCTGCAATGTCACCATTTGTTCGCTATATATGGACTTTCCAATTGTGTGATATTGCTATTAAGTGTCGCCCATTATATATATATATATATATAGGGTCAGGTTCGGGGGAATACCTCAAAAAATGGAAAACTGAGGAACACCCTGATAGCCTTTCATCCGGATGGTATGCACTTGTGCATACAAGTAATTTGTAACATACTAACATATGTATATATATATATATTCTCCATTGACCACCCTTTTTTCTTCTTTTTTGAAAACTAAATTTATCATCTTGCTTGTGACTTGCTGATGAGGTTACTGATCGATCGATGGCTGTTTGTATGTTATACAGGGAAAAGGAGAAACCTTTTCTGCTTATTGAATTTTCCAGTGAATTGGGTGTTAGTGTGTAAGGGCCCACTTTTCTTATTTTTTTTAAATATCTGCCGAATTCCTTCTCATAGTAATTGTAATTTATGTTTTTCAGCTACGAGTTGGGCACTGTGTATTTACAGCTTTGCAAGTTGTTAAGCCTCCAAGATCATCCTTTTGTTCAAAAACCAGTTGATCCTAGTCTTTTTATGCATAGATATACAAGTGGTAAGAGTTTATTGCCATCTTTATCTCAAGAATCCTATGGAAATTGCTCGATTTTTATGAAATTTCTCGACTTTTTGTGTTTTAGGACTAATCAAAGGGGATGGTAACAAGAAAGTTTTGAACACTGCATTGCAGCTTGCAGTTAGCATGAAGAGAGACTGGATGCAGGTTTGATCTTTTTTTTCTTTCTAAATTTGATAATAGCTTATTTCCTGGCTTATTCAATAAGGTGTACTCTTTCATGATGGCAACTTATCTATGATTTTTATTTACAGACTGGCAGAAAACCTAGTGGGATATGTGCTGCAGCTATATATGTTTCTTCTGTGTTACATGGGTATAACTTTTCAAGAGCAGATGTTGTACGTATAACTTATTTCTAAACTTATTTAAGGTTGTAAGCTTTTTTTTAATGGGTATTTTTTTGTGGCAAACATATCTGCAATATTCACATGTGAATATTTTCTTTTTGCTACTTTTTGATTCGTGGATTACGGGTGTTGGACAGATCCTTGTGCATTGACTTTTATGTTATCTTTACGTGTAAAACTCAAACACCTCCTTTATTCTCATATAATTTAAATTCCGAAATTTCCTTCTCTATTTTCAGGTTAAAGCTGTACACATATGCGAAGCGACATTAACAAAGCGATTGATTGAATTCGAAAATACAAAAGCTGGGAGTTTAACTGTGAGTTGTATTGCTACTTTGGTAAATTAAGGAAATTTCTTTCTTAAATTGTTCTCCATTTGTATTAATTATCCTATGCTATTTTCTTATAGGGTTCTTGTGTAGCTCTTTTTGCTCAATTTTCTATTCTTGCTTCTTTTAGCTTCTCTCGTATGATCATCAAGATGCCTTTCTGGAGTACCAATTATGATGTTTGTTAGATTCCCCACTTAATAATCTGCCTAACAAAGGATTGACTGGTCTTTAGTATATGTCAAATTGACTTGGTTTGTTTAAGGATAGGGGTACATGAGATGTGCTTAAAGGAAATTGACAATTGTTCAAAATTGGGGATATTATTGTCTGCCATAATAAATTAGTAGTTAATAACAATCTTAACCAATATTATGCGTATATTAATTACATCTTAACAATTATACCCTTTTCGTAAATTGTTAACCACATGATATGTGTCGAGCAAAAAAACAAGGAGAGAAAAGAGAGATAAAGCGGAAACATTTAAAAAGAGAAAGCAAGAGAAACAAGTGGAAGAAAGGATCCGTCTCATCTTCTTCTTTTTGTCATCGTCTTCCCCTCTCGTATATTTTCTCTCTTAGACATAGTACTTCGTAAACCGATGTGTAAGTACGGTGAGTTGTTATTCACAATTTGAGCCCTAATTTTCTCCCGATCACTTCTATTAGAAATCACCAGCATGGCAACTCCCTTGCCTGCTTCACAATCCTGAATCAGCAAGAAAAGTAATAAAATTAAAATAGGAGAAAAAAACATCAAATTGTGTGAATAGCCTAGTGTTAAGGTATCTTAGAGGCTTAGAGTTCGAGTCTAGTGGTCTCCACTTTGAAACTTTTTTTATTAGTAATAACATCACTGGGCCTAAACTGATGCCCCTTGGACTTTGATTCCCTGGGCCGTCGCCCTGCTCGCCCACCCATATGGCCGCCCCTGGCCACACCCCTCTTTTGTAGAAGAAATGTATGAAATCACTTTATGTCTTTATATAGTTTCTGCTCAAAATCTTGAATCTCTACTTGAATTCTTCAATAGGTGGTTAAAACTTGTTTTTGTTAGTGAACTTGAAGGAGAATCATGACACTCATGAAAAATTCTATGTTGATGATATATACATTTCAATGCTATAGCCTATATTACTATGTACTCTAATAACTATGTTGGTTCAAAGGATTTATAGCTTCTTGAGCTTCCTTTTCCTTGTGGTTTTCGTACTTTTGATGTAACTCTTCTTATGTAATTTCTTCTTGACTAGATTGAAGAGTTCACCGAGAACGCTTTGGATTTCGAGAAGGAAATGCAGTCTTGCAAACAATCTGTCAAGGACGTAAAGATGCCCGGATTGACAGAAGTGGTGTGCCAACACAAGAGCAATGCAGTTCAATCCGGTTTTGGCCTTTGCAGAAAATGTTATATGGAATTCTGTGGGGGACTTGAGGGTTCTGAACCTCCAGCATTCCAGCGTGCCGAAATGGAAAGATTAGCCAAGGAATCTGAGCAGATGTCAACAAAGTCAACATACGACATAGAGGCCCACCAAAAAACAAACGATATTGAAAACGTATGGAAAGCCAATAGGTTATCCTTTTATAATATTTATTTATCACATAACTCTAATTTAAGGAGATTTGGTTTCTTATGCTATATAACTGTTTCAAAATCACTCTGTATATTACTGATATGTACTTGTTGAAGTATTGATTATGGTTATGATGCTTAGTGTGCAATGAGGTGTTAACTTTTTCATATATGTAGGGAACTCGGCATAACATTCAACCCAAAGAGAATCTGAAATTAACAGAGGTTCAATGTACTTGTAAGTTGTACTTTCATTTCTTTTTTCTTTTTGTTTTTTTAGTTAAAGTTCTCATGTTTTTAACCTTGTGTTGATGTGCTTCTTTGCATTAACTTTATCAGCTTCCACCCCTGAAAAGCTCGACAAAATGGGTGACCCTGTAGATACTTCCGAACGCTTAGAGGACGTCCCTGATACTGTTGATGAAACATACACCCTTTCTGATATTGATGATTCTGAGGTGCGTGAAATTATTGAGATTTAAATTGTCATATTCGATATCGTTATGGTGCAAGAGCACTTGTGAAATGTGTATTTTTGTTATAATCTTACTTTAGTATGTTTTGGTACTATGTATGTATGTATGTATGTATGTATGTATGTATATATATATACATATATATGTAGAGGGAGGTTCAGGGGAAAACCTCAACAAAATGAAAAACTGAGGAACACCCTGGTAGCCGTTCATCTGGACGGTATGCACTTGTACATACAAGTAAATTAAGTTGTTTTTTGGTTTTTATGCATGTGTGCATTATGCATTTGTGCATGTTACAAATTACTTGTATGCACAAGTGCATATCGTCCAGATTAAGGGCTACTAGAGTGTTCCTCAGTTTTTCATTTTTTTGAGGTTTCCCCTGAACCTGACCCTATATATATACTTTTGTGGATGTGTAGGATATTTTCTTTTGTGTTCAGTGCAATGATTGTCATAGTGGCCTTATATCAATAATATATGTGCGTTTTTTGTGTTATAGGTCAATTGCTACCTTAACAATCCGAAAGAATGCCACTATAAGAAGATTATGTGGGAAGAATTAAACAGAGATTATATGCAGGTGATTAACTAATTTGGGTAATAATGCTATTATTGTTAAATAATTGTATTTTAAACAAGTAATTAATACGGTTTTCCAGGAGCAAGCTGCTAAGGAAGCTGCTAAGGAAGCTGCACGTAAGCTTTATACCGGGACTCCAGAGGAAATACGTGAAGCACAGGCAATGGCTGCAGCAGCAGCAGCACTTGTTGCTAGCAAAAGAGAGGTAGGTCTTTTTACAAAACACACGTTTTTACCGTATTTTTAATATTTTGTTGTGAAACCAGAACGATAAACGAAAGAGAGCATTGGATGCGAAGAATGCTAAGCCTGCTCAAACTGCTGCAGAAGCTGCTGGTCAACTGTTCACAAAGAAGGTTTGACTGCAGAGTTTACTCTCGGACCCTTTATGGATTCATCTTTCAAACCTTGTTTTAATTTATTTTTTTAATTAGTATTTTCAAGAGGGTTTTCTACCCGTTTATGGCAAGAACATTAAGAAAATAGCTATTTTTAAGGGGTTTAAAAAAATAGGCATGAATTCCGCCAAAGTGAATCTGCCTATTGGCGAATTCCACCAACCTGACATGTGGGACCTATTTTTGATTTCATCAACCAACTATGTGTTCGCTATGTCTTTGCCAAATCTCCCCAAAATTGGCGAAATTTTGAATTTTGGGATATCTGACTAACAAAAAATGGAGTCCGCCAATTGGATGAATTCATGGCTATTTCTTTAAACCCTTTTAATTTTGGCAATTTCCTCAAATTTCTTGCCATAAATGGCTAGTTTAGTGGAAAACCCTTCTTAAAAGCAAATCCCTGTTAATGTCTGGCATGAGGTAAAAAAGGAAACGAAAGATGTGTGTTTATGAAAACCAACCAAGAAAAACAATATTAGTGTTTCTTATTCGACTGCTTGTCTTCTTGCAGAAACTAAGTTCAAAAATTAATTATGATGTGCTGAACGATCTCTTTGACGATGCCGTAAGCAATTTGTTCTTCTCTTGATTTTTTTTATCTTGCTTACATAAATTGTTTATTTGTTTTCCTGTTTTCCCTTTGCATGCATCATAGGTTAGCTATATTGGATTATAATGCTTCTAAAATTTGCAGAAATGGATTGAAAAAAAAAAGAGATTCTTGGAAAACCTTTCGGAAACAACCATAGGAAAAGGATAATTCTTCAAAACTTTCAAAATAGCCGCTACTGTCAAAATTTAAACCCTAAAAGGCCTTCGGCATGTAGCTTGGGGGCGTGGTGACTTTGTCCAAATACAAGACAGGTCTTGGGTTCGATTCCGCCCCACCTGGTTCACTACAAGGATCATCATATCACACCAATTATCTTAACAAAATTTGCTTTTGATACATTTTCTTGAAACATATGTGAGATTTATTTTTATAAAGCAACTAAAACCGCCTTAGAAATCGTCTTTGTACGGTTTAGGCAAAGTAATGCTTATGCCGAAAATTTTCAAAAGAAAAGAGTAGAACTCTTGTTAAGTCTCTACTAAAGGCTTAAAAACAACAAACTATAAAGACACGACTCAATAGTTATTTGTTCCATTGATCATGGGCCAGAATTAAAAGCCATTTAGGTCGATTAAATTAGGATGAAGTATTAGCTATCGCCTGTCGTTGCGTTACATAGAATATCAGTAGCTAAAGTTCATTGTGGTAGCAAATAAGTTTTCTTGTGAGGGACCTGATAATGGGTACGGATGATTTATTTGTGATGAGATCAATGGTCAAATGGGTAAATTTGACTTGAAAACTTTCTGGAAAATGAAATGTTGTAATTTTATGTGCTTTTAGGGTGCGTTTGGTACGCATACAGGATAGAACAGGATGGGACAAGACAGAACAGAACAGTTGTTCAGCGTTTGGTAGACAGAACTGGAAAGAACAGAACAGATAACATTAGATGAAATACAATAAATAAAATATAAAATAAAATATGTATTTGATGTTTTAGAAGAGAATTAGATTTTATTTTAAAGTTATATTGGTAAAACATAGGTCTGTTCCACCTTGTTCCATGGGGTGGGGGTGGAACAGGCCTGTTCCACTTTGTTCCACCATGTTCCTATCTGTTCCACATAAAAGTCCTGCCAAACATGGGACAATGATCCTTGTTCTGTTCTGTCCTGTCCTGTCCAGTGTACCAAACGCACCCTTAATTTCATATAAATTGATGATCATGTTGTTGCAGCCGAGTCCAAAAAAGAAGCGTAGTGATGATGGCGACACCAAGGGAAAGGAATCGGGCAAGAAAGATAATGAAACCGATGATGTGGGTGAAGAAGAGGAGGGGTTGGAGTATGATGATGGTGAAATAGAAGGTCATGAATGGAACTATGATAATGGACATGGAATGAATGGTTATGGGTATGAAGATTATGATGGGTATGAGAATGAGTATTGATCACAACATCAACTGCTTTCTTTTCTTTTCTTCTTTAGTTACATGAATTGCCAGTCTAGTCTAGTATAGTATAGTATAGTATAGCCATTTGTCTTTTTGGCTCTTAGTAATAGTATTATGGTCAAACAAGAGGTGAAGAGGAACTTTTTGAGGTGTAAATTTCTTACTGAAGTATTGTTTGAAACTCAGAATTTGATATTGGTAGATGTTGAAATCATGCTAGTGTTTTTGTGCTTCATTGGTTTTCTTGTTATTTGGTTTTCCTATTTACCTAGAATGGTTACATCATAAACCTTTAAGTTAAGGGTAGCATAACTGGTAAGGCCTTGAGTTTGCTTTTCGTAGGTCATCGGTTCAAGTCCTCTTAGAGGGGGCTACTCGAGGGCGCACAAGCTGTCACGACAACCATTGTATTTATGGTGTGATTTTCATTGCATATTTTTCTGTGCTATTTGGTATACGAGAATGCATGTCTCAAAGGGGCCGTTTACTAAACACTTACCGGGTAAGGGACTGTTTGGTAGTTGTTGAATGGTTTGGTGCAGAATGATTAAGAGGCTTTTATGATATAGTGCAAAATGAAATATGGTTGTTTGATAATTGTTTAGAATGAAATCAGGGTGCTGAATGGTTAAGGGAGGCCCACGATGCTAACTCATTCAGAGGGTTTTAGAACCATTAAGAGGCAAATTTTTTTTGCCAAACAAGATTCACCTCTGAACGATGCAGAGGTTTCCTCTTAATGGAACAATTAAGAGGTAAACAAACAGCCCCTAAGCACACCGACTAGGTCACTTATCTTAACGGTGAGCATAACAAGGACTAAAAATCTTGCCCGATCGGAGGCAAATCGAGAGTCTTGCCTGGTAAACGTTTAGACACTTATTAACAATCCATTTTGATGCCCGAGAATGTTACACGATAAGGCCATCTCCAATAGGTCACACTATATTTTACACTAAACATCAAAAGTAGTGTAAAAAGTGGTGTAAAATTTAGTGTTAATAGTAAATCTTCTCCAATGGGTAACACTATTTTTTACACCAAATCATTTTTATATTAATTCATTAAACTTTCAAAAATATCCTTATATTTATGAACTTTACAATTTATACCCATATTTTTTATTTAGATCACAACTTATTATTTTTTATTAATTATGAACTAAATTATTTTAATGTATAAAACAAAACTTATTATTAAACAATAAAAGTTATATTAAAAAATATATATATATATATATAAAATAAACCTATTTAAACTTTAACACTTTAAAATACAAAAATAATAAATCTCAAATTTGAGGGACCAAAAATGTAATAGAAAAAGTAGTGTAAAAAGTAATGTAAATGAATAGTGTTACACCAAATATAGTGTAATACTATTCATCACACTAAATTTAGTGTGAAAAATAGTGACCCCATTAGAAATATGAATAGTGAGATTTACACCAAATTTAGTGTTTAGTGTAAGATTTAGTGACCCCATTGGAGATGGTCTAAGGTAAGTAAGAGTGGTGGACTCAATAATCCATTTTTTGAAAGGCAAAACAATATATTACACCAAAACGACAAGGACACAAGAGACAGGAAATAGAAAGAACCAACAATACCAACTTGGAGAGCCTATGAAAATGAAAATGAAAAAAAAACGGGTAAACAAATATCATGGAACAACGGATGATAAATGGATGCATATTACGATGAGATACATCAAGATGCAATTGATGGGAGGGACATTTGATTGAAAGTGATCAACGGTTCAAATCCCTTATAAAGTTTTTCACATTAAACTCAAATTCTCACATGATCTTTCGTCTATCGTTACATTCTATTTATATATTCCAATCACCGGTTTACACAAACAAATCTTATACATTTTATTAATAAAAAATGAAATGAAATTTGAGCTCTTAACCAAAATAAGAAAACAATATTTTATATATTACTTGCTGGCAACGTTGATTTCTTGGTCATCAAGTTCCGGAAACAAAGACAGCACACAAGTGGGTGTTTGGGATTGTTTTTTATTTTATTTTACTTATTTGCTTATTGCCTTTTCTCACTGTAAATACGTTATTTTTAGTGTTTGAATTCAAAAAAAAAGTGTTTATGACTTTTCCTCACCACAAATAAGTTGTTTTTATAAGTCAATCCATTTTAATTTATTTAAACGTGCTTATAACTTATTTGTCCAAATTACATTTTTAACCCTAGCTCATTTTTATCACCGTATAAGTTGATAAGCAATAAACATAAATTGTTTTAAATAAGCAATCTCAAACACCCCTAACACTCCTAAGGGGTGTTTGAGATTACTTATTTAAAATAACTTATGCTTATTTTTAAAAGTGCTTATTAACTTATGTGATGTTCAAAAGGAGTTGGAGTAAAAATGTAATTTGGATAAATAAGTTATAAGCACTTTTAAATAAGTTAGAATGAATTAACTTATAAAAACAACTTATTTATGGTCGGAAAAAATCATAAACAATTTTCTTTTTTTCTAAAAATAGCTTATTTGCGGTCGAACACAAAAAATAAATAAATAAGCAATCCCAAACACCCCTAAGTCGAATCCCCTCTTTTTAAACCCCTAATTTGATTCAAGCGGTAGGTTCTCTGTTTGGATTTTCTGCAATTGCTCAAGATTTTTTGATCTTCATCTTATTTACGGGTCTGTTCTCTTTTCCCTACTGCAATTTTAACTTATTTCCCTTGTTCCTGAAGCGTCGATTTACGCTATTGGAGTGAAATCGATCTTTAACTTATTAATTGTCGATTATTGAAGATTAGAAAGCGTTTTATCTAATTATATTGTTTAAAGATTGATGTTATTGCTATCGGATTCTATGTTTTCTAGTGAATTGGGGGTTTCCTTTTCTTTTTATTGTTTTGATTTTGATTTTTATATATAAATAGAAATATGGAGTGAAAGGGTGGTGGAGTGGGTTGAAAGAACTGAAGATTTCTTGATTGGCTATGTTTGAATATAGAGCTTAGAACCAAACCCTAGTTCTATTACATCTGCAGATGCGTTTTGGTATTTATGTTTTGAAGATAAAGTTAGGCATGTTTGTTATGTAATGGGGTGTTTGATTGTGTCTGAAGTGGCTATTGAGATTTGAAGTTGCCATAATTGGAGAATCAGTAAATAGATGTAAACTTATTATCTTGAACTTTAACAACTGAATATATGATTCTAATTTTGATTCTTCGAGTTGCTATAATCATTTTCGAGGGCTGATCCACATTTGTTTTTGCAAATGGCTTCATTTTCCTTCAAATTAAGGGGTTGTTTGGCAATTGCTAAATGGTTTGGTGAAGGTGCAGAATGATTAAGAGGCTCTTATGATATAGAGCACAATGAAATATGGTTGTTTGGTAATTGTCCATCATGAAATTAGGGCACTGAAGGGTTAAGAGAGGCCCAAGATACAAATCATTCAGAGGGTTAGGCAAATTTTTTTTGCCAAACAAGATTCACCTCTTAGCAATTCAGAGGTTACCTCTTAATGGAACTATTAAGAGGTAAACAAACACCCCCTAAGTGCATACAGATGAGTTAAATCCTAAAAGAGACCATGAGAATGGATAAATATACTAATATTAGAATGTCCTTGCTTACATAAATTGTTTGGATGCATTATATTTTGGCTTTAGATTTTCTTGTTTTTCTTAAAGTTGGCATATGATTCTCTAATGCATAAATATGTGGTGTGGATGTTATATTTTGTGGCAGGCTCCTTGCTTCTGAAGCCATTTCCGATCCATCCACTTCTCATTTACCATGGCTACAAGTAAGCTAACTTATCCCTTCCCTTCCCTGTGCCACCTATGCATTAATATCAATGATATTGTGTATGCTTTCACTATAAGGACATTGTGTCTTGACATATTCATGCACATTAATAAGGGTGTTTTGGGAAATACACATCTCACACTTGGTAATGGTACCTTCAAGGTATTGAAATCATCTGCAAATTATTAGAGAGAAAGTAGAACACCTTCAAAGATTATAATAGAAAACACATAATCTTTTGGCCCTTGGGTGCATTGTTTTCAAAAGCGTGTGAGGCGTACGCCTCGAGGCAAGGCGGTCCAAAATCGCACCTGAGGCGGCGTCTCTCAATATCCAGACGAGGCGTATGCCTCGGTCGTCTGAGGCGGTGATTGAGGTGGTGAGGCGTGAGGCGGTAGTGAGGCGTACGCCTCAATACCGAGGCTAAATTATTTTTAAAAAATGACCAAAACCTTCTCTGTATCTTTTTTGAAAACCTTGTTCTTCTCCGGTTCTCCTAAGCCCTATCTGCTACTCGTCTATTGTCCTTCGTGAGTTCCAATTTTCTCCCATTTTCATTGCATTTTCTTCTTCGATTCTCTTCGGTTCACGGAAGTATTATGTATATGTATCTACCAGATACACTTCTTTTATATGTAGTCTCTACTACGTGTGAGGGTCGCAGTCACACACTCACACTTCTACTCGCACTTTATTGAAATTTAATATTTTTTCTTTATGAGCTGTGAGCGTATTAATATATACATATACATATACATATACATGTACATATATATATGTGTGTGTGTGTGTGTTATGAATAGATCAATAATTTTTTCTTTAGTACATGTACATCTATATTTTGTGATTGAAAAAAGTATATGTAAACTCTTTTAGTAACTTAATGACATATATATTGTGTCTAGTACTCAAGTTTCAAGTGTGTGGTATATATATATTGCATATATTTTCTGAGCAGAAGCAGTGGGATATTGGTGTGTATATATATATATATTTTGTGTAGTGTATATATTTCTGCCTCGGGGCTTACACCTCGGACCGCCTCGAGGCTTACGCCTCGCCTCATTGAGAGAAAACGCCTTGAGGCACGATTCCGCTTTTTAAAACCTTGCTTGGGTGATAATTAACCTTTTCTCACTTGTAAAATCTTTTCCACAACATTTCAATACTTATTTCGAAAGTTCAAGTATCTGAATTCATTGCAAGTAAACTTCATTGCTGGGTGTATCCATATTGCTCTGCTAATGTTGCATGTAATTTTTCAGGGCTACGGTTTGAAAATTCATGTGAAATTGGGGTGTTCACAAAGCTGACAAATTCTTACTGCTTGGTAGCTAATGAAGGCTCTGAAAGTTTCTACAGGTTTGTTCTTGTGATTGGAGTTGTACTAAGCTATTTTTTTTAACATTTTACAAGAATTTGGATGTGGGTTTGCAGCATTTTTGAGTCCGAGTTGGCTGATGTTATTCCTGTGGTTAAAACTTCTATCGGTGGTACAAGGATAGTTGGAAGGCTTTGCATTGGTAAATATTTCATAAGCTTTTGCAATCTGTATTATAACCTGTCCATTCGGCTTTGAAAACTGATTTTTAGATATTGTTTTGTAGGAAATAAGAAAGGCCTTCTCTTGCCTCATACTACTACCGACCAAGGTAAGGTCATATCATTTTAGTTAGCGCTTTTATTTATACTACAAACTAATCCTGTTTATATGCACTTAGAAAGCCAAATTGGTATATCAATTTCAAGATTTTGTATTTTGCAAATTGACATTTAAAAGGTAAAATGTATCTCCAATTTTGTAGGTCAGATTACGTCTGTTTGGATTTTAACAGAATTTGTAAAACTTAGTCTTATCTGTTGAGCTTTAACTTAATTTTACAAGTAACTTGATGTCTAACTTCGTTTTTGGCTTATATGAAATATTCTTCAATTATTGATCTTGCTTTCATACGCTTTGATCCGTTTATAGAGCTTCAACACTTGAGGAACAGCCTGCCTGATGAAGTTGTTGTTCAACGGATTAACGAGAAGTTATCTGCTCTTGGAAATTGCATGGCATGCAATGATCATGTGGCTCTTACCCATACCGATCTTGACAAGGTAACCTCAATTACAACTTATTTAGAAACTGCCATGTTTCGATCATTTTCTGCCCACCTGTCACGTTTTTTCAGTCAAAACGAAATTGACTTGATCAGTTTGTCACCATAATAGTATGAGTACGCTCCTTTGGTCTAAAAATAAGTACTGTCCACTCTCAAAGGTAGTTGCCTACTTTCTAATTCTACTCTTAATAAAATAATGATATGGAGAAATTCATTGCTACATATATTATTAAGGGTAAAATTGTCATTTACTTAATTGAAAAGTAAATAGTTACATATTTCTAAAACCGTGTGTTTCATTGTGGACATTTATTTTTGGATGGAGGGAGTATTATGTTAGCCCTCACTTTTCACAAGCCAGGGGGATAATACTTCTCTTTGGAGTATTATCTTCCCACCCCACCCCAACCGTCTTCGGTGAGATATACTGGGTTTTATTTGGTTTGGCATGTTAGAGCATCTCCAACAGATTCTCCAAAATGGAGATTTTGGGCATTTTTTTTGAAATTCTCCAAATTTGGAGAACTCCCCAAAAATGATTACCGTGAGATAATTTTTTTTATTATGTTCCCACCAATAACAAACCTCGAAATTAAATGTTTAGGTGAGAAATAAGTTTTTAGTAAATATATGGAATAATTATAATAATATTTAATGTTGTTATCTCCATTTTCTTTGGAGATTTTGAATTCTGTTGGAGATGCTCTTAATCTCTCTAAGGGCATCTCCTAAAATATCCGTTGCTAATGCATACTGCGTTATCAGGAAACGGAAGAAATGATTGCCGATGTACTTGGCGTAGAAGTTTTTAGGCAGACAATTGCAGGAAATGTTCTTGTGGGCAGCTACTGTGCATTTTCAAATAGAGGTGGGTTAGTCCACCCCCACACATCCATTGAAGACTTGGATGAGCTGTCAACCCTCCTCCAGGTCCCATTGGTGGCAGGTACCGTGAACCGTGGTAGCGAAGTCATAGCCGGTGGCTTAGTCGTAAACGATTGGACCGCGTTTTGTGGATCAGACACTACTGCCACAGAACTCTCGGTGATTGAGAATGTTTTCAAGTTAAGAGATGCCCAACCTAACGATATTGCCAATGAGATGAGGAAGTCGTTAATTGATACCCATGTTTGAATCCGACGCTTGCCTGTATGATGTTGCTATACACGTCTCTTTTTTTTTATATATATATATTCCGCTTTGATGTTGCTATATGTTTAACCTTTTGTTTTTGGTACTTGATTCTAATGAGATGGTAAGCCTTGAATGTATAGTCATAGATCCACCATAGGGGTGTTAAAAAGACAGTCTGAATTGAAACCGAATGGCTGAATGAAACCGAACCTAAAAAGAGGTTATTCGTGTATTGTAGTTTGGTTTCAGTTTTGATAAGTTTAGCTTTCTATACTTGCAGTTTTTGAAGTTTAGGGACCACTTTCAAAGGTTTTGGTAAACACCAGGGACGAAATTTGTAGTTTACTCTTTTTTCAATAAAAATTATTGTATATGTTTTTCTTTAATAATTTTTTTATATGTTTTTTAATAGAAGTTATTGTTTGCAAGGACCTAGATGAGAGCATCAACTAATTTTCTTTTTGAGGTAATCTTTGAAATGTTGACGTGAAGAGTTTTGAAGCACCGTTTGTAGTATTTATTAGTTTTTATCGGATTAGTTTTCACTGTTTGTAGTATTTATTTCTTTACGTTGGGACTTTGTAATTGATTAAAAATTACTTTTTTATAGTATGAATGATAAAATTTTATAAAAACAGGTTCCAAATATAAAGAATCGGTTTAACCTGTTCCGGTTCCTTCATTCCATGAATTTGGCCAGGTACCCGTCTTTGCTCACCCCTAGACTCCGAGCCATAAAATCGGGTCCAATTGTTGACGGTTGAGTCATGGGCTATGACTTTGCTACTATGGTTCACGATCCAACTCTTCATTGGATGTGTCTATTCGAAAATGCATAGTAGTTGCAATAATTACATTGCCTACAATTGTTTGCCTAAAAACTTCTATACAAAGAACATCTGCGCTGTCGTTTCTTCGGTTTCCTGATAATATGATGACATGCACGAGCAACGACACCACACAAGTTATATAGCGAGTATTCGATTGGACTCGTCCAACTCATGATTGCTTGATGAGTTCAAATGTCTCCCTTGAAGCGAACTTTTAAGCAAAAGCACAAATCGAGCATAAAAAAATCGTAAGCAGAATAAGTGAGTGATGCAGTAACAACAAATATCATACACATATGAATCTGGTTTTATATTGTTATCCGTGATCAGTGATCACTAAAACCACGATTTTTCCATAAGAACTTATTCCAATCTATTATATTCTTCGAGACAACGACTTGTCTAGACTAATATTATAAGGCTGTAAACGAACCGAACGTTTCGTAAACCGTTTGACGGGAAGTTCGTTTATTTAATTAATGAACGAACTTGAACATGTGTTTTTGGTTCATTTAGTTAAACGAACGAACATGAACAAATGTCTCGTTTGTTCAGTTACGTTCGTGAACATTCGGTTATGTTTGTTCGTTAACGTTTGTTTATGGTCGTTTATAAATATATTATATTGCCAATACTTAATATTATTATTAATTAATTAATTAAAAATATGTTATAGTTTTCAATAAGTTTAGATTTCAAAATCTTTCAAGTGTTAAGTAATCACATTATCACATATCAAGTATATGATAGTGTTTATCATATACACATACGCTTTTTGTTCTTTTACTATGGGTAATTGGTGAGCACAAGACAGTTAATGATAGTAGATTATTTTTTTCACATTTTTCGAGAGAAATGAGATGACAAGTAACGGTGGTTTGTGTTTGTTTATTTTCATTTAGGTTTGTTTATGTTCACTTAGGATGCGTTTGGTACGCAGACATGATATGACAGGGCGGAACAAGACATGACAAAACTGGACAGAACATAACAGATAAACATTAGATAAAATACAATAAATAAAATTTAAAGAATGCGTAAAATATAAAATAGACCGTGTATTTGATGTTTTAGAATAGAATTAGATTTTATTTTGAGGTTATATTGGTAAAACATAAGCCCTGTTCCACCTTGTTCCAGCTTGTTCCATGGGGTAGGGGTGTCCTGTTCCACTTTGTTCCACTATGTTCTAGTCCCGCCAAACATGGGAAAGTGATATCTGTTCTGTTCTGTCATGTCCTGTCCAGTGTACCAAACGCACCCTAAGGGTGCGTTTGGTACGCGGACAGGATAGGACAAGACAAGGTAGGACATAACAGAACAGAACATGACATAACAGCTGTTCCACGTTTGGTAAGACAAATCTGGATAGAACAAAACAAATAACATTGACCAATATACCCTTGCTAAATTTAAAGAATGAATAAAATATGAAATAGAAGGTTTATTTGATGTTTTAGAAGAAAATTAGATTTTATTTTGAGGTTATATTGGTAAAACATAAGTTTGTTTCACCTTGTTCCAACTTGTTCCAGGGGGTGGGGGTGGAACAGGCATGTTCCAGTTTGTTCCACCTTGTTCCAGTCTGTTCCACATAAAGGTCCTGCCAAACATGGGACAGTGGACCCGGTTCTGTTCTGTCATATCCTGTCCAGTGTACCAAACGCACCCTTAAGGAACAAACATGAACGGACACGAACAAACTCATTTTCTTAGACCATCTCCAATGAACCCTTTATTTTACTCTCTGTCTCTATTTTACTCTATAAAACATCTCCAATGAACCCTCTATTTTACTCTCTAAAACATCTCCAATGAACCCTCTATTTTACTCTCTATAATTAGATAAATGAATAGTAACTCTCTAAATATAGAGAGTTACTATTCATAATCTCTATTTTTTTTCTAGAAGAGAAAAGAGAATGTACTGGAATATTCTCTTTTAGAGTAGAATATAGAATAATACATTGGAGAAGACAAAACACAATTTTTTTATTTTAGACTCTATAATAGAGAGTAAAAGAGAGAATTACATTAGAGATGCCCTTAACAAATGAACATGAACACAAAAATTTCAGTTGGTGTTTGTTTGTTTACATCCCTAAGTCTAATATCTTAAAGATCAAACTAAAAGCTTGTAAAGACAAATCCACCCATTCTTAATTAATTAGAAAATAGAAATGAAAGCAGACAAAAATGTTGGGATTTATTATATATCTTTTAGACTCAAATAGCTTCACTTAAATATTTACACATTATTCAAAAGAAAATGGAAACACAGATTAAATAATATTATATCAAATAAAAATCTGATGTGTTTTCAGCAAGGTTCTAAATGGCGTGAGGCGTGGCGTGGCGGCAAGACCAAGCCTCAAGCCTTAAGAGCCACGGCGTGCCATGGCGTTTATCAAGGCGTGACTTATGGCGGTAAATCTCTATATCATATATATTATTATATATAAAAACATATGTTTTGTACTATTAATCGATGAGTCAATGACAATAACCAAGTTAAATTAGATTATATATTAAAAACTAGCAAATAAGACATTAAAAATGTAAAGAAAAATCAAATATTGCGTTATAAAAGACCGCACATTATGCCATGGCGTGCCACAGGCATAACGTGGCGTGAGACACAAGCCTTAAGCCACGGCACGCCATGGCGGCTATCGTGGCGAGCCTTTTAGAACATTGGTTTTCAGTGGACATGAGATTGTAAGTTTGTTTGATCTGTGTCCCAATATTTCCATGTTTATTGGAAAACATCATTAAGTTTAGGATCTTCATATAGGACCCACTAATTAGTTATTTAACCTCCATGTTCTTTGGAGTCCAGATGTAAACCCTCAAGAACTGGTATTTCTTAAGACCAGAGCTTCTTTCTCTCCACATCTCTCTCTCTCTCTCTAGATCTCTCTTTCTCTCTCTCAACAAATCAAAGAAATCAAATTTAATTTAATTTTCACACCAAAATCTCTAGTTTTGATCATGTGGGTCTTCTATGTTCTTCACCACCTGCATTGCCTTTTTCTTCAATCTTCATCAATATTTGGTTAAATATGATTGTTCACAGGTGAGTTATTTATTTTGATCCAATTTCAAACAACCCTAAAAGATTTTTTTTGGCAAAATCATCATAAAAATCCCTCATTTTGCTTTCTTTTCTCCATCTTTGAGGTACCCATTTCAGATTTTACTATAAAGTATAAGAATTTTATATATATATATATATATATATTTATCTGTGTGTGTGTGTGTGTGTTCTTGTTATTATGTACAATGTGTGAATCACACATACAAAAACACTAATCTTGTGTGAGAAATGATCTATACTAAGGTCATAGTTTTGTGGAATTGTTTGATTGTATATACTTCTGATTAATGTTTCTTTACTAGGATTTGTGAAATCTTTGTCCAGATGAGTATAATGCATATAGATGGTATATATTGCTTTTGATTCATATATGAATATGATACCAAAAAATCGGCTTTATAGGCGGCCATATCTGTGTAAATGTCGTAATAGATTGTTTTATAAGATTTAAGATATATGTAAAGGTGTTTGTAAGTTGATCATATGACATTAACGACATTCTTAAAAACTTGAACCTATTGTAGCACCTACGCACATTCGTTTGGTCCTATAAACTTAATTCCTATAAAACAGTCTATTAGGATATTTAGACATATTTGACATCCTGTAAAGCCGATTTTGTTACAGTGAACAAATATTTTCTTTTTGCTGATCCCAAAAAACTTTTGCATATTGGGTTCAATTTGTTTTTAGATTCACATTGCTTTTATGGAATCATGAAGGTACAAAGATTGGGTGACTTTCAAGAAATCTTGTTGATGTTGATGCATTATATATAACTTAACTCAAATCTCTCAAGAATTTGTGTGTAAAAGAGTGAAAATGAAGACAGGAGCTGTGTTTGTAGCCCTTGCTGCCACCATTGGCAACTTGTTGCAAGGATGGGATAATGCCACAATTGCAGGTACATAACTTTACTTCCCTACAACCACAAGGGTTGTGGCGTACTGGTTAAGGCCCTGGGGATGTGGTGGAATATCCCATCTGCCCAGGGTTCGAATCCAGGCGTACACAACAATTGTGGCCACTGAGGTTTAATCAGGGCTGATGTCTTACAGTCAATAATTTGCCAAGAGATTAGTCTAGGCATAGCCTAGGACACCCTTCTCAAAAAAAAAAACTTTACTTCCCTACAACAAAATCAGGATTAATTTATAAGTCGTAAAAAATGTCTAAATATCCTAATATACTGTTTTATTATGTAAAAGTGTTGCAATAAGTTTATAGGACGCTATTGGACGTCTTAATAACTTTTTTAGGACAATCGTGACATAAAACATCTTATTAATCTTTTTTATTTGACATTATTTGAAAAAAAGTGTCCTATAAAAACAAGTATCTTATAAAAAGATATGTTCACATAAAACTTTTGATAAATGTCGGGTAAAAAACCTAATACAACACTTTATTTCAGAAGAGTCCTAAAAAGCTTGTTAATATGCCCAAAAAGCGTCATGTAAACTTATTGTAACACACTTTTACACAGTACAAACAATTGTTTGGTATAAGTCATATAAACAGTATATTAAGACACTTAACATTTTTGGGGTCCTATAAAACTAATTTTGTTGATCATAATATAATGGTGCATGCAGGAGCTGTTCTTTATATCAAAAAGGAATTCCATTTAGAAACACAACCTACAATCGAAGGGCTAATCGTCGCTATGTCGCTAATCGGTGCCACAGTGATCACTACATTCTCCGGGCCCGTATCAGACACCATTGGAAGGCGGCCAATGCTCATAATTTCTTCGATGTTTTACTTTGTTAGTGGTCTAGTGATGTTTTGGTCTCCAAACGTTTACGTTTTGCTAATCGCGAGACTTCTTGACGGATTCGGGATTGGTCTGGCTGTCACACTTGTGCCGCTTTATATATCTGAGACCGCCCCATCGGATATTAGGGGATTGTTGAATACTTTTCCACAATTTACGGGTTGTATAGGAATGTGTTTAGCGTACTCTATGGTGTTCACTTTGTCGTTAAGAGCCAACGCCAGTTGGAGAATGATGCTTGGAGTTCTTTCTATTCCTTCCATCGCTTACTTCTTATTGGCGGTGTTTTTCTTGCCGGAATCTCCACGGTGGTTGGTGAGTAAAGGGAAGATGGATGAGGCTAAAATCGTGCTGCAAGCGCTTCGTGGCACGGAAGATGTTTCAGGTTCGATTCATTAAAACTCATTTCGTCAACATATGGATCATGAGAAAATGGCCTTATAAGATGCCAGATATGCCTTAATGTCCTAATAGACTGGTTTATAGGACAAAACAATTGTACGTTCTATGTAAAAGTGTTAAAATAACTTGATAGAACGCTTTCGAGCGTCCTAACAAGCTTTTTAGAACATTTTTGAAATAAATTGTCCCATTAGTTTTTTTTGAAGGGTGTCCTAGGCTATGCCTACACTAATCCCGACAAATCATGACTGCAAGAAATCAGCCTTGATAAACTCAGTGGCCACAATTGTTGTGTACGCCTGGATTCGAACCCCTGGGCAAATGGGATATTCCACCATATCCCCCAAGGCCTTAACCACTACGCCACACATTAGTTTTTTTATACAACATTTATGACAAGTGTCCCGCGAGCCGCAAACACATCTTTTTACGGGACATTTCTTTTCATAGAATCATTTTTCGTATATTTCATCCAAAAAAACTTGTTAGGATGTTCGAAAACGTCAAATCAACTTATTGTAAAGATTAACATGACACTTTATTTCAAAAGTACCTTAAAGGAGCTTGTTAAGACGCTATGCTTTATTTAATAAGTATACAAAAAAAATTTAGTTAAAACGCTAAAAAAACTATAAACTTATTGTAACACATTTACATAGGACACATAAATTATTTGGTGGTCTATAAACTTAAGTCTTATTATAAAGCGGTCTTTTAGGACATTTAGGGTCTGTTTGTTAGCAGCTTAATGAGACACATAGCTTATTCAATCAGCTATACATGACTGTTTGGTAGTGGCTTAATGATATAGAAAGTGACTTATTTATTAAGCTTTTAGGAGGGAGCTTTATGTAGAAAGTCAAGTTTTGTCCAAACCAGTCTCTCCCAATTAAAAAACATGGTCCTTCCATCTATGAAAATACCCTCCCAAACAAAACCCATTCCAATCTATACAGACAGATTAATCCACACAGACAACTTTATTCATACAAGACTTAATGGAAAACCAACCAAACATCCCCTTAGACATATTTGGTGTCCTATAAAGCCGATTTTGTTGTACTGAATTAAAAAACACTCCGAAATTTATGTTTAGCATGGCCTTTTTCTCCAGGAGAAATGGCGTTACTAGTCGAAGGTCTAGAAGTGGGAGGCGAAACATCTGTAGAAGAGTACGTCATCAACGCAGACAACGAGCTTAGCGAAGATCACGTCGAAGAGAAAGATGAGATCAAGTTATACGGAGCTGAAGAGGGTCAATCATGGGTGGCTAAGCCAGTTAGGGGTCAAAGTTCGTTAGTCCTGGCTTCGCGTCAAGGAAGCGTAACCACCCACATGATGGATCCAATGGTGACTCTATTCGGAAGCGTCCACGAAAAACAAAACGATGGTGGAAGTAAAAGTATGATTTTTCCGAATTTTGGAAGCATGTTTGGGGGAGATCAACAACATAAAACGGAAAATTGGGACGTTGAAAGCAATCACGATAAGGGAAATCTCTCAGAAGACGAATCTGATGATCATAATCTAAGGAGTCCGTTGCTTTCGCGTTACTCAACAGAAGTGGATAAAGACGTGGCTGCCCCTGCGTCTAAAGGGAGTATGTTAACTACTAGGCAACCTAGTGAGACGACTAACGCAATGGGGATTGGCGGCGGGTGGCAGTTGGCGTACAAAAAGAGCGATGATGGGAAGAAAGCTGGCGGCGGTCTTAAGCGGATCTACCTTCATCAGGAGGGTGGTGCTGCTTCTGGTGCTGATTCTAAACGCAAATCTCTTGCTTCGTTTGCTGGTGCAGCTGATCATGGTGATCAACCCATTCGTGCCTCGGCTCTTGTGAGTCGATCGGTTTTGTGTCTAGATGACACAACTGGTGCGAACCCACTTCAGTCGGGTGTGTTCAAGCCGCCACCATCGACTAAAAAGGGATCAAGTTGGGCTGAACTTTCTGAGCCTGGTATCAAACAAGCGTTGATTGTTGGCGTAGGGATCCAAATACTTCAACAGGTTTGATCTTTACTTCGTTTTGCTATAACAAAATTTGGTTTATAGAACGTTAAAAATGCCTAAGGGGGTGTTTGATTGGGGGTATTGAGGGGTAAGGAATGAGAATGATAATGAAAACTGCTGTTTGGTTTAATATAATATAATGGAATCATCACTCCAAACCCATTAATTTCCATTCCTGACCAAAATTGGGGGGAATGAAAACTTTATTCCCGCTTAGTCATTTTTACTCGTACGTCCCCTTCATTTCTCGATGTTGAATGAAAAATATTTTTTATTTTCACGTTGGAAGTCACATATTTGTATTAAAAAGTCGATATAAAATATTTTTTTATTAATTATATTGGTTTAACCAAACAGCATCAATGGAATGCTCATTCCTATTCCCATTCTTCTGCATTCCCATTCCTTAAAATGAACCAAAATGGGGAAAATGGAGAAAATGAGGATTTTAGGCTAATATTGTGCTCCAACAGCTTCCCCAAAACTATCCCCAAAATGGAGAAAGTTGGAGAGAGAAGGTTTTTTTCTCCAAATATGGAGATCACTCCAAAAATGATTACCAAGTGAGATAACCAATAAGAAGCTTTGAAAATAAATATGTAGGGAGAGAAATAATATTTTAATAGATAAATGAAATATTTTAATATTTTAATTAATGTTGGATTCTCCAAAATGGGGAAGCTGTTGGAGATGAATGTATATTTTTTTGGAGATTTTGGCTTTTGGTTCCCCATTTTGGAGAAATTATGGGGAAGCTGTTGGAGATGCTCTAAGTGTCTTGATAAATAACTTTTTAGGATTTATGTTTACGGGACCAAACAATTTGCGTCCTATTTAAAAGTGTTACCATAAGTTTATAAGACGTTTTTGGACATGAACCAAGGTTTTAGGATACTTATAAAATGAAATGTCGTATTAGCTTTTATACGACACTTTGGAGAAGTTATCTATATATACATCTTTTTATAGGACACTTGAGGGGCTGTTTGTTTTTCTAAAAAAACCTCTTAATACCTCTGAAGTCTGAATCGTTCAGACGTTTTTACGTTCAGACCGTTTGGTTTTTTTCAGACTTCAGAGGCTCTTAAGTCTGAAATATGTCTGATTTTAGAAGATGTAACATAATGTCTTATAACCTCTTAAAGCACCACCTCTTATTAACCAGAAGTGAAATAAGATTTCAGACTTTAGACCTCTTAAAAAACAAATGCAACCTTGATTTTTTAAGACACTTTTTCAGATAATGATGTAAAAAAAGTAATAGGATGTGTTGTATTTCAAAAGTAGCCTAAAAAACTTGTTAAGACGTCTAAAAGCGTCTCCTGAACTTATTGTAACACTTTTTCATAGGAAGTACAGTTGTTTGGTCATATAAACCGAAGTTATATAAAACAATCTGTTAGGACAATTAAACATTTTTCGCTTCATATAAACCAAATTTTGTCGTAGTGAGTACACCGTATCCTTCCAAGATGGACCCTACTTCATGTGGGACTTACTGAGGTCGTTTGGTTTAGTTTTAGTAGCTCTGAAAGGTTTGTGTTAACGGATTCTTTTGAATTGAAACAGTTTTCTGGAATCAACGGGGTTTTGTACTACACCCCACAAATTCTAGAACAAGCCGGCGTCGGGCTTCTTTTGGCCGACATGGGTATTGGTTCAGAATCGGCTTCTTTTCTTATTAGCGGTGTCACAACGTTCTTGATGCTTCCTAGTGTCGGTGTCGCCATGAAGCTTATAGATGTTGCTGGTCGAAGGTAAATTGTTTCTTCTTTAGGAAAGTTGACGTTTTTAATTTTGATCCGAATGTGGTTTATAGACCCATTAGGTAATATGCCGAAGCTAAATTCTTTCTTCACTACAAATTTGTGTTTATAGGACATAAAGAATGTCTAGTGTCCTAATAAACTACTTTATAAGACTTAAGTTTATAGGAACAAACACTAGTGTATCCTATCTAAAAGAGTTAGGCATTGTTTGGCAAAAAAAAACTAGCTTATTTTTGGGTACATGTTTGGATGACCATAAGCTAGCTTTTCGAAAAGCTACTCCATGAGTAGCTTTTTGTAAATATTCCAATTATGCCCTCATTAATATTAATTATTATTTATTAACCATTTTTTTAATATGTCATTTTTGGTCATTTAAATGCTTATAAGCTACTTTTTGCCAAACGTGACTTTTTCATCAGCTAGCTTATCAGCTACCGGCTAGCTTATAAGTCATAAGCTAGCTTATCAGCTAATTTGTCAAACATAGCCTTAGTAATAAGCTTATAGGACGATTTTGAGCATCTTAGTAAACTTTTTAGGACACTTTTGAAACTAAATATTCTATTACCCTTTTTATATGACACTATTTGAAAAGTGTTTTGTATAACAAATGTGCTACAAAAAGATGTGTCTATATGATATTTCTCAAGCGTCCTATAAAATGGCTAATAGGACATTTTGTACCAAAAGTGTCATAAAAAATTGTTAAGACGTCCAAAAATGTCCTACAAACTTATTACAACATTTTGAGATAGGTGATGTTATAAGTTTATAGGACGTTTTTGGACGTCATAACAAGTTTTTTAGGTGTCCTATAGAAAGAAATGTTTCCTATAAAATAGCTGATAAACGCTTAGTAAAAAAAACGTCCTAAAAACTTGTTAAGACGTCCAAAAGCGTCTTATAAGCTTATGATATGACGTTTTATTGTTTAGTCCTATAAACTTAAGTCTAAAAATTGGTATATTGAAAGACTAAGAAATTGTTGGTGTCTTATAAACCCGATTTTATTATAATGGCTAGTGTTTGAGTACTATTTCACCTAGTTGTGAAGCCAGGTGAGAGCGTACCGACACTAGTTTACTACAAATCTCCCAAAATTTCACCATTTTTTCATCGTTTTCCCCCAGGATGCTGCTCCTAGCTACGCTACCTGTCCTTCTAGTCTCGCTCATAGTACTAGTTTTGAGCAACACCATTCCGATGAGATCAGATATCCACGCACTTATCTCCACCATAAGCGTCGTGGTTTACTTCTGCACCTTCGTGATGGGCTTCGGCCCAATCCCCAACACACTTTGCTCCGAGATATTCCCTACACGTGTTAGGGGCCTTTGTATCGCCATTTGTGCACTTACGTTTTGGGTAGGCGACATTATTGTCACTTACACACTTCCGGTGTTACTAACCACCATTGGGCTTGCGGGTGCTTTTGGGATTTACGCGGTTGTGTGTACCATCTCTTGGTTTTTCGTGTACTTCAAAGTGCCCGAAACAAAGGGCATGCCACTTGAAGTCATTACGGAATTCTTCGCCATGGGTGCTAAGAAGACAAATTGATCGGATTCAGAAGATAGAAGGAATTTATTGGATATAACGTTTTTTATGGTACGACAAAGCTTTGAGATTGAGAAATTTTGTGCTACGACACCAAGAAAAAGCAAATAAGTTTGTCACGAGTCACGTCCTAGTTTGTAATCGAATTGTTTCTTTTGCGTTAAGTTTCGTTTCGTTGGAGACACTGATTTGATATTGATATCGTATTTCGTCGAAAATTTTAATTGATTTATGCCAAGTTGTTTCACATCTATGTTATAATTTGATTTCAAATCTATGAGGGTTGCTTCAGAATACTAGAAAATTAAAGGGACATCAACCAATAAATTGAAAAGATCCATTCAAATCAATCAAAAATCCGAAAAAGCGCATTCAAATCAATTGAAAAAACTGAAAAAGTCTGTCGAAATCAACCAAAACATAAAATTCGATGGAAATCAACCAAAAAAAAACTAGAAACAATCCCTAAAACAGTGGAATTCAACTAATAACACTTGGGGTTTACGCTAAGACGTAGTCTTGCTTCTTGATCAGAAATCGATTCAACCTGAAAAATGTATTTTATTCTCCAAGTCGATGAAATGACTTTTTTTTGAAGTATATAATATTTATATACAACAAATGGAATAAATAAACTCACATATCCTCTTCACCTTTGCTGAGGTTTGAACCCATGACTTACTACAAGGCCAAGGGCTCTGATACCGCTAGGTCAAAGGCTTTTTGGTTCGATAAATTGAATTTCCTCTAAGTGAATGCACATCGACTTTTTTTTTTGCAAGATCAAATCATACCTATACGGGTGTTTGATGCATCTTAAAATACACGTCTTTTTTTTCTCTAGGAAGGTACCCTCGACCGCCTATGACGGAGGACTTTTTTCCTCTTCTCTGAAATCGTAATTTTTCTGATAGGAACAGGCTAAACAAAAAGAAAAGGGAGTTTCTCCCTTATTCATATAGTCCCTTATTTAAAAATAAGAAAAAATCATTTAACCACAATAACTGCCTCAAGCATTATTTGTTGAGTTGTTGCAAGTATCTAAGTGGCTAGTATTTTTTTTCTTGGTAACCGTGGGTTTTCGGGTCAGCTTACACGCACCGACTAATCCTCGGGCGACCACGAATGGCCTGGAGTCATCGCAGGTGAACCTCCATGGCCACAAGGGCTTTGGCAGTGCCTGGATTTGAACCTTGGGTAGATGAGCTTCCCTTACATCCCCAAGGGCTTTACCAATACACCACAACTCAAGTGGTTAACTGACTAGTATTTTATGTTTCACATTATAATAATTATGTTTTAAATTTAACAAAAAACACTTTTTAAAGGATAAATCCCGTAATTCGCATTTATAAAATATGAACCTTCTTTTGAAACCTTCTTGTTTTAAAGTAAATGTTTATAATTAAAAATAAAATTTTTAACAAAACCTAATAAAAAATTCATTTTAAATAATTAAATGTCTAATAGTTTATTTTTAAATAAACTAAAAAAATTGTTACCTACATCTTTTTAATTCAAAAAAGCTATGTAATCAGCTAGAAGATTTTAAAGTAAAAGAAAAACGTAAATCAGTTTTACTATTTTCAAACCTACGCCATCCAAATCCCTCACATCCAACGACATCACTCCCCCCTCGCCATCCCTCACCGCCCTGTAGTCGTTCATTCTCCACCACTGCCCTTCACTGTCGTCACCCCTGCCATCGATCTCCCTGTATTTAGTCTGTAATTTTTTGTCTTTCAATTCTCCCTATTTTCCAAGAATTTGATGAAGTACGTATAGACAAATAAAAAAATGCGAGAATTGAAAAGAAAACATATTAAAAAGAAGGAGATTCATGGTACGGGTCTGTAACAACCCAGTCTAAAAATAAAGCATGCAATTCATATAAATGAAACATCCCAAAAACGGGTCCCAAAATTTCATTACATTAAAAACAAAAGTGGTTGGCGGAAACAACCTACACAACTGAGAAATAAACTAAACTGTACTATAGTGTCGCTATACTATCAAACTGCCTCGCTAGCTCCTTGCTCACTTGCTAGAGCCTTTCATCACCTGCTTTCCTGAAAAGGTTTTAGTTTGAAAATGCGAGGGTTAGACCATAAGGTCTAGTGAGTCCCTCCTAACAGTTATCAAAGCATTTAAAACAATTTATCATTTTCAGCATAAAACTTTCATAAAACTGTTCAGATAAGTTCGCTTTCGGATATAGATCCGCCCCTTATAAATTGACACCCTGAAGTCACCCTAAGGTGACAACGAGTCAGTCTCATGCTGCCTTACAGGGCCACTTCCCTTGGCATAAACGGGAACACCCTCCCGGCACGAGCTGGCGGGCCACCCCCCCCGACTTAGTCAATTTACATCAAAACAATGTATGCATACATCCCACGTAAATTTTCAAACATCAATTCATGCAACTAAAGCATAAGCATAAAGCATGGCATTTCTCATCATATATTCGCTTTAGAAAACATATTAAAAGTCACACGTTTTAGTTTAGATAACTCACCTGGTACGTTTGCTTGCTTTTCCCTACTCTGCTCTTTACTTCCAAAATGTCTACCTGAACGAGGGGACAGATTTATAAGCTGACTAGGACTATCCGGACACTTCTCACCTGACACACAACTTTTCCGGATAGGCTACCGGGTAAACCACACTTTCCGGACATCACTACTTTTCCGGACAACAACGCTTTTCCGGATGACTCTCCTATCCGGACACATTGAGACTACCGGACAACTTCTATTTTCCGGACGATATACCTATCCGGATGGCTCACTTATCCGGACGACTAAACTTATCCGGACAACACAATATCCGGACACCTGCTACAACCCGACCAAGAAGTTTCCCGGACACTCACCCGGACACCTTCATACTTGAAGGTTTCCGGACGAACGCTGGAAGGGTTTTATGGTCCGAAATCTTACTGAACACTTCGAAAACAGTGGGATAATGCAACAAATCACTTACTTAAACATCTTCAAACAATTCCCATTAACTTTACTGAATAATCTCGATTTAAAAGGGTGTTTAAATCTCCTTTAAGGGTCTTAAAATGACTTTATCAATAAACTCTTAAACTATCCAATACTCATCCAACATAACTTAAATGGGTTATAGATTAAGAAGTTACCTGTGGATTCCTTGCAGGAAACGAATCCTAACACACACTTCTTGTTGATTTCAAAGGATGATGATGGTTCTTCCCTTCTCAATGCTCCAAAGCTCCAAAACTCTTCTATCCCTCTTTCTCTCAATTCAGCCGCCAACACAAGGATGAAGGCACTCCTAGGGCATTGTGCCCTAATGATTGGGTCATAAACCACATTTTCCTTATTTACACTAAGGCCCCCTCAACTTTCAGCATTAATGAAACCTTCTCAAATATCCTAAACTCTCTTTACCAACTAGCCCCTCAACTTCTGCTTTTATTAAAACTCCACACCAAACGCAAAACACTTCGAAAAAAGGTCTGGGTCGTTACAACACTCCCCCCTCAAAAGAATTCCGTCCCCGGAATTCTGTTTTCGAAAAGGTGTGGGTATCTGGACATCATATCTGATTCTACTTCCCACGTTGTCTCTCGTCCCCTATGATATCTCCACTGAATTTTTTTTTTTTTACTAGTCAAACTTCTATGTTCCTCGTTTAGCAAACCTTACCGCTCACGATTTCTATCGGTTCTTCTACGTAAGTCAACCTCTCATCTATACTGATGTCTCCTCAAATGAACAGCCACAACGACCTCTGACAAACACTTCTTTAAATCCGAGACATGACATGTCGGATGAACACTCTTTAATTCTTCTGACCAGTCTAACTTGTATGCTGCTGCTCTAACTTGCTTACTAATGACAAGGTAAACTTCTTATCTCCTGCATCTCTTGCAAGGTCGCCATCATCTCACTTCTCACATCAGCTCTCCACAAAAGAGACGCGCATCACACTATGAATTTCTTCTCAAATTCACATCGAGTACCTCAAGATCGCGCACTATCTATTCAACTTTCAGCTTCGACGAAATCCGCAGACTTAGTCTACTTTACCTCTCTCTCAAACTTCAAAGCTCAAAGCCTTATGTTTTTCAATTGTAACCACTCAGTTCTACTCGGTTGCCTCAGACCGTTCAGATGGGAAACATAACCACACCCCATACTTTGAAGCCGCCCTCGGCGAGACACCACTTGCTAAATCGTGCCATCTTGTACTGCTTACTTGTACCCTCTTCGATCGCTATACTCGCTTAAAACTACTTGATAAGACCAAGGCCAACCGCGCCTCCATTTGCTCGCCTCCGTCCACACATCGGGACTCACGGTTTTAATCACGTCTAAATAAGGTCGCTCATACATTTATACTTCCTTAAGAGAAAGAACTTGGCGGGAATTCCCGGCACAACAACGAGAATCTTCCACCAGGAAAACTCCCTCACTGACAACTTGGCATAAGGCCAACCTTGTTTATCCTGACGAGCTCACCCCCAGGAGTCCCCTCCTCGGTATACTTGAAATTTCTAGGTTACTTCCTCCAACCGACATTCGTCTAAGCATATCATACTCCTTTCCCGAATCACATCGGCTACAACTCGACAACTAATTCGTACGTTCTCACCACTTCATCACTTCACACTTAACGTGTCTAATAGTAGGGAACCTATATAATTTGTTATTGGAGTACTCACCTATCCGAATTGCACTTATCCTGAAGGCTCATCAATCTCTCGCTGCTTAGCCACAAGCGTTCAGTCATATAACATAACTTCGGTTACTCCCACTCAACTAGGAGGGGTAACCACGATCACACTCTGCTATTCTCAATAGCTTACACTGAACGATCAGTTCGTTTGAACGTTTCTCACAAAGTCACTAACTTAACTCATTCAGTTGTCTTATCCACTTCTTTTCTGCACCAAATCATACACAATTTCCTTCCTCAATACTCTTTCCAAAAGTTCGCACACTTATCAAGGACAATCTACACAACACTGCGCCTATCGGTATTACTGTCAAGTTTACTACTTCCGATTTACTTACTTATTCCGACATACTGCCTTCACCTCCCCACGTTAGCGTGGAGCATTGCCCACCAACATTACTCGCCCCTCTCTTCCGACAATTCTCAAGCTGCAAATGCTGTCTCATTATTATTGTTAGTCCCAGATGGCTAACCAAGTATTGTAGAAGGGGGGGGGGGGGGGTTGAATACAATACTCAAAATTTTCACAATTTTAATTCTATTATTGAAAATCTTTCAACAAGAATTACACATAGAAAACTTAAGACTGTTGCGGAAAAGAACAGATAAACTATTCTAACAATCTTACACAAAGTATACTAACAAAATAACTAAGAACACTTAGAACAAAGCTATAAAGTTTTTCAAGCAAACTGGAAATTCTTGCACTTAGAGAAATCTTCCAGTTTGCGTAGAGCACACAGTAATCTTCAAAGTCTCTCAAGATATCTGTAGTTTCTGCATGGAGAGGTCTTCCTTTTATAGTGACAAGGAGTGTGTTAGCATTGAATGCTTGGGACACATGTCATCTTCACACTTGCTGAGGATGTTGACTTCTGGAGAGTTGTGAAGTCCTTGTCACCTTTCACAAGGTACAGTCAGAAGAGCCCATGCATGAGAAAAGAGCTTTGCATGGAAATGGATAATAAGACAAAATGTCACTTTATCCATGTAGAAAATCTCTTCTCAATTTGTCTTCTAAAGATTGCACCACCGAAGGAAGCTTGGGATATGTGACACATCTTTGGAGAAAGCATATTTGAAACTTCTTTGAGATCCCACCGATGATAGCCTTGTGATATGTGACACATCTTTGAGATGTGTGACATCATCTTTGGGATATGTGACATCATCTTTGGAAAAAACATCTTTGAGACTTCTTTGAGATCCCACCAAAATTGGACTTCCATCGGTGGGATTCTTTGGCCGAAACAGAGAGTAATTTCGGTGGAGATGTGTCCACCGATGTGTGAGAACACCATCGGTGGACAATGACTTGTATGTGTTGAGAAAAGATCTTTCACTTCCACAATGAGAGAATCTTCAATCTTGACTTTTGGTTGATCTTTGACTTCACCAAACATTTGCTATCTTGTACAAGCCATTACAAAGAACCATGCATCCAAAATTTCTCTAAGTATAAAATGTTTTTCAAAGTATAAAAGGAGATCATGAGGTCATCTTCAAATCTTGATGACCCAACAATCTCCCCCTATTTGATGATGACATCCATACTTAGAAAAACATGAGTAAGACAGTGAATAATGCATGTTGACCCTTCTTTACTCTTTTGGGTTCTTTTTCACACAGTCCATTTTTTTTTGTGTGTATGTATATATGATATTTACATATGAGAAAAAAATAAAAAGGTATAGCTGTACAAATAATTGAAAGGAAAAGGAAAGAAGTATAAACAGTATAAACAGTATAAACAATATGAACAGAATGAATATTACTTGCATCTTTGGAGGGGCGAGTTGAAACTTGTGTCTGGCTTGAGGATTCTTCATTTTGATCAGCAGCCTGTTGATGTGTTGAAGAACTTTATCTTTCAGGCACTTTTGCTTTTCTTCAGATGTTTCAAATCTTCAAGTCATTCACTTACTCCAAAAGATTTCAGCCAAGAGAATCTGTGGGTTTTGATAGGAGACAACCCATTATAGTGACAAACTTTGAGGAGGGTTGAGTTTGAGTGAATCAGCCTCAGGATGCATCTGCCCATCTGTTGCATCTTGGCATCTTTTCCTGTTTAGCATCATCAACTTGTCTTTTATTTGCTCCCCCTCAGTTAGATCAGTCGATCTTTGTGTTACTCCCCCTCAGTTAGATCCGCCCGGACTGATGTGCTCCCCCTTAACCGGTCCGTCGATTTCCTCATTTTTTCAAGTTGGTCGCTGGATATGAGTGCTGAGGGTTGATGTTGCTCCCCCTCAGATGAATTCTCCCCCTCAGCGGCCGACGCAGGAAAAGCACCAAGAGAAAATGAAAAATCGGCCGAAAATTGGTAATTTTCGGTAGGAAAATCTGGAGAGATTTTTTTTTTTGCTTTTCCACCGAAAATGAAGGAGTATCCACCGAAAATTGGCTATTTTCGGTAGGATTTTCGGTGGAAAATCGGTAGGTTTTTTTTTTTTTTTTTGCATTCCCACCGAAAATTAAGGAGATTCCATCGAAAATTGCCTATTTTCGGTAGGATTTTCGGTGGAAAATCGGTAGGATTTTTTTTTTTTGAAAAAAAATATCATTCCCACCGAAAATTTGCAAGAGTTAGACAAAAATTCGGTGTAATTTCTTGAAGAGGTTGACGGAAAACTTCTAAGACATCTTCAGCAGAGTGTGGAGAAAGTCTTCATATGGCATTATGGGGAAAATCTTCAAAGTGAAGAAAAAAGATTGGAATTTCATCTTCCAATTTTGATGACCCAAAAAGATTGAGTTTGAGGATTTCGGGTGACATCTGCAGAAGAGTTTGTAGTAGGTGGATTTTATGAAAGGAGAGATGGGTTGCAAACCAAGAGTGAAAAAGATGGAAAAAAGGATGGGATGAGGAGATGACACATAGGAAGTTGGGTTAGGTGAGAGGAAGAGTATATGAGAAGCTAGATGAAATTGGTGGGGAGAGAATCGGTAGAGGAAATGGTAGAGGTCTACAACTTTGGTGAGATGAGATCATGGTGATGACATCATTAAAAGAAAAAGGTGTCTACCATGCATGGGATGACATCATTTGGAGGGGTTCTTTCCTATGTTTCTAGATAGGAGAGGAGATTTGTGAGAGAAGAATAGTGTCCACCGATGAGAATTCAGTGGAAACTTAGGACACATAGTTATTGAAGATTACACATGCCAAGTTCATTTATGAGGAAATTAAACCTGGTTTCATCTAGAGGTTTGGTGAACAAGTCGGCAAGCTGAAGATCTATAGGAATGAAGTGAAGCTCAATGTTACCTTTGGAGATGTGGTCCCTGATGAAATGATATCTGATATCTACGTGCTTTGATCTGGAATGAAGAACTGGATTATTTGCAATAGCTATTGCACTTGAGTTATCACACAGAATTGGGACTTTGGAATAGATTTGAGCAGAGTCCCTTAGTTGATTTCTCATCCACAGGATCTCAGCACAACTACATATTCAGCCTCAGCAGTAGAGGTTGACACAGAGTTTTGTTTCTTGCTGGACCAACTTACCAATTTGCCACCAAGAAGTTGGCAGCTTCCTCTGGAATATCCATTCTTTAAGAGAAAATTGGCAAGAGTGTCATACCAAGCACGTAGAGCTTGCTTGAGACCATAGAGAGCTTTGTCTAGTCGGTACACATAGTCTGGATGAGTTGGGTCTTCAAAGCCAGGAGGTTGTTTCACATAGACTTCCTCTGTAAGTTCCTCATTGAGGAAGGCACTTTTGACATTCATTTGAAAGACTCTGAAATTTCTGTAGGTAGCATGAGTCAAAAAGATTCTTATTGAGGAGGAGAGATCGGTGGGGATTCGGTGGTGGGATTTGAGGTGGTGGATCGGTGGAGATTCGGTGGTGGATCGGTGTGAGGATTCCACCGAGGAGTTTGAAGGATTGTACCGAATTTAGAAGGGTTTCACCACCGAATTTGAAGGGTTCCACCGAATTTGAGGGGTACCACCGATCGAGGAGGCAAAACATATGATGGGAAGTAAAGTATGGTGGGATATGGTTTTGGTTTGTGTCGGCAGCAAGATAGAGAAATTGTGGAAGAAAAATATAGAAAAGAGGAGGTGGTGATTGCATGGTTTGGGATTTCGGTGGAGATGGGTGTCATCACAAAAAGATGGATTGTTATTGTCTTGGAGTGATTGATGGAGGAGAGAGAAAAGGTGGTGAAAAAGAATATTTGGTGGAAGATGATGAATTTTTGGTTCGGTGGTTAAGGAAAATTTCGGTGGTGAGGTTTAGAAAAGAAATGGAATTTTAAGAGATTGGAGATGGTGATGTCATGAGAATGACATCATCATGCTTATGATGTCATGAGAGTAAAGAATTCTAAGGTTTTGTCAACTTTCTCACTTGTTCACATAGATCCATCTGCCCAGCTCAAAATCTGCAATCACAAAGAATTTAATTTCCAGGTACCCATTTTGAAGGTGGGTCCTTTTGGGTTAGAAGAAAAGGGTTGGTGTCACTTTAGATCAGTTCTTTCTTTCTGGCAGTCTTTGGCAAAATGAAAAGTAGCACCACAGATATAGGATTTTCTATGAGGAAAGATCCTTTTAGAAACTTGACATTTTTCCTTACTTTTGCTCAAGGAATTTGATGAGGTAACAAAGAATTGGGGTGCAGCTCCTAAAATTCCTTTATCAAGATTTGGGAGGACAAAAATCTTTTCTTTTGAAATAGACAATTTGAGACACACAGAAGGAAAATCGGTAGGAGATGTCACACAAGTATTTTTAAAAAAATTAAGGAATTTATTTTTCAGAAGGAATCAACACCCAAAAACTTTCATTTTTCAGAGTTAGAAAATATTTTGCATGAGTTAGAAGAGAAGGATGCATCATCTAAAGACAATAGATAAAGAATTAAATGCTTCAATCTTTTCAGCATCAGAGAGATATAGAAATGGGTGTACCTGGTGAGGAGGAGAATCACTTAGCTGATACAAGAGCAGTTGAGGAGTCATTCGCTTTCAGATGTGGGTTCATATGCCAAATCATAAGATTTAGCAGGCAGACCCTTTCCTCTCCTAACAAGTCTTTCATTTCTTTCCTTTTCTCTCTTGTATTTCTCCTTGTATCTTTCAGCCCTGTCAGAATCTGCAGAAGAGAAAGATTGGTTGAACTTTTGGGAATCATATTTGGATCTTCCCGATTTTGAGGAGAATCGGCCTGAGGAAGCAGTTCTGGGTCTTTCAAAATGTTTACTTTTACACTCAGAAGCAAAATGACCCTTTTTACCACAGTTAAAACATTCCTCATTAGATTTGTCCAAATAAGAGTGTTTGGAGAGAGGCTTAGATTTTCTAGAAGGATGGTAGGATTTGGATTTAGAATACCCATCCAACATGGCCATTTCATCAGATAATTTATCAATTGAAGTTTCCTCACATTCATCCTCAGCATCACTAAGATATGCTTCTGAATGATCATTGGGATCTTCTTGACTATTATGGTCAGAGTCAGATGGGTAGGTGATTTTTGGAAAACACTTAGTCTTTTTGGAAGAGTCACTTAGGAGAGCTAGAGAAGAGTTCTTTATAAACTTATGCAGTTTCGTCTGCTCATAGTTGAAAAGAGTTCCATAAAGAACAGTTAAGGGCATGAACTCAAGGTCCTTGGTAGTTTTGATGCAAGTACATATATTTTCCCAAAAATCTGGAAGACAATCCATGAACTTGCACAAGACTTCCTCATTATCATAGACTCTGCCCAACAACTTAAGATCATTTAAAAGAGAGTTGAAGCGATTATAGAAGCTAGGAAGAGATTCTCCTTTTTCAAAAGCAAAGAGTTCATAATTTCTAACAAGAGCAATCTTTCTGCTCTTTTTAACTTCATTTGTACCTTCATACAAAACACACAGAGTGGACCACATCTCTTTGGCAGTAGAGAGATTTACCAGAGAGTGGTACACTTCATCAGGAAGAGAGAGAGCAATGATAGTTCTAACTTTAGAATCTAGAGACACAAGCCGTTTTTCCTCATCAGTGTATTTCTTAGGATTTTTAAGAATGTAACGACCAGTAGCAGCAGATTTTTCTTCATCAGACGAATCATCAGAATTATCTTTTTCCATGGTTTCTTTACCAGGCCTCTGCGTTTCATAGCGAGCCCAAACTCTGGGGATAAAGGGTCCCTCTTGGAGAATGGTTGGATATCTAGTATCCACTCCTTCCATGAACAGCATCATGCGGCTTTTCCACAAAGAGAAGTTGTTAGCATTGAACTTAGGAGGTTTTGAAATGGAGCCATTTTCAGAAAAGTTATTTTGAAAAGAGTTTTCAACGGTAGAGGAAGAGGAGGCAACCATCGCAGATCAAGTTTATGGAATTAAACTTTCTGCTCTGATACCACTTGTTAGTCCCAGATGGCTAACCAAGTATTGTAGAAGGGGGGGGGGGGGGTTGAATACAATACTCAAAATTTTCACAATTTTAATTCTATTATTGAAAATCTTTCAACAAGAATTACACATAGAAAACTTAAGACTGTTGCGGAAAAGAACAGATAAACTATTCTAACAATCTTACACAAAGTATACTAACAAAATAACTAAGAACACTTAGAACAAAGCTATAAAGTTTTTCAAGCAAACTGGAAATTCTTGCACTTAGAGAAATCTTCCAGTTTGCGTAGAGCACACAGTAATCTTCAAAGTCTCTCAAGATATTTGTAGTTTCTGCATGGAGAGGTCTTCCTTTTATAGTGACAAGGAGTGTGTTAGCATTGAATGCTTGGGACACATGTCATCTTCACACTTGCTGAGGATGTTGACTTCTGGAGAGTTGTGAAGTCCTTGTCACCTTTCACAAGGTACAGTCAGAAGAGCCCATGCATGAGAAAAGAGCTTTGCATGGAAATGGATAATAAGACAAAATGTCACTTTATCCATGTAGAAAATCTCTTCTCAATTTGTCTTCTAAAGATTGCACCACCGAAGGAAGCTTGGGATATGTGACACATCTTTGGAGAAAGCATCTTTGAAACTTCTTTGAGATCCCACCGATGATAGCCTTGTGATATGTGACACATCTTTGAGATGTGTGACATCATCTTTGGGATATGTGACATCATCTTTGGAAAAAACATCTTTGAGACTTCTTTGAGATCCCACCGAAATTGGACTTCCATCGGTGGGATTCTTTGGCCGAAACAGAGAGTAATTTCGGTGGAGATGTGTCCACCGATGTGTGAGAACACCATCGGTGGACAATGACTTGTATGTGTTGAGAAAAGATCTTTCACTTCCACAATGAGAGAATCTTTAATCTTGACTTTTGGTTGATCTTTGACTTCACCAAACATTTGCTATCTTGTACAAGCCATTACAAAGAACCATGCATCCAAAATTTCTCTAAGTATAAAATGTTTTTCAAAGTATAAAAGGAGATCATGAGGTCATCTTCAAATCTTGATGACCCAACAATTATACATAACCCATCGGTTGCACTAAAATTCTAACTTAAGGCTTTCGACTAAATCACCTCGAACTGACACCAGAGTTCGACGTCACCATACATTCTTTAAACTCCAACTTTCACTTTCTCAGACAATTCGTTCACACATAAGCAACAGCTCACATTCTTTAAGGATTTCACATCTATTCCACCCCATTTTGACTAATACATCAATCATCTTCTTTACACTTCCAATGATCCCAAAATATGCTTACTTAGCGGCTCTTACAACTAAAAACACTTGGTTCCGCCTTTGGGTAACTACCCACCACCACTGCGTGATGCTATCCCGAACATAATCATATCACCACGTCAACTTACACCCTACGTGCTCCAACAACCTGGTTAACACTCGAACGCCTCATCCGAAACCCCCAAAAAGGCTTCCCTCTGATGCTTTCTCTTTCTCTAACATCACTTCACTACGACGCTAGCTGGCACATTTAACTTGGCAATTATTGCCACTACATAACTGTACATTCATCACTCATAACATCACACTGCAGACCAAAACTCTCTTGGCCATTCAAACACAGTCTAAAAATAAAGCATGCAATTCATATAAATGAAACATCCCAAAAACGGGTCCCAAAATTTCATTACATTAAAAACAAAAGTGGTTGGCGGAAACAACCTACACAACTGAGAAATAAACTAAACTGTACTATAGTGTCGCTATACTATCAAACTGCCTCGCTAGCTCCTTGCTCACTTGCTAGAGCCTTTCATCACCTGCTTTCCTGAAAAGGTTTTAGTTTGAAAATGCGAGGGTTAGACCATAAGGTCTAGTGAGTCCCTCCTAACAGTTATCAAAGCATTTAAAACAATTTATCATTTTCAGCATAAAACTTTCATAAAACTGTTCAGATAAGTTCGCTTTCGGATATAGATCCGCCCCTTATAAATTGACACCCTGAAGTCACCCTAAGGTGACAACGAGTCAGTCGCATGCTGCCTTACAGGGCCACTTCCCTTGGCATAAACGGGAACACCCTCCCGGCACGAGCTGGCGGGCCACCCCCCCCCGACTTAGTCAATTTACATCAAAACAATGTATGCATACATCCCACGTAAATTTTCAAACATTAATTCACGCAACTAAAGCATAAGCATAAAGCATGGCATTTCTCATCATATATTCGCTTTAGAAAACATATTAAAAGTCACACGTTTTAGTTTAGATAACTCACCTGGTACGTTTGCTTGCTTTTCCCTACTCTGCTCTTTACTTCCAAAATGTCTACCTGAACGAGGGGACAGATTTATAAGCTGACTAGGACTATCCGGACACTTCTCACCTGACACACAACTTTTCCGGATAGGCTACCGGGTAAACCACACTTTCCGGACATCACTACTTTTCCGGACAACAACGCTTTTCCGGATGACTCTCCTATCCGGACACATTGAGACTACCGGACAACTTCTATTTTCCGGACGATATACCTATCCGGATGGCTCACTTATCCGGACGACTAAACTTATCCGGACAACACAATATCCGGACACCTGCTACAACCCGACCAAGAAGTTTCCCGGACACTCACCCGGACACCTTCATACTTGAAGGTTTCCGGACGAACGCTGGAAGGGTTTTATGGTCCGAAATCTTACTGAACACTTCGAAAACAGTGGGATAATGCAACAAATCACTTACTTAAACATCTTCAAACAATTCCCATTAACTTTACTGAATAATCTCGATTTAAAAGGGTGTTTAAATCTCCTTCAAGGGTCTTAAAATGACTTTATCAATAAACTCTTAAACTATCCAATACTCATCCAACATATCTTAAATGGGTTATAGATTAAGAAGTTATCTGTGGATTCCTTGCAGGAAACGAATCCTAACACACACTTCTTGTTGATTTCAAAGGATGATGATGGTTCTTCCCTTCTCAATGCTCCAAAGCTCCAAAACTCTTCTATCCCTCTTTCTCTCAATTCAGCCGCCAACACAAGGATGAAGGCACTCCTAGGGCATTGTGCCCTAATGATTGGGTCATAAACCACATTTTCCTTATTTACACTAAGGCCCCCTCAACTTTCAGCATTAATGAAACCTTCTCAAATATCCTAAACTCTCTTTACCAACTAGCCCCTCAACTTCTGCTTTTATTAAAACTCCACACCAAACGCAAAACACTTCGAAAAAAGGTCTGGGTCGTTACGGGGTCAATAACGATGACGGTGAACGGACAACGATGAGTGGTGTGGGGTTTGAATGTAGGGTTTGCAAATGGTAATACCGATTTAAGTTCTTTTTTACGTTAAATCATTTCTAGTCGGTTAGAAATATTTTTTTTGGATTAGAATGATGTAAGTAACTAGTTTTCAAAACTTCACTGGTTTATTTATTTAAAAGAATTGTGCAGTGATTTAATCTTTAAAGTTGGGAAGTTCAATGATTTATTTATTTAAACACAAGTTCAGGAATTTAATCATTCAAAATAAAAAGACATTGGTGATTTTTCTGTCTCAGTGACTCGGAAACATATTGACAACGTGACTCTCATGGGTGGGGACCTAAAGACTAGATGGTGCAAGGGGGTTCCAAAGAAAGTTAATGTCTTTCTATGGAGGGCTAGTTTAGAGAGATTGCCAACTAGGCTCAATTTGTCCAAAAGGGGTTTGGAGTTGGATAACATTGGTTGTGCCTCCTGTACTTCAAATGTTGAGTCAGAAAATCACGTTTTTTGCTCCTGTGAAGTGGCGATGGAAGTGTGGAGGGCGATTATGAGTTGGTGCGAGGTGGCCATACCTCGAGTTCTCTCAATTTCCGAGTGGATGTCCTGGGTAGATGATGTGCACATGGCAACTAGGCGCAAGGAAAGATTGGAGATTGTGGTGCTAGCGGCATGTTGGCTCCTTTGGAAATACAGGAATGATTTGGTCATGGGGTCGGGTAAAATGAGGAAGTGCGAGCTTGTCGATTCTATTAAGTCGGCATCTTATCTTTGGGCTAAAAGTAGGATAAAAAAGTTTAATGTTTCTTGGCCGGTTTGGCTTTTAAATCCGTTGTAATTTCCCTAGTCTTTGCTTTTTAGACTTCGGTTGTTTATAATACATAGCTGTTCAAAAAAAAATATCAATGGTTTATTTATTAAAAGATAAGTTCATGAATTTAATCATTCAAAATAAAAAAAAATCAATAATTTATTTATTAAAAAACATGTTCATGTATTTAAAAATTCAAAATGAAAATATTTCAATCAGTATTCATTCAAAAATAAGTTAAGGACCTAATCCCTAAAATGGAAAAATTCTTTCGGTTCTTCTAGATATATATATATATATATATATATATATATATATATATATATAGGGTAAGACTATTTTGAAACCCTCTAAAAGGTTGAAACCCTTGAAATCCACTTCATCACCATTGATCTAAAAATTTGACGGTTGAGATCAAGTGAGAGATAATGCACGATCCACTAACCTTAATTTTAGGAGATTATTTGCTTGATCTCAACCGTTAAATTTTTAGATCAATGGTGATGAAGTGGGTTTCAAGGGTTTCAAATTATATATATTAAATACTCATAATTTTCGAAATAAGTAACATTTACATTTTGCATTAATTGAAGAGCAATATTACTCTTAAAGCAGAGAGATTTTTGTTCATCTCATAATTAAAAGTAGAGGTGGCTAATAAGACTGGTTTTGGGTCGGGAAGGACTAGAATCGGTGACGGTCTTAAATAGTGATTCCGTAATCAGTCCCGCATAACCGGTCTTGATCTCAACTAAAAAATGAAGACCTGGTTAAGGTGTATGACACCATGAGGACCGGTCCCGGTCGGGGCCCAAATCGGCCCCACTTATTTATTTATTTTAAATTGATTTTTACATATAAACAAGATTTTGAGAATTTGGTCAATCAAATACATTAACAAGTTTTTATTATAATTGGTTCAATCAAATACACTAAAAATACGTTTATGTTATTGGTCAATCAAATATACTTTAGAATATTTAGTTGGGTCAGCCGAATACACTAAAAACTACGTTTTTATTATAACACACTTAAGAAAATACAGTTAAATATACATTTTGGTCTTCAATTAAATACATTTAAGATATACTTAAAAATATATTTTAAAAATTAAATCAAAAATCGGGTCGAGTCAGGCCTTGCTTTTGGTGGAAAATCATAATCGGTTAAGGACCGACAGTCCCAAGTAGGTCCCGTTCCCGTTTCTCCACGAATCTCGTGCCGAACCAGGTCCATTTGGCCATCTCTAATCAAGAGTAGAATAAGAAATTAGACAATTACTTTTGAAAGTTGACATTTATTTTAGGACAAACTAAAAAGGAATTGTTAACAGTTATCTTAAAACTATTAACTTTTTTTTACATTAAGCCATGCATGAGTTAATTTGTTTGTCTAGCTAAATCTGTTTGTCTGAAGGACGGGAGACCAATAGATTTAAGGGAGGCAAGAGAGATAAGGTTGGATTATTTCTAATATTGATTTGTTTGAGGTGAGAATGGAGACAAGTGAGGGGTCATGATTTATTCCATGTAGCCATTGTAGCTTAATGATTAAGCCGTAAAGAAACATTGTGTATTATGTATGATTGAACGAATAAGCCATCTACACCATTAAATACATTAAGTTGTAAGTAAAACAACCATAAATTTTATTTAGCACCAACTTTTATATAGTTCCAAAAGGTATGTTTAAGGATCTATAGTTAAAACCAATGTTCTAAAAAACTCGCCGCATAGCCGCCATGATGCGCCATGGATTCAAGTCTTGTGTCTCATGCCACGTTAAGCCCGTGGCACGCCATGGTCTAATGCGCAGTTTTCGTAATGCGATATTTGATTTTTCTTTACGTTTTTAATGTGTTATTTGCAAGTTTTTTAATATATATCCTAATTTAATTTGCTTATTAGTATTGACTCATTGAGTAACACTGCAAAACATATGTTTTTATATATAATATTATATATGAATTAGAAATTTGACGCCATAAGTCACGCCTTGAAAACGCTATGGCTTCGCCGTGGCTCCTAAGGCTTAAGGCTTGGTCTCGCCGCCACGCCACGCGTCACGCCATTTAGAACCTTGGTTAAAACTCATATAGGTATTGTAAAACTTGACCATTTTCAATATATGTTACTCTGAATAAATACTTTTCAAGTTATAAATACCTTTGAAACTACAAATCTTTAAATACATTCTCTAAAACAATGTTTTTAACCAAAGTACCTTTATTTATATTACTTTTCAATTTTTAAATTGATAATGCTCTCAAACATTATTAAGAAGATAAACCCTAACCTTCATCCTTCATTCAAAGCGATGGGTAAAGTATGTGATAACATTGGGTGTGTTTCAATTTTTGACCTAACAATTTGTATCAAATTTTCTTTTGTGTTGTAATTATAATGGTGGTCAATTTCATTTTGACTTTTTAAACCATGATTTTTACATGTTTATAATATCTTTTAAACAGAAATAAACCTATTTTATACAGAAATAATATATATTATATCCAAAATCCAAATTTTTTTGTAAGACTTCTAGGATTATTACCAACTAAGTTACCAATGGATTACTCATGATCTTGTTTACTATTTGTCTCTAATTAAAAAAAATTTATTGCTCTCTTGATTTCATTTTATTAAATCTCATTGATTTTTGTCCCCTCGTTATAATGATATATTTGTTTGAATTAAAATTAAAAAAAAACTAAATAAAGTTAATCAAATCCAACAATTTGTAAAGATTTTTGTTTTGAAAAAACAGTATTGTGTGATAATACTTGAAAACATATTACTTTTATTACGTGTATGATTTTGTCAAATACGTTTATACAAGAAATTGGTAAATTATCTTTTGTTGTTGCATCTACAAATTGACTATTTTTAAACCTTTATATAAATACATATATATATATATATATGTGTATATAGAGAGAGAAAGGTTCAAACGAGGAGCGTAACAATTTACGAGAAACGCGAGGAGCACCGCCCATGTACTGAATCACATTCGATTCACTACTGCCGAATCACATGTGATTCACAACTGATCGGGGGGCTTCCGCCCATGTAGTGGATCACATGTGATTCACAACTATGATTACAATTCGGACACGCGCGGTTTGTCTTGCGGTTTGCAAAAGCGCGCGGTTTGTCCCGCGGTTTGTGTAGTGAATCACATGTGATTCAGTACATGGACGGTGCTCTTCGCATTTTCTTAAATTGGTGCGCTCCTCGTTTGAACTCGTCTCTCTCTATATATATATATATATATATATATATATATATATATGTGTGTGTGTGTGTGACTGAGTGAAAAGGTAACTACCACCAATATAAGATATTTGTATTAAAACGGGTTTAAAAAGGAAAAAAGTTTTTGCATACTCTTGTACAAGGTTAGATTTTTATAAAAGTTGACATTGATCGGTACCAATCCTTTCCTATAAAGTCATATTATAATATTACTGTTTTACATTGATATTTTTATAACAATATTATTATATATATCAAATGGTGCATTTATCATCTCACAACTTGTTCCTTAAAAAATCTAACCTTTTAATAACAATAACAATAAAAATCTAACCTTTTAAAGGTTCTTGGAAGATCAAACCAAAAAGATTTGATAAGATATTGTGTAGAAATCACTTTCATTTTAAGTAATATTTTGATTTTGTATATGTTTAGGATATACAACATGTATTTGAGAATAAGTGGGCAAACACTGATCAACGCCAGGGGATGCATCGACCGATTTGTACCACTGATGGCACATACTGACCCTCATCAGTGTTATTGAAAGAACATGCATGAATGTCACAGAAACACAGTAATAAATAACCACTGAAATCTACTTGACATTAAAGTTGTTAGTGCCAACTCCTCTTAAACTTCGTTTTGGTTTCTGCCCCTGGCCACTAGGGGGCACGACCCCTTGACCCCTGACGTATGACAATATTCGACGACCCTGGGTTCTAACTTTCTTATACAAGTGTGCATTTTGCACGTCTTAACGTGTATTATACTTTAACTGTCGACCCCTTCATTCTCTTGTGAATTCAAAATTGTACCAAACGACCCTATGATTCACTTAAATCATAATATCACATTTTTAGATATACAAAGTATCCGTTTTTTTGTAAAATTTATTTACAAAATGATTTTTTTTTCTCATCAACAATTTTTACAAGATACTAAGATTTATTGTAGTCTATTAATATTTCAAGCTTTTCTTATTAAAAAGTATTTTAAACATTATATCTTAGTTGTTTACCAAACACTTATACGGATAAGCGCTTACCGGTAAAATTAACACTATCACTTACTTACCGGGTAAGATTTTATTCCACCGAAACGATATCGTAAGCAACGATTTTTCCGATAAGCGCTAACCGTGGTAAGAGTTTTCACAATCACTTACCGATGTAAGACTCTCGGTCCTTGGCTTAGCTTTTTTTTTGAACGGCAGAAGTATATTAAAGAACAACTAGCAAGAAGCTAGAAATAACAATTACAAGTAAGAGATAGACAGAAGAGGGTTTTGTAGCCAACCTACCCAATTAATATTACATTTTCTACTCCTATTTGTAACCCAAAAGAACGACTGAGTAACAATGTTATCCCACAACGTCACTTTCTTAGGCTTAGAAAGCCTAAAGAGAGTCCCATTTCGAAAAGACCAAATAGCCCATAACGCCGTCAGAACAACCGCCTCAAAACAGGTCGACTCCGTTTTATTCAAACGCAAAGATAATAACCAGCCAATCCACTCTGAATTTGACCTAAACTCCGGAATATCCAAACTCCACCATCGACCAATTTGCTTCCAAACATCCCGAGCCATTTGACAAGAGAAAAACAAATGACCCACCGACTCAATCTCCATATCGCAAACCGGACATAAGAGGGAATGCACATCAATTCCTCTTTTATCAAGGTTCTCTCGAGTTGGAATCTTGTTCAAACTCAACCGCCAGGCGAAAACATTAATTTTGATAGGAACTAACCGATTCCATCTAGTAGGAGGAGATTCTACCACCAAAATTTTAGAGTCAATGTAACTACGAGCGGAAGCCACCGAAAACTCACCCGACCCGTCAAGAGACCAAAACCATCTATCCCTTTGGTCAGAAAGACAGACACTATCTAGAATCTCCCGTAAAGCTGACATCTGCGACTCCTCTACACCCCCTCTCGGCTCTCTACGCAACACTGAACCCCAATTCCCCAAGTTCAAACGATCTTGTACCAATGCCAATTTGTCCCTTGGCTTAGCTTTTACCGGGTGAGATTCTTGGTCCATGTCATATTCATCGGTAAGGTAATGTGACTTGGTAAGTGCTTACCCGAGTAAAAGAGCGTTTGATAAACGGCCCCTCGCTCGCCGACAGAAACTCATCTCAAGCTCCCACCACGATAATGTTCCATTACCATCATCGATGAAACCCATCCCACTCCGGTCACCGCAACTCTCCTCCCACCTTGGCCACCGAGAAACGCCACCGTCATCAAAGCGTGATATCTACAATCAAAAGGAGTAGCAGATAAATTGGAAACACCTACACCCTAGATTTAGCAACCACATCGAAGATTAACAATGACGGCACAATGATTCAACAACCCCATTGAAGCCTGAAGCTTTTGTCAATGGCAGTTGCCATTTCGTCATAGAAAACACTCAGACTCAGACATCCTCAACCAAAGTTTACTGGCAGCTACTAAGGATTGTTAAGTTTGGAACAAAAGGTGCAACAAAAATTAAACGTTAATAACCACAAGGCTTGTGGCGTACTGGTTAAGGTTTGTGGGGGATGTGGCTAGTAACCCATCTACCCCAAGTTCGAATCCAGACGCTTTCAACTTGTGGCCATTGGGGATAAACTCAGGGCTGCACGCTTTAGCAGCTGGGGCAATTGCCTCACCTTGTCGGGATTAGTCGGGGCAATGTTCTCGGATACCTTTCCAAAAAAAATTACTCTAATAGAATAGAAAACCAAAGTTTTGTAAACTTAAGGAACGATTTTTGTAAATTACTCTAATATTAAATCTTATCAAATCAAATGTTATACTTCTCCAACAGCATTGTTAAAAAAAATTGGGTTTTTGTTTGTTATTCTTCTTCAACAGCATTGCTATCTTGCTTGCTAAAATAGAGATTCATGGATTCTCTATAATTCTCTAAATAAGAGAGAGAAATAATTATTTTATTCAACCCACCAATAACATAATTCTTTTATCATTTTATATTAAGTTTTTTTTAAAGTGTATTGGGAATATAAATTAGAGAATATTATATAATATAATTTGTGTTATAATCTCTAAAATAGCAAAGCAATTGGAGAAGAATGTAACACATTTTATAGATTTTAACTTTTGATTCTCTATTTTAGAAAAATTACAACAAACCAGTTGGAGATACTAGTGGAACGTTGGTAGTTTCAAACTATGTTAATATAGTTTTTTAAAAACTTAAATATTTTAATCGAGTTGCTCTACCTTTGTATCTATCTCATGCTTTATAAAGTTAGACTAGTTAAGAGGATCTTCAACAGTATTGTTAAAAAAATTCTAAAATAGAGAATGAAAAGTCAAAATTGCTAAAATTATTTCCTTTCAACTTCAACAGCATTGCTAATTTTTTTTTTCTAAAATAGAGAGTTCTTTATATTTAGCAAACCATAGAGATTTTTTAGAGATTTTCTATTTTAACAAAACATATAGCAAGGCTGTTGGAGACATATAGCAAACCAAAAGCCACTTTTTCCTATTTTAGAAATGCTGTTGGAGATGCTCTTAGACTATCCACGTTGGTGATCTCAAAAATGAGATCATCAATAAGACAAAAACACTTTTTAAAATAAATAAATAAAAAAGAAAATAACCAATCCAATCCCTTGCAATCTGCATCGCTCAACGAACCCAGATTGAGCAAGTTCAACACTTTAATTTTTTTTTAAAATTGACACATGTCAATTCCATATTGGTTGGTTTTAGATTTTTAGGATAAAACTTATCTAATTAAAAATCAGACTTTTACAAATAAATTAAAAAATAAAAAATATACCAAAATTCATGGTTTTCAATTCCCTACAAATAGAGACCAATCTTGACATATTTTCATCACACCAATTTTTCTCTTCATTTCAATCCTCTTGTTATCTTGCTACTTTCTTTCAATTATCTGTTATGGATCCAGACTTCACAAATCTTCTTTCGAATTTTCAACATCCTGATAGTTCTCAGTATCACCCAAACACACAGAAGATGATGGTCAATACACTGAGTTTTCTACTGAACGGATTGCAAACCTATCCCGCTATATGTCTAACAGGGAACAACTTCGTAATATGGAAGCTCATACCGCTCTAAAAAGTGATTTGATTGAGCATATATGGCAAAAAATGGGTCAAAATAATTAACTACGGTTATTTATGTATTTCAGATATCTAATTTCGTACTTATTTTTATGACTTGTTTTATTTAATTTCAGTTGTATGGTATGTTTTTTTATAATTATAATTATGTAATTGTTCGTTCGTTTAATTTATATTTTATACTTATAATTAAAAAAAATAATTATATGTAAAAAAAATAAAATATATAATTTTTGTAAAATAATATTGTAGATTAGATTGGATTGTAAGGGATTGTGGTTTGGAGTATGAAAATTTTGAGATTGGATTGGAGTTGAATATTATGTAAATGAATGAGAGAGAAACTAATATTTTAATTGAGATTGGATTGGTTGAAGATTGTTGTTGTGGATAGTCTTAGCCATCAACAATATTTAGAAAATAAATATTTTATATTTTTTTGAGTAAATTATGGATTTAATTTCTATGTTATGCCAATTTTTATAAAAATGATCTTTAGACTTCATTTACGACGTAAATTGCCTGATACCATGATTATTTTGACGGGTTTGGTCCACGAACCAAGAGCATCTCCAACAGATTCTCTATAGTTTCTCTAAAATAGAGAACCAAAAGTCAAAATCTCTAAATTAAATTATATTTCACTCCAACAGATTTTCTATTTTATAGATTTATCATTAATTATATTATTAAAATATTATAATTTATCATCCCAATGCACTTTTTTTTTTAAAAAAATATATAAAATGATGATAGTTTAATTTTATTGGTGGAAATCAATAAAATAATAATTTCTCTCACCTCCCATCAAGTTTAGAGAATTCTTTAAACTTGAAGTTTTTTCTTGTTTTCTCCATTTTAGAGAACAAGATAGAGAAGTTGTTGGAGACAAATAGAGTTTTTTCTTGTTTTCATGGCTTCCATATTCATGCTCTTGGTGATACCACTAATGGCTGCATCTCCACTGGTACTCCTTGTATCCATAACAGTCCACTTTTCGTTTTGAAAGTTTCACTTTTGAATTATGAAATTGACCTAGGGTTTCTAACTTTTTAGTCAAATGTTGACATCTTACAGTCTGATGAATTCATCACGCCCTAAATTTGAATGTGATCCTGTAGTATTGAAATCTTATCAGTTAATTTTGTTTACTTGTGTGATTATACTCCAATTTTTGGTTTGATGGGTGATTGTGATGTGGGGTATTCTTATATGTTTATGTGTAATTTTGTTCTAAAATTAGGAAAGAAGATGGAAAGATAAAGAAGATAAGAGAGGGAGGTTGATGGTTGGCGGTGAGATTGCCGGAGAAGATTGTTAGTTGTGTAAGTTGTTGGTCTTCTTCTCCGACGACAACATTTGTTCCTGTTCTCTGGCGACAAATCCAACTCCAAATCAAGCCCAAATCAAAAACTAAATCTAAAATCACAATCCTAATAAAAAACGAAAACATATCCTAAAATCAAAATCCAAATAAAAAACTTAAACTAACCCCTAAATCAAAACCAGGAAATAATCGAGGTGGAGACAGAACATAATGCTTAAATACGATTGCTTGAAGAAAAACCCCCATAGAACCCCTCCCCCTAACCATCCGATGTTTCTCTTCGTCCCTCTCCTTTCTCTTTCTCGAGCATATATGTGAAATAACATATTTGTCTTTGTTGATCACATATCCATCAAGGTTTTGTGTGTGTGAAATCACAGATTTGACCAAATATTTCTCCTCCATCGTCCCTTACTCGACTGTCTATTGAGTTAGGTGTGAGATGTTGCAGGTCGGGGACGGAAAAAGACCAGGGGAGAAGAAAGAAGTCATAGGTTAAAATAAAGGGAAATTAATTAAAATACCCAAAGTGTAACACCCCGATTTTTGGAAGATATCGATCTTTTATGATAAATAAGAAAAATAGGATTTTGCATTGAATCCTAGATTTGATGGTCTTGTTGGATGGGGAATTCAAATACGAATCCAACAGGCCTTTTCGGAGCGAAAACGACGCTATAACGACGAAGTTATGGCCAAAACAACTTTCGGTACAATCTCGGCTAAAGTGACCAGCGAAAGTGACACTTGTGTCACTCTCGCCGGTTTTGTACCGAGAGCCATTTGACCACGGCGAGAGTGCCCAGCGAAAGTGACACTTGTGTCACTCTCGCACATCACTTTAGCCGTCGGGTACCTGGAGCATAAATACGAGATTTTAGCCTTAAACTTCATTTCCTCATATCTCACTCATTTCGCCTCCGTTTTTGACGATTCAAATTGCCATGGTTTCGATTTTTAGAGCTTTTCAAGGATAAAGTGTTAGTTTTGAAGTTCATTGGAAGATTCAAGGGTGTTTGGTGGTGGTAAGTCTCTCAGTTCTCGCTCTCGAATCTCTTCTCTTCTCTCCAAATCGTTTCCCCTCTTTCCCTCACAAACCCTAACTGATTTTGGGACTTTTTTATGGAGATTAATGTGTTCCTTCTCCATTTTATGCTAGTGGTTTCATTTATTGATGTAAGAGCAAGTTTCATCCACAACACTAGAGATTTTTGGGGTTTTCTAGGTTTTCATCAAAACCTAAGTGGTGAGTTCATCCTCCCAGCTTCTATACTTTCATATGAGTTATAAATGCTCCATTGATGGCTTCCTAGTTTGTATGCTTAACAAATATTGGTTTGGATGATTTTGGGTAAGTTAGGTTAATATTGGGGTTTTGGTCAAAATGGAGATTTTTATATAAGATGTTTGGGGAATGGTTTTAAAGTGGTTGAATATGAATATTCATGGTTGGAAATTTATGTATCTAGATTTTTGGAAGATTTGGTTTAAGGATTCGTGTTGCATCAAAGGAGCTTACGTTTGGGGAAAATCTAGATTTAGCCTAAATCTAGCAAGGTGAGTTCAAGTTGATTTGTGAAAACTTTGTACATGCCAAAAATGTTATTTTCCAAATAATTGCGTGTTTTACTTGAAAATATCAATGGTTGAGTTATTTGGATAGTTTAACTCTTTTGAAATATTTATCTCCTTAAATGTTGTAAAACACCCATATTTGAGACTTTGGATATTTTGATGTGTAGAAATCATAATATGTCTTAAAAGATTAATTGCTCAAAATTATGTCTATTTGGTGGTTTAACCATGTTAGTGTAATTGATTTTATAAACCATGTGGAAATACACAAATTAGTATCAAGGGTCATTTTGAGGATTTAAAGGTGTGAGTCCTTTTGGGAAAACCCTTTTGTTTAACTGTGTCGGGTTTTGGGTTAATAACGATTTTGTGGTACTTGTTTACCCAACTGATGTTTAAACGCATTTTATGCGATGATGACCGTTATATAAGGGTCTAGCGAGTTTGGAGCATTTTGCTCGGGTTTGTCTTTGAGAAAGTTTGGGGACATTTGTCCGGTTTTAAATGGCTCAATGTGGAGTTTTATTTATGGTTGCATTTATTGCAACTTGATGCATTTTATTTCTCATTATTGATATTTACATGCTTTGGTGTTTTTTGTCATTCCGGGTTGAGCATGTTTTGTAGACTGTGTTGCATTGGATCCATAGGCATGTGAGTTAGTCTTTATTTGATGGTCTATCTCTTTGTGCACGAGGAGTGGACTATGAGGACGCATGGTTATATGTGTTAGGCAGTGGGGCCACCAGCGAGTAGGCAATGGGGGACATTGGAGTCCTTGAGGTGTAACTCGTCTAGACTGGATATGCAATGTTGTCCCTGTAAGTCCTTGAGGTGTAACTCTACGGGGTATGCAATAAAGGCAATTTATCTATGGTTTGAGGTTGTGATGTCTTTATGGCATGGGAACTAGGACCGATACTTGAGGTGTAATCCAGTAACATCATAAGTGACCTAACTTTGTGTGCCCGTCACTTTCGATGGAATCGGGTCTCCCCCGTCACCGAAAGGTGTGGTTTTTGGGTATAAGATTTTATCCATATTTTCGGCGACGCGCTTTATTTATATGAAATGTTTTCATGGTTTATTGGCGGAGTTCTACGCCTCGTCCTTATTGGACGTTTTGAATATCGGGTTTTATTCACGTTTATAATTACTTGGGATATTTAACGTCAAAGCACGCTTTGAGTGAGTTGGGATTGGAATTCATTTTGGAAAACGCTTTATACATTTTGGGAACTTTTCTCATAGATTTTGTGTGCGTTGGAAAATGAGTCGTTTACACCCTTTCATAAACCATTTTGGAAATCATGACTTATGTCGCAAACTTTCATTCTACAAATTATATAAATCATGTTATAAACTCTTGAACTCATTAGGCGTTAGCCTAACCTTTTTATTTGTCGGCATGTGCAACAGGTTCAGGTTGGGAGTAGTTCTAGTGACACTACGAAAGGTAGAGTGCTAGTAGTGTGCTCGAGAGGTGAATTGGTAGTGAAGTCTTCCGCATTGAGTTTTGGGGAATAGCAATTGTACTTGAGTTAAGTAACACCCGATGTGAACTTAGCCTTTGTATTTAAGACTTGAGTTATATGTATTGATGGAGGTATTTCCCGTATTGATTTATAGGGAGAAATCCTATTATTTTGGTTGTATTATCGAAAATTTTATTTAGTTGCTCTTTCCCAATTCGAGGGTGTTACACAAAGTTTGACTCTGACTTACCAAAATACCCACTTTCTCGCTGATTTTACCAAAATACCCACTTTTTCCGCGATGGGTCCCGTGATCGCGGACCAGTGCCCACGTGGCACCCATGTTTGGCCAAAATGTCCTGCGGAACCCCCCAACTATGCCCGCGGTGACATGATTGGCCCCTGTCCGCGATAGCCTTCCGCGATTGGTCCGCGATGGGTCAAAAAATTACAATTTTGGTCCTTTTTTGCACGAATCTTTGCATGCTTTTACTGTTTTTTTCCACAATTATTGTACTTTGAAGACCAATTTGTGGTTGCCATTCATCGAGAGGGAGGCTCGTATTCGTCGAGAAAAAGAAGAAATTCACCACATTATGCAAGACTTCGCAATTCTTCAAGCGAAGGTAAGCGACAATCAAAGCTGGATTGATCAAATTAAGGCAATTTTTCAGTAGGTGGTGGTACAGGTGTTGCTTTAGTACTTTGTTGTTTATGTGTTGTTGTTTTGTACTTTTCCAGTTCGACATTGTTGTTTCGTTCCTGGAGTTTTTATGTTGATGTTACATGTTGAAGTTTGAAAAGTGGTTCATATTAAAAATACAACTCCTAGATGTTATACAAGATTTTTCAGAACACATACATACTAGTCAGTACATTACAAAATTACCCAAATTTGAGACTGCGGCTAGACGATGGTTTGGTTTTTGACAATCCGGGTCGACTTCTTACATGCTCTGGCGAGACGAGTCTCAAAGTGTTAAGCTCCACTTTCTCGATGTACACTTCAATCACAGTATGGCCGTTAACATACTGGCGTATGTTGGCTACATCTTCGTCGGTACTCAATTCTACCAGTCCAGTCAAGAAGTCTGCATTCGGCCTCTTACAATACAACCTATTATATTTTGGTTCTTCATAGTCCAGCTCTTTCATGATCTGTTCAAGCAGTTGCATAGAAAGATCCTCCACATCTAACATGTCAACATAAATTTCTAGACCACAGAAATAATGTCTTCTGGGTGGTTCCGTGAAGTACCCACCATGGTGGACTTTCATGGTGAACAACTGTGGATATGCATCTGTTGATGAACATTAATTAATATAGTTAGGTCGTATAACAACGGTAGTAACAAGCAAAACTCAATGAAACATGCACACTAACCATATAACTCTTTGCCAGTGTCTGAAAGCGATTCAGATAAACGCCTAAAGCACCAAACATGAAGGTTTGGGGATGCCATGTAAGAATAATATGTTCCCGTATATGTGTTTTACGACTAATCTAGCGTGGGTTATTTATAGGTAAATGTGGATGCTTTTACTGCATGTTGGCTATTTTTGGTCCCTGTCTTTGCTCTAACACAACTTAGGTCTCTTTTGATTGTTAAATTACAACTTCGGTCCCTTATTTTACTAAATTACAACGTACATAAGTTATGTTTGATAAATTACACGGGCCGATAAAGTAGATAAAATCATGTTATATATCAAAACAAGAGCACTAAACATACAATATTTATCGTCCCAATCAAGGGAAATCAATGTTCAGATCAACGCTATCATATGATATAGTTCCATGTGGCTCAAGCTCCGACGGGCCCTGCGTGTTACTTAGTTGACTGATTGAACGTCTACTCCTTGGCACTGTTGAAGGGGCGAGATTTGAACACTCTCCACGAGTATGTCCTACGCATTGGCACCGAGTACATTTTCGCTGTATCGAACCTTCACCATGTGATGGACGTCGGTCGTTCTTTCTCGGTCTCCCCGCTCTGTTCTTAGTGTTTAACGGTGGATAACATGGCGGAAGGGGGTCGGGTGGAGACACCCATGCTTCAGGGGGGCCAACTGGATTTATTACCTCTGCGTATGTTGCCCGGTAAGTTTCGGACGTGAAGAAACTTACAGCCAAGTCGCCGCAATCTCTACGACCCATATGTCTTGCCGCAGCGATGGCATGGCCGCACGGTAACCCAGATTTTTGCTATTGGAAACATGAACAAACATGGTCGGTCATCTCGACAATCGCATCAAGTTGGTTATACCGAACCTGGTACCTCCCATACCCGATTTCGCTTACCCTCCATGTCGACGGTGACCCGCCTTGAGGAGAATTATCTCCTCCGCCGCTGGTGTGAGTCTATTATGCAGCTCAGCTCCTTTTCGGCGTCGAAGTTGGTACCACTCTTGTTGAAAGGCCCGAAAGTACTCCATAAGAGTAACAATCGGACATCTACGCGCAAAACGGGAGAGTGCATTCACCGACTCTGCACTATTGGAGGTCAGAATGTCATACCGTTGTGCAGGAAAATGGGCCGCGGACCACCTCTCCGGTCCAACATCGTCCATGACTTTGGCTGCTTTCTTGGCACTAACTCGTAGAACATTCATGTACCGGTCAAACTCCCGAGCCGTATATGCTTTGCATGCCTTCCAATAGACATCGTGGTAGGTGGTAATACATTTGTCTTGGGATTTGGTGTTCATCTCCAAATGTCGACAACATAAGGCGTGAGGGGCGTTTGGGTACATGGCAGAGATTGCGGCGCTTATGGAAGGAGCCCTGTCGGACATAAACACCAACCCTTGCGGGTCTCCGATAGCTTGTCTCAACATGGACAGAAACCAAGTCCACTCCTCCCCGGTTTCGGACTTGCCTTCTCCGAAAGCTACAAGAACGATGGAGTTATTCCCGTCCATGGCAACCGCCAGGAACATCATACCCAAGTAAGGGCCCTTTAAATGGGCAGCGTCTATTACTAGGACACGACGCAGATTTGCCACAAATGTGCGGATCTGCAAAAACGTAGGTAGTTTCCCTTTGTAAATGTTATAGTTTATAATGTGTAAACATATGACGTGTTAAAATACGTACCGCAGGTCCAAGGGCAACGAAGCCCATCTCAAACCGTCCATTTGAATCTATCCTTATCTGGGTGACCGTACCTGGATTGTGCAGCTGCAAATTATATAAATACCTAGGGAGTCGTTCATATGACTCCTCGAACGTGCCTCTGACCATTAGCAGTGCCCTGCATCGCGTACGCCAGCCTTGGTGGTAACCAATTGTGATCCCGTACTGCTGGTGTACATCGTTCACGATGTCCTTTGGACGCATTGACCTGCTAGCATCAAGAAATTTGTTTTTCAGTATCGCACCCAAAGTCCTTTTGGTGGCTTGTTTGTGGTTGGGATTCAGTTGCGTCCTCGAACAAGTGTGTTCGTCGTGCAAGTTTCTAATGACAAATATCCCTCATTTGTCGCCCACGGACCTCGCGTACAGCCTTCAATTACAATTTTCTCTCCCACATATAACTTTGTATCTGGTTTTGTCGGATCCCGGCGTGTAACTTTCGAAACCCTCTTCTATGAACTTAATTCCGACCTGTGTGGCCAAGTCATCATTCGAATCAAATATTTGACCTACTTGTACCCTTGAACTGCGCATATAACGTGTAGGTTCGTAGGTTTGTGTATGGGTATTCGGGTCTGGAAGAATAGGGGGCATATCAAAAAAGTCATTTAACTGACTAAATGATTTATTACTAGGGGTATATTCTTCGTCCTCATCACAATCGGTATTTGATCTGTCTATATCAAAATTACCCATTGTGAAAATATGGGTTTCGTCGTCGGCAACTCTAGCAAAGCGTTTTTCTTGGTCTTCTTTTTCTTCTTTTTCTTGTGGTTGTTGCTGTTGCATCTCCGGAACAAAATCAGGCTCCTCCATTTGAAGGTCTTCGTCATCACCTTCGTCATCACCGTCGTCATCACCTTCGTCATCGTCTTCATCGCACACCGATGAATCGGCATACATAAAAAGTAATTGAGGTCTTTCTGATTCGACTGCAAAGTGCAGAAAACCAGAGATATCCCCATCGTTGGATAACTCCACGAATGACCCATCACCATTATTAAACACTAACTTGCAAACAGCAGAAGGGTCGATTCCACATTTTTGCATGGCGTATGCAACAAACTTCTGATAAGTATAGTTTACTGACAATTTTACACCATGCTTAGATTTATAAGCAAAATTCCACTCATTGTTGTCTTGCACCCATTCACCATCGAAACAGAAAAATAGCTTAGCTTTTGCAACAGATGAACTCATTTTTTCAGTAGTATCTCAAAAACAAAATACTGAAGAAAGAAAGCAAGAAAGAAGTATGGAATGGGTGTGAATTATGGATTGCATTTTACTGATATTTATGGATGAAATATCATTGATGAAACAACCAACATTGATGAAACAACCAAAATTGATGAAACAACCAACATGAATTGCAACCACAAATTGGTCTTCCAAGTACAATGATTCAACATTGATGAAACAAGCCACTGAATTTTAACCACAAATTGGTCTTCAAAGTACAATAATTGTGAAAAAAACAGTAAAAGCATGCAAAGATTCGTGCAAAAAAGGACCAAAATTGTAATTTTTTTGACCCATCGCGTACCTATCGCGGACAGGGGCCAATCATGTCACCGCGGGCATAGTTGGGGGTCTCCGCGGGACATTTTGGCCAAACATGGGTGCCACGTGGGCACTGGTCCGCGATCGCAGGACCCATCGCGGAAAAAGGGTATTTTGGTAAAATCAACGAGAAAGTGGGTATTTTGGTAAGTCAGAGTCAAACTTTGGGTATTTTAATTAATTTCCCTAAAATAAATGGGGTTAGACAATTTTGCCCCTGAATGGGGTTACCTTTATCGGGAAGTAACAGAGTCAAATTCAATAGGGACCAACATTTGAAAGAAATGGAAACCACAATGATCTGAATTGTAATTAGTTTGAAATAGGGACTACTCTTGATAGTAGGTGGCAACCACAAGGACCAAAAATGTAATTTACTCTAAATTATAAGAACAAAAATATCAATTAATTACATACCATAGGGATGAAAATCATAATTAATATTGGGAAATTAATTAAAATGCCACAAGTTTGAAAGTGAGTTACCAAAATACCCAAAAAATGAAAAGTTTACCAAAATGCCATTTTTTTCCGCGGAGGGAGCCCTCTATAGCGGGCAGGGACTGAAAGTGTAAAATTTTGCAAGATTATTTACATTTTCAGTCCCCATAGCGGGCCATTGCGGGCCTCGATCGCGGGGGCCAGGGACTGAAAGTGTAAATATATCTTGCAAAAATTTTCACAATTGGTCCCTGCCCGCGATCGCGGGCTCTTATCGCGGGGAAAAATGACATTTTGGTAAGAAATTAATTTTTTAGGATATTTTGGTAAGTCCCTTTCAAACTTGTGGCATTTTAATTAATTTCCCATTAATATTTTTAAGCCGAAGGCCAAAATGTAAATAATAAAACTTGCAGGCCATATATTATTAAATCTTGGAGGGCCAAAAACAAATCTTCTCCTACCTAAATGCCCTTCCGTCGTCGGTCACCTTGACTCCCCTCATCGTTGGTGAAATCTTCTCCTCCTTTCGATAGCGTTTGGTACGCAAACTGGATGGGACGGGACGAGACTGGATTGGACGAGACGGGACTGGACAGGACTGGAGGAGATGATTTTAATTTATGTTTATCTATCTGATGTTGGAAAAAATGAGTATTTTAGTAATCTTATATTTTAGTCCCATGTTGTTCCACCTATTTTGGTGGAACAAAAAATCTTAAATTTTGTCCCATGAAAACTTATTTTTGTCCCATCTGATTTTTGTCTCATGGCATACCAAACATGGGACTAATTTTTTTTGTCCCATCCCGTCCCACCTAGTCTGCGTACCAAACATATCTTGTAAAAAAAATTATATTGGTTCTCACAAATTTATAAAATATTTGTAGTTCTCATTTGATTTAACTCCTATAATTATATTATCTAATGTAAAATTGACTAATTTTTTAACAATTTCTTTATGGTCATTTAACAATATTCAACTAGTTTTCATCAAGCATGATTAATTCATCAACTATCTTGTCAAACATTGCTTATCTATATTATATTATGAAAAACTCTTAAAAACAATCTATAAAGGCTTATGTACTGTTATTTAATGCTGATTACTTAAAATATCTTAAAAACAACTAACGAAGCTTTATGTACCACTGTTAATGTTAATTAATTAATTAGTTCTTATCTCTAACTCCTTCCTTTTAATTCTTATCTCTAACTCCCTACAAATTCTCAAATGGTAAACCCCTAAAAAAAGGATCATTCTTTAATCCTTATTAGTTACCTAATTAATCCTTATCTCTACACAAAACCGTTTTATAAAATCGACAATGATAAAAAGTAAAACAAAAATTAAAATCAAGATATATCGCGTTGCATTGCGCGAGTACCCTTCTAGTATCTTTTATATATATATGTATATATATATATATACATATATATGTTTTCATATATAATAAACCAATTTGATTCAGTTGACATGAGTTAATTCGATGAATCATTAATCATGGGTTGGAGACTTGGAGGTCGATAAACGTCAATTATATACATTTATCGAGATAGTAACATCGATAATGATTTATTTAATTAGTTGCTTCATGGCGTATTCGAGATAGTATATAATATTCGTATTTTACCTATTTTTCAAACAATGAATAAAATAACATATACACGTATTGGATAATTATTATATACACACAAATAAATACTATTTATATTTAATTAATTGGAGTGTAAAATTTGATTTAAAACATAATAGTATAATTTTTAACAAAATCCGTTCACAAGGTGTGTATGCATTGGCATGACTGAGGGGTGTTAACGAGCCGAGTCGAGTCGAGTGGCAGGCTATTCGAGTCGGCCTTGAAAAAATAATATCAGGCTCGAGCTCTACTCGAGCTCGATTAACTTTTTCAGATTCGGCTCGAGCTCGAACATTTTTTCAATGTTTGATCTCAAGCTCGATGCTCGTTTATGCGCTCGAATTCGAGATCGATTAACTCGTTTATTTACTCAAGAACGATAATTTTTATATTTTGATTATATAGTTTGTAAACATATGAATATGTTTGGCTCAAAAAAATGTAAGCTCGAATGGCTCGACTCGACTCGTAAAGTTTAATCGAGCTTTCGAACGAGTCGAGTCAAACATTGGTGTTATAGAGCTCGACTCATTAAGTTAAACGAGCTTTATTTTGTGTTCGAGATCGACTCGAGCTCGATAATTATTAGCTCGTTAAAAGCTCGACTCGTTAACACCCCTAGGCTAGGCATGACGCTAGTGAACTTCTCACCAACCTATTAAATAGCCGACAAGATGGCTCGAAGGTTACTTGCCCTCTTTTGCATCTTCTTCGTTCAATTGGTTTATAATTGATTGAAAACCTCCACTTTCTGTTTCTGGTACAAATTTCCCAAGATTATCAATAATGTTTTTTTTTTCTTTTAACGTTTCAAGCTCCATTCGTTTTTAGTTCCAAATTTCTCAAATACCAACTGTATCAAACTACTTTTTAAAGTGGTCCCCACTATCAATATTATAAAATAATCAAATAAAAATATATATATAATAACCTAATATTATAAAAATAATAGTATTAATTTATTAAATTTAGGTGATCTCACATCTTGCAAGACCCTGTTAATTTAACAAGTGTAAGAGTTTCTCGCAAGATCTTAAGAGCATCCACACACGTCTTGCAAGACCCCTTGCAAGACAACCCTCATCTTTCTAAATTAGAAAGGTTTTTCTCAAAATAGATATATTAAACAAAAGCATTTTTTAATTTAATTAATTTGTTTGTTTGTTTAAACATTAATTATTAATATTATAATTTATTAGTTTAGAAATGAGTTTAGACTTACATGTGTATGAAATGTGTTATTTCAAAGCTGATGTGACACTTTAAAAAAAAAGTATGGTGGAATGATCTAATGGTAACTTGTGTTGCTTAATTTTTTTTCACATGAATAGTAAAAGGCTACAAAGGGATCCAAGAGGATATATAAGATAAGGAAGATCGATACTGCATCAACATAATAAAATAACATATCTTGCTATTTCTAGTTTCTGAAGCAACTTAACCATACCTGGATACAAGACAAAAAACCCCTAAAATGGCAACCATCCCACCGCTGGACGATAAGGTATCACGGGACTTGAGCACCTCTCTGGTTGTCCGATTAATTAACTATAGGCATCATCGGTAACGAATTTATAAAATTATCGTGGTTGATTTTAACTACTTACTAACATTCTGTTGCCTACCTTCAAGTTCCGCCACCAACGAAATCGTTCAGGCTGAAATTCTCGGGAACTCGCCGCACTTCTTACACCTGGTGATTACCAGAATCCGTCGACACGACGGACAAGACGAGTGAGAACCAAGCCACTTATCAATACATCCGACGTGGAATCCGTGTCCGCACTGTGGCAGCAGCCGGATCTCATCTCCATCTGCGTACTCCGCCAAACAGATAGCACAATCACGGGAGGAAAGCTTTCCACCGTTGTCGTCCTTCGCCGAATCGTACGTGAATTTCGGTAGCGCATCAACGAACTTCTTCTTAATTCCTTTATTAGGCGACGGTTGGCCAGGTACTCGATTGGCGATAGATCCACGTCGGAGCCAAGCGCATCGAGCTACAACTATCAAACCTATAACACAAACCAGAGCACATAGTAGAGCAGCAAAGATAACTACGAAACCGGACTCCACGGAAACTTCCTCAGGCGTTTCCGCCACCGCCTTCGACGTTGAGTTGCCGGCGGTCGATAGGAATCTGTACGGACGAGTCATGATCCATTCAACTGCTCTGAGTAGTCTGTTTTTCTATGAAAATGTGTGAGAGCGAAACAGATCTCCAATGGTTTCTAGAGAGAGAGAGTAGCGGATAAGCAAGATTTTGAGAAGATGAAAAGGGTAAGGTTAAGTATATATAGGTGGAGAAAGACCGCTGTGCAGGGTGTTCAGCTGAGCTGAATCTGCAACGTGTCTAGTAACTGACAAGAGTTTTGATTCGGTGCTCCGCGGTTTCAGTATTACCCATGTACTCGCTTCTTCTTACTTTTTACATTTTTAGTCCTTCAAAAATAAGATTTACCCTTTTAGTCCCCTAATCAATTTGTTGATAGTTGATACTAGTTTTGTACTTTTGTTGTTCGAGGGTTGGGTTCCGGTAAGAAGATGAAGTTAATGTAAGAAGTGATTATCAACTATATGGGAAATGGATGCACATTAGGATGAGATGCACCGAAATAAAACGCAACGAGATGCAACAAATCAATTTCCTTCTAAACCGCAATTCATGAAAGAGCATTTAATTAAAAGTGATTAACGGTTCAGATCCACTTCGCCTGTTGTTGGATCCATAACTATTTTGTTAAATTTCGTTAAAAAAATTAGACGTACATTATCATTACAGAAATTTTTCCAGGCATGCAATTTCGAAGGTCAATCTATCCCTATCAATGTCACTAGCATTGTTGAATTATTTCATATATGTGATTAAATAGAAAATTAGTTAAGAACCAAATCTTAATTTATGATTGATTTTTAGAGACTTTTGTATCAAGTTAAAATACATATTTGCTAACCGTAGTGAGCCCCCTAAAAAGAGCCCTTGTTCCGGTAAGACCAAGGACGAACACTCATTATTTACGGCATGAACTACCAGGGTGTCTAATCATGTTCGTTTTCCATGATACATGTATGATGTATGTATGTGTATATTTATGTATGCAGTATGCATGCATACATGTACATATGTGTATACTTTTCATCTTATATTTGTGTTTTGTTATACATAAGGTAGCGTTTGATACGCGAACATGATTGGACTGGAGAAAACAATAGAGGGCAGGACTAGATGATACAGGACAGGACAGAACAAATGTATGTGTTTATTACGACTAGAACTAGATATGACAGAACTAGATAAGTTGCCTCTAAAAGTTATTTGATGATTTTATATATCATATAATAACTATAAATGACACAAATAAAGTAAATATTTAAATAATTTAACTTATAAACATTTTTACACAATTCTCATGTACATAAATACATACATATATAAAAATACCAAATTTGAATGGAAAATATAATATAATTAATGGAGGTTAAAAAAAACCTATTTGTACAAAGAAAAAACTATGTTTTATTCGGCTTGGAAGATCCTTATCAATTGGCGGAGGAACAGTAAAGATTGTTGTAGCAAAAATGGTTGTGGAGGTAGAATCAACGATGGTTGGTGGACGATGGTGGTTATGGAGGACGTGAAGATGGTGGATAATGGTGGTGGTGGCGGTCCACAATGGTGGAGGATGTAGTTATGGCCGATGCGGTGGAGGTAGTGGTGTTGGTGGACAGTGGTAATGGTAGTCGATTGTGTTGGTGGTTATTATGGTGGAGATGGAAGTGTTGGTGACCGACGGTACTGGTGGTGGCGATGGGTGGTGATGGTCAGTAGCCGACAATGACTGTGGCGGTAGAGGCAGTGATGGTTGGTGGATGACGGCGGTTATGAAGGATGTGAAGATAGTGGATAGTTGTGGTGGTGGAGGAGGTAAGCCACTGTGGTGGAGGTAGTGATGATGTGGTGTTGTAGTAGTAGTAGTGGTGGTAGCCAATGGTGATGGTGGTTATGGTGGAGGTGAAGGCGGTAGTGGCGATGGATGGTGGTGGTCGGTGGTCGATATATGGTGGATGGTGGTTGTGGAGGAGGTTGTTGTAGTGGAAGAGGAGGTGAAAGTGGCCGACAATGATCGGTGATGGCTATCGGTAGCCGTCGGTGGTGGTGGCGGTTGCAACTAGCGGTGGTGATCATTAAATCAAATGTCATATTAAAGTTATATATCAATTATCAAACAAATACCATATTTAGGTAATGTATTTCATCCTTGCATTTTAGGCTAGAATTTTTAGTATACGAAAAACAATGAATTTTAGAATATGTTGTTATTTGAGTAAAATGATAAAGTATTTTGCTTGAAATTAAAGATAATTAAAACTGTTGGTGCAAGTGTACCACATCTCTATATATTTTATTTATATTTATTTTGATGATTACAAACACACCGCATTATTGTTTATCTAACAATTTAATCCAAGTGTGCAGTTGTTGAAGAACACGAAGATTTAATCTGAAGGGTTCAAGACGGAAGTGTTTACGTCGTCATCATTGTTTATAACTAATAATGATAAACACCCTAAAATAATATACCACTTGGATATTTCTAAAAACCAAATAAATGATTTTAATTAAAAATTTTTTTGAGAAGATCCTACAAGATTTGGTTGCGTCATGAAGAAGTTGCTTTTTCTGACGCAGGTATACCGCGAAGGTAGAGCCGGTATACCGCGGGTACATATTGGCCGGTATACCGCGGGTGTTCAGCCGGTATACCGCGGCAGGCTCGGTGTGCATCTCTGATTGGTTGAAAGTACTTTTTCTGACGGCGGTATACCGCGAGTCCTAGCCGGTATACCGCGGGTACGTATTCCAGAAGTCAACTTTGCATAAGAGCCGTTGTGTGTCAGTGTCCTTTTTACTGCACGGTATACCGCGTGCATTTGGCGGTATACCGCGCCTCATATATCCGTTGGAGATGCTGATATATAAAGAAGCATGCTGGTGATGAAGAAGGTAGACCAGACAATACAGATACAACCAACACCATCACTGCTCATCTGATCTCTCTCATTTATAATATATATATTTTATAAAACTTTTTTTATAAAATATCCAAGTGTGAGATATTATACAAGAGTGATTACCCATTGTGAGTTATACTCCTCTTGTAAGTATTTGAATAACGGGTGTGTGATCCTGTACATCTCAATAAGCTGAGGCTTAGAGAACCGTTTACTTTGCTCTGTATTTGGTTTGTATTCTACCGTAAAGAATACATTTATTGGATCGTGTCGAGAAGTGTCTCGGCTGCTGGTTTATCACAGTTGGTGGTAAATCAGTAAATCTCTGTGTCAAGTATCTCTATCCCTTATCTCTTTATTTATTCCGCTGTGCTTTTAATTATATCTGTTTATATAATTGTTGTATATTTATTATTTGTATACTCTGATTTATTTATACTGTTTCTGTACTGTATTTATTTGTAAAAGAATTTTTGAAAGTAAAAGATTTTAAATACAACCTTACCCCCCCCCTAGGTTGTCTAACATTTGGTATCAGAGCGGGTCTTTCAAAAATTTTCTGTTTAAATATTTTTTTTAAATGGCTCAACAAACTAATTTTGTGTTTTCTAAACCTCCTTTGATAGATACTGAAAAGTTTGGCATTTGGGCCGAGCTATTTGAATGTCACGTTCGTGGCAAAAGTCAAAAAATTTGGGATATTATAGAAAATGGGAATTTTAGACCAACCAAAGTTGAAAATGATCTTATTGTTGATAAACCCATAAAAGATTGGACTCCCGCTGAAGAATCTCATTATTGTTTAAATTTTGAAGCTAAAAATATATTATATGCTGCTTTAACCTCTGATGAAATTGAAAGAGTTTATACTTATAAAACTGCTAATCAAATCTGGCAAAGCTTGAGCGACACTCATCGTGGAAATACTCAAGTTAAAAGCTCTAAAATAAATATTCTTGTTCATGATTATGAATTGTTCGAAATGTCAAAAGATGAGTCAATCGACTCAATGTTTAAACGTTTTAACCTCATTATGACTACTTTGAAAGGACTAGGTCGCACTTATCCTAACGAAGACTATGTAAGGAAAATTCTTCGAGCACTTCCTTCGGAGTGGATGGCAAAAATCACATCCTTGGAAGACTCCCGAGATCTCGCAACTATGAAGCTCGATGATCTCATCGGCAATCTTAAGGTGCACGAAATTGCACTAAGAAGAAATCAAGTCCGGGAGCAAGTCAAAAAGAAATCCATAGCTTTAAAAGTCATTGCCTCAAAAGAAGAGGAAAAGGAAGAGGAGGAAGAAGCTAGCTCATCCGATGACGAACCCGAAAATCTTGACGATTTAGTCAAGTTGGTAAGAAAACTTTCTAAACTTTTATCTAACAGAAAGTTTGCCAAAAATGATAGGTTTCAAGAAAATGGAGACTACCGTCGTGGTGGTAAAAACCAAAGTCGCAACGTCCATAAAAGTGAAGACAAATATGACGAATCTAGCGACGATGAAAAAGCCAATAAAAAGAAAGGCTTTTGCTATGTGTGTGGTGACAAGGATCACTATGCAAGTGTGTGTCCGAATCGAGCAAAACAAATCAACACACCAAAAGCTTTAGTTGGAGGCGCGATGAGCGCAAGCATAAATGAGGCCAAAAATTTTTGTTTCATGGCCGACCATGATAATGAGGTATCTTCATCATATTCTTCTAAAAATAATTGTGATAATTATTATAGTGACGATGAAAATAATCTTGACGAATTATATAAATCATTTCATGATATGGCCGCTCTTGCAAATAAATATAAAGATGAAATTTCTAATTTAAAAGAAACCGTATCTGTATATAAAAAGGAAATAGATGACGGTAAACAAAAATCTGCTCATGATTTAGATGTTATCACTAAATTAGAAAATAAATTAAGTGAAAAAGCTATTTGTAAATCTTGTGTTATTTTAAATGATAAAATTGCATGCTTAAGTGAAAATAAAAATGAAAGTGTTGCATGTACAAAATGCGAGTCTCTTGAAAATGAAATTGCATGTTTAAATGCTAAATGTAAATCGCATGAGAAAAATGACTTATTAGCAAATGCTTTTAATAGTAGCAATGATAAAGTGCTTAAAATGCTAAATATGCCTAATCGTATAAATTGTCGTAAAGGCATTGGTTCCGATACATGTGTTGATAAATGTTCGTGTAAACCCATTAAAAGATTTTTTGCATCTCCTAAAGTTGATACGAGAAAACCTCCATATATGTCAAAAATAAAAAGGTTATAATACGTGGTTACCTGCCGAGGTTATAATACGTGGTTTCCTGGCGAGGATATAATACGTGTTACCTGCCGAGGTTATAATACGTGGTTACCTGCCGAGGTTATAATACGTGGTTACCTGCCGAGGTTATAATACGTGGTTACCTGCCGAGGTTATAATACGTGGTTACCTGCCGAGGTTATAATACGTGGTTACCTGCCGAGGTTATAATACGTGGTTACCTGCCGAGGTTATAATACGTGGTTTCCTGGCGAGGATATAATACGTGTTACCTGCCGAGGTTATAATACGTGGTTACCTGCCGAGGTTATAATACGTGGTTACCTGCCGAGGTTATAATACGTGGTTACCTGCCGAGGTTATAATACGTGGTTACCTGCCGAGGTTATAATACGTGGTTACCTGCCGAGGTTATAATACGTGGTTACCTAACGAGGTCATAATACGTGGTGATTTTTTTTATCACATAAAATTAACCGAAAATTGAAGCCTTAAGATCCGTTTTGGTGCAAGTGTTTCGTATTGGTTTGTATATCTTTGTCTCTATTGCTTTTTGCATTTTATTTTTTTTATCCCTCAAATTTTATAAAATCAAATTGATATCGTTATTAATTTGAGGGGGAGCGTTTTAGCTCTTTTACCCATGAGATTATGCTCTCTCAAATATATGCATATTTTGAGGGGGAGCATCTCTCGAGGGGGAGCATACCGTCTTTCTTAACCCTTTTTGCTTCGACAAACGGGGGAGAGAAACCGCATATGCTCTTGCTTAGCGGTTGTGTTTGTCATCATCAAAAAGGGGGAGATTGTTGGTGCAAGTGTACCACATCTCTATATATTTTATTTATATTTATTTTGATGATTACAAACACACCGCATTATTGTTTATCTAACAATTTAATCCAAGTGTGCAGTTGTTGAAGAACACGAAGATTTAATCTGAAGGGTTCAAGACGGAAGTGTTTACGTCGTCATCATTGTTTATAACTAATAATGATAAACACCCTAAAATAATATACCACTTGGATATTTCTAAAAACCAAATAAATGATTTTAATTAAATTTTTTTTTGAGAAGATCCTACAAGATTTGGTTGCGTCATGAAGAAGTTGCTTTTTCTGACGCAGGTATACCGCGAAGGTAGAGCCGGTATACCGCGGGTACATATTGGCCGGTATACCGCGGGTGTTCAGCCGGTATACCGCGGCAGGCTCGGTGTGCATCTCTGATTGGTTGAAAGTACTTTTTCTGACGGCGGTATACCGCGAGTCCTAGCCGGTATACCGCGGGTACGTATTCCAGAAGTCAACTTTGCATAAGAGCCGTTGTGTGTCAGTGTCCTTTTTACTGCACGGTATACCGCGTGCATTTGGCGGTATACCGCGCCTCATATATCCGTTGGAGATGCTGATATATAAAGAAGCATGCTGGTGATGAAGAAGGTAGACCAGACAATACAGATACAACCAACACCATCACTGCTCATCTGATCTCTCTCATTTATAATATATATATTTTATAAAACTTTTTTTATAAAATATCAAAGTGTGAGATATTATACAAGAGTGATTACCCATTGTGAGTTATACTCCTCTTGTAAGTATTTGAATAACGGGTGTGTGATCCTGTACATCTCAATAAGCTGAGGCTTAGAGAACCGTTTACTTTGCTCTGTATTTGGTTTGTATTCTACCGTAAAGAATACATTTATTGGATCGTGTCGAGAAGTGTCTCGGCTGCTGGTTTATCACAGTTGGTGGTAAATCAGTAAATCTCTGTGTCAAGTATCTCTATCCCTTATCTCTTTATTTATTCCGCTGTGCTTTTAATTATATCTGTTTATATAATTGTTGTATATTTATTATTTGTATACTCTGATTTATTTATACTGTTTCTGTACTGTATTTATTTGTAAAAGAATTTTTGAAAGTAAAAGATTTTAAATACAACCTTACCCCCCCTAGGTTGTCTAACAAAAACATTTTATTAATTTATTAAATAAAATACATTGCCTAAAATGAAATTTCTGGCCTAAAGTGTGCTGTTGTATGCATTAACCTAGTTGATAAATAACAAAAATAATTTAACAAATTTAACAAACATTTTTTTTAGAATTTCTGGACCTAAAACTGAAACTTCTTTTTTAAATAAAAGTACCATGTTTGATTTAACTTATAGAGTAAATTACACGATTGGTCCTTGTGGTTTACATAAAATTGTACTGTACGTCCCTAAAATAAAATAATTACATGTTTGGTCCCTGTGGTTAACAATTTCACACCCCTTTGGTCCCTGTGCTCTAACACCGTCAATATCAATCAGTTAAGCACCTCACATGCGACGCACATGATGGGCAATATCGTCTTTTCAATGTCAAGTGAGTGACCATCTAATTTCTTGACCAGTGACCCGATCTAATTTTGTGAAGCCCTTGTCATCTCCAGGAAATATAACCTTCTCCGATGAACCTTCTCCGACGAACACAGGAGCTCAATATGTGTTGCTTCACAATCGTTTCTTCTCCAGATACAAGAACGATTTCTTCAGATCGGTTTAATATCAAGAAATCGTATGTGTTAATCTATCACAACCTACTTTTAAGGTTAATTACATCCTCTATTAAATACTTTAAGAGAAAAGATGCCATCTTCAACGGATACAACGTCAACGTTTCCGCCGTCGGCAACGAGGTATTTTCTTTCCCTTCCAAATCCCCTTCGTTTTTAACGGTTCCGTCAACCTTTCCATCACCGTTACTTCACCATCGGAAAAAATAAAACCGATGATCTCCTCAAGTCCCGCTGGAAAGTCGTCCTAGAAAATGGCGAGTCAGGTGACAAACTTGACAAACTCCTCTTTTCTTCCGCCATATGCAACGACGAAGAGCTCGAAACAAGTGTCAAAACATAACTCTAGCTATCGAGTCTCTTCGGACTTGCGTCCGATTAATGGAAGTTTGCTCTCGAGTGAATTTCCATATGTCGAAGAACAATTACTACATGGCGTTGAAGTGTATGGATTCAATCAAGAGAGAATTTATGGATAAGACACCGTCGTCTACGCTACGGAGAATTAGTAATGAGTTTGGAGACTGGCTTGTTGAGATCCGTACGGTTAGCCGAAACTTAGGGTAGCTCTCTATAGGACAAGCCTCGACCGGTAGGCAGAGAGACGAAGAGCTAAGAATCAGGCAACAGTAAGCTGAGGAACAGAGTCGACTTAGGGCATCCACAATGGTAGATTAAAATCAAAGACTTTAAACAATAAAAATATATATAAATAATATGTTGGTCCCACCATAATGCACTCTCTCTCTCTCTCTCTCTCTTGCCTCTCTGATAACGCCACTTTTTGGCGTTATTTCCGGTTCTCAAACCAATGAGATCGACTTGTATTCAAGTAAAAAGGCGTGTATTTTACGGTTTATCTAGTGATTTACACAAGTTATCTAAAAGGCGGCATTCCTCGAGAAAAAGAAGCTAAAAAGAGCCCAAAACGAGTCCAAACGAAGCCTAACGGAAGCCCAAGACCCGCGACCGAACCAGGACCCGACCCGCGAACCAGAAATCGACCCACGCTGCAAAAACAACACGCGCGACTTACCACGCGACTTGCAAGTCGCGTGGCAAGTGGCGTAACCCTCTGTTTGTCGAAAATCAGCTATTTTATTCGGGGTTTAGGTCATTCGTTCGGTATCCAGTTTTCACACGACGGCCAGAGCAGTACCGGGGGCGATTTTCCGAGCCAAGTGACATCCGTTGGAGCCGCGATAGAGAGAGGATCAGATATACGTTCATCACGCGAAGTAGCATCAAGCACGATAGAAGGGAGTAACCATTCCATTCACCGTTATCACGATTTTCATGTCTACATACTTGTTCCCATCTTTTTCTATTATGCTTGAATCTACCACCGACATGAACTAACCGGTTCATGTTGGGGGTTGGAATGAATGTTGTTTAAAACATGTAAACAGATGACTTGAAACATTTATCAGTTTTCCTCTTTAATGAATGAATGCAATTTTGTGTTTAATGCTTTTGTGAGATTAGCTACCTTACAATTGTTTTAGTGTTTTCAATTAATGTTCGAGAGAAGTAATTGAGAAGTAGAATTAGGAATTGCATGTCTAAGGTAAGAAAGGATAGAGATATACCGAATAAATCTTAGTCCCGTTTGAATCTTAAGCTTAATGCGTTTTGAACCCTAATTGTTGAGATCGAAAGATAAGACTTAGGCTTTCGAAATAGAAATCACGGTTGCTTGAAAAAGGGACTGTACTTTGCAAATAAAATCGGTGTTACTTGAGAGAGAACAACGTTTAGATAAAGATTGGGCATTCATTGATAGGAATAACTGGTATTTGAATTGAGTCAGACGTTTGTATGTGAGAATCATTGGATTTCCAACCCTCAACTTTTCTCTCTATCAAAGTTTTCAAAGCTGTTTCTGTTTTGTCTTGTGTTGATTTGATTTCATTTATTGCAATTAAGTAGTCTAAACCAATCTCTCAATTCGACAGTCCAGTTAATAGAGTTTATAGTAATTGTGATATTTAGTTCCTAGTTCCCCGTGATTCGATACTCGTACTTTCCAAGTACTATTACTTGACTTCGACCCGTACACTTGCGGTGAGATTCGCGGGGTGTGAAAACCTCGTATCAAGTTTTTGGCGCCGATGCCGGGGAACTAGTTGTAGCTAATAGCACTACCAGCTATACGCGCTATTAGATTGGACATTTTTTTATTTTCGTATTTTATTTCATCACTTTGAATTTCTGGATTGCTAAGTTCGTGTAATTGCTATTTCAGGTGCTGCTTGGTTTATGCCAAGGAAAACCCGAGGAAAAGAACTCGAGCCTATCGACCCAGAGATCGAAAAAACCGCTCGTCGTCTACGAAAAGAAGCGAAAGCTAAGCGGAATCTGAAATTCGAGATGTCTGACGACGAGAGACCACCTCGCCACAATAATCCACCACCACCTCCGGAAAGAGTTCCGATGCGGTCATTTGCTGATCCTAATGTGGCGGCCGCACGAATAGGTATTCAACCACCTACCACTGCGGCTAACTATTTCGAGATAAAGCCGAGCACCATCGTAATGGTGCAGCAAAATCAATATGGAGGAGCACCGACCGAAGATCCTCACGCTCATCTCCGGGCTTTCGAGCGCATTTGTAGCACCTTCAAGATCAACGGGATGGAGGAGAACGCAATCAAACTGAGACTGTTCAGTTTTTCATTAAAAGGTCGAGCTGAAATATGGATAGAAGGCCTACCGTCAGATCAGATCACTACTTGGGCACAGTTGAAAGAAGCCTTCCTCCAAAAGTTTTTCCCACCAAGCAGAACCGCCCAACTGATGGCGGAGATCACCCACTTTTCTCAATGGGATTAGGAAACGTTATATGAGGCCTGGGAGCATTATAAGGACATGATCAAGAAATGTCCTCATCATGGGCTACAGGGTTGGGTCATCATCCAGACCTTCTTCAGTGGACTCCACCCGCAATTTAAGAACGACATCACTGCTGCCGCGGGTGGAGCATTAATGGACAAGTCATATGAGGAAGCGTGCGAGCTGATCGAGAACCTGGCCGAGCATAGTTTTTCCACTCCGAGATCAGCGGTAAGAAGAGTTGCTAGTGCCCAAGAGAGTAATGAGCTGAATGAACTGAAAGCTCAACTGGCCTTCATCACAAATCAGATGAATAGAGGAACTCCGGAAGCACCCGAGCCAGTTCAATATATGCAAAACCGGAATCATCAGCCGAGGAACGACCCGTTCTCCAACACGTATAACGAAGGGTGGAAAAGCACCCTAATTTCTCGTGGAGTCAACCCGGTCAACAACCAGGTAATTTTCCTAACTCTTCAAATTCTTCTAATGCTAATAATGTTTATCGTCCTCCAGGTTTTAATCAAAGAAACGAAGGACCATCCGGAGAGAAGAAACCGGGGCTGGAAGAGATGATGATGATGAAGTTCATGACGAAAATGGACAGCACGGTTGGAGAGCTAGCAAGCACGGTGAACTCGGTAAAAGCCGCAACTGATCAGAATACGGCTGCAATCAAGATTCTCGAGAGGCAAGTGGGGCAGATTTCTGAAAGTCTACAAAACCGACCTCCCGGAGCATTTCCAAGTATGGCCGAAAAGAGGAATCAAGAGAATTGCAATGCCATCTATCTGAGAAATGGCAAAGAACTGAATGGGGAGACAGCAAGGGAAGTCGAACCTAAGGAAAAAGAGGTCGAGAAGGTGAAGGAGGTTGAAGCTGAAGAAACCGAGAAGAGTGAAGAGAAGAAGAAAGAAGTGACACCACCGGTCAAGCCGGCATCACCAAGAGTACCTTACCCGAGCAGGCTGAAAGCAAATAAGGATGAGGTCAATTTTTCAAAATTTATAGATGTGTTTAAAAAGCTAACGATCAATATTCCTTTTGCAGATGCTCTCACCCAAATGCCCTCTTACATGAAATTCATGAAAGAGATCCTTTCCAAAAAGAGGGCAATTGATCACCAATCCACCGTTGCACTCACTGAAGAGTGTAGCGCAATTTTCCAGAATAAGCTTCCCCAGAAACTCAATGATCCAGGGAGTTTTTCTATCCCTATCCAAATCGGGAAGTTTTCATTTAATAAAGTTTTGTGTGATTTAGGGGCTAGTATTAATTTGATGCCCCTCTCTATTTTCAGGAAACTTGGATTGGGCGAGGTTAGTCCAACGTTCATGACGCTCAAGCTAGCAGACAGATCGATAAGGTATCCATACGGGGTGATCGAAGACGTGCTGATTAAGGTTGATAAATTCTACTTCCCGGTAGACTTCGTGGTGATAGATATAGATGAGGATGAGGAGGTTCCGATGATCTTGGGACGATCATTCCTAGCCACCGGGAGAGCTTTAATTGACATGGAAGAGGGTGAGATCACATTCCGAGTTGGCGGTGAGAACGTGAGATTCAAGTTGCTAGAGAGAAGAAGTAGTGAAAGAGAGGAAGGAGTAGAGAAGTCCGCGAAGAACCGTAAGGGTGGACGGTACAATCCCGCGGATACTGAGCCGAGTTGAAACCACATAGTCGTGCCACGACTTTAAATACGGCACTGGGTGGGAGGCAACCCACCAAGGTTTGTTTCCTTTTAGTATTATTTTATCTTGTGTGTGCTTTTAATTCCGGAAAAACCATAAAAATCGAAAAAATCGAAAAAGTCAAAAATAGCTGAAACAGGGACATACGCGACTTGTCACGCGGTTTGCATACCGCGCAGCAAGTCGCGGTGCCCTCTGTTGGTTTTCTGAAACAGAGGGTTACGCGGTTTGCCACGCGACTTGCAAGTCGCGGGTTAAACCGCGGGAGTCCCATATGCCTCGTTTTTCGTTTTTCGTGCAGTTTTTTTATTCCTTTCTTGCTTTGTGTGTTTCTGTTTTCTTGTTTTCCTTTCGTCGTTTGTTTGTTTCTTTTGTGTGTGCGTGCTCTCCCCTCCTTCTCCAAATGCTCAATCTTTCAAGAATCTCCTCTGGTCGGGCAAAACAGGTATGTTCTAATCATTTCTCTACTAAAAGAGTGGTGTTTGATGTGTTGTTCTATTTTAATTGCACGAGATGCAACAAACCTAAGTTTCACTTAGGTTTGGGGTGCCTCATTTTTTAGCCATCTACACGCTCACATTAGACCCTGTGCAAACCTCGGTTTTACCGAGGTTTGGGGTTGGCTTTTATTTGGCAAACCTAGGCCACGTCCTAGGTTTGGGGTGGCTATTTTTGGAAACTTTGGGTAGTCTTTTTATGCTATGCTATATGATGCCTTGCCTGCTCTTCTTAATAACTGCACAATGACTGTGTCGCATCGCCTGCGATTTTACTTGCACATTGGGGACAATGTGTGGGTAAGGTTTGGGGTTGCCCAATCGGGCCCAAGTTATGCACGTAGAATTCCTACACTTCTGAGTGTCTAGATCAAAGTAGTTAAAATTTGTGTTTTGAATGATTGAGACCGACCATTGTGGGAAGAATCTTGTGATAGTGACGTGACCATTAGGGAAAGACCGGGAAAGGACATGACTAGGGACATTAGTGGAGACCACCCAATAGTGAGTTCTGAGCCTTGAAAAGACGTTTTTCATTTCGAGGGATTCATACACTAAATTCATATACACTTTTTCGAATTCCTTGTCGTGAATGTAGAATGATCTCGCTACATTATTGCATTGAGTAGCAAAGACGAACATCGGGATATTAGGTAAGGGTATAGTAGACCATATCATGTGGACCTTAAGATAGGATTCCAGGCATTGTGTGTTTTATTTAACCTGTTTTTAGCTATCGTACCTTTTACCCTTCTACGTGTACCCTTAGCCCTTTTGCAGCCAAACACTCACCTTTTCGTTTCTAAACCCATCATTAAACCCTTAGCCAACCCAATCCGAAAGTGTGTCAATCGGAAGAAGTAATGAACTTAGAGAAATAGAGCGGAAAAGAAAGAAATCAGGCCAGTCAAGAAATAGAAAAGAGGGCCAATAATGCCCCAATCAAATAAAGAGGACCAATGAAGTCCCATAAAAAAAAAAAAATAATAATACCGTTAGTTAGAAAGGCTCTAGTAGAGCTGCATAATAAGTGAGTCAAAGCGACTCCAATAGTGACGAGAAAGGACCAAGTGAGCAAATGTGAGGCAACGAGAGATCAGAATTGCAGATGATTGACACGCCGAGGATTTTTGATCCTTCTACCCTTCGTTTCTTAGCCTTAACCTTAGCCCCGTTACAACCGTTATAAAGACCTGGAGGATCTTCTGGAAAACGTGATTAGAGTTTATGACCACCTTTACCGATATTCCTTGTCTTGTTATTTGATTCCTTCTGAGATCAAAAGTTTGGACATTTGTGCGTCTTTCTTTAGAGTTGTCATGTAATATTTAGAGTATTATTGTACATAACTTCCATAAACATGACAACACGAGCGATAACCTAGGGTCGAGGCGAAATGTTTTCCCTAGTATGTTCGGACTTAGTCTAACCCTAATGTAATCGGAACAGTCACGAGTTCAACTCACAATGGAAGGTCATAGGTCAAACGAAATGAGAATGAGGCGAGAGTGAGATAGATATTCACGGGTATGGGAAATCCCCGATGCATCACTTGGTACCGATTGGGAACTGTGCAGTTATTGTTATTCCACTATGCGCTTTTATCATATTTTTATCGCTAATTTGCTTGGGGACAAGCAACGCTCGGTTTGGGGTTGTTGATAACGCCACTTTTTGGCGTTATTTCCGGTTCTCAAACCAATGAGATCGGCTTTTATTCAAGTAAAAAGGCGTGTATTTTACGGTTTATCTAGTGATTTACACAGGTTATCTAAAAGGCGGCATTCCTCGAGAAAAAGAAGCTAAAAAGAGCCCAAAACGAGTCCAAACGAAGCCTAACGGAAGCCCAAAAGCCAAGCCCAAGACCCGCGACCGAACCAGGACCCGACCCGCGAACCAGAAATCGACCCACGATGCAAAAACAACACGCGCGACTTACCACGCGACTTGCAAGTCGCGTGGCAAATGGCGTAACCCTCTGTTTGTCGAAAATCAGCTATTTTATTCGGGGTTTATGTCATTCGTTCGGTATCCAGTTTTCACACGACGGCCAGAGCAGTACCGGGGGCGATTTTCGGAGCCAAGTGACATCCGTTGGAGCCGCGATAGAGAGAGGATCAGATATACGTTCATCACGCGAAGTAGCATCAAGCACGATAGAAGGGAGTAACCATTTCATTCACTGTTATCACGATTTTCATGTCTACATACTTGTTCCCATCTTTTTCTATTATGCTTGAATCTACCACCGACATGAACTAACCGGTTCATGTTGGGGGTTGGAATGAATGTGGTTTAAAACTTGTAAACAGATGACTTGAAACATTTATCAGTTTTCCTCTTTAATGAATGAATGCAATTTTGTGTTTAATGCTTTTGTGAGATTAGCTACCTTACAATTGTTTTAGTGTTTTCAATTAATGTTCGAGAGAAGTAATTGAGAAGTAGAATTAGGAATTGCATGTCTAAGGTAAGAAAGGATAGAGATATACCGAATAAATCTTAGTCCCGTTTGAATCTTAAGCTTAATGCGTTTTGAACCCTAATTGTTGAGATCGAAAGATAAGACTTAGGCTTTCGAAATAGAAATCACGGTTGCTTGAAAAAGGGACTGTACTTTGCAAATAAAATCGGTGTTACTTGAGAGAGAACAACGTTTAGATAAAGATTGGGCATTCATTGATAGGAATAACTGGTATTTGAATTGAGTCAGACGTTTGTATGTGAGAATCATTGGATTTCCAACCCTCAACTTTTCTCTCTATCAAAGTTTTCAAAGCTGTTTCTGTTTTGTCTTGTGTTGATTTGATTTCATTTATTGAAATTAAGTAGTCTAAACCAATCTCTCAATTCGACAGTCCAGTTAATAGAGTTTATAGTAATTGTGATATTTAGTTCCTAGTTCCCCGTGATTCGATACTCGTACTTTCCAAGTACTATTACTTGACTTCGACCCGTACACTTGCGGTGAGATTCGCGGGGTGTGAAAACCTCGTATCACTCTCACAATCCATTTTTCAAAGACTTGAGAAACTTCAACCCTTTGATGAGTAAAGTCATCTTCAACCCATTGCTCCAATGATCAAGTCATGTTCAACCTATTTTCAAGTCATCCTCAAACACTCTTCAACCAAGATGCTCTTAGCTTGAGAGACACTGTTTATGTGCTTGAAGAAGACGACAACGACTGTTACGTGAATGGAAATGAAAATATTCTGGTGACGTTGAAAGGCTCAAGAACTCTGCAAGTCAGAAGAAAGATGAAAGAACTCGTATGTATATGAGTAAATTACATGATTGATCCCTGTACTTTTCTTAAAAAACTTAATTAAAATACGAAGAGTAAAATGACTAAAGTATCCTCACAATTAATTTTTTTAACAGGTTTTTTAACGGTGTTAGGGTTAAGGGACCAAAGGTGTGTGAAAATGTACACCACAATGACATTTTCCATAATTATTTTGATTTAGGGACGTACAGTGCAATTTTGTGTAAACCACAAGGACCAATCATGTAATTTACTCTAACTTATAATTTAATAAAAATATTTGATTGTTAATTAAATACATATTGTTTTTCAAAACTTATAGTCAAAATCAAAACTATTGATTTCAAGCAATGAAGTAAAAGGTACAAAGATAAATTGGGATGAAGGGTGTGTTTCGTTTACAAACCAAATAGATTGTACAAACCCTGTAAACCACTATTTTAGGAAATAATAGATATATTTATGGTAATTATTATAATTTATTAATAATGATTGTGATATATATGAAAGATGATAACGTTCATTAATTATGATCATAACTTTAGATTATGAAACATAATAAAATCAGATATTGATTAGAGTTGATGAACGACTAAGATTGGTTTGCAGGGTTTGTACAATCTATTTGGTTTGTAACGGAAATGGACCCTTGGGATGAAATCTTTCCGAAAAAATAACATTGTGTTTTAAAGACAATTTACATAAATATCTCGATTTAATCACCATTTTCTGGCCAAGAACATAAACGATGTACAAAAAAAGGCTTATGAAAACATAAGGGTCTCTGGGTACCCATTTAGTAGAAAAAATGTTATGATTTGGTTTCGTGTTAGGGGAATCGGCATAGATTCATAATTTAATTGAATAGATGTATCTAGGGAGTATTCACTTTGAAGCGACTGTTCCCTAGATACATACATGGTGATATTTTATTTCACAATTGAATCAATTTAGAAAAAGAGGATTCTTACCCTCCTGCTAAGAAAGCATTGATTTCTTGGCTCATTTCTTAAAATACTTCAATTGGTACATGCAAGAAATAGGCCAATTCAACAGCTTTTTGTTCCATTTCCCGTGGAGTAAAATTCTCATCAGTACGAGTCAATGGAATGGCTCCCTGGCCTTTGATATCCATATAAAGGACACGACAAGCATAAATACCCTCTTTAACTTCTATTCTGACGGACTGAATATCTTTTATAAGAAATCGGATTAGTAGAAGAAAAAATATTATAACGTGGTTTCGTGTTAATGGGATAAGGTTTTGGATTATGAGAAGACATGAAATGATATTTGTTCTTATGTAACGATACATTGGATTTACAAAATTGATGATAAAAATAGATAAGAGTTGTTTTATTTCTTTCACCTCACCTTCGTGGCTAAGTACCAAATATTGACGAATTTGAGCCAAAACATGACTAGTTTAATAAAAGACGGTAATCCATAATTAGTACACGATTAAATCAATTTATATGTTGGATAACGATCGGTTCTAGACCCAAAAATTCATTTAACATTTTATTTTATGGATCTATCTGGTTTTCTGTGTTATATATGCAATCATTACGATCATGTTTAACAACCATAAACTAGCTTATTTTTTTAAACTTATTGAAAAAACTTTATGGGTTGGGTTCTGATGAAAATGAAAGTTATGAAAGTAGGGATCTCCACCCTTGGATACACATTATAGGATGAGATGCACCGAATCCAAATACGGACCCGAATTTTCCCTGGCTACTTCTATTACGCCAATGGCACAGGCTTATCGAATGAGAAATCGTCTTCGTTCTTCGTGCCATCTCGTTGCCGAGCCATGTTCTGATCATCAACTCGTATTTTTAACAAGTGTGTGGACGATGATTCCGGAGACATTGGCTCACTTTCCAAATCTGATACATCGGTGTCCTTGTAGCCCATGGTCTTGAACCGTTGGAGCGTGGCTCCAACCGAAGATGGCATGGATGGAGTGGGGCTAGGACCGAAAGTGCTTCCGATTGTCGGTGTAGGCGAATTGCCGCCGGTGCTCCCACCACCGCCTCCACGCTTTTTCTTCACGGCCATTCGCCAATTCATGAGGGCTTTGGATGTTTGTTCGTCGAAGATGGATTTCTTCATGTTCGACCCCATCTAAAAACCATGTTCAAGAATTCATATCAACTCAAAATCTACAAACCGGTGTATGCAGGTATGGGATCATGTGAGAAGTGTCATTTTTGGTGAGAAGTGTTTTTAAACCGTTGATCACTTTTAATCAAATACCCTAACTGCGGCTTAAAAGGGAATTGATACGGTGCATCTTATCTTAGTGCATCTCATCCTAATGTCCGTCCATTTCTCATCCAACGGTTGATAAACCACTTCTCACCAAATTTGGCACTTCTCACCGGAACCCAACCTGGTGTATGCAAAGCGGATATCATACCTGGGATACAAGGGCATAGAGCGGAAGTGTTATGTAGCTGCACAGTATGAGAACGCCAACCCTATGAAGAACCGAAACAAAATCAATTCGATCCTGAGTTTGACAATGTGGCTTTTTTTCACCCGGAAATTACATTCTTACCCGATGATAAGTTTCAAAATAACGAGTTTGATATTATCGTGGAAGCAAGAACCGATCTTATATTCATACTGCACAAGTAGAAGAAAAAAAAATGTCTCGCTTTCACGAACTGAGAACGTGAAATTCTAAAAGAATTGGAAAAGATAAAAGTAGCCCTGGTGCACCCACGTGGTTCACCATGGACCGTTGGGTGCACCAGGGCTCCTCGTGTTCGTAAGGGTTAGGAAGGTAAGTTCGTGCACGTTACCCATATCCAGAAGAAGTACGTTATTTGGAATGCATTCTGTGAGCACAAGAAAGCCAATAAAAAGAGGCAACAGCAAAAATAAAACGACGTAAAACACACGAGGGGCATAATTGGGAAAAAAAAGTGATAAAAGCCTTTGGAACTTGTTGAAACGCTACTCGAAGGAGCTTTTAAAAAAACTAGCATATGGCTAATGGAAGCTTTTTCAGTAAGCTCAGAAAATAAGCTAGTTGGTCGCCAAACATGGCCTTTTAGATATCGTTCCGTAAAAATAAGCTAGCTTATTTTCTGAGTCCATGTTTGGATGGACATAAGTTAGCTTCTTGATAAACGAGCTTTTTGTGACTTTTTCCAATTACCCTTATTAATATTAATTATTATTTATTAACTATATATTATAAATAAAATTTAATTATTACTAATATCAATTGAAAATAATTTTTCAAATTTTAATTTTACATTGATGTTAGTTTTTTTTGTTAATCATATCAATTATTTTTGTATTATTAATTTTTCTTTTAATATTAGTCAATATATTTTAATTATCAATTACTATTATTTTTTTAATTAGTATTCAATTGTTTATTTCTATTCATATTATATGTAATGGTTATTTAAAATCATAAGTTAACATAGTGTTTTTTTTAAATTTGACAAATTCAAAATTTATTACTATATATATTTTAAATTCTTTTAATTAACATATTATATTTTTTTTAATTTTGTTTACTATCTTGATTGTATTAATTAACATTTTATATTATGAAATATTGTAATTAATTATTTTTTTCAAGATGTCATTTTTGGTCATTTTACATGCTTACCAAATAGTTTTTACCGAACGTAACTTATCCATCAGCTACCAACTAGCTTATGAGCTAGTTTGCCAAACATAGACTTAACAGCTTGCTACCATCATTACAAACAAATTTATGGCATGGATTTGGGTAGAACTACATAGTAGAATTCTTACCTGAAACAGGGCAAAGTGTATAAGATGAAGAAGTAAATGTGGTTTCGAAAACCAAAAATATTTATCGGAGCCTTGCACGAGAGGTATGCCTTGAACAACTGCGTGTCTTTCGGTTATTTCAAGAGCCATTTTCGTCAAGATGGCTTGAAGTTTTGTTCCTACCGCTAAGATAACCTGTACAAATTATGCGATCCCACGTTTCATTCTCAATCAATCCCCAAAAATATAACAATGTTTTTTTAGAAGGGTGTCCTAGGCTATGCCTAGACTAATCCCTTGGCAAATTATGACTGTAAGACATCAGCCCTGATTAAACCTCAGTGGCCACAATTGTTGTGTACGCCTGGATTAGAATAGAACCCTGGGCAGATGGGATATTCCACCACATCCCCCAGGGCCTTAACCAGTACGCCACAACCCTTGTGGTTAAAATATAACAATGTTGGTAACCACGCAACAAAACCGAACCAAAAGAAGACACTTACGACCAACGGAAGCAATGATGCCCAAAACATCGCTTGCCATCCTGCAAGTTTCACAGTTTCTCAAAGTCAAGAACTTGTATATAATAAAGAATGGAGTAAATTACGGATTTGGTCCCTGTGGTTTGCTGATCTTTACAGATTTCGTCCCTAGGCTTCACCAAAGGCGAGGAGGGTGTGTGAGTTTATTTGTTGCATTTACCGTATATAAATATTATATACTTCAAAAAAGAAAGAGAAAGTAGGTTCCAACATATATCGAGGAGAACAGAGTTTCTTGATATTTTACTTTCGGAAATATTTTTATATTACAATTCTTTATACGCTTCGTTGTAACCATCAGTTTTTCTACACTTAATCCTCGTCAATTTTGAGACGTTCGGAAGTCAAAGGTTGACTCTTTCCGATGGAAAGTTGGCGATAAAACTTAAGCGCCGGTAAGTTAGTAGTTATAGGCTTACCATTAACATTGAGAAGCAAGAAAATGACGAATGATGCCCAGAGTACAGGACTGCAAACACCACAAAAGTCAACAAGTCAAACATCATAAGCAAACAAAGATCTTGAAGAACAATGGGAAACAAATTTTTGGCACCTGATCCCTACAACTACTTGGAAATCATCTTCTAATGACCTCTTAACATACTTTTGGAAATTAAATTTACTCCCGCGAGCTAGATGGACCTAAACCAATAGAAAACATTAACGATTTAGATAGAGCAAGAGCCCAAGAAGACAAATTGAGTCAAAAATTAAGATCCACAAACCCACATTTATGAACCCATTTCGCACGGTCAAATAGTCAGACTTACTAACAGACTTGAAAAATTGCCGAAAGAAGCATCCCTACAAGAAACAAAACGAGCTTAGTGGAGTTTAAGGATTGTGTAACCAAATTAAAAAAACAAAGATGTTTGACTGTGGTCTCAAGTACTTACAATGTAAAAGAAGAAAGGAATTCTAGTCCAGAAACTAGTGTGCGCTTTCACAAAAGATGTCTCGTGGGTTAGCCTGAATCGTGAAGTATCTGTATTTTCAATCATGGTTCAGAGCTAGTGGAGTAAGTTTTGCAATAAAGAAGCCTAATTTTTGGGCTAGAATTGCTTTAGGGGTCATTTACCAACACAAGCGCTTACCGGGTAGGAGTCACCACCATCACTTACCTAACTGGGTAAGTGCTAACCGGGTAAGAGTCACCACCCTTACTTACCGGGTAAAATTCTCGGTCAGCAAAATGGCACGGTATGATTGTTGGGAAGAACCATCTCTGACCCGGTAAGAGGTAATAAGTGTTTAGTTACCCGGTAAGAGGCAATAAGTATTTAGTAAACAACCCCTTAGTTTGTTTGTCCTTTTTGAGGAAGTCATAGAAGTGATTATACCATTGGAGAATTCGTAGTTGTGGGATGAAGTCTCCTCCTCCCACTGCTTCCAGCCACGGATCTGCATATATATACATATTTGTCCATTATCGTCATCGCAACTACATTGATACCCAGATAATACTCCCTTCGTCCCAAAGTAAATGCCCACGAATGATGAAAAAGACATACAGTTTTGGAAATGTGTAAGTACTACACTTTTTAATTAACTAAATGACAATTTTATCCTTAATCATAGAGGGAGGAATGAATTTCTCTATCTAATAATTAAGGGTAGAATCGGAAAGTATGCACTTACTTTTGAAAGTGGACACTTATATTGGGGTACAAACTGTGGACATTTATTTTGGGACAAAGGGACTATTAGTTCGGGGTGCATTGAGGTTCTTTTATTATGTTACAAATTTTACAATTTTATGTGACTAATTACAGTAATTAGTATGTGAGACAAAAGGCACCTGCAATATCTTATCAACTTCGAAAATGGCCAATTTGACCAAAAGTCAAAAACTTCATATTTAGAATACCAAAACAAACCACACGAGCCCAGTATAACCCACCTGGAGGTGGGCTCTCGGGAGTAAGATGTATGCAGACCCTGACTTCTACCTTAAAGAGTAAGAAAAGTTGTTTCCGGAATACGTGAAGTATATAAGGGTCTTATGGTCTAGCATTGGAGCGAATATGTAAGGGATTGTTTGGCAGTTGCTGAATGGTTTGGTGCAGGATGATTAAGTGGCCAGAATGATTAAGAGGCTCTTATGATATAGTGCAAAATGAAATATGGTTGTTCGGTAATTGTTCATAATGAAATTAGGACGCTGAATGGTTAAGGGCCCAAGATACAAAATCATTCATAGGGTTTTAGAACCGTTAAGAGAGACTTTTCTTTTGCCAAACAAGATTCCCCTCTTAACGATTCAGAGGTTGCCTCTGAATGAAACTATTAAGAGGTAAACAAACAGCCTCTTTACATGCTAGTTAATGTAATGTACCTTTAGTCTTCCGAGAGCCATAGTGACAGCACTATATGCCACGTGTAAGACGGCAAGAAAGAATATGAGTATGTGCAATTGATGCAGTCCATCCACAGTAATAATCGGTACTTCACCCTATCAAAATATGAGCTTTTAGCTCATAATAACAACAAAAAATTATGCAAAAATGGAAATTCAATATGCCTTTTGTTTCTTGAAATTATTTTCTTTTTAGAAGTATTGTCTCTATGAAGACTACCCAGTAGCAAAACTAGTAAAAAGGCAACTAACAACTAGTTTATCTGCCAATAGCTAGCTTTTCAGCTAACAACTAGTTTATCTGCCAACAAGCTAGCTTTTCAGCCAACAACTAGTTTATATGTCAACAGCCGGCTTTTCAGCCAACAACTAGAATACCCTTTTAGTCAATAGCCCCACATGTTACTCCAAACCTTTAGATCAAAATTACCTTCTTGCAACTAGAATTAGAGGCTTCAGCTAAAGATCTACGATGATCATACCAAAGAAGCAATCGGTGGCTTCCTTCTTCTTTCTCATCTTTCTCGGGTTTATCTCTCACCGGACACGGCAACATTGTATCAGCAATGCTATCAGGGATGCATATTTTGGCTATGTAATATTGACTAAAAGTCAATAGTAGCGAAATAAACCCGAGAACCATCAACTCTACACATTCCCAAAAAAGAAAGTCTATAAATCAAGAATTGTTTTTCAAAACGGTAAAGAAAATGAGAAATGTTTTGTTATTTACCAGCTTTGACCTTCTCCAAAGCTTCAAACATGGCTTTCTTGCGCTTATCTGTGAAGAACTGTTGGAAATTTTCATATTCTCAGTAATCTGTAAATATTGAAATAATCATACTATCTGTTGCAGTTGAGCCACAAAACTGATGGGTTCTTCAGTAACAAACCAAAAATAATGGAATTTGGTATCTGAAACACAGAGTTTGTGGGAAATTGAATTCATGTATGAACATAAAATCAAACAGTTTATCTGCACCCAATTGCGTCCAAAATATGAACAAATGTATGATGTTTTAACAAAGATTACCCCATATAAATGGGGAAAACCAATAAACTTGTACATAGGGGATCATGTGAGAAGCGTCATTTTTGGTCAGAAATGTGAGAAGTACTTTTAAACCGATAGATCATTTTTTATCAAATACCCTCATTTTAATCAAATACCCTCCCATGTATTGCAGTTTAAAAGGGAATTGATCTGGCATCTCGGCACATGTTATCTCATTGCATCTCATCCTAATATTAGTCTATTTCTAACTTTTCACGCTCACTGGCGGATGAGTTTAACAAAGGTGGGGCCATCCCCCCACTAAAACAAAAAAAAAACTTGATTTTTCAAGCTTAAAAACAAAAAAAATACGTTTTATCACCGTTTCCCGTAATGATTTTTTACATGTCCCCCCAGAAAATCAAAGAAAATACCTCAAAATCAACCAAAAATCAAAAAAAGTCATTTGAAATCAACCGAAAAACTACAAAAATCTCTCGAAACCGTAGAATTAGACTAAAAACACGGGTCATTTAGGTAAATCTCGTTTAGGGTTATATATCTAAAAATCTCCTAAAAACACATTGGACGATTTTGCGGACCTTTAACCTACTTTTAAAAAGGGTCGCCACTGTGTAAAAAAATCCTGGGACGCTTTCACCAAATTTGACATTTCTCACCAGAACTATCTCTAAACTTGTAATAAAACAAAGCCAAAATAAAGGAAAATTGGCAGAATTACTCGAACCGAAGTTACCTTTCCAAGTTTGTGAAGAATTTTCTCTAAAACTATGGAGATAACGATGATGATTGCGCAAACCCCAGCTACAGCCCATGTAGGTGTTTGATCAAGTTGCCGTGAACCCTCGCTTGTATCCCCTGCCATTTCGCACACACAGAGACAAAATTGAAGAATTTAGAGAGCAAAATTAAGGTTTCTGAGACATCGGTTTTGCAATTTGAGAAAATGTAGGTATGAAACACATGAAGAATTGAAGGGTTTTTGTCTCTGATTCGGTCATCGACATAAAGAACAACAGGAGACTAGTATTAGTTTATTGGTGGTCGTGATGAAGTTGTGATGGAGCAGTAATGGCGGACTGAGCAACGTATGTGGACCCATGAATGACTTCTATGTATATCTTCACATAAATTATTCGATCGTTCTGAATTATTTAGCCGTCCTTGCCTCAAGTATGGATGCTTCTTTGTTGCTGACAATGGCGGTATCGAAAGCAAGGTCAACCTCCTTCTGATTTTCTTCTTGTGATTAGAGAAAATTATCCAAACCACCCCCTCAGGTTTACAGAAACTCCAAACCAACCCTTGAAAGTTGGTGGAATTCTCAATATGCTAAACCAAACTCAGTAAATCTCGCGTAAAGTACTAGGTCAAGTAAGATATATGTAATTACGTATGCATTTTCTTTGTCTCTAGAAATCGTCTTTAAACCTTTGTCTACAAAATCACCTCTTAACTAAAAGCTCATAGAATGGCCCATTCAAAGCACTCGTTTATTAGGTTTTAAAATATAATGAAAAAAAGGGTAGACGTCACCAACGTCCGTCATATGCAGAGCCATTAGGAGCATCTTCAACAGATTTTCCATAATTTCTTCAAAATGGAGAACCGAAAGGCAAAATTCTTAAAAAAATACATTCATCTCCAACAGCTTTTTCATTTTAGAGAATCTAACATTAATTAAAATTTTAAAATATTCTATTTATCTATTAAAATATTATTTTTCTCTCTACATATAAGCATCCACACGCGTCTTGCAAATGGTCTTGCAAGATGACATGGCATGCCATGTGTCTTGCAAGATGACATGGCATGTCATGTGTCTTGCAAGACCTTGCAAGACTTACACAAACTTGCTAATATTGCAAGGTCTTGCAACTATTATTATATATTAAACAAACATTTATTAATTTAATTAGTTATTATTAATATTGGTTATTATTAATATTAGTTATTATTAATGTTGGTGCAAGTGTACCACATCTCTATATATTTATATATATTTATTTTGATGATTACAAACACACCGTATTATTGTTTATCTAACAATCCAATCCAAGTGTACAGTTCTTGAAGAACACGAAGATTTTATCTGAATAGTTCAAGACGGAAGATTTACGTTGTCATTAGTGTTTATAATTTATAATGATAAACACCCTAAAATAATATACCACTTGGATATTTCTAAAAACCAAATAAATGATTTTAATTAAATATGGTTTATTGAGAAAGATTGGTTGCGTCCTGGAAGCTGCCTATTCTGACGCAGGTATACCGCGATGTATAGCCGGTATACCGCGGCGGCTTGATGTTACCTCTGATTGATTGGAAGTACTTTTGTCTGGGCGGTATACCGCGATGTATAGCCGGTATACCGCGGGTACAGTTTCCGTTTGTTTTTGCAGGGTTGACCTTTCTCTTCTGACACGTACTTTATTACTGCACGGTATACCGCGTGCTTTTGGCGGTATACCGCGGATGCATGTATCCGTTGGAAGAGCTGCTATATAATGCATGCGATGGTGGAGAATAAATAAAATACAGATACAAACCAACAGCCATCTCCTCATCTGATCTCTCCCAACTAATATTCCATACTACATATTATCACTACATATTTATTTTATAAAACGTTTTTATAAAATATCCAAGTGATAAATATTATACAAGAGTGATTTCCATTGTGAGTTATACTCCTCTTGTAAGTGTTTGAATAACGGGTGTGTGATCCTGTATATCTCAATTAGCTGAAGCTTGAGAGCCTATTGCTTTCCTTTGTATTTGGTTTGTATTCTACCGTAAAGAATACGTTTATTGGATCGTGTCGGGAAGTGTCTCGGCTAGTGATTTACCAAGTTGTGGTAAATCACTAAATCTCCGTGTCAAGTATCTCTATCCCTTATCTCTTTATATTTCCGCTGTGCATTTAATTATATCTGTTTATATAATTATTGTATATTCATTGCATTTATACTCTGCTTTATTTACTATATTTATACTATCCTGTATTTATACGTATCTGTTGTGTTTTCATATACTCTGTTGTATTTACATTATTAAGATATTTTTATAAAAGAATTTTTGAAAGTAAAAGTTTTAAATACAACCTTACCCCCCCCCCTGGGTTGTCTAACAATTGGTATCAGAGCAGGGCTTTCAAAAATCGTCTATTTAATTTTTTTTTAAAATCCGTTTTTGTTATGGCTCAACAAAATGCTTGGTTTTCTAAATCTCTTCTTATTGATTTCGAAAATTTTGATCTTTGGGCAAATTCTTTTGAACGTTATGTTCGTGGGATAAATCAAAAAATTTGGGATATTATTATTAAAGGAAATTTCAAACCCACAAAATTTCAAAACAACAAAGTTGTTGAAAAACCTAGCTCGGAATGGTCCGACGAAGATAAGGCTAATTATTGTTTAAATTATGAAGCCAAAAATTTTCTCTTTTCGGTTCTTACTAACGATGATATTGAGCGTGTTTATCTCTTTGAAACTGCTCGTGATATTTGGGAGAACTTGAACATCACCTATGGTGGAAACTCAAAAGAAAAGAGAGACGAAACCCGAGATCAAAGAAATGAAGAAACGTGTCTCATCGTCGACTGCGAGAAAGAGGTATGTACTTCATACTCAAGTTATTCTAGTTGTAGTGATAACGATGATGATATTGATATGTTAAATGTCTCTTTTCAAAAATTGATTGTTCTCGTAAATAGTTATAAAAATGAGAATGCTAAATTAAAAGAAGAATTATTATTATGTCAAAATGAGTTGAATAATTGTAAACAAACCATTGCATGTGATAATAAAATCAAAAATGAGTTAAATGATAAAGTTATCACTTTAGAAAAGAAAGCATGCGAAAATATTGTTTGCAAATCTTGCATTGTCTTAAATGATAAAATTGCATGTTTAGAGAAAATAACATGTGAAAAAGTTGTATGTGGTAAATGCAATATTCTTGAAGATGAAATTGCTTGTTTAAAAGCAAAATGTAAATCGCATGAAAAAGATAATTTATTAGCAAATGCTTTTCAAAATAGTAATAAAAAAATTCTTAACATGCTAAATATGTCTAATCGCATTAATTGTCGAAAAGGCATTGGTTCTGATACATGTGTTGAAAAATGCTCGTGTAAACCCATTAAAAGATTTTTTGCATCTCCTAAAGTTGATACAAGAAAACCCCCATATATGTCAAAAATGAAAAATGTGAATTATGGGAGGAAACCGTATGCTCGTATGTATAATAGTAATTTTTCTAGACCTAATGCGAATATAAATGCTTCATTTTATGTGTATGATAAATACAATCGCAAAATTAGAATGGTTAGAAAATGGATTCCGAAAGGAATGTTTAATGTTGACAATCCCGGTGGGATGCGTTTGTGGTTTTAAACAAATTTTGTGGATTGTATGTTGTCATGTTTTATTTTATGTCGACAACATATTTTAATTTTTTTTTGCAGTTTATGTTTTATACTAACTGTTAAAAGGACCCATAAGAAAAGGGTACCACAAAAAATTTTCTTTGCCTTTTGTAGGTGTTTCCTGACGAGGATATAATACGTGTTTCCTGACGAGGATATAATACGTGTTTCCTGACGAGGATATAATACGTGGTTCCTGGCGAGGATACAATACGTGTTTCCTGACGAGGATATAATACGTGTTTCCTGACGAGGATATAATACGTGTTTCCTGACGAGGATATAATACGTGGTTCCTGGCGAGGATACAATACGTGTTTCCTGACGAGGATATAATACGTGGTTCCTGACGAGGATATAATACGTGTTCCCTGACGAGGACATAATACGTGGTATTTTTTTGCTCACATAAAATTAACCGAAAAATCGAAGCCTTAAGATCCTTTTTTTGGTGCAAGTGTTTCTTTTTGGTTATTTTGTTTTATGTCTATTATATGCTTTTTTATGCATATTTTATTGTCCCTCAAATTTTATAATTTGTTATTAATTTGAGGGGGAGCTTTTTATCTTTTAACCATGAGATTATGCTCTCTCAAATATATGCATATTTTGAGGGGGAGCATCTCTCGAGGGGAAGCATACCGTCTTTCTTGACCCTTTTTGTTTCGACAAACGGGGGAGAGAAACCGCATATGCTCATGCTTAGCGGTTGTGTTTGTCATCATCAAAAAGGGGGAGATTGTTGGTGCAAGTGTACCACATCTCTATATATTTATATATATTTATTTTGATGATTACAAACACACTGTATTATTGTTTATCTAACAATCCAATCCAAGTGTACAGTTCTTGAAGAACACGAAGATTTTATCTGAAGAGTTCAAGACGGAAGATTTACGTTGTCATTAGTGTTTATAATTTATAATGATAAACACCCTAAAATAATATACCACTTGGATATTTCTAAAAACCAAATAAATGATTTTAATTAAATATGGTTTATTGAGAAAGATTGGTTGCGTCCTGGAAGCTGCCTATTCTGACGCAGGTATACCGCGATGTATAGCCGGTATACCGCGGCGGCTTGATGTTACCTCTGATTGATTGGAAGTACTTTTGTCTGGGCGGTATACCGCGATGTATAGCCGGTATACCGCGGGTACAGTTTCCGTTTGTTTTTGCAGGGTTGACCTTTCTCTTCTGACACGTACTTTATTACTGCACGGTATACCGCGTGCTTTTGGCGGTATACCGCGGATGCATGTATCCGTTGGAAGAGCTGCTATATAATGCATGCGATGGTGGAGAATAAATAAAATACAGATACAAACCAACAGCCATCTCCTCATCTGATCTCTCCCAACTAATATTCCATACTACATATTATCACTACATATTTATTTTATAAAACGTTTTTATAAAATATCCAAGTGATAAATATTATACAAGAGTGATTTCCATTGTGAGTTATACTCCTCTTGTAAGTGTTTGAATAACGGGTGTGTGATCCTGTATATCTCAATTAGCTGAAGCTTGAGAGCCTATTGCTTTCCTTTGTATTTGGTTTGTATTCTACCGTAAAGAATACGTTTATTGGATCGTGTCGGGAAGTGTCTCGGCTAGTGATTTACCAAGTTGTGGTAAATCACTAAATCTCCGTGTCAAGTATCTCTATCCCTTATCTCTTTATATTTCCGCTGTGCATTTAATTATATCTGTTTATATAATTATTGTATATTCATTGCATTTATACTCTGCTTTATTTACTATATTTATACTATCCTGTATTTATACGTATCTGTTGTGTTTTCATATACTCTGTTGTATTTACATTATTAAGATATTTTTATAAAAGAATTTTTGAAAGTAAAAGTTTTAAATACAACCTTACCCCCCCTAGGTTGTCTAACAATTAATATGTTTGTTTAAATATTAGTTATTATTAATATGTTTATTAAATTTAATTCATTTATTAGTTTATTTGAACATTATTTTTTTTAATATTTTTATAAAAATTTCTTACCCACGTTTTATTTTAAGAAAACAAAAGTAAAATTTTAGTTATCTATATTTTATAATTAATTTATTAGTTATATTATAGTTATCTATATTATTTATATTATAATTTATTAGTTTAGAAAGGAGTTTGATCTTGCATGTGTGTGAAAGGTGTTATTGCAAAGCTGATATGACACTTGTGAAAGGGGTATGATCTTGCAGGTGTGCGGATGGTCTTATTTCAAAGTTTTCCATTGGTCCTCTCACTTGGTAATCATTTTTGGAGTGATCTCTATATTTGAAGAAAAAAACCTTCTCTCTCAAACTTTCTCCATTTTAGGAAAGCTGCTGGAGCAAAATATTAGCCCAAAATCCTCATTTTCTCCATTTTTTCCATTTTAGAGAAGCTGTTGGAGATGCTCCAAGGGACCGGAGGTTATGCCCACCCTCGAATTCAAATTATTATTATTTTCTCAAAAATATAAAACATAATAATTCGTTCATATACAACTTATTTTAGTATAAATCAATTTTAAATAATTTATTTACGTTGAGATATATTTATTTTTATTTAAGGTGTATCTACCAGGTTAATTTAAATAGTTTGTTTTATATATATCAAACATATTAATTACTAATCAAACATTATAATACAATATGATGGCATGCTTTAATATTTTGCTTGTTTCATTTCTGTGTCCATTCGATTGATTTGTCATTTAATTCTTTATTTATATAATCTTTTGCTTCAAACATATGTTTAATTTATGGTTTTTATTTGGATAAATTATGAAAACTTTCATGTATTTTTAAATGATTTTTTATTTATGCTTAATTATCTATTCACATTTGTAGGCCCATCTAGTATTGTGTATGTGTGTAAATATAGACATAGTCATATATGATATTTAATATTTAGCTCACTTTTACATTCCAATCTTATTTGATAACTATTGTCTATGAACAAAATATTTAACAAAAAACATATTTTTCAAAAGAGGCTTGTCAACTGCCTGCATTAAGCTGCTGTTTGGTTGGGAGCTGTCCAGAATCAGACGAATCCATAGCTGCCTGCATTAAGCTGGCTGTTCGTTGTGATTTATGCAACTTGGTTGTGTTCTCCTATAGGTTTGCCTCTTGCAAACTGACAGGTGTAGTGTTTAGTGGTTTGGTAATGACACCGATTCCGTTGTGATGTTTTATCCCTTGTTGGTTGTACTTTGTATTGGTGTTAAGTTGGTAATAAAGTATTGCATTTGCCTTTGAAAAAAAAACTTTGAATTCATAAATTTTATTATAGGATAATATTTTTGGTATAAATAGACCATTTGGCAATTTATTAGAAAAGAGTGTAGACTTTTAATATGAGTGTGTTAAATAGACCATTTGGCAAATTACCTCTTTTAAAATAGAAATTTATTTTGAGACAGACTAAAATAGTATATGAACACGGTATCGTATACCCAATGTTTATCCGGTAAACGTTTACTAGTAGTAATAGTCAACACTTTTTCTTAACTAATCCATTAAACTCTTAGGGGCCGTTTACCAAAACGCTTACTCGGGTGTAAAGCCCGTGTCCCGGTATGTTTATATATATTTTAATTAATTGCTTTAATATCGTTCTTTGAGCGAATCTTTACTAACGGGGTTAGCAAGTTTGACCAAATGCGTAATAAATCTTTAAACCATTTTAAAGTGTTTACCTTTAATTGTTTTTGGTTAGTGGTTTGGTGTCAAAAAGGACCAAAAATGTTAGCTTACGTGTCTTTTGTTATAGATTGTGAGATGAGGTATAGTTGAGGGGCTATTTGTGCATTTCTTGGAAACTTGTGCATGAGTCTCGGCCCATGACCGAAACCCCCTTTCTGGTTTCTTTTTCATTGTGTTTCAAGCAAAGCCAAACAACCTCCAAACCCTACAATCCTCTTTTCTCCCTTTTTGTCTTGTGGTGCGGCTGTGAGAAAGAAACGAGAAGAGAGCGAGATAGAGGAGAACCGAGAGAGAGAGTGATCGCGAGAAAGAGAGGGACGAGAAGAAGGAACACAGCGGCAACCGTCGCCGCCGCTGCTGCTGTCGCCGGAGGGCGCCACCACCCTGGTTTCGTCGGAGATCGAGAGAGAGAGGTGTGGTTGTGGTGGTGAGACATCATCGTAGGTAAGTGTTTCCCCCCCCCCCCCTTGTTGTCTCTTTGTTGTCGCCGTGAAACCACCACCGGCGGTGGCCGCCGCCGCCGCCGACCACCACTGCCGGAGGTGGCAGTGGGTGGTGCGTGGGGTGTCCAGCCCTAGTGGCAACCCGAACCGTTAAGCCGAACGCGAACCGTTTATAAAGTTATCTTTTTATGAAAATTCTAAGTGTGCTGTCCAGTTTTCGCGTGATCATAACTTTTCTGTCGTAACTCCGTTTGAGCCGAAACTGGCGCCCACGGTTCAAGTTCGGGGTCGGGCACGTTTTCTGTGTTTTAGCGGAAAACTGGTTCGGTCTCTAACTGGGCGAAAAAGTGGTCGCAAGTTCGGTGATTCGTCATTTTATGTGGAAAACTCTGGAATCTGCCACTGTTTTGTGTAGACCATAACTTTTTACTCGTAACTCGTTTTGAGGTGAAATTGGTGCCCAAAATTCCCTAATCGAGTTGGGAAGGTTTTTCGTGTTTTGCCGAAAGTCCGATTAAGCCCGTAGCTAGGCTGTATTGGGCTGTTTGTGCAGATTGGACCGAAAACTGTCAGTTTTGGTAGTCGCTCATAATTAATCCATAATAAATTGTAGAAAAATCGTTAGGAGGCGTATAATATGTCCTTGAAACCCTATCTCTGAGTACTTTCTAATCATGAAATAATATTGGGAATTTTCTGGGTTTAAAGGGGTCGAAACAGGTCCCGAACAGACCTGTTTGGCGAGAGCGGGAAATGGTTTTAGTGACGGTTTAAGTGTGTGTCGTGTCATAGGGTCCGGGTCTTGTATTGACACGTTTTAACATGCGTTTAGGTGCTGGAAAGTGACCGTAATTGTGAAGCTTGAATTGTATTGTTAAGCTAGGCGCGCATTCGAGGTGAGTTCTCTCACTATAACTAATGTCGGTTATTTTTACATTACGTTGTGTATGTATGTGGTAGTTCTATTTGCTTTTGATGCGGGGTTAAATAGTGGGGTGTCTAGTCGGACCTTTATTGTTGTGACTACGCGGGTGGCGTAGGAGTTCGGCGGGGCCGAGGGTCACATACGCGGGTGGCGTAGTAATTCGGTGGGACCGAAGGTTGTATACGCGGGTGGCGTATGAACCCGGGGGTGCCGGGTTGCGTTTACATGATGGCCGTGTGTTCGGTGGGACCGACGTGTGCCCATTAGGTGGGTTGGTGTGAGTATGCAGGTTATGATTTGTTCGTAGACTTGAATGCTGTTTATGTGCAAATATCTGTTTATGGTGGTGTGGAAATAACTGTGTTACTTATGGTGTAGAATTCACTAAGCTTCGTGCTTACCCTTTCCCAATAAACTGTGGTTTCAGGTACGAGTGGCTCTAAGGCGTGACGGGTACACACTGGCGCGCGAGGAGAGTTGGTTGCTTTCTGGTTTTAATAATTAAACGTGTATTCCGCTGGTTTTATTTTATAAAGATATTAATTATGAGTTTGCAAACGAAACGTTGGGATCATTTAATGAGTTGTTATAAATAAAATGTTTATTTAAAAAAATTTAATTTGCTTGTAATTTTTGGGACGTTACAACTTGGTATCAGAGCACAGCTTGAGTGAATCAAATGCACCTCGGTGTGTTTGATCTCAAGTTTGCGGCTATAAAAATTTCTTTAAATTTTTTGGAAAATAAAAGAAAGGAAAACCCGTTTGAGAAACGGTGATCGATGGCGCAGTGTGTACAGTCAGCCGGAGCCAGGGGAAAAGGTACAGTACTTAGTGTTTTATTGCTTTCTAGATCATAGAGTATGCATGCTAGATTGCCTGTTGTGGACACTATGCTGTATGTTGAACTACTTGCTATTAGGAATTTATGCTAATTATGATAGGTTACTAAGTGGATGCCCTCTAGGTTGTATGCAGTAAGAGATTTATAGCCTTAGAATATTCGATTTAGTTCTATTGCACAGCTCTTGTTTGAGTCCAACCGTTCTAGGATAGAGTCTTGTATTCGACTGTCTATTTGTTTCGCACTGCATATAATCGGGTATTCGCGAGGTCACCCGTTATAATTTGTAGGGATTCGGTAGTAGCAAGGGTAGTGGGATAAGAGGAAGTTCCTAGAGAGCTGGGAAGGGTGTTTATGTATGAGTACGTGTGCTAGATTGCTTTCTAGAACATAGGAGTATGTATGCTAAATTGCTTGGTGCTTATTACACTGTATTGCATGTCTGCTGCTTGCTATTAGGGATTTGGCAGTAGCAAGGGTAGTGGTTTGGATGGAATTCCTAGGGAGCTAGGAAGAGTGTGTACATATGCCGGTGCGGGCATATGTGTATAGTTTCGGCGAGAAACTACTTGGACCCCTTGGGATGGAACTCGGAACGGGCGATGATAGGTGTGGATGGTAGTAGTAGAGCTCCTACTACCGGAAGCACAGGATCAATGCTCGAGTCGGGGAAGTCACGAGGAATCCAAGGAGTTGAGCGTGAGTGTTGTTAGTATGAGTTATTATGTGCTAATAACGCGTTGTATTGTCTACCCAGAATAGCCATCACAAGGAGGAACAACTATAGTAAACCTACTAGTACAGGTGTGTACTCGAAGTGTTTTGAGGTGATGATCGTTGGGGGTAGTGATGAAGGTCCTAAACTAGTAGTCGTTGGAATAGAAAGACGATTCTAATATTAGTCACTTGGAGTGACGATAAGGATGATATTTGTTGTAAGCAGATCATTTCGGGCCAAGATGGAAGATTGTGCTAGGGTCATAGGCTCCTAGAGCCGACTTTGATTTGAGGAAAACCCGTAAGATGATTTGATGTGATTTCCCAACTTTCCTTAAGAGGTTTAAATGTCTGGATGACAATAGTAGACCGGGGAGTTTCGGAGTAGTAGGGGTCGAGACGTTGAATGCCGAATGAGGCATGCACGAAGTTATTTTGAAAATAAGATTGCATTAACAAATTCTTGTGTTTCAAATCTTTGTATGGACGGTGTTTTGGAATTTTGGGAACTGCTCAGCACACGCACAAGATTTTGAAATGTGGTTTTGAAAGTGTATGAAATCGTTTTATCACGGGAGTGCAAACTTTGTTAGAATTTGTCTCATTTTCGTTATTTTTCCAACGGTTCTTTCGGGTGCGATGTTATCCGTGTTTTGGTGGTGGTTAAGATGTTGGGTAAGTGACTACGGATTGAGACTCTAACATTGGAACTCCTCCACATGTGTTAGAGTTGAGACGAAAAGTTACATTCCACGATGTCTGTATGAAGGCTATTTTGGTGATTTGTTTAAAATGAGTTTGGAATTCCAGTGTCGCTTAACTTTTCGTTCGAGAGTTTGTATTACTAAGTGTTTTATTGCAAATAGTTCAGTGTGTGGATTGATTCATGCGTGACATAAGTGATGCATGGAGGAATTTTGGTAACATTTCATAAGGAGTTGTTTAGTGCGATTTTTAGTCAGCTAAAGATTTTATTGACATTTCCATGAAAATGCGATTTATCGACTTAGGGGTATGCATACTGGGGTAACCTTTATTCTCGACATTTTGATGAACGAGTCGTGCATGAAAATGTTTTAGTTCTTTTTTGTCGAAATGAAAGACCATTTGATCCAAGGAGTGTTTTAATGTTGTGAACATCATGCATACGATTACAATGTGTTATATTTTGGAAATATAAATGCGTAGATTTTTGACATTCGGTTAATTTAGAATTACCGATCATTTTTTTTTTGGGAAATTAAAAACTTTTGCTTTGGAGGAAACGAGTATTTTGAGCATTTTCGATAAATACATTTTTTAAACTATAATGTTTTGACGTTATATGACCCAAGTACGAAACTTGAGGAAGTGTTACAAGTTTGCATGCCTGCCCCCAGTTTGAGATTTTATGAGGTTTTAGTCGATATTTCCAATTAATAGAAGCGGACTGGTTTCTGTCTTCAAGTTTGAAACTTACACGAGACAGTTGTGTTTTAACAAAAATATATTTGTAAACCGTGTCATCGTTTTGTGTGATTAGCTGACGCGCGAAAATTTGTGGCGAACCCTGTGCCACGTCATTTTATGATTAAAAAGTAGAATTTTTGAATCAAATGTCGTGAAACTTATTTTGAATTATGTGCACACCTTGGTCGCACCCTGTTTAAGGTCAAGCGGTTACTTTAAGTGCATGTCATGAGTCAATCCATACTGGAATCGAGGCGGTTCATTTTAAAGAAATTATTTATTACGCTTGCTTTTGTGTGAGTAAACTGAACTGCAATGGAACGATTTTCAATATGATTTTCCTATGTGGGACGAGCGTGTCCAGTTTTGCGTAACTATCGACCAGGTAATAGTAGTTTTATTACATACGATCTTTTGAGATGAAAATCCTGATGTTGAAAATATTTTGTAAATGATTTTGTAAACCATTTGGGGAAATGTGCTTTTAAGTGTCATGTGTCATTTCGAGAATTTTTAGGGTGTGAGTCCTTTTGGAAAACTCTTTTGTTTAACCCGTGTTGAGTCTGAGACTAAGGTTGATTTCAGAGTATTGCTTGCTTAAACTTTGTTTAAACGCATTTTCCGACCTATGGGTCTAGCAAGCGTGGAGCATTTTGCTCGGTTTTGACTTGGAGTTAGTCATGGGCTAATTGCCCGGTTTTAATGACTCAAGGTGGAGTCTTGTTGATGAATTGTTTTGTCGCACTGTTTGGCATTCATTGCACGTCGAGTATTTACATGTTTGGGTGAGTGAGTCATTCCGGGATAGGCACTCGTGGGTAGGCTGTTTTGCTTTGGATCCTTAGGCACGTTAGTCAGTCGCTGGTAGTGGTCGGTTGGGTATCTCGGGGTGAGGCCCCGGTGTTCAGGTGTTATAGCCTAGGCTTCTAGTAGGTGCTAGGAGGATATAGTTGTGGGCACTTACCTGAGAGGTAATTCCGATGTGAGGGGCCCTGAGGCGTTACCTGAGAGGTAGGCGTCAGGGTGTATCCCCGGTTCAGATAAATTAGCTTTGTAGAGCGAGTGTGGGGGAGACGTCGACGGTAGGAGGTTGGGTATTCCACGCGTGTTGGTAATGTAGGCCGGGTAGTATCGGTTAAGGGAATGACCTACGTGTGTGTTAGTTGACTTGATTGTAGGGGATATCTACTTGTGTTAGTGTCTAGGATAATACCACGCTTATGTGATTCATTGTAATCGGTTGGACCGATGTTCGGCGGGTGGCCGATGTGAGTTATTGTAATCGGTTGGACCGATGTTCGGCGGGTGGCCGATGTGAGTTATTGTAATCGGTTGGACCGATGTTCGGCGGGTGGCCGATGTTTGTTATTGTAATCGGTTGGACCGATGTTCGGCGGGTGGCCGATGTGAGTTATTGTAATCGGTTGGACCGATGTTCGGCGGATGGCCGATGTTTGTTATTGTAATCGGTTGGACCGATGTTCGGCGGGTGGCCGATGTTTGTTATTGTAATCGGTTGGACCGATGTTCGGCGGGTGGCCGATGTTTGTTATTGTGATCGGTTGGACCGATGTTCGGCGGGTGGCCGATGTTTGTTATTGTGATCGGTTGGACCGATGTTCGGCGGGTGGCCGATGTTTGTTATTGTGATCGGTTGGACCGATGTTCGGCGGGTGGCCGATGTTTGTTATTGTGATCGGTTGGACCGATGTTCGGCGGGTGGCCGATGTTTGTTATTGTAATCGGTTGGACCGATGTTCGGCAGGGGGTCGATGTTTTGTTAATATAAGTTGTTGAAAATCTTTGGAGTCTATTAGAATTCGTAGAAGTTAATCGTCAATTAATGATAGGAGGGATCGTAATCGAGTATCCTGTGGAGTATACTGGTGAGCAGCTTTAGAGTGGTTAGAGCTTGAGATTTGACTCGGGATGTATGGAATATCTAAGGTTGGGGGACAACCGTAGTCGCTTGGCTAGGAATGATTTCAATTGTCGGGGTGTTCTGCCGATCATAATCCCAGTGTCTTAGAAAGAGTACGTTAGTAAGAATAGTATTCGAGAAGTTTAGTAGGGGTTTCAAGTGGACTTAGGAACCTGAGGTTGAGATGAGGGAGAACTATCCGGAGCTATTCGTAGGCAGAGACTTCGAGGGCGAAGTCTAATCCAAGTGGGGGAGAGTTGTAAAGCCCGTGTCCCGGTATGTTTATATATATTTTAATTAATTGCTTTAATATCGTTCTTTGAGCGAATCTTTACTAACGGGGTTAGCAAGTTTGACCAAATGCGTAATAAATCTTTAAACCATTTTAAAGTGTTTACCTTTAATTGTTTTTGGTTAGTGGTTTGGTGTCAAAAAGGACCAAAAATGTTAGCTTACGTGTCTTTTGTTATAGATTGTGAGATGAGGTATAGTTGAGGGGCTATTTGTGCATTTCTTGGAAACTTGTGCATGAGTCTCGGCCCATGACCGAAACCCCCTTTCTGGTTTCTTTTTCATTGTGTTTCAAGTAAAGCCAAACAACCTCCAAACCCTACAATCCTCTTTTCTCCCTTTTTGTCTTGTGGTGCGGCTGTGAGAAAGAAACGAGAAGAGAGCGAGATAGAGGAGAACCGAGAGAGAGAGTGATCGCGAGAAAGAGAGAGACGAGAAGAAGGAACACAGCGGCAACCGTCGCCGCCGCTGCTGCTGTCGCCGGAGGGCGCCACCACCCTGGTTTCGTCGGAGATCGAGAGAGAGAGGTGTGGTTGTGGTGGTGAGACGTCGTCGTAGGTAAGTGTTTCCCCCCCCCCCCCCCTTGTTGTCTCTTTGTTGTCGCCGTGAAACCACCACCGGCGGTGGCCGCCGCCGCCGCCGACCACCACTGCCGGAGGTGGCAGTGGGTGGTGCGTGGGGTGTCCAGCCCTAGTGGCAACCCGAACCGTTAAGCCGAACGCGAACCGTTTATAAAGTTATCTTTTTATGAAAATTCTAAGTGTGCTGTCCAGTTTTCACGTGATCATAACTTTTCTGTCGTAACTCCGTTTGAGCCGAAACTGGCGCCCACGGTTCAAGTTCGGGGTCGGGCACGTTTTATGTGTTTTAGCGGAAAACTGGTTCGGTCTCTAACTGGGCGAAAAAGTGGTCGCAAGTTCGGTGATTCGTCATTTTATGTGGAAAACTCTGGAATCTGCCACTGTTTTGTGTAGACCATAACTTTTTACTCGTAACTCGTTTTGAGGTGAAATTGGTGCCCAAAATTCCCTAATCGAGTTGGGAAGGTTTTTCGTGTTTTGCCGAAAGTCCGATTAAGCCCGTAGCTAGGCTGTATTGGGCTGTTTGTGCAGGCTGGACCGAAAATTGTCAGTTTTGGTAGTCGCTCATAATTAATCCATAATAAATTATAGAAAAATCGTTAGGAGGCGTATAATATGTCCTTGAAACCCTATCTCTGAGTACTTTCTAATCATGAAATAATATTGGGAATTTTCTGGGTTTAAAGGGGTCGAAACAGGTCCCGAACAGACCTGTTTGGCGAGAGCGGGAAATGGTTTTAGTGACGGTTTAAGCGTGTGTCGTGTCATAGGGTCCGGGTCTTGTATTGACACGTTTTAACATGCGTTTAGGTGCTGGGAAGTGACCGTAATTGTGAAGCTTGAATTGTATTGTTAAGCTAGGCGCGCATTCGAGGTGAGTTCTCTCACTATAACTAATGTCGGTTATTTTTACATTACGTTGTGTATGTATGTGGTAGTTCTATTTGCTTTTGATGCGGGGTTAAATAGTGGGGTGTCTAGTCAGACCTTTATTGTTGTGACTACGCGGGTGGCGTAGGAGTTCGGCGGGGCCGAGGGTCACATACGCGGGTGGCGTAGTAATTCGGTGGGACCGAAGGTTGTATACGCGGGTGGCGTATGAACCCGGGGGTGCCGGGTTGCGTTTACATGATGGTCGTGTGTTCGGTGGGACCGACGTGTGCCCATTAGGTGGGTTGGTGTGAGTATGCAGGTTATGATTTGTTCGTAGACTTGAATGCTGTTTATGTGCAAATATCTGTTTATGGTGGTGTGGAAATAACTGTGTTACTTATGGTGTAGAATTCACTAAGCTTCGTGCTTACCCTTTCCCAATAAACTGTGGTTTCAGGTACGAGTGGCTCTAAGGCGTGACGGGTACACACTGGCGCGCGAGGAGAACTTGTTGCTTTCTGGTTTTAATAATTAAACGTGTATTCCGCTGGTTTTATTTTATAAAGATATTAATTATGAGTTTGCAAACGAAACGTTGGGATCATTTAATGAGTTGTTATAAATGAAATGTTTATTTAAATTTTTTTTAATTTGCTTGTAATTTTTGGGACGTTACATCGGGTAAGCGCTTACCAAATCATATCACCTTACCAGATCAATATGACAAGAACCAAGAATCTTACCTGGTAAGAGTTGAGACAAGAAATGAGAGTCTTATCTTGTAAGAGTTAAGGCAAGGAATGAGAGTTTTATCTAGTAAGTGATGACGAAAATTCTTACCACGGTTAGCACTTACTGAAAAAATTATTACATATGATAAATGATAATATTAAATTTTACCAATAAGCTTTTAGTCGGTAAATAAATGATAATATTAAATGCTTTTAGTCGGTAAATAAATGATAATATTAAATTTTACCAATAAGCGTTTGATAAACTAAAATGACATCCTATACAATACTTTTATGTGAGGCCCATATATTTGGGCCAAAAAATTCCTTTTAATCCTAATCGTGGCCCAATTTCTTATGGTGTTGAAACATCGATGAAAATGGAAAGTCAAATTATTTTATATATCGAACCGTAAGCTCCTCTATCTCTCTCTGTAGTCTGTACAGTCGAATTTTTGTCAGAAGGATGACTACGCTCGCTAATTCTTTCGTTTCGGTTCCAAACCACCGGAATCAGTTCTTTTCTGGTATATCTCTTGCATAATTGTAGTTTCTTGTTGCGAAATTTGATCATAAATTTTATTTGAGTTCAATTGTGCTGTGAAACTTTGAATACAGCGTCCGATTTGATGTTTATATCGAAATTGTAGCTTGTTTTACATTTTCTGTTACAAGCACCGCCACTTAAACTTGTGATACATTGTGTTGCTTTCAATTATGATGAAGTTAGCTGATTATGTTGCTTAAATTTCGAACTTATTTAGACTGTGTTTTGGGGAAATGGAATTGGAGGGTTGGAATTGGAAATGGAAATTGAAGCTAGTTTCGCTCAAACTTCCTTGATGAATTTCATTCTAGTTCTAATTTCAAGCCAGGGAATTGGAATTCAATTCCCAAACAATGAGTGAAATGAGTCCTGATTATAATTTCTTAATTAAGTAATGGATTTCAGTATTTCATATCAACTCATATCTTTCGTTTATTGGCATATTTATGTAGACCATAGCAAAAAAAGAATGAGAATGTTATTGGGGGATAGACTATATCATAAGATCATAGTTTGAAGATATTAATATTGGCCAAGTATTAACATCAATTAGTATCTTTGTCCTTGGTAGTGAGTATTCTCCTCTGTCAATTTAAACTGCTTGCATTTAAGCTTTTAGCCTGCATTTCTACACTGGTTTTTGTTACCATATGATCCATCATAACACCCCCCCCTCCCCCCCCCCCCCAACACACACACATTTTCTTAACATATACCTTAATAATTACTTTTGTTCGGGTCTTTTCCAACATGTTACAAGTTAAATGATGGTAGGTTCGTTGATGCAAGCAGACCAATGCCTTGGCTCCATTAATCTGAGTGTTGGCCACAGTGGAACAACTAAACTAACGAAGCACAAGAAATCACTTATTGTGCGAGCTGGGTAAGCTATTAATCTTTGTACAGATGTTATTTATTTATTCATTTGTTTATATAAGATCACATGCAGTCTGGCATTCCACCAATTTTATAGTTCCTGTTCAGGTAAGAACGGGTTGTTGACTAGTGTTGCTGAAATATGTATATCTTGAAATAAATATCTCATTATTTGACTAAAAGCTCTCATTTATTTGATGGGATAATCTTATTTAAGCTTCAAAATATCCAGAAGTCCCTTGTTTCCATGATGAATAATTCCCTTCTAATGATGGAACCATCTTTATGCTTTTCTATAATCGGATACATAATGATGAATATCTTTTCAGCATATTGTACCATTTGGATGTTCAACTTTTTTGTAACTTAATTGCCCTCTATACATCTACAGAGCAAATGATGATAGACTAGGTGGAGCCAGCTTATTTGTTGGTGGCTTTGTATTGGGAGGAATTGTTGTTGGAACATTAGGCGCCATATATGCACCTCAGGTATGCTTATACCAAAAAGGGATGTTAATAGTTTTGTAGAACAACAAAAGATAGTTAGGCCTTGTTTGTTTTTTAAGAAAAAAACTCTTATTAGCCTCTTATGTCTGATTCATTAAGAGGTAGGGTCATTCAGACCGTTTGTTTTTTCCATATTTTCAGAGCCACTTATGTCTTATCGTCCTCTTATCTGGTAAGAGGTAAACCAACCTCTTATTTGCCTCTTATTGTTCTCAATGAATTAACCTTAATAGATCATGTCTCTCAATCGATTCACTTGGTTTATAATAAAACTCAATTTACTAAAATCAGGTGACTTACAAATTTAAGTTTATATAATGTAAAATATATTATTATCGATTAAACATACTCGTTTAAATGAATGCTAATTTTATAATTTAGATGTAAATTTCGTAATGATGATGCATAAATATGTGAAATTGTGTAAATTTATATATATATATATATATATATATATAATTCAACACTATAATATTCTACTGGATCAAATACATAATTTAAACAAATTCAGACATTTATAAGTTTACAAAAACAAACAGTCTTATTGATTCAGATTTCAGACTTCAGCACCACCTCTTATCAATCAGAAGTGAAATAATACTTCAGACTTCAGCACCTCTTAAAAAACAAACGCCACCTTAGTGTTTCCCTTTTTGGGATAGAGGGAGTATATTTTTGTCAATGGCATCTGAAGGTGTTTGTTTGTTAGTTTGTGAGGTTTTCGTGCATTTAAGTTTGCACATTGGGCAATGTTCTATACACACATTTTCCGATATTTTCACCATGCAGATAAGCAAGGCGCTTGCAGGGGCAGACCGAAAAGATTTAATGAGGAAGTTGCCAAAATTTATATATGATGAAGAGAAAGCCTTGGAGGTGAGAACTTGCTCTTTCATTTCTCTTCCTTTCAAATACTTTTTTATTTGACAATTATTGTTATTATTATTATTATTATTTATATTTTACTGGAAACAGAAAACACGCAAGATACTGACGGATAAGATTGCTCAGTTGAACTCTGCAATAGACGATGTTTCTGCTCAACTACGTGCCGATGACCCTCCAAACGGATCATCAGTGACCACTGATGGAGTTGAAGCTTCCTCGTACTGACCTGCTTTAAAGTATGTTATATATTATTATCGCGAATTTAAGATTCCTGGAATCGTTGATGATTGATTGTGTTCACTTTTCAGTCTTCACTGATTGTTTGAGATGGTTGGTTCTTGAAAATCGTTGTTATCCTCCTAATCGACTTGATTGTGTTACAAAAAGCGAAAATGCTTGCAAGTTTATCATGGTTTAGAAGAGTATGGGTAGAAGTTCCGATTGACGTAGACCGTTTAGAAGTTGTGTGAGTTTATGGTTGTCTTCCTAAAGTTCTATCAGAGTCCCACATCGGGTAGACCTAGGACCATTTCTTCTCGATGTATATTGGAACCTCAAGGGCTCGTGCAAAAAAAATTGTGTGTGTGTGTGGGGGGGGGGGGGTCCATATATTCTTATATGGTATCAGAACCAAGGTTTACCACTCTAAGGGCTGTTTGGTTCGTGGAATTCAAAGGAATTTGATGAAATTGGAATGACAAATTCCTTAGTGATGTTTGGTTCGCGGAATGAATTGATTGGATTCCACCGAGTTCCATGGTTGAGGGATTTGATCATTCCTTAGCACACATGAAGGATTTGAATTCCATTTTGTGGCAAATGTAACATAATTTATAATTGTGTTTTAGTCGGACAAAAATAACTTTTGTGAGATTCCATTACAATTCTTGCCAACCAAACACTATGGTCAAATTCCTTGAAATTGCATACCATTCCTTCGAAGTCAAATTTCTTTGATGGATTCCAATTCTACCAAATTTATGAATTTTGGGTTACTTGTAGTAAAAAAGTAAAGTGTGTTATGCCTACTTCTGATTTAGGACTCTTGGTATATCTAAAACCATAAAACATTGGATTACACTTCATAAAAGTGTTGAAAAAAATAGTATAAATCAAATCAAATTAAATTTATTTGAATAATACCACACATAAGTAGAGTCTATGTAGGGTAAGGCCATCAGTACCCCAACACTCAATCTTTCAATCTTTCAAGCTCCACGTCAGCGCCACATCAGCTTTTCTCCTAACCCTCACTCAATCCCTAAACACCCTTACCCCATTCCCTAACCCACTCCCTCTCATTTCTCACCTGGGACCCACCTCTCCTCCTCACATTTTCTTCGAGATGAAACGGGATGGGGAACCCGCATCCCATCCCGCACCGCTGATACCGCAAGGGCCGTAGCCCATTCCCGCTGATACCGCAGGCCATCCCGAGCTCATCCCGAGCCGGGTACGGATGGCCTAAGACATATGGAGATTAAGCCTCAACTTCATAAATAAGTTGTTTAGGTGAAGACCGTTGATTTGCAATAGTTTCAATGACAATTTAATGATATATAAGCAAGTTTTGGAAAGCTCGAGATGTTAGAAACAAAAGGTACAAAAAACCAGCAAATGACCTTTAGCCTAGCGGTATCAGAGTCCTTAGCCTTATACGAGGTCATGGGTTCAAACATCACCAAAGGTGGTGAGGGTGTGTGGGTTTATTTGTTTCATTTGCCGTATATAGATATTATACTTTAAAAAAAAGGTACAAAAAACCGACGTGCGAAAGATTAATAAAAGATTAACTAACATAAAGGCAAAGGATCATGTAATCCACTTTTCACGCTTTCCACGTTAACTCAACTTCTCAGTTCTCACCGGAACCCAGCCCTTAACATAAATAGCTATATTGAGTCAACTTTTTTAAAATTTAGCCACCTAATTATTTTTTTTCAAAAATATCCGGAAAATCCCGCAAGTTTGACACGATAAGCCACATTTCCTTGTGGTTTTTTCTCACAAATTATGGGAAAAAAAACCTTTTGCATTGACGAGTCAAAACTCAAAACTACAACTTGCGGTTTTCCTAAAAAAACACTATTTTCGTCAGAAAAAATCTGACACCATAAGGAAAATGTGGCTTGCGGTGTCATATTTGCAGGATTTCGGACATTTTTGAAAGAAAATAATTTTGATGGCTAAATTTTAAAAAGTTAACTTTAAGAGGGTGTTTGGGAGTGCTTTTTTAGTCCAAAAGTGCTTTTGGCCAAAAGTGCTTATTGACTTATTGCTTTTGGAAAAGGAGTTTTTAAAAAAGTGTTTGGATTAGCTTTTGAGATAGGAAAGTGTAAAATGACCAATAAGTCAGGAAAGTGTGACTTCTTGAAAATCACGTTTCCAAGGCAAACCAAAAAGCTGTTTTAAAAGTCTTTTTGCATTTGCCAAACAAGCTTTTTAACTTATTGACTTTTTAAAAAGCCAATAAGTCAATAAGCAGATTTAAAACACACTCCCAAACACCCTCTTAATATAGCTATTTATGTAAATTTCTTGTTAATAAAAGTTAAAAAAGAGTTTGGGCAAAAGACGGGGCAAAAAAAAGTACAGTTCCCAGTTAAAAATAACTCAAAACAGTGTATTAAATAATTATTTACCTTTTTACTTGTATTTTATTAAAATTAAAGTCAAGACCTCGTACAAATAAAAGTTAAAAACCCGAACCTATTAAATAAATACCCTAATTTCTTTTTTTATTGAATTTTGTACTAATATGTAATGTGTTCATTTATTTTAAGTTTAAACAAAATAGAAAAATATACAAATGATAGTATTATGCCTATGTTTAACCGAAACAGTAAAAGATTAACCGAAAATTGAACCGAATAAGCTATTTTTATTCGATTTAACGAATTGTGTAAGGCAAAAATGAATAACGCGGAACTATTGGTTCCAGATTTTTTTTCGACACCCCTATGCCCCCGACCATTAAAATTTCTAGATCCGCCACTGATGGTAAGGACTGCGAATCTTACCTGGTAAGAGCGTTGGAAACGATAGAGAGTCTTATCCACTAAGTGACTGTGATAACTATTACTTGATAGTAATTAAAATGTTGATTTTTACCGGTAAATGTTTGGGTAAATGGCCCCTAAGTTACGTTTTTCGTCTCTGTGATTTGTAAATTGCTATTTTCGTCCATGTACCTTTGAAATTATAGATTTCATCCATGTTACAATAAATTATAAACATAGAAGTGAAACCATAATTCTTAAATCACAACTTTTAACAAAAATCATAATTTACCCAATAATACATGAGTCTTTTCATGGTTCTACATTTCATGCAACAAATCAAAAAAGTTGGTGAAAAACAAAAGACATGATGAGTGGCAGCCAAAAAAGTGACCAAATGACAGTCAAAGTTAGTAAAAAACCAGAGTACCATTGTTTGGTCCAGAGTGAAACAACTATAACAATATTAGATTTATAAAACTTAAAATTATAAATGTTTTAATAAAATATTTATAAGACTTAGCTTTATAAAATTAAATAAAAAATGTTTTATTTAAAAATGTTACAATAATTTTATAGAAACGTTTTTGGGCATATCTTTAACATTTTCTATGACGTTTTTAAATAAAATGTCGTATTAGTTATTTTAACTATATGAATTTTTTTTCCTATAAAAATACGAGTTTATATGATATTTCTCATCAATATTTCATAAAACAGTTAATATTACATTTTATTATAAAAGCATACTAAAAAACTTGTTGAACCCCCAAAAAACGTACTATAAACTATTAACAATTTTAGATATGAATTTTCTTTGTTTGATGCTATAAACTTTAATATGAATGTATTTTATATTGTATTACAATTTTATTGATAGATCTAGTAATGGAAAATCGTATAGGTCCACAAAGTGGCTACATTGGCAGTGCAAAAAATACACCAGACATTATGATCGTTTTTCAAGTAATAAAGTGGTAAAAATACCGAGATCGTATCCATAGGGATTGGATTTCAAGTTGCGAGTAATAAGTCGAGAATACATCGATTTCAATTGGAGAATAAATTATTTTGAACAATTTTGGTGCTTTTAACAACGAATTCTAAAGAGGAAGAAACACGAACACATAAAGAGGAAACACAACTAAAATAGAAAGAAAATTCACACCGATGATGTGTAAATAACGTTCGAAAGGAGAGTTATCGAAATCACAATAGAAAAAATGTTTATCGTAATTTAAGACCATCAAAGGAAAACCAAATTAAATCAAATAAAATGAACTCAATATATTTCACTCTAAACCATAGTTTGGAATTAATAGAACGTAAGTAGACTTGTGCATATTCCTGATGTTCTATAAGGGTGCGTTTGGTTGCAGGACGGGACGGGACAGGACAGGACGGGACAGAACAGGACAGAACAGAACAGCTGTCCAGCGTTTGGTAGAACATAACTAAACTGGACAGAACAGAACAGGACTGACAAAATGACCAATTTACCCCAGTGAGTTATTTAGTGGTGGCGGTGGTGGCGGCGGTGGTGGTGGCGGCGGTGGTGGTGGTGGTAGTGGTGGTGGTGGCGACGGTGGTGGTGGCGGTGGTGGCGGTGTTGGTGGCGGTGGTGGTGGCGGCGACGGTGGCGGCGGTGGCGGTGGTGGTGGTGGCGGTGTTGGTGGCGGCGGTGGTGGCGGTGACGGTGGTGGTGGTGGCGGCGGCGGTGGCGGTGTTGGTGGTGGTGGCGGCGGCGGCGGTGGTGGCGATGGTGGTGGCGGCGGCGGTGGTGGTGGCGGTGGCGGCGGTGGTGGCGGCGGCGGCGGTGGTGGCGGTGGTGGGGTATTTTTGTAAAAAAATCTTTGTTCCACTTAGTTCCATGGTTTTTGGTGGAACACATGTGTTCCATGTTTGTGGAACAAGGACTCTGTTCTGTTCCATCTTAAGGCATGTCAAACATGGGACAAGAACCCTTGTTCCTGTCTGTTCTGTCCTGTTCCGCATACCAAACGCACCCTAAGCCCCGGATGTATGTAAAACAAGGGCTACTCGACTAAAAAAATTCAATAAATAGATTTTTATTATATTAAATTAAATACAAGAAATACTAATAATTCATATAAAAAACAACTTTATCGAGTATTCCTAGACATAATACTAATCAATAGTAGTTTCTAAATCAATATTATTTAGGATATATTTTTTCAAAAACATAGCATCGCCAATCTGTTCAACCATAAACACGTATTTTCCATATATAGGTTGACATTTTTTGTGTCACAATGTTGATTGTTTGGAACAACGTTTAGTATGAAACAATATAAATCTATTGAGTGTCTAGCTCACCATCATGTTTCATGTAACAACCCAAATCCAACAATAGCTAAAACGTAGCATTACAACCAATGAATGGATGGATTTCAACGGATTAAATGAAGTTTTGATATTAGTTTTGTGAATAAAATGGTTTAGGGCATTGATTCCCTCACTTTTGGGGCTTAAAATCAATTTGGGAAAAATTGGACAAAAAGGGTTTTTAGGATTTTTGTTGATATATCCGAACATGCCTGAGAGGAAAGAACCAGAGACTTGTGTGGCTAACTGCTCGGACTAAAGTCGTGAGCCAGGTCGTGCATGTTTTTCCAATTTTTGGTCGAGGGCTAGTGTGGGTTTTGCTGAGTCTAACATCTAGGGGAGTTACTTGTTAGTAAGCCTTAGTGTGTATAATTGAGATATTAATGCCTTCGTTTGATCACCTCAATTCAGGTGTTCGGTTTGAAAATTCATAGCTTGTGGTGTGTGTTTTAGGCTTGAACTTCAGGTGAGTTTTCCTACCTTCCTACTTTAATTAATACATTCTTTTGGCCTTTTTCATCTACGATTTTTTTTAAGTTCATATTTTTTTTGAAAAAATGGACTAGTTTCATCTATTTAGGGGTCGTTTGCCAAATGTTTACTCGGGTAAGCGCTTACCAATCAAATTTAACACTATCACTTACTTACCGGGTAAGATTTTAGTCCGTTAAATCGGTTTCGTATGCAACAATTCACCCGGTAAGCGTTAACCGTGGTAAAAGTCGTCGACATCACTTACCGGGGTAAGACTCTCGGTCCTTTCATTTGCTCTTACCGGATAAGATTTTTGGTCATTACCATATCAATCCGGTAGGTAATATGATTTGATAATCCGGTAGTGTGCTGTGTGCCCGCCCCATGAATAATGCCCTAAACATGCCTTTCACTCCATTAAATTGAGCGACAATGTGTTGAGTTGATAGAATGACAATATTTTCACCTTTAATCTCGATCGTTGAAAAGTGAGGGAAATTATTAATTAATAAATATTTGTGGAAATATATACGTATACGTATTCAAATCTACCTTTTTTGTCCCCTTGTGGTGGAGGTGAAATTCACATTCGTACAGGCACCATTTCCACCATCCCTCGTCCCTCCTTCTCTATGGTTTCTTCTTTATATACAAAATGTGCAGTGCTCATCGTTCTTCTATCATCTCTACCAAATCATGAACATATTGCAACACATAATTAAAGCATTTCAAGGAGATACGATATTCAAATCGCTTCTGATCTGATTCATCTAGGTTTCAGGTTCGTTTTGTTTATATTTTCCGTTTTTGCAATTTCGTTTATATCTTTTACAATGTGTAGATTTTTTGTTGTTTGAGTTTGTAGATTTTTCTACTATCTGATTAGCATCATATAAACATGTATGGTAATATTCGTTTACAATGAATCATAGAAATCTGGAATCTCGCAGTAATGAATGACCAAATCATAGAAATCTGTAATCGTAGTAATGAATGAACAAATCATAGAAATCTGTAATCTCGTAGTAATGAATGAACAAATCATAGAAATCTGCAATCTCGTAATAATGAATGATCAAATCAAATTATTGAAATCTGTAATTTACGGAATAATGAATGAATTAAATATAGAAATCTGTTATCTCGGAGTAATGAATGAACGAATTATAGAAACCTGTTATCTCGGAGATTACGATTTGGTGGGATTCGAAGAATCAACAGGGCTTTCTTCTTTGTTTTTTTAATCTGATTTTGTTTATTATTTGTTTAATATGTAAATTAAATACTATTTTTGGTTAATCATACCATATAAACCTAAACATTACCGTTCCTCTTGTTTGTAACTTTTGTGTGGTACGATTACTTGTTAATGTGATTTTCATAGTAATTGCTAATTATGAATATACAAATAATTAAAATTGTTTTTAATGATGAAAATGAAGAGATAATGAACATACGAAAAGAAATGGAATCAATTCTATTGGTTGGTACGTTAAATCAATATGATGATAAAGTGATTGATTTTGGATGGAATACGCATGTCACGTACTCACGTACAATATTTTCCTTTTATGTTTTATGCTTTTCCTAGCGGTTTCGTTTCACATGACAATTTTACAATTAAATTGGTTTTGTTTTCTCTTGCCATTCGTCGTTTGGACAATTTCCCTCAAATTGTCTTTTTGTACCGGTCTCGTTTCACATGACAATTTTACACGAAAATTGGTTTTGTTTTCTCTTGCCATTCATCGTTTGGACCATTTCCCTCAAATTGTCTCCCTTATTTCCCCTTTGGTTCCGTCCTCCATATCAAAAAAAAAATGAAAAGTTAACCCTTGGAGTAAGTTTAAGTAGTTAGACATTAAGGGGCCGTTTACCTAATCACTTATCCGGGTAAGTGTTTACCGGTAAAATTTAACACTATTATCTATTTTCCGGGTAAGATTTTAGTCCATCAAAATGGCATCGTATGCTACCATTTAGCCGATAAGCGCTAACCGTGGTAAGAGTCGTTGCACTCACTTACCGGGTAAGACTTTTGGTCCTTTCTTTCGACTCTCGGTCCTTGCTTCCGCTCTTACCGGGTAAGATTCTTGGTTCTTGCCATATTCATCCGGTAAGCTAATATGACTTGGTAAGCACTTATCCGGGTAAGCGTTTTGAAAACGGCCCCTAAAATCTTACCCGGGAGTAGGTGATAGTGTTGAATTTTACCGGTGAGCACTTACCCGGGTAAGTGATTAGGTAAATTTACCCCTAAGTTTGTTCCTATTAGTCACTAATTAGAGTGTGAACTTCAAACCTTCTTTTCCCTCCTTAAAATAAATGTTCACATTTCTAGACTTCTAGATTAGTTTGTTACAAAATAAGTGTTTTAATTAATTAAAAATTGTTTATCGTAATATATAAAACTATGTCCTTTTAGTTTGTTACAAAATAAGTGTTTTAATTAATTAAAAATTGTTTATTGTAATATATAAAACTATGTCCTTTTCATCGTAACATCTAAGACCATCCGCATCCATCCCATTCTAACCCACACTTTTTCACTGCCACATCAGCACCACATCATTTTTTCCTTTCAACCCATTCTAACCCACAAACCCCCACATCCATCCCACACTACCATCCCATTTTATTTATTTTTATTTAATCTAAAAAACAATAAAATAGCAATAAAATAACAAAAAATAAAGGAAAAAGAGTGATGGGCCCCACCTCCATCCCAACCCAGCTCGGGTTCCCCAACCCGGGAGGACCCCATCCCATGCCAACCTCATCCCCTGCGTTGGTGTTCATTTCCAACCCCATCCAACCCAAGGGGACCGATACACATGGTCTAAGAACAAGGAATGTAAATTTGTCAAGGTATACATAATAGGCTAAAACGTACAATTATATAAAAAGAACAAATAAAATACAATCATTTTGTCTTCTGTGTCATTTTTCACTCACCTTTAACTTTGGAAATTGCTATTTTATATTCAAATCCATCCTTAAAAAATGTAAATTTAGTTCCGATTTATGAATTTGTATGATAACAGTTATCATAATTCATAAATATTTATATAATTGATTGTATTGCATAAGTTTTATCATGTGTTTATTTAATTATTAATAAAAACTTATTAAAATATACACACAAACCATACCTTATTTTTTAAAAGTAAACTATAAATCTGGTCTATGTTGTTTGTAAAAAATAACACTTTTCATCCTCATAAATTTGAAATTACAAGATGATCATTGTGGGTTGCCAAAACATTTGATTTTGATCCTTTCCTCTAAGAGCTAGCCATTAAAAATTTCCATAAAAATGAGTGACATTTTTGTCTTTTTATCGAATTTTTGTTTTTTATCCAATCAAAAACCACATGTACCAAAATCATAAAATCAATTTTAATTGAAAAAAAGATAATGAAAACGATAAAGACAAAAATACCTCTCTTTTAATGGAATGTTATAAAAGCCATTAGAGAGAGGGGTCGAATCTGGACATTTTTACATACTATGATGGTCATATTATAATTTCGAAATTTTAAAGATGAAAAGTGTTATTTTTTACAAACCATAGGGACCAAATTTGTAGTTTACTCTTTTTTTTCAATATGACAACGATTTGATTTAGATTTGAAGACCTGCCTCATGTCATTTGACCCTTGCCACCTAGACACCTAGTTGTTCCTTTTTTTAAATCACAAAGTTTCATGGTCCAGAAACGCCATTAAAAGCATCCACGTGCGTCTTGTAAGTGATCTTGCAAGATGACATGACATGCCATGTGTCTTGCAAGGCCTTACTAATTATGCAAGGCCTTTCAACCATTAAAATATATTAAACAAAACATTTATTAATTAAATTAATTTGTTTGTTTTTTATTTAAACATTAAATATTAATATGTTTATTAAATCTATATTATTTATATTATAATTTATTAGTTTAGAAAGGAGTTTAGTCTTGCATGTGTGTAGAATGTGTTATTGCAAAGCTGATGTGACACTTTAGAAAAGAGTATGGTCTTGCAAGTGTGTGAATGGTCTAATTGGATCCTATCTATTCTTTATTAAATATTAAACCACATTCCTTTGGCTGGATACGGTTTTTTCTTTTTTTAATCATGTTATTAATACATACACCAAAGATATACAATAAACTTAATTCTATAATACAAGTAAATATAGATGACTGAAAATAAACACATCGTATTCGGTTTTTCATAAACAATTAAAAATACGAATTAAAGGTTCGTTTTATTAAATATCTATTAGCAAGAGTTATCATATTCACTTATTTTTTTATAACTTTTGATCATAAAAAGGGACTATTGGCAATGGTCTTTCTCTTAATCAGAAATGGTTATCGATTCTTCTTATATTCACCCAATAAGGTAAGTGATATCCAATAAACGTGTATCCTGTAAGAGTTTTGTAAATAACCCCAAAGTGTTATGGTTGACAAAACTAATTAGAAGTAATATAATTTCTAATATATTCTAAAAAATAAATAAAAAATTGGAGATTTTAGAGTTCTAGGTAATTTTTTGTTTTAATATATTCTTTAAAATATTCTCTAAGATGAAGAAAGTATAACATTGGTAATAAAATCTAAATTTAAAGAACTTCCTAAATTAAATATTTAAGAGAGAAAAAAATAACTTTTCATTGTTTTTCAGTGATGATGTTAAATGTATTATCATTTCCATGCAAAATTATAGGGATGTTAAATATATTGAATATTTCAATTATCTAATCAGTGTTTTTTTGAAGTAACTATATAATTAGTGTTTTTTAAGTAATTCAATAATTAGTGTTTAAATCTTTAAAATTGGGAAATTGTTAAAGTTGAACGTTTTCTTTTTTGAGATTTTAAATTTTGTTTCTTCATTTTAAAAAAAGTATACACAATTTATTAGAGCATCTCTAACGGATTATCTTTCATGTAGAAAATAAATATTTTGGGGTTTTGGAGTAATTTTTACATTAATAAATTCTTAAAAATAGTGAAAGTATAAAATAGATAGTAAAATTATCCAAATTAATTTAGACAACTTAGTAAAAATGATTTTTAAATCTTGATATTAAAAGTAAATTAAAAATCTATTGGAAATGCTTTAAAAAACTAAATAAAATGTCAATGATTATAGTTTTTAGATCTCTTAAATTCATATATGGTTTCATGTTCTACAAACTTAAGAGAATTAGGACCTTTTACTAAACGTTTACTTGATACATGTTTACTATTTTGTTTTACTGTATCGGATGAATATGACAAGAATTGAGAATCTTACCTGGTAAGAGCAATAATAAGGATTGAGAGTCTTATCCAATAAGTGAGAGTGAGAACTCTTACTTGATAAGCGCTTAGCGGATAAACTAAACAAAACAAATAAATATTAATTTTTTATAACTAACAAAAACAATAATATTATACTGATAAAACACTAATATTTTACAGATTTGACGTTAAAATACGACTTGTTTTTATAACTACTTGAATTATTCTTATCTAACAGACTAACACATTCAACAAATCAACGATTGTTCCTCTTTATTAGATATTTATCAATGGTTGTTAAATGTTAAACTAGTTAAAATAGAACAAACTAAAATCAACACTTAAATATGAGTCGAAAATCGAAATCCAAGTTCTAAGTCTGAACTAGAGACTCGAAGAAGCATTGGTCGTCAATGGTCAGCAGATTGCCTTAATTGCCATGAATTCCTGACTCATAAGACCTAAGAATGTTACGTAAGCATGAATGACTTATAAATTAATTAAGCCTTAAGATTTGAGGAGGCCAGGGAATCTTATGTAGCTAAAAACTTAAACTAATTACACATTTTACTTGTATATGGATACATACAATATATACTAATAGTAGTTTATAATCACTTGGATCTCTTCCTGTGGGAAACCCACTCCCCCCAGCGCCTCATTACTTCTGTCCAGCCATCTCTTACTACTGCAATATATTGTATGTATTCATTTATTGGGTAAAGATCAAAGAAGAACCTTAAAAAAAAGAATCGGAAAACCATGAAAAAACTGATGAAAAAATATATCAAAATGGATGTCAAATTAAATATAATAAAACGATGAATTTTTTGGTATAATTTGTTTCGCTTCAATTTTTGTTATATTTCGCCAATTTTGAATTTAAAAAATAGAGGGTAAATATTTTTTTTATTAAAAAATTTGGTTATAACTATCTTTTCATTCATCTTAATCTAACGGCTTGGGTCGGTTCTTCGGTTCTTTCTTTTTTCATGGTTCTCTCCCGATCTCATCCCTCCATATTATTATAAACTACCATTTTCTCGGTTTTAAAATAAGAGTTTTATATTTCTATTTTAATTTATACTACAATAAATGTCTAGAGAAAAATATCAATTAAAAGCTTGTGTATTATCAATATATATATAGAGAGGAAAGTTCAAACGAGGAGCGTACCTATTTACGAGAAACGCGAGGAGCGCCTTCCATGTACTGGATCATATGTGATCCACTACTCCCGAAAAAATCGGGGTAGCGGGCGACCTGGTTCGCGAGTCGCGTGGAAGTCGCCCGGATCACATGTGATTTTAGGCGTGAATCACATGTGATCCACTACATGGGCGGAAGCCCCCCGATCAGGTGTGAATCACATGTGATTTTGTACGTGAATCACATGTGATTCAGTACATAGGCGGTGCTCCTCGCGTTTTCTTAAATTATTACGCTCCTCGTTTGAACCCGCCTCTATATATACACACACACATATATAAAGGTGGATATTTAAACAAGAACATCTTTATTTTGCGAAAGCACGAGGACACTCTTATCGCATGTTATAATACATGTGAGGGCACCAGTTGGTTGTGTACGACTTTGCCCATGACCTAAATTCGCACCAAAGGCCATTTGCATCACCGATTAGTATCACATGTGCGTTATATGTGATAGATTACATAATTACATTGATAATATCCTTATCACATGTGATAGCATACGGCCAGGGGAGGTAGTGGTGTGTGGGCGACTTGGCCTGCAACCTAGGTCGCGCCTAAGAACGTCCGCGTCTTCAATTTAGTATCACATGTTTATAATATGTGATAAACTACAATATTACAAATGATTGATATGGTAAAAACGTGTTCTTGCATCCTCGTAAAATGAAGGTGTTCTCGATTAAACCCTTCCCTAAAGAATCAAAATCAAATAGAAAAGATAGCAACTATCGTAGAGGATTACAATATTAATTAGAATATATAAAATTAGAGATATATTACATAGCAAATCAATGGATGTAATCAAATCTAGTCAAAGATTGATTTTAAAAAGTATAATAGTTACATATTTTTTTAAAAATATAAGTTATTTTTATTAAAAACATTAACATTTATTTTAGAACGAAAGAAGAATATTAAAGACATTAAAAAAAAACAGAGTGAGCACCTGCCTGCTCCCCTCTCATTCCAACATGGCTCTATTTTGGACATAAATAGATGGAAATTTAAGATAAGTGATTTTTACCCACTAAAGGGTTGTTTATTACAAAAATACCCTTATCACATTCAATAACGTTTACCATTTGTCAAATGATACATCTTCTCTTTTTACTACAGCCGACTTAAGCACACTTACAAATATCAGAGGAGCCATTCAATTCAGAGACATTTTTGCACATAAGACATATAAAGATTAAATCAAGATTTGAGGGAGGGGATCAGAAGAAAATATTTCCATAAAAATATGGGTGTTTTGACATTGTTTGAGGTGGCATCAATGCCAATAGTGCAGATGCTAATAGTGAGCATTATAGGAGCCATCATGGCTACAGAACGCTTCAATTTGCTTTCCAACGACACCCGCAAAGCCCTTAACAAGGTATCTACAATCTTTTCAAATAGCAATTATGTTGTATTTAACTTGTAAACTTTATCGAGTCATTTCATGTGGTTAGAGTTACACCCCCGAAGACATAGAACCATTTTTGGACCTCCCTTTTTCGACCCGAGGACTCTTTTGGAGGGTAATCTAATGGGGTTCCACTTAGTCTCACATGGTATCAGAGGTAAAGTCTATTATTTTAAGGGATCGACATTCTAAGGCATCTAGCCCCTTCTTGACACTCTGAGACAATATATGCCCGTCTAACGTCCATTGGAGGGGGAGTGTTAGAGTCTCACATCGACTAGACTTATATTGGAGCCTCCTTTCTTTCCTCAAAAGATCTTATTGAAGATTATTTCTAATAGGATTTCACGTAATTCTCACACATGGCCTCCATTAGTTGGGTTTATCGATCATTGTCCTATTTTCTATCAATTTCTTTAGTCCCACATTGGTTTGCAAGCCAAACATGTGACTTGTGAGTGGTTTAAAGTTTAATTAATAACCATATGCATGTTTTTAATAGTTATATATGACTAACAATTAACTTTTCTTCAAGGAATAATGAGGTAGATGGTATTGGGTATGTTTGTGCATTTGAGGTTAATTTTTGAATTACTATATATATATATGCAGATTGTGTTTGTGGCTTTTACTCCATCTCTCATTTTCGCATGTCTTGCAGAGAGTGTCACCTTTCACGACATCATATCATGGTAAGGATGTCTTTTGTTTAACAATTCATTTATTGTACTATACATTAAAAATATAAATTTACAAAAATGTATTGATATTCGGTATTGGTTGTTAAATTATGTTTTAATTTATGAAAAGCACATTGATTTCAATTGTATTCTTTTTAATTACCTTTATTAAGTTCGTTTGAACAAAATTTTAGTTGGTTCGAATCAATTCTGGTCCCATGTAATGAATTTTTTTATCCGGTCTAGGTTCGGTCCATCTCATAAAAGATTGGACCGATTAATGACCGGCGGTCTTGTCTGGTCCGGCCTGATGGCATCATGTTCTTGTCCTTTTGCCCATTTCTACCCCATTGTACCGGTCAAATGTATATGTTCTAACATAGGGTGAGCAGAGTCGGATTTCAACCAGAAACATTCTCATAGAAACTCCACCCTTTTCCACTAGGACAGTTCAGTGGTATATTAGTTAAATTTGCTAATACGAAAATTATAATCCTTGATGTTGCAGGTGGTTTATGCCTGTAAATATTGGAATTACATTTTTATGTGGAGGAACATTGGGGTGGATAGTAGTAAAGCTGATCCGACCAGAGGCACATATGGAGGGCCTTATTATAGCAATGTGTTCAACAGGTATGTTACCAAATATGCTTGAATATGCCATCGAAGTAGCTTCGTATATATGTATACACATACAGAGTTAGGTTCAAGGAAAAACCTAAAAAATTTGAAAGCTGAGGAACATCTTGGTAGTCTTTCATCTGCACGATATGTACTTGTGCTTTCAAGTAATTTGTAACATGCACACATGCACGTGCATAAAAACCAAAACATAACTTAATTTACTTGTATACCCAAGTGCATACCGTCCAGATGAAGAACTATCAGGGTGTTCCTAGTTTTTCATTTTTTTTGAGGTTTTCCTCTTGACCTCCCTCTATACATACATATATATATATATAGAAAGAGAGAGAGAGAGAGAGAGAGAGAGGAGGGGGGGGGGGTTATGGGAAAACACCAAAAAAATAAAAAAAATAAGAAGCACTTTAATTACCGTTCATTTATACGGTATTCACATATGCATACCAGTACTAATTAGGGTTGTAAACGAACACGAACGGAGGCTTGTTCATGTTCGTTCGTTTAACTTAACCGAACAAACGAACGAACACGAACGGTAAACGAACGAGATTTTTTGTGTTCATGTTCGTTCGTTAAGAATTTTTGTTTGTTTGTGTTCGTTCATTTAGAGTTAAACGAACGTAAACGAACAAACTTAAATGAACAAAAACGAACGTAAACGAACGAACTTAAACGAACATAAACGAACGAACCCAAATTAACAAAAAACAACCACCATACTCATCATCTCGTTCGTAAAAAATACTTTAACAAAATGAAAAACCGGGTTAACTTAGGAGGTATAAAAATATATTCTAAAAGATCAATTTACTTGATGATTATACATATTAATTTCATATTATACAAATATGTTTATATATATAAACAGGCATAAACGAACGTAAACGAACGAACATTAACGAACATAAATGAACGAACGTTACAAACATAAATGAACGAACGAGACCATTGTTCATGTTCGTTCATTTAACTAAAACGGTTCGCTGAACGTTCGGTTCGTTTACAACCCTAGTACTGATGCTTTTGCTTCTGTTCAATACATAATGACTGAAGCTAATTTTGGTTGGTTAATACTTAATCCGATCAGTTCATTGATGGTCGGCAAGTATGATGGTCCTAATGATGATCCTACATATATTTCGTGTATATCTCACCGGTGGATTTAAAAAATTGAAGATGTTTCATTTTTTCTATGCACGTGTGCATAGCGAAAAAATTACTTGTATACACATGTGCATACCGTCAAATGAACAGTTATTAGGGTGTTTCTTAATTTTTCATTTTTTTGCGGTTTACCCTAAACCTAACCCTATATATAGGGTTGGTTCCGATGAGAAATTGAGATAACGTGAGAAGTGTGAGAAGCGGTTATCAGCCGTTGGATCCACATTAGGATGAGATGCACCGAAATAAGATGCATTGCGGTGCACCGCGATGCACCGGATCAGTCCCCATATAAAACGTGATTCTTGGGTGGGTTTGAGATTAAAAGTGATCAACGGTCCAGATTCATTTCTCAATCTTCTCACGTTAACTCAATTTCTCACACGATTTTCGCATACATATATATATATATAATTTTATTTCTTGGAACTAATTTTCTCTTCTTTTGCTCTTTGTTTTTTTTTCGTGTTCATCGATTTAAGGGAACCTGGGAAACATTCTTCTGATAATCGTTCCCGCAATCTGCACTCAGAGCGGCAGCCCTTTCGGAGATCATAACGTTTGTAAAGCTAATGGACTCTCGTATTCATCGTTTTCCATGGCGGTAAGTTGGTTCTTAGTCACTACAACAAAATTGGGTTTATAGGACCCAAAATTGTTAAAGTGTCCTAATAGATTATTTTATATAGGAGTTAAACATTTGTGCTTCTTATGTAAAAGTATTACAGTAGGTTTATAAGTTGGCTTATTAACTTGTTTTTTAGGATAATTTTGAAATAAAGAGTTCCATTAGTTTTTTTGTCACTATTTGAAAAGTGTTTTTGTAAAAAAAAGTGTCATGCAAGAAGATGTGTTTAAAACTGTCGTGTAAAAAAAAACTAACATTACATTCATTTCAAAAGTGTCCTAAAACACGACGACTAAAACATAGGACGTACAATCGTTTGGTAAAATCAAATCTAATCTACTCGAACACTTGGACATTCATAGTGTCTTATAAACCCCATTTTATTGTAGTGGCTTATTAAAGATGGTTTGATTTTCTACTTGTCGTTATTGTAATTTAACTTTTGAATTTTTGCAGGTGGGGTGTTTTTTTATATGGACATATACGTACCAGTTGATCAGAAATTCGGCTGTGAAATACAATGCAATGAAAGAAGCTGAGAATTTGGTAAAGGAACCAAACAAAGACTCCGATGCAAACGAAACGAGTCGTCTTCTAAACAAAGAAGGCCGAGAGCAAAGTGGTGTAGTCGTGCCAGTATCATACTCGACGACTATCGACCCGGAAAACCAAACTGTAAGCCTATATTGTCGAGCCCGACAAAAGGGTTCAGTTTGTTTAAACCGGTTGCAAGTACAGTTCAACCAGATGGTACTACTGCTGTCGGTTGAACTGTACCTGCAACCAAAGTAAAAGGAGTACCATTTGTTGGTCTCCAATAGACCATGTTCATATTTGAGCTTGTAGAAATAAAAGCAATCTTATGTATTTGTAGATCGCCTATGAAGAATTAGCAAGCAAGGAGAGAAATGTAGGGTCTTCCTGGAGTACACTAAAAGAAAATCTACAGAAAATATTGGATGAGCTATTAGCACCTCCAACAATTGGTGCTGTAAGTTCAATTTAACTTCAATTCTTATCAGTTACCGATCCTTTTATTTCCCACCGTTATTTTCATTGAGAACCAAGGAACCATATTCATGATGAATATGGACGAGACATTCATCATGAATAATGTAACATTCATTATGAATATGTTGTATAAAATTCATGTCATGGACATGTGGCATGCTCTCAGTGGTTCATCGGTTTTCAATGAATGAGGTTCGTATCGGAACCTCCCTCTACCCACCTATCTTTTCGTCAATGTAAAACTATATCAATATACCAAGATTCACTTGTAGTTATCATCAGATTGCAGGATTCATTTTTGGTGCAGTTCCATGGCTAAAAAAACTTATAATTGGCGATGATGCTCCATTACGGGTGATCCAAGACTCTATCACGTTACTCGGGTAAAACTTTCTAAAAAACATTTTAGTCTCCTTAATTTGACATCCAATACTGATATATTTTTTCATCCATTTTTTCATGGTTCTTCAGTTCTTCGTTTTTTTGGGATTGTCCCTTGAACGCAACCCTATATAGATATATAAATATATTTCTTCTTCTTATCAACCATTGTCTTTATAATCATCCAGGGATGGAACTATACCCTGCATCACCCTTATACTAGGAGGCAATCTGATACAAGGTAAAGAAACAAATGAAAGAAAGTTGTATGTTTGTAGATCACAGATTCTTACTTATATAATCCTTTTTTAATTATTCTTATATATACAGGTTTGCGAAACTCAACCATAAGACCTATTATCATCATCACGATCATCGTGGTACGATACGTGATCCTTCCCATAATTGGAATCGGAGTTATTAAAGCAGCCGGGGCTTTGGGAATACTTCCATCTGATCCTCTCTTTAGTTTTGTGCTAATGATCCAGTTCGTTGTCCCCCCTGCCATGAATATAAGTAAGCATTATATTCTTCTTGCTACCAATTAATCCCTTCATTTACCTTAGTGACTGAGCATGATAAGGACCAAGAATCTTACCCAGTAAGAGGCATAACAAGGACCGAGAGTCTTACCCAGTAAGTGAGAAAAAAATACTCTTACCCGGTAAGCGCTTAATGGGTTTAAGACTCTTACCCAACAATCCATTTTGATGACCGATAATATTACATGATGTAATAAATGACGGAAATTTCTCTGCCCGGTAAGCTTTTGGAAAACGGCCTCTTAAGTATACAAAATTGACTAGACATACAGGGGACCTACTTCACCTTTCACATATGTGGACATTCATTCTCACTTTTTGCAAATTTGATAATATGTTATCCCATTTGAACGGCTGTTTGTCAGTTGTTGAATAGTTTGGTGCAAGATGATTAAGTGGTCAGTAAGAGGCTCTTATGATATAGTGCAAAATAAAATATTGTTATTTTGGTAATTATTCATAATGAAATTAGGGTGTTGAATGGTTAAGGGAGGTCCAAGATACAAAATCATCCAGAGAGTTTTAGGAGTTTTAGAACCATTTAAGAGTCGGACTTTTTTTTCCAAACAATATTCACCTCTTAATGATTCAGAGGTTGTCTTAATGGAACTATTAAGAGGTTCCGAGACCCAACTTTTGAGTGGGATTTACTTACCCATTTGGTTATACAACCTTCTTTTTTGCAATAAGTTAACCGATCCAAGGATCATCTGATATTTCTATTGCCATATTGCATGGAACACCAACCCATATCATATGTATAACAACAATCAATAAATCATCTATCCTCACATAAAATAATGTCTTAGGTTTAATTTTCTTTGAATACTATCAGTTTTTGTTATAAATCAAACCCATCTTTTAAAAAAGAGAATGCCCAATTCGACTGTATAGAAGACTAAGGGGCCGTTTACCAAACGTTACCCGGGTAAGTGCTTATCAAATCACATTACCTTACCGGATGAATATGGCAAGGACCAAGAATTTATCCGGTAAGAGCGAAGGCAAGGACCGAGAGTCTTACCAGGTAAGTGGGTGTGACGACTCTTACCATAGTTAGCACTTACCGGGTAAATTGTTGCTTACGATACCATTTTAGTGGACTAAAATCTTACCCGGTAAGTAAACGATACTTAACATAATTATTCAATGCAGGTACAATGACACAATTATTCAATGTTGGACAAGCGGAGTGTTCAGTGCTTACTATGTGGACTTATATAGCTGCAATATTTGCACTTACAGGATGGTCAACGGTCTTCATGTGGATCTTGACTTGAAACTTCCATTATTTTTTCAACGGTCTTCATGTGAATCTTGACTTGAAACTTCCATTTTTTGGCCTTTGATCAACTCAAAGCACAATCAGAAGATAACATTTTTTTTTCTTAATTGTCTTTTCAATTTTTATTTTAGACGTTTAAATGATAGTAAAATAGTTTTAGTAACCACAAGGGTTGTGGTGTACTGGTTAAAACCCCGAGGATGTGGTGGAATATTCCATCTATCCAGGGTTCGAATTCAGGCGTACACAACAATTGTGGCCACTGAGGTTTAATCAGGGCTGATGTCTTACATTCATAATTTATCACGAGATTAGTCTAGACATAACCTAGGACACCCTTCAAAAAAAATAGTTTTAGTAATGTATGTGTTAAGTCTAACATTTTAAATAGAAAGAGTAGCTTTTAGTTGACATATCTTAGGTTAGGTAGAAATAGAATAGAGTAGAAATTAAACTTTTGGGTAAATACTTGTTTTTTTTTTAAATAAGGGTAAATACTTGTTTGTTTAGTATTATTTTAGAAAATAGTATGTATACGATAGTTTGATATAATGTGTTTATGAAAACATTGTAAAAAATAGTTGCACCTTGATATCTTGATCTTACTAATCGAATTGATTGGGGGTCGATCTATTTGTTTGGATGGAATTAAACAAAAGAAATGAATACGTTAATGAAATGAGTGGTGGAACAATGCATGTCAAAAATAGAAACCATATATATGTATTAGAGATTGGTTTTGGGTGAGAAGTGAAGTTATGATGGGAAGGTAAGAAGTGATGTAGAACCTTGGATCAATCCTAATTGAAGATCAATACAAATAAGATGACCGAGAGACACCAGATAAATTCCCTTCTAAATCACAATTCATGGGTGGGGATGAGATTAAAAATGATCAATGGTCTGGATCCCTTCTTACGTTTCTCATCTTAACTTTTCTTGTTATACGATCCTTCATCTATGTATGAATACATAAGTTGATTCTAGTGTCATTGAACATTCTGTATGCATAATACATGAATGCCATGTGTCGTGTTGTAGGCAGTCCCCAGGCTCCTAATCAATTTTAGGTTCCTAATGAACCTGCCCCAATATATATTTATATATATATATATAGAGGCTCCGTAAAATGCAAACCTTACATTTGTTGCACACCTTACAAACCACAGTCTGCATATGTGTAGAACCAGTCTGCATATGTGCATATGCATACATGCAAGAATATACATATAATGAACATATATTCATATGGGATAATGCATATATGCAGACTGTGGTTTGTAAGGGATGCAACAAATACATGGTTTATATTTGATTTGTACCCTATATATATATATTATACATAGGCGAAAAATCGTGTGAGAAAAGAAGTTAAGGTGAGAAGTAAAACGGGATCTGAACCTTTGATCACTTTTAATCTCAAACTCACCCGTTTGATACAAGAATTAATCCAGTACATTTCGTGCATCCCATCCTAATGTGCATCCAAGAGTGGAGATCTTTTCTTACATTTTTCACCAAAATTTTCATTCTCACCGGAACTCAACTCCCTCTCTCTCTCTCTCTCTCTCTCTCTCTCTCTCTCTCTCTCTCTCTCTCTCTCTCTCTCTCTCTCTCTCTCTCTCTCTCTCTCTCTTTCTCTCTCTCTCTATATATATATATATAGAGAGAGAGAGAGGCCCCTTCAAATGTAAACATTTTTTTTATAAACAATGAAACCAAGGGTATTTGGGTATTTTTCTCCAAATTCATAATTTTAGGAATATCCATAATTTTAACAACTAACAAACTTCCTTAATTTTCTCAATTATCTTCATCCCTCTCTCTCTCTCTCTCCCTCCGGCGACCTACACTCCGGCGACCTCCTCCTACTCCGGCTATCTCCAATCCGGCGACTTACTCCCACTCCGGCGACCTCCCCCAAAATTCCGGCGAGTTTCATAATTTTTTCGAGTTTCATAACAGTTTTTTCATAAACAATTTTTTCATAAGTTCGAGTTTTTTAAGTTTCATAAACCGTTTTTTTTTTTGAAATTTTCACATTTCATAGGATAAAAAACAATATGAAACTGGCGAGTTACATACTTTTTTCACGTTTCATAGGAGGAAAAACAATATGAAACCAGCGAGTTTCATAATTTTTTCACGTTTCATAGGAGAAAAAAACATTTTTTTAGTATATGAAAATCGATATGAAAACCCAGAATCATGAATCATAATGAAAAACATAATCAATATGAAACCCAAAAAAATGAAACCCATAATCAGGGTGGTAGAGATCAATGAAATCAACACCACGGTTATTACAGAGCAGCTCCGGTTCACCATGGCTGTTCTGAACAACTTCTCCGGCGAAGGGGTAAAACGGTGCCAGGGCTTGTACCAATGATTTCTTGATGAGGTTCACTGCAATATCTCCAGGTGGTGCATGGAACTGCGATCTTGCTATTTTAAAGAACACAGCTTTCCGGCTGGATGGTGGCGAGTGGTGGCGGTGGTCATGAGCGGCCGACGATGGTGGTAGTCAGTGGAGAAGGCCGGAATTTTGTGAGAGAGAGAGAGATGGAGAGAGAGAGAGATTGATTCAAATCGCCGGAATTTTGTGAGAGAGAGAGAGGGAGAGAGAGAGAGATTGATTCAAATCAATTAATATATTCCAAAATTAATAGATTCCAAAATTAAATACCTAAAAAACTATTCCCAAAATACTCTTTCCCTATTTTTTAAATTCAAAAATCCCTCAACCGTTGATCAAAAAATCGGATGGCCTAGATGGGTTTACAAGATTTACATAAAGAAAAATGTTTACATTTGAAGCTACATATATATATATATATATATATATATATATAATAAATAAGTAACTAGCATGCCACGTGTCGTCTTCTGGTGAGCCGACTTCAGTATTTTCCCGCCTAAACATGTATCTGGACCAAGGTTCAAAATAGCGTAAGACGTGACGTGACGGCGAGGTCAAGCCTCAAGCCTTACACGCCACGACGAGGACGCGGCGTTTTTTAAGACGTGATAAGGCGGCAAATTTGTATGTCAAATATATAATTATATATACACATATTTGTTATCCATATATTATTCTAGTAAGATAATTATATTTAAAAAATACATTCATATTAGAAGAAGAACATACATATAGATTATTATTATAAAAATAGTTTTTGATTGAATATTTAAAATAGAACTTATAAAGGTAAATTTACAACGTTCGTTTTAATCGTAATTCCATAATGTTTATGAAATTTTGAAATAATGTGTCGTGATTAGATAAATCCATAAAAGTAGAAAATATAAAGTTAAAAATGTAAAAACAAAAAAGATAAAAATAATAAAAATAATAGAAAAAAATAAAAAAATTGTGAAAATATCACGTCTTAGAAAAAACTCACGCCGCGGCGCGCCTTAAGACGCCATGGCGTGAGCCACGCCATATAGAAACGTTATGGGTCATTTCGTAACGGCGGAGACGCGTCTTACGCCATATCGCGCCATGGCGCGCCTTTTTGAACACTGATCTGGACGCAGTTTACATTATAAGTTCAATTAGCACACCCACATTCACTCCTCCTTAAATCTCATCTTAATTCAATTTTTTTAATTTATACGTTACATTTACTACCCTTATAATTAGGTATGTAGTTTACTTTTAATCCCTTACTTTTTTATTTTTTATTTTAGCCTCTTATCATATAAACATAAATAATGTATATGAACTAAAATGCATTAAAAACATTATTATTTTTTACAAATTATATCATTGTAATCGCTTCGTCAATACCTTCGAAATGAGTCCAATATTGAATATTTTTGGATTTAATTATATTATTAAATATCATAAATATATACGAATTAATGTGTCGTAATTAGTATGAGATTTGTTGAAATTAGTATGAGATTTGATACAAATAATCAATAAATTGTCGTGATTTTCTTTTTGAAATTTCATATCAATTTTTACTTCAAAGTTGAATTCCTTCGACGAATTACAATTCTATCAAATTTTATTCTGTCAACGAAACACCCTTAGAATTATCATAAGAGATTTAATTACTTGGAAATAAAAAGATATCACTTATCAAATGACTTTTGGATTATGAGTTCGAACTTTTTCAAAAATATATATATGCAATTATTGTGTATTCGTTTGATAAATTCATTTAGTAACGACATTTATAATAGGTATCAAAGTTAATAGACATATTTTTATCTTCAAGATAATATTCCCTATTTGTAGAATTTTTGTTTTCTTTTTATCAATTACCGTATGTGTCACAAAATTATTCAACAACTATTAAACATCAAATAATTAACTTAAAACACAAATTTGATCGTCGCACAACGGGCGAGCCAAAGACTAGTATATATATATATATATATATATATATAGGGAAGAGATCAAATGCAAACCACTTTAATTTTGCAAACCATGTAAACCGTCGATTTCATTGGTTAAGTTAATGAAATTGGTTCATAAAGTTGTTTAAATAACTAATGTACAAATTTAATTAACTTAACCAATGAAATCGACGGTTTGCATGGTTTGCAAAATTAAGTGGTTTGCAAATGAAACTACCCCTATATATGAGCATGTTCAGTTGGGTACCTAAAATTGATTAGAAAATTGGCAACCGTATACAACGTATGGCATGTTCATCAATTATATAGACACGTTATTCATCCTGCATGTATGATTTATGATAACACGCTCATATTTGTCATAAATGTATTATTCATAATAACATTCATCCTTACGAGGGACGCATAACTTATTGTGGGGAGTTCCCTAATTCCTAATTAATTTTAGGCTCCTAACAAAATTTCTCTCTCTCTCTCTATATATATATATATATATGGAAAATTAATTAAAATACCCAAAATTTGACTTTGACTTACCAAAAAACCCACTTTCTCGCTATTTTTACCAAAATGCCCATTTTTTCCACGATGGGTCCCGCGATCGCGGAACAGTGCCCACGTGGCACCCATGTTTGGCCAAAATGTCCCGCGGAGCCCCCCCACTATGCCCGCAGTGACAAGATTGGTCCCTGTTCGCGATGGCCTTCCGCGATGGGTCCGTGATGGGTCAAAAAGTTACACTTTTGGTCCTTTTTTGCACGAATCTTTGCATGTTTTACTGTTTTTTCCCACAATTATTGTACTTTGAAGACCAATTTGTGGTTGCCATTCATCTTCCTCAATGAGATTTCATCCATAAATATCAGTAAAATGCAATCCATAATTCACACTCATTCCATCCTTCTTTCTTGCTTTCTTTCTTCAGTAAACAAATGACATCGTCATTTAACCCACCATCGTCTACACCAGAAAGAATGCCCGTGAAACTCCAGATCGCGATAGCGGAAAGGGAAAAGGAGATAGACCAACTGACACAAGAGTGGAAACAAATGGTGGCCAGGAAGGAAGCTGGTACGTGCGAAATATGTGAATTAATCGCAGTGGGTTGTAAACTGTCCACATTGGGAAACGCAAGTGTACACTGTCCACTATGATCGTCACAGCAAGTAATAGTTGGTAAAATACCAGAATCGTATCCACAGGCACTGGGCAATCAAGACAATACGATTTTCATGAGCTCCTTTTACAGGTTTCAATTAGAGAGGAAACAATAGTTTGGTTTGGTTTGGTGAAATGCTACTTTAACGATTTTACTTAAGATTAAAAAGAAGGAATGTAGGTTAGATTTTCCTTAGATTTTATAATAAATACTTGATCCCAAAAGTGATCCTTGTACTTGAGGTGGGCATTTTCGCTAGAAAAGCCCGGTTACAAAATACTTACACCTTTAGGTAAAAATCCTATACTCTTAGTATTTATTGTTTTGTCAATGGTAATCTAAAAATGGACATTTTCAGGCCTCAATGGAATGTGTAGAGACAAATACTCTAAGTGTTTTTAAATACACCAACTAGCTTGCCTACTACTCCAGTGGGTTGAGATTAACTCACTGTGCCGACCTCACTTTCGCAAGTGTCATAAGAATTCTTTCGAATCCCCTAGCATTATCCAAGCTCGTGTCACTGCGTTCTACTCATTTATGAGTTAAGAACTAGACTTTAGATCCTTACAAGTGATCGGCTTGTTTGCATCATTGGGCAATAATCGAGAATGAATAACCAAAACAACAAATATTCCAAGTATAAAGATTACCCAAGCATTTTCTCTAAAATCCAGGTACTTCTCTTTCCTACATCCCAAAAAAATGCTTAGCCCATAATTACTGAAGTAAAGAAAACAAAAGATGAAGATTTACACATAAGTAAACTGAAAGTGACTTGTATTAAAACTGTAGTGGGGAACGAGGGTACGTTACTGCCACAGATTACTTGAAACTACAAATTACTCTAAGGAATTAAATGCTGGAAATTAAAGAACTACTGCAGTAAATGAAAGCTAAAAACTAGAACTTAAACTCACACCAAATGTGGTAGTTGAGATATGAAGGATTGAATTTAATGGAACCCAACACCCCTTTTTATACTAAGAGGAGAAGGTTGGGTTTTACACAAAAATGGGTTGTCTAGAGAATAAGGACTGAAGTGGGAAAACATAAAATTCAACTTGTTTATGCAATACTTCTATCCATCATCTTCAAGCTCTTTTACCCATAGGACCCTTCACCTTTTCAACAAGTCAACTTTAAGGTACCATGGGTTTGATTAATTTATTCATCTTGCCATGCTTTTAGGAACATGCGTGTCTTTCCTCAATCCCATGCCTTCTGCCACTGAACCTTCCATTCTCCAAAACTTTACTTCCCAACTAAGATTTAAATTTCTTTTTGTCTTCTTCTATGCTCGATAGTGGGATCGGGAGTGGGATGCACAAGTCACTGCGAGAATTTCGTGAAAAAGCAACAAAACTCCACCAAATAATTTATTAAGACCATTGTTCTCTTTTTTGCTCATTTTTATGAATATTACCAAGAATGGGGGTTTTGAGAAGTGAAATGACTAAAATTTGACAAAATAAAATAAAAATAAAAGGAAATAATAACTCTAAAAATAGAGTTATCACAACCTCAAACTTAAACCATTACTTGTCCCCAAGTAATAAAAAGAAAGAAGAAAAATAAAAAATTATAAAATTAAAATAATGCACTTGAGCTTTCAGGGACTTACCGACTTCTCACTCTGAATGAATGCTGATCTCCCTCTACAGATACTTCTTTCGGTTCCAAGATTAAAACTTCACTTTTGTACTTGACGAAATCTTTCCCTTGTTCACATTTGATCAATAGGACTTTCTTGGGTTCGAAGGTTTTGTGGCTTTGAATATTTTTCCCAAGGGCTTTGTAGTAACTATTTCCAAACATGGACCGAGAATCTCGCTTTGAGATTTTTATTTCAAGAAGAGAGTGTCTTGTATTTTGCAAGTGTAAGTACGTACACTTTCAGGCTTTATTTGGGTATGGCTATTTGTGAGAGTGGGTATTCTGATGGTCCAGAAAAGGCACACCATCTTTTTCTGGGAGTGAGCACTTTGATGGTCCAGAAAAGGCACACCATCAATCTTTTGGGAATTCAGGGAGTTGTGCATGCAACTCAGGATCACCACCTTGTAACATCTGGTTCACAAACGCATCCCAATCCCTCGTGTACATCCAGAACGATTCTGTCGCCCGGTTCATATGCTTCTGTTGGGCTTCCATAAGATCGATACGATACGTGAGTGCTGTTAAAGCGGTCAGAACGGCAGTCATGGGATTGCTTGAGCTTCCTGCAGTGGGCTGACGGAGTGGGGTACCAGTGGATCTCACTGTGGGGTGCGCATCAACAGGTTCATTGGGGGGAGTAGTGACCGCTCTTCCCATCTTCTTAATCGTGATGATGCTAATGTTATTCATGGACTCAAGCCACTTGTCATCTACAGCAGATGGTACTCCAGCAGCGATTAGTAACGAAGTAATAAGACAAGGAAGGGGGATGATTACCTTCTTCCGGGTGCGAGCTTGGTAGATGGCACTGTGCATTACGATTCCCAAGTTGATCGGTTTACCCGCAAGGATGCAGTACAGCAGAGCGCACTTGTGCATCGATATGGTCGTGTCATGAGTAGTCAGGGACAAGGAGGCACGTAAAAACTGGAACCACACAACAGCCTCGGTGGTGAGGGAGCTAGCGTGCGGCACTTTCTAGTGTCATCCCTATCCCAGGGCTTTCCTTCGGCTGCCAATACCCTCAAAATAACATCTTCATCTGTCGGGCTCATTTTTTTAGGAACTGTGCAAAGGCGCATGTAGTTGGGGTCCTTATTCCAAGGACCTGATTAATAGCACTGCCAGTATAATGCACAGTTCGACCCCGGACTTTCAAAAACGGGTCCTTTGATTAAGATGCCTCGGCATAGAACTCCCTAACCAAAGAAGCATTGGCCTGACGATTGGCAAACGCCAATGTCGTCCAATCATGTTGTATAACCCTATTTTTGATAAACGGGTTGGCCTCTACAAAGTCGGGATCAAAACCCCTCTCTAAGTTTAACTTTTGCTTGTAAATTCACTCATAGTGGGCAGCGACTGCTGGAGTCGTGAACTGCCTAGGCACCCCACTGGGGGCATGTTCAGTGCCCACTGTGGACTGATGTGGGTTTTCAGATTGGATTTGTTCATCCCCAGCATCATAATCAACAGATGATGAACTTAAAGAGGGTTCAAGACCCTTACCTTTCCCAGATGGTTGCTTCTTTGGTTTCTTGGCCGGTATTTTCTGCGAAATGGTTACCCCAGATCTGGTGACCATTCCTTTCTTCCGTAATGCTCTTCTCATAGGGTCTTCCTCACTGCGGGAAGCCTTCTTAAGTGCATCCAAATCAATAGTGTTTGCGACTTGGGAATTTTCTTCGGTCTGAATTTGCTCCTCTTCTTGTCTTTTTCGGTCTTGTTCTTCCTTTCTCATCTTGTCTTCTTCTGCCTGCTTTTTCTCAACCTCTGCCTGTGTCCTTTCTTCCTCAAGAAGTTTCTCTTTTTCAATCTTTTTTCTTTCCTCCTCCTCTCTCAATAGCCTTTCGGTTTCTTCTTTCTGGATTCTTTCCTCCTCCTCTTGCTGTCTCCTCGTTTGCCAACCTTTCTTCCTCTTCCTTTCGCTTCCTCTCGACTTCTTCTTTCTTCTTTTTGAGTGCGAGGATTTTCTGATTATACTCCTCTTCAAGCTTTAGTATTTCCTCATCGGTTTGTTGTTTCTCCATGTCAAAACCACTTAGACTAGTGTCTGAGACTTTTGAGGAAGAAGTCGCCTTCGACCCCTCTTGTTTTGACGATTCAGCATCCGGTGCGACGGTTGACAGTGGGTGCTCGCCGGACGATGGTGTAGGTTCGTTTAAATCGCCGGTGATGTTTTCCGGTGGGTGGTCGTCGGTGGTTTTGCGGCGGACCGCCGCACGCTCGGGCTCATTAGGATTAGGGTTTAGTCCTTTGCTTCTAGCCATTGGAAGGGTTTCTTGTTTCTGGTTCGTGAGGGAAAATGGAGAGGAAGAGTGTGTGTGTTTTTGAATATTTGGATGAAAGTTGGTTTTTAGATTTTTGAGATGGAAAAGGTTTATTCTTTGGGTAAATTGTTGGAGGGAACGGTTACTTAGGAGAGAGAGAGAGGGAAAATGATGGTTTTTCTTGATAAATGGCGAAAGTAGGGGTAGGGGCAGAAAAAGGAGACACATGGTGTAAGAAAAGGTGATGTGTGTCAGCTCTTGGGCCCCCAAAACCGTCCTATCTCAGCATCAGTCCGACAGTGGGAAGCGCAGTGACATGCTCGATGTCAATGCGAAGCAATGTTTGACTTTTTCTTCAGAAATTGGCAATCTCTCCTACACACATGCAAAACAAACTACCATGCAGAATTAAAAAGATAAAAACAATAAAAACCTAACAAATAACTGAAATAAAATATTTACAAGTGGTTCCAACTTTTCTTAACCATAGTGGGATGGAGAGTGGGATGGAATGTGAGCACTTTCGCTCAGAAAATGCTTCACTCTCTGCCCATTGACTTTAAACGTTTGACCAGACTGTGGGGACTTTAACTTCAATGTTCCAAAGGGACTTACTTTGACAATGGTGTATGGTCCCGTCCATCGTGATTTTAGTTTACCTGGAAAGAGTTTAAGACGGGAGTTGAACAATAATACCTGTTGTCCTTCCATGAACTCCCTATGGTTGATTCTTCGATCGTGCCACATTTTGGTCTTTTCTTTGTACAACTTTGCGTTTTCATAGGAGTGATATCGCAACTCCTCTAGTTCATGCATTTGCAAACATCTCTTAATTCCCGCAGCATCCTCACTCATGTTAAGCTCTTTAAGGGCCCAAAACGCCTTGTGCTCCAATTCAATTGGTAAATGGCAAGCTTTGCCAAAAACTAATTTAAACGGAGACATTCCCAAGGAAGTTTTGTAGGCTATTCGATAGACCCAAAGAGCATCATCAAGTTTGGTTGACCAATCCTTGCGATGTGGTTTAACGACTTTCTCCAAAATACCTTTGATCTCACGGTTTGAAAGTTCGGCTAAGCCGTTGGTTTGCGGGTGGTATGTGGTGGCTACTCTATGGTGTATATCATACTTAGCAAGGACTGAGCTCATGAATTTGTTCACAAAATGGGTGCCTTCATCACTAATCAATGCCCATGGTGTTCCAAATCGAGTGAAAATGTGTTTATGCAAAAATTTCACCACGGTGTTGGCATCATTAGAGTGACAAGCAGCAGCTTCCACCCATTTCGAAACATAGTCCACCGCAACCAAGATATGAAAATTATTGTTTGAATTTGGAAAGGGTCCCATGAAATCAATCCCCCAAACATCAAAAAGCTCTACCTCTAGAATGTTGTTAAGGGGCATCTCGTTTCTTTGCGAAATATTCCCGGTGCGTTGACATTGCTCACAATTTTTCACAAATTCGTAAGAGTCCTTAAACACAGTGGGCCAAAAGAACCCACTTTGCAAGATTTTTGCAGCAGTGTGATTTCCACCAAAGTGGCCACCGTAGTGGGATGTGTGACAGCCATGGAGTATTTGGTGTTGCTCACTCCCGTGGACACAACGCCTCAATATTTGGTCTGTCCCTATCTTATATAAGAAAGGGTCGTCCCAAACATGTTGTCGTGTATTATGTAAAAACTTTTTAAATGGTTGTCCACTCATCCCGTGGGGTTTCGGTCCACTTGCTAAATAGTTCGCAATGTCAGCATACCAAGGAATATTTTTTTCATGATGTTGGGCTGATAATATTTGTTCATCGGGGAAATTCTCTTTGACCGGAGTGGGATCTACAGTGGTCACTATATTCTCAAGCCTGGACAAATGGTCAGCTACCTGATTGCTTGTTCCTTTTCTATCGACGATCTCGAGGTCGAATTCTTGCAGCAATAAAACCCATCGAATTAAACGTGGCTGGGAGTCAGCCTTGTTGATCAAGTATTTTATCGCCGCATGATCGGTGTGTACGATGACCTTCGTCCCTATCAAGTATGACCTGAAACGATCAAAAGCAAACACCACCACAAGTAATTCTTTTTCAGTGACAGTATAATTAATCTGAGCTTCAATCAGTGTTTTACTTGCATAATAAATGGGATGAAAGATTTTGTTCTTTCTTTGTCCGAGAACAGCCCCCACAGCCCACTCACTAGCGTCACACATGACTTCAAATGGGAGTGATCAGTCAGGAGTGGTCACTATGGGTGCAGTAACTAAGGCTTTTTTGATTGTTTCAAAGGCATCTCGACATTCTTGGGTGAAATTAAATTCTTTCTCATGTTGCAGCAAGAGATATAGGGGTTTAGTTATTTTGGAAAAATATTTGATGAACCTCCTATAAAATCCTGCGTGACCCAAGAAACTTCGAATGCCTTTTACAGTTGTGGGTTCGGGAAGTTGTGCCACTACTTCAAGCTTGGCTTTGTCCACTTCCAACCCTCTTTTTGAAACAAGATGACCTAGGACAATACCTTCTTCGACCATAAAATGGCATTTTTCCCAATTTAGAATAAGGTCGTGGGTCTCACATCTTACTAGGCTCTTCTCTAAATTTCCCAGGCAGTTGTCAAACGATGTCCCTATCTGTAAAGCCCGTACTCCGGTATGTAATTTCTTTTATTAATTCTTTCCTTTTAAGTTTGAATTATTGTGGTTTCCGTTAACGGGGTTAGTCGAGTTGGGTCAAATCGTTAAATTGTCAAAAAAAAATTGTGGTTTGCGAGAAGAGTTTAGTTGAGGGGCCTAGAGTGGCAGGAAGGCCAAAGTTGAGCATGGGGTCGGCCCATGCAGTGGAACCGAGCCCCCATATTGTTTTGTTTGGTCTTGTGATTGGCTAAGAAAAGAAAAGAAAAAAAAGAGAGAAAACCCATTGGTTTTGTTATGTTGGTGACGTATTGGACAAACAAGAAAGAAAAGCAAAGAACAAACCCTACCTTCTTCCTCCTTTGTGTTATCGGCCGAGAAACCCTTGCCGCCGCTGCTGCCGCCGGGAACCGCCGCCACCGCCGTCGATCACCTGCTGCCGGAGTAAGAGAGAGAGAGAGAGAGCACAGGGAAGGAGAGAAGGAGCCATCGAGTCATTTGGTTTGCTGCTGCGTTTTCTCAAGAGGTAAGACATCCTTCCCTTCTCGTTTCTTTCTTGCGTCGTTGTCACAACCGCGGAACCACCACCACTGCCGCTAGTGGCTGCCGGCATGGTGCCGCCGCCGTGCACCACCAGGTCGGTGGTTGTAACGGCGGGTTTGTGGCTGTAAGGTCGAGCGTGTTTGGGTGTGGCCGAATTTGAATGGTGGGATCATTCCCGTTGGTCTCGCCGGTTTGCTTTATCGAACCACCACCACCGCCGGTGGTGGCTGCCGCCCCCATGCCGCCGTCGACCACCACTGCCGGAGATGGCAGTGGGTGGTGATGGTAGTAGTCCAGCCTTAGTATCCTATCGTTTAAACCGAATCGTTCAACCGTTTCTTTTAAATCGTCAATCTATGTGAAAAACGTCCTTCTGCCACTGTTTTGCGTCAACCATAACTTTCTCTTCGTAACTCCGTTTAAGCCGAAACTGGTGCCCACGGTTCAAGCTCGGGGTCGGGCACGTTTTCCGTGTTTTAGCAGAAAACTGGTTCAGCCTCTAGCTAGGTGAAAAAGTGGTCGCAAGTTTGGTAATTTGTCATTTTATGTGAATGTCGATTTTCTGCCACTGTTTTGTCGTGGCCGTAACTCTTTACTCGTAGCTCGGATTGAATTGAAATCGGTGGCCGAAGTTCACTAATCGAGTCAGGAAAGTTTTTCGTGTTTTGCCGAAAATCTGCTTAAGCCTGTAGCAGGACCGTATGGGACTGTTTATACAGCCTGGTCCGAAAAACTTCCAGCTTTCTGTCCCTGTTTTGTTTTATGCATAACTTTTGCTTGGAATGTCGGTTTGGGATGGGACTGGTGCCAAAAGTTTCGTTTCGGAGTCTATTAAGTTTCCTCTGTTTTGCGGAAAGACCAGTTCGGACCATAGCTAGGGCGAAGTTGCCATGTTGTACTGAAAGGTCCGGGTGTTCGCTGTTCTGCGAAGCATTCTTGTAAAATCCATAGTAAATTGTAGAAAAATCGTTAGGAGGCGTATAATATGTCCTTGGAACCCTAACTCAGAGTACTTTCTGGTCATGAAATAATATTGGGAATTTTCTGGGTTTAAAGGGGTCGAAACAGGTCCCGAACAGACCTGTTTAGTGAGAACGGAAAATAGTTTTAGTGACGGTTTAAGCGTGTGTCGTGTCATAGGGTCCGGGTCTTGTATTGACACGTTTTAACATGCATTTAGGTGCTGGGAAGTGACCGTAATTGTGAAGCTTGAATTGTGTTATTAAGCTGGGCGCGCATTCGAGGTGAGTTCTCTCACTGTGTAGTTAGGGGTTGTATGCATGTCATAATAGTTTGTATGTACTACTGTCTTTGTGGTGTGAACTAGTTGTTTGTGGTGTGTAATATTTGATTGGTTTGAATGCTTGGTATAAATGTGTTGGTTACATTACAATTCGGTGGGACCGAGGCCTCGATGGTACTGAGGTGTTGGTTACATTACAATTCGGTGGGACCAAGGCCTCGATGGTACTGAGGTGTTGGATACATTACAATTCGGTGGGACCGAGGCCTCGATGGTACTGAGGTGTTGGATACATTACAATTCGGTGGGACCGAGGCCTCGATGGTACTGAGGTGTTGGATACATTACAATTCGGTGGGACCGAGGCCTCGATGGTACTGAGGTGTTGGATACATAATTACTTGTAGGCGTTTACTCGTTTTATGTAACTGTGATGTTGTTGCTTATGTGCGGATAAGGGTGATGTGTATATGATTCCTATCTGCGCATGTGTTGGAATTCACTAAGCTTCGTGCTTACCCTTTCCCAATAAACTGTGGTTTCAGGTCCGAGCGGCTTCAAGGCGTGACGAGTACACACTGGCGCGCGAGGAGAGCTGGTCGCTTTATGATTTTGATAATTAAACGTTTCTTCCGCTGGTTTTATTTTATAAAGATATTAATTATGTGTTTGCAAACGAAACGTTGGGATCATTTAATGAGTTGTTATCAATGAATTGTTAATTTAAAAATTTAAATTTGCTTGTAATTTTCGGGACGTTACAACTTGGTATCAGAGCACAGCTTGAGTGAATCAAACGCACCTCGGTGTGTTTGGTCTCAAGTTGCGGCTGGGAAATTTTCAAATTCTTTATTAAATCTTTTTGGAAATAGAAGAAAAAGTAAAGACCCGTTTGAGGAACGGTGATCGGAGGCGCAGTGTGTACAGTCAGCCGGAGCCAAAGGGGAAAGGTACAGTACTTAGTGTTTTATTGCTTTCTAGATCATAGAGTATGCATGCTAGATTGCCTGTTGTGGACACTATGCTGTATGTTGTAATGCTTGCTGTTAGGAATTTATGCTAATTATGATAGGTTACTAAGTGGATGCCCTCTAGGTTGTATGCAGTAAGAGATTTATAGCCTTAGAATATTCGATTTAGTTCTATTGCGCAGCTCTTGTTTGAGTCCAACCGTTCTAGGATAGAGTCTTGTATTCGACTGTCTATTTATTTCACACTGCATATAATCGGGTAATCGCGAGGTCACCCGTTATAATTAGTAGGGATTCGGTAGTAGCAAGGGTAGTGGGATAAGAGGAAGTTCCTAGAGAGCTGGGTAGGGTGTTTATGTATGAGTACGTGTGCTAGATTGCTTTCTAGAACATAGGAGTATGTATGCTAAATTGTTTGGTGCTTATTACACTGTATTGCATGTCTGCTGCTTGCTATTAGGGATTTGGCAGTAGCAAGGGTAGTGGTTTGGATGGAATTCCTAGGGAGCTAGGAAGAGTGTGTACATATGCCGGCGCAGGCATATGTGTATAGTTTCGGCGAGAAACTACTTGGACCCCTTGGGATGGAACTCGGAACGGGCGATGATAGGTGTGGATGGTAGTAGTAGAGCTCCTACTACCGGAAGCACAGGATCAATGCTCGAGTCGGGAAAGTCACGAGGAATCCAAGGAGTGAGCGTGAGCGTTGTTAGTGTGAGTTATTATGTGCTAATAACTCGTTGTAACATCTGCCCTGAATAGCCATCACAAGGAGGAAAAGCTATGGTAAACCTACTAGTACAGGTGTGTACTTGTCTTGCTTCGATGGGATGATCGTTGGGGTAGTGTCGAAGGTTCTAAACTAGTAGTCATTGGAATAGAAAGACGATTATAGTATTAGTCACTTGGAGTGACGATAAGGATGATATTTGTTGTAAGCAGATCATTTCGGGCCAAGATGGAAGATTGTGCTAGAGTCATAGGCTTATAGAGCCGACTTTGATTTGAGGAAAAATCGTAGGGATTATTTGACGTAATTTTCCATCTTGCCCTAAGAGGTTTAAATGTCCGGAGGACGATAGTGGATTGGAAAGGTAGAGAGGAGCATGAGTCGAGACGTTGAATGTCGACTGAGTCGTGCACAGAGTTTATTTTGAAAATAGGATTGCATTAACTAATCCTTATATGGATTGTGTTTTGAAACTTTGGGAAATGTCTAGCACACACACAAAAGATTTCAAATTATAATTTTGAAAATGCTTGAAACCGTTTTACCACGGGAGTTGAAAACTTTGTAAAAGATTGTTTCATTTGTTTATTTTCCAACGGTTCTTTCGGGTACGACGATATCCATGTTTTGTGGTGGTTAAGATGTTGGGTAAGTGACTACGGCTTGAGACTCTAACATTGGGACTCCTCCACATGTGTTAGAGTTGAGACGGAAAGTTACATTCCACGATGTCTGTATAAAGGCTTTATTGGTGATTTGTTTAAAATGAGTTTGGAATTCTAGTGTCGCTTAACTTTTCTTTCGAGAGTTTGTGTTACTAAGTATTTTATTGCAAATAGTTCAGTGTGTGGATTGATTCATGCGTGACATAAGTGGTGCATGGAGGAGTTTTGGTAACATTTTATAAGGAGTTGTTTAGTGCGCTTTTTAGTCAGCTAAAGGTTTTATTGACATTTCCATGCGATTTATCGACTTAGGGGTATGCATACTGGGGTAACCTTTGTTCTCGACATTTTGATAAATGAGTCGTGCATTAAAATGTTTTAGTTCCTTTTTGTCGAAATGAAAGACCATTTGATCCAACGAGTGTTTTAATGTTGTGAATATCATGCATTCGATTACAATGTGTTATATTTTTGAAATATAAATGCGTAGATTGTTGACTTTCGGTTAATTTAGAATTTCCGATCATTTTTTTTTTGGAAATTAAAACTTTTGCTTTGGAAGAAACGAGTATTTTGAGCATTTTCGATAAATACATTTTTAAACTATAATGTTTTGACGTTATATGTCCCAAGTACGAAACTTGAGGAAGTGTTACAAGCTTGCATGCCTGCCCCCAGTTTGAGATTTTATGAGGTTTTAGTCGATATTCCCAATTAATAGAAGCGGACTGGTTTCTGACTTCAAGTTTGAAACTTACACGAAACAGTTAAGTTTTAGCAAAAGTACATTTGTAAACCGTGTCATCGTTTTGTGTGACTAGCTGACGCGCGAAAAAAAAAATTGTGGCGAACCCTGTGCCACGTCATTTTATGATCAAAAAGGAGAATTTTTGAATCAATTATCGTGAAACTTATTTTGAATTATGTGCACACCTTTGTCGGACCCTGTTTAAGGTCAAGCGGTTACTTTAAGTGCACGTCATGAGTCAATCCATACTGGAATCGAGGCGGTCCATTTTAAAGAAATTATTTAGTACGCTTTGCTTTTGAGTGAGTAAACCGAACTGCATTGGAACGATTTTCAACATGATTTTCCTATGTGGGACGAGCGTGTCCTGTTTTGCGTAACTACCGACCTGGTAATAGTAGTTTATGGCATACGATCTTTTTGAGATGAAAAATCCCGACGTTGAAAACATTTTGTAAATAATTTTGTAAACCATTTGGGAAATGCGCTTTTATGTGCTATGTGTCGTTTTGAGAATTTTAAGGGTGTGAGTCCTTTTGGAAAACTCTTTTGTTTAAACGCGTTTTTGACCGACTTATGGGTCTAGCAAGCGTGGAGCATTTTGCTCGGTTTTGACTTGGAATTAGTCATGGGCTAATTGCCCGGTTTTAATGACTCAAGGTGGAGTCTTGTTGATGAATTGTTTTGTCGCACTGTTTGGCATTCATTGCACGTCGAGTATTTACACGTTTGGGTGAGGGAGACAATCCGGAATAGGCACTTGTGGGTAGGGTGTTTTGCTCTGGATCCTTAGGCACGTTAGTCAGTCGCTGGTAGTGGTCGGTTGGGTATCTCGGGGTGAGACCCCGGTGTTCAGGTGTTATAGCCTAGGCTTTCTAGTAGGTGCTAGGAGGATATAGTTGTGGGCACTTACCTGAGAGGTAATTCCGATGTGCGGGGCCCTGAGGCGTTACCTGAGAGGTAAGCGTCAGGGTGTACCCTCGGTTCAGATAAATTAGCTTTGTAGAGCGAGTGTGGGGGATACGTCGACGGTGGGAGGTTGGGTATTCCACGCGTGTTGGTAATGTAGGCCGGGTAATACTGGTTAAGGGAATGACCTACGTGTGTGTTAGTTGACTTGATTGTGGGGGATATCTATTTGTGTTAGTGTCTAGGATAATACCACGCTTATGTGATTCATTGTAATCGGTTGGACCGATGTTCGGCGGGTGGCCGATGTTTGTTATTGTAATCGGTTGGACCGATGTTCGGCGGGTGGCCGATGTTTGTTATTGTAATCGGTTGGACCGATGTTCGGCAGGGGGTCGATGTTTTGTTAATATAAGTTATTGAAAATCTTTGGAGTCTATTAGAATTCGTGGAAGTTAATCGACAGTTAAGGGTAGGAATGATCGTAGACGAGTATCCTGTAGGGTATACTGTGAGCAGCTTTAGAATGGTTAGAGCTTGAAATTTGACTCGGGATACATGGAATGTCTAAGGTTGGGGAACCACCGAAGTCGCTTGGCTAGGAATGATTCCAGTTGTTGGAGTGTTCTTCTGATCGTAATTTTAGTGTACTTGAAGGAGTTTTGTGGTAAGAAAAGTATTCGAGAAATTTTTAGGCGGTGTGAGAAATTTTTAGATTCCAGTTAGTGAAGGTCCAGTGGAAACACCGAAAAGGTTCAGAATGGACGTGGGAACCAGAAGCCGAGATGCGGGAGAATTACCCGGAGCTGTTTGCGGGCGAGGACTTCGGGGACGAAGTCTAATCCAAGTGGGGGAGAGTTGTAAAGCCCGTACTCCGGTATGTAATTTCTTTTATTAATTCTTTCCTTTTAAGTTTGAATTATTGTGGTTTCCGTTAACGGGGTTAGTCGAGTTGGGTCAAATCGTTAAATTGTCAAAAAAAAATTGTGGTTTGCGAGAAGAGTTTAGTTGAGGGGCCTAGAGTGGCAGGAAGGCCAAAGTTGAGCATGGGGTCGGCCCATGCAGTGGAACCGAGCCCCCATATTGTTTTGTTTGGTCTTGTGATTGGCTAAGAAAAGAAAAGAAAAAAAAAGAGAGAAAACCCATTGGTTTTGTTATGTTGGTGACGTATTGGACAAACAAGAAAGAAAAGCAAAGAACAAACCCTACCTTCTTCCTCCTTTGTGTTATCGGCCGAGAAACCCTTGCCGCCGCTGCTGCCGCCGGGAACCGCCGCCACCGCCGTCGATCACCTGCTGCCGGAGTAAGAGAGAGAGAGAGAGAGAGAGCACCGGGAAGGAGAGAAGGAGCCATCGAGTCATTTGGTTTGCTGCTGCGTTTTCTCAAGAGGTAAGACATCCTTCCCTTCTCGTTTCTTTCTTGCGTCGTTGTCACAACCGCGGAACCACCACCACTGCCGCTAGTGGCTGCCGGCATGGTGCCGCCGCCGTGCACCACCAGGTCGGTGGTTGTAACGGCGGGTTTGTGGCTGTAAGGTCGAGCGTGTTTGGGTGTGGCCGAATTTGAATGGTGGGATCATTCCCGTTGGTCTCGCCGGTTTGCTTTATCGAACCACCACCATCGCCGGTGGTGGCTGCCGCCCCCATGCCGCCGTCGACCACCACTGCCGGAGATGGCAGTGGGTGGTGATGGTAGTAGTCCAGCCTTAGTATCCTATCGTTTAAACCGAATCGTTCAACCGTTTCTTTTAAATCGTCAATCTATGTGAAAAACGTCCTTCTGCCACTGTTTTGCGTCAACCATAACTTTCTCTTCGTAACTCCGTTTAAGCCGAAACTGGTGCCCACGGTTCAAGCTCGGGGTCGGGCACGTTTTCCGTGTTTTAGCAGAAAACTGGTTCAGCCTCTAGCTAGGTGAAAAAGTGGTCGCAAGTTTTGGTAATTTGTCATTTTATGTGAATGTCGATTTTCTGCCACTGTTTTGTCGTGGCCGTAACTCTTTACTCGTAGCTCGGATTGAATTGAAATCGGTGGCCGAAGTTCACTAATCGAGTCAGGAAAGTTTTTCGTGTTTTGCCGAAAATCTGCTTAAGCCTGTAGCAGGACCGTATGGGACTGTTTATACAGCCTGGTCCGAAAAACTTCCAGCTTTCTGTCCCTGTTTTGTTTTATGCATAACTTTTGCTTGGAATGTCGGTTTGGGATGGGACTGGTGCCAAAAGTTTCGTTTCGGAGTCTATTAAGTTTCCTCTGTTTTGCGGAAAGACCAGTTCGGACCATAGCTAGGGCGAAGTTGCCATGTTGTACTGAAAGGTCCGGGTGTTCGCTGTTCTGCGAAGCATTCTTGTAAAATCCATAGTAAATTGTAGAAAAATCGTTAGGAGGCGTATAATATGTCCTTGGAACCCTAACTCAGAGTACTTTCTGGTCATGAAATAATATTGGGAATTTTCTGGGTTTAAAGGGGTCGAAACAGGTCCCGAACAGACCTGTTTAGTGAGAACGGAAAATAGTTTTAGTGACGGTTTAAGCGTGTGTCGTGTCATAGGGTCCGGGTCTTGTATTGACACGTTTTAACATGCATTTAGGTGCTGGGAAGTGACCGTAATTGTGAAGCTTGAATTGTGTTATTAAGTTGGGCGCGCATTCGAGGTGAGTTCTCTCACTGTGTAGTTAGGGGTTGTATGCATGTCATAATAGTTTGTATGTACTACTGTCTTTGTGGTGTGAACTAGTTGTTTGTGGTGTGTAATATTTGATTGGTTTGAATGCTTGGTATAAATGTGTTGGTTACATTACAATTCGGTGGGACCGAGGCCTCGATGGTACTGAGGTGTTGGATACATTACAATTCGGTGGGACCGAGGCCTCGATGGTACTGAGGTGTTGGATACATTACAATTCGGTGGGACCGAGGCCTCGATGGTACTGAGGTGTTGGATACATTACAATTCGGTGGGACCGAGGCCTCGATGGTACTGAGGTGTTGGATACATAATTACTTGTAGGCGTTTACTCGTTTTATGTAACTGTGATGTTGTTGCTTATGTGCGGATAGGGGTGATGTGTATATGATTCCTATCTGCGCATGTGTTGGAATTCACTAAGCTTCGTGCTTACCCTTTCCCAATAAACTGTGGTTTCAGGTCCGAGCGGCTTCAAGGCGTGACGAGTACACACTGGCGCGCGAGGAGAGCTGGTCGCTTTATGATTTTGATAATTAAACGTTTCTTCCGCTGGTTTTATTTTATAAAGATATTAATTATGTGTTTGCAAACGAAACGTTGGGATCATTTAATGAGTTGTTATCAATGAATTGTTAATTTAAAATTTTAAATTTGCTTGTAATCTTCGGGACGTTACACTATCACAGAGAAGTCATCCATAAAAACTTCTATGGTGTCCTCAATCATGTCGGTGAAATGGCCATCATACAACGTTGGAAAGTGGCTGGGGCATTACACAATCCAAATGGCATCCTCCGGAATGCAAAAGTACCGTAGGGACAAGTAAAGGTGGTCTTTTCTTGGTCCTCGGGTGCGATATGGATTTGGTTGTATCCGGAGTATCCATCTAGAAAACAATAGAATTCTTTTCCTGCTAACCTATCAAGCATTTGGTCGATGAAAGGTAGGGGAAAATGGTCTTTCTTGGTGGCTAGATTGAGTTGTCTATAGTCCATGCATATCCTCCACCCAGTGACAGTCCTAGTGGGAATGAGCTCGTTCTCCACTACGGTCGTCCCTCCCTTTTTAGGGACACATTGGACGGGGCTTACCCAACTACTACTAGCTATGGGATAGATTATGTCGGCGTCTAACCACTTCAAAACTTCTTTCTTAACTACCTCCTTCATGATGGGGTTCAACCTTCTTTGAGGTTGGACTTTTCCAGGGTGGTCACTCTCCAAGTTAATCTTATGTTGACATAGGGAGGGGCTAATACCTCTAATGTCTGATATGGTCCAACCAATTGCCCTTTTATGCTTCATCAACAGATCAATCAGAAGTTGTTCTTGTTTCTCACTAAGTTTGGAAGAGATAATAACGGGAAGTTTATTATCCTTAGCGAGATAAGCATATTTCAAGTGGGAAGGCAATGGTTTAAGCTCTAACTCAGGAGGTTGTTCTATTGAAGGGGGTTGAACATCTCTGTCCTTAAAGTCCAGAGGTTCAAAGGCTGCCACTATTGCGTTACACTCATCCTCAAAAGTGTCATCACTCTTAGAGTCAGAGTGCTCACTCTCACTCCCCACTGTGGTCACTGAATCAAAACTGTGGGTTCCACAAATCGAACTCAAGGCAAAACAGTCTTCGGTTTCTATGTACTTAAGGGACTTGAAGACATTGAATGTTACCTCTTGGTCATTGACTCTCATAGTGAGTTCCCCTTTGTGCACATCGATCAAAGTACGTCCGGTTACAAGAAACGGATGCCCTAAGATGATTGGGATATCTTTATCGGCCTCATAATCTAGAACTAGAAAATCGGCGGGGAAGATAAATTTATCCACTTGGACCAAGACATTTTCTATTTTTCCTTTTGGGTAGGCAATGGACCGATCGGCTAGTTGTAATGTCACGGTTGTGGGTCTAGCCTCTCCAATACCTAACTTGTTAAAAATGGACAACGACATCAAGTTTATACTAGCTCCCAAATCACAGAGTGCTTGACCTACTTCTTGTCCTCCTATTGTGCATGGAATTGTGAAACTACCCGGGTCTTTCAACTTAGGTGGAATCTTGCTAGTAAGGAGGGCACTACATTCCTTGGTCAAAGCCACAGTCTCAAACTCACCCAACTTTCTCTTTTTGTTCAAATTATCCTTTAAAAATTTAACATAGCTTGGCATTTGCTCGATATCCTCTACCAAGGGTATGTTAATATGAAGTTGTTTAAAAATGTCTAAGAATTTTTTAAATTGAACATCGACAGTTTTACTCTTCATTCTTTCAGGAAAAGGTACACTTCGTGGGTCGATTTGAGTTGGCTGTGGTGTTGTCTTTGGAACAGTAGGTTTTGGTATGGGCCCAAAAGTGGGAAGCTCAGGGACATCGTTCCTCACTGTGGGAATGACAGTGACTTGAGGAGTGGCCACTGTGGTTTTAGGGACAATGAGTATTTGAGGCGAATCATCAGAGTCAAAAATGATATCTTTCAGATCCTTTCCACTCCTAAGCGTTATGGACTTGACGTGCTCTTTTCCTATCACCTTAGCGTTTTCTGTGTCACTAGGTAACGTCCCTGGTGGTCTATTCTTAACTTCTACGGCTAGTTGTCCTACTTGAGTCTCTATGTTCCTAATGGCTGCTTGAGTTTGATTCATGAAACCTTTGAGAATTGATTCGAGTGATGGTTGAGCCTCAGCGGGTTGAGTCGATCGTGGTTGGAACTGTTGTGAGGATTGTCCTTGGTGAAAGTTCTGTGGGTGCTGCCCACTGTGATGTTGGTGAAATCCCGGGGGTTTTGTGGTCTTTGCTGGACATGACTCGCCCCTTGGGGTTGGAGTCCTGGATTACCAGCCCAAGAGAAATTCAGATGATTTCTCCAACCTGGATTATAAGTCTGTGAATATGGGTTGTTCCTCGGGTTGGTTCCTATAACATTAACGGATTCGGGATTTGCTGGACAATAGTTGAAAACATGTTCTTCTCCACAGAGGGAACAGTTTTCAGGGAGATGTGTTGCAGAATTGACTTGGCCTCTATTTTGATTCAAAACTAATTTAGTCAATGCCACTAACTGCGCATTCATGGTTTTGAGTGCCTCGGAATCAATGGTGTTGGTCTTTGGCAAGGGTGCTCTCGGATTTGACCACTCGGTGTTGTTGTTGGACACTTTTTCTAAGATTTGATATCCTTCATTGTAAGTCTTACTCGTGAATGTCCCACCTGCTGTTGCATCTAAGTTGATTTTGGATGCATTGGAAAGACCATTGTAAAAGGTCTCCAATTGGATGCAATGTGGGATGCCGTGATGTGGGCACTTTCGAAGTAAATCTTTAAATCGTTCTCATGCATCCGAAACAGCCTCATCTTCTTCTTGTCTAAACAAAATAATATCATTTCGAAACCTTACATTCCTTGTGGGAGAAAAGTATTTTTGTAAAAATTTGTCAGCAAGTTCTTGCCAAGTGGTTATCGAGTAAGGTGCATGTGAGTTCAGCCAGGACTTTGCCTTATCCTTTAGTGTAAAAGGGAAGAGCCTTAGTCTTAACGCTTCATCACTCACACCTTGCAATTGAAAGGAATCAGCCATTTCCAAAAAAGATTTTAAGTGTGAATGCGGATCCTCAGATGGTGATCCTCCAAACTGACCCATGGCTTGGATCATTTGAAACATCACCGGTTTGAGTTCAAAATGAGTTGCAACAATGTTGGGTCTTAAAATTCCGGAGCTTAAATCACCAACTCCGGAAGTAGCATAGTCCCGTATTTTTCGATCCTTGCTATCGGCAATCGCGGGGGAACGGGTCTTTCACCTCCTACACCAGCCATGTTTACAGTGGGGTTCACAGGGGGTTGTCGATTTGTGTTCTTGTTTTTACGTCTTCTTCGAAAAGTTTTCTCCATTTCAAGATCGATGGGTACCAAAGGTTCGTGTTGTCGTCGTGGCATACAACACGAACAACTTAGTAAAACGAGTTACTCGGGCTCGAACAAAAACTAATGTCTTGAGATTTAAAATCACGCCAGTCCCCGACAACGGCGCCAAAAACTTGGTACGTGCGAAATATGTGAATTAATCGCAGTGGGTTGTAAACTGTCCACAGTGGGAAGCGCAAGTGTACACTGTCCACTATGATCGTCACAGCAAGTAATAGTTGGTAAAATACCAGAATCGTATCCACAGGGACTGGGCGATCAAGACAATACAGTTTTCATGAGCTCCTTTTACAGGTTTCAATTATAGAGGAAACAATAGTTTGGTTTGGTTTGGTGAATTGCTACTTTAACGATTTTACTTAAGATTAAAAAGAAGGAATGTAGGTTAGATTTTCCCTAGATTTTATAATAAATACCTGATCCCAAAAGCGATCCTTGTACTTGAGGTGGGCATTTTCGCTAGAAAAGCCCGATTACAAAATACTCACACCTTTAGGTAAAAATCCTATACTCTTAGTATTTATTGTTTTGTCAATGGTAATCTAAAAATGGATCTTTTTAGGCCTCGATGGAATGTGTCGAGACAAATACTCTAAGTGTTTTTAAATACACCAACTAGCTTGCCTACTACTCCAGTGGGTTGAGATTAGCTCACTATGCCGACCTCACTTTTGCAAGTGTCATAAGAATTCTTTCGAATCCCCTAGCATTATCCAAGCTCGTGTCACTGCGTTCTACTCATTTCTGAGTTAAGAACTAGACTTTAGATCCTTACAAGTGATCGGCTTGTTTGCATCATTGGGCAATAATCTAGAATGAATAACCAAAACAACAAATATTCCAAGTATAAAGATTACTCAAGCATTTTCTCTAAAATTCAGGTACTTCTCTTTCCTACATCCCAAAAGATGCTTAGCCCATAATTACTGAAGTAAAGAAAACAAAAGATGAAGATTTACACATAAGTAAACTGAAAGTGACTTGTATTAAAACTGTAGTGGGGAACGAGGGTACGTCACTGCCACAGATTACTTGAAACTACAAATTACTCTAAGGAATTAAATGCTGGAAATTAAAGAACTACTGTAGTAAATGAAAGCTAAAAACTAGAACTTAAACTCACACCAAATGTGGTAGTTGAGATATGAAGGATTGAATTTAATGGAACCCAACACCCCTTTTTATACTAAGAGGAGAAGGTTGAGTTTTACACAAAAATGGGTTGTCTAGAGAATAAGGACTGAAGTGGGAAAACATAAAATTCAGCTTGTTTATGCAATACTTCTATCGATCATCTTCAAGCTCTTTTACCCATAGGACCCTTCACCTTTTCAACAAGTCAACTTTAAGGTACCATGGGTTTGATTAATTTATTCATCTTGCCATGCTTTTAGGAACATGCGTGTCTTTCCTCAATCCCATGCCTCCTGCCACTAAACCTTCCATACTCCAAAACTTTACTTCCCAACTAAGATTTAAATTTCTTTTTGTCTTCTTCTATGCTCGATAGTGGGATGCACACGTCACTGCGAGAATTTCGTGAAAAAGCAACAAAACTCCACCAAATAATTTATTAAGACCATGGTTCACTCTTTTTGCTCATTTTTATGAATATTACCAAGAATTGGGGTTTTGAGAAGTGAAATGGCTAAAATTTAACAAAATAAAATAAAAATAAAAGGAAATAATAACTCTAAAAATAGAGTTATCAGATGCCCACTTGAAAAGGATCGAAGTGGAAGAAAAGGAGATCAAAAGGATGAAAGGGGATATAAAAGATAGGGACGCTCGTAATCGTCGAGAAAAAGATAACATTTACCACATTATGCAAGACTTCACAATTCTTCAAGCGAAGGTAAGCGACAAGCAAAGTTGGATTGATCAAACTAAGACAATTTTTCAGTAGGTGGTGTTGTTTTGTACTTTTCCAGTTCGACATTGTTGTTTCATTCCTTTCCTGTTTCTATGTTGTTGTTTCGTTCCTGGAGTTTTTATGTTGAAGTTTTCTCATGAATAAAGGTCTTTCATTAGGCTGAAAAGTGGTTCATATTAAAAATACAACTCCTAGATGTTATATAAGATTATTTAAGAACAAACACATACTAGTCAGTATAGTACAAAATTATCCAAATTTGAGATTGCGGCTAGACGATGGTTTGCTTTTTGACAATCCGGGTCGACTTCTTACATGCTCTGGAGAGACGAGTCTCAAAGTATTAAGCTCCACTTTCTCGATGTACATTTCAATCACAGTATGGTCGTCAACATACTGGCGTATGTTGGATACATCTTCGTCGGTACTCAATTCTACCAGTCCAGTCAAGAAGTCTGCATTCGGCCTCTTAAAATACAACCTATTATATTTTGGTTCTTCATAGTCCAGCTCTTTCATGATCTGTTCAAGAAGTTTCATAGAAAGATCCTCCACATCTAACATGTCAACATAAATTTCTAGACCACAAAAATAATGTCTTCTGGGTGGTTCCGTGAAGTACCCACCATGGTGGACTTTCATGGTGAACAACTGTGGATATGCATCTGTTGATGAACATTATTTAATATAGTTAGGTCGTAGAACAACGGTAGTAACAAGCAAAACTCAATGAAACATGCACACTAACCATATAACTCTTTAGCAGTGTCTGAAAGCGATTCAGATAAACGCCTAAAGCACCAAACATGAAGGTTTGGGGATGCCATGTAAGAATACGTTAACGAATAATATGTTCCCGTATATGTGTTTTACGACTAATTTAGCGTAGGTTATTTATAGGCAAATGTGGATGCTTTTACTGCATGTTGGCTATTTTTGATCCCTGTCTTTGCTCTAACACAACTTAGGTCCCTGTCAACGCTATCATATAATATAGTTGGTAGACCGCCATTGAAGCTTCCATTAAACCCTCCAAGTTGATTGTCTTCCAGTTCTATATAACCATTACTATTCTCTCCATTTAGACTACTACCATTATGATCATCATCCCATGCCATGTGACCATGATTATCCATGTCCATGGTAGACATGAAGTTGTGTTTGATAAATTACAACGGGCCAATAAAGTAGATAAATTACAACGGGCCGATAAACGTACATAAGTTATGTTTGATAAATTACAACGGGCCGATAAAGTAGATAAAATCATGTTATATATCAAAACAAGCGCACTAAATATACAATATTTATCGTCCCAATCAAGGGAAATCAATGTTCAGATCAACGCTATCATATGACATAGTTCCATGTGGTTTAAGCTCTGACGGGCCCTGCGTTTTACTTAGTTGGCTGACTAAACGTCTACTCCTTGGCACGGTTGAAAGGCGGGATTTGGACACTCTCCACGAGTATGTCCTACGCATTGGCACTGAGTACATTTTCGCTGTATCGAACCTTCACCACGTGATGGACGTCAGTCGTTCTTTCTCGGTCTCCCAGCTCTGTTCTTAGTGTTTAACGGTGGATAGCATGGCGGAAGGGGGTCGGGTGAAGACACCCATACTTCAGGGGGTCCACCTGGATTTATTACCTCTGCGTATGTTGCCCGGTAAGTTTCGGATGTGAAGAAACTTACAACTAAGTCGCTGCAATCTCTACGACCCATATGTCTTGCCGCAGCAATGGCATGGCCGCACGGTAACCCAGATTTTTGTCATTGGAAACATGAACAAACATGGTCGGTCATATTGACAATTGCGTCAAGTTGGTTATCCCGAACCTGGTACCTCCCATACCCGATTTCGCTTACCCTCCATGTCGACGCGTGACCCGCCCTGAGGAGAACTATCTCCTCCGCCACTGGTGTGAGTCTATTATGCATCTCAGCTCCTTTTCGGCGTCGAAGTTGGTACCACTCGTGTTGAAAGGCCCGAAAGTACTCCATAAGATCTGTGTATATCAGAATTACTCATTGTGAAAACATGAGTTTGGTCATCAGCAACTCCAGCAAAGCGTCCTTCTTGGTCTTCTTTTTCTTCTTCTTCTTGTGGTTGTTGTTGTTGCATCTCCGGAACAAAATCAGGCTCCTCCATTTGGAGGTCTTCGTCATAACCGTCGTCATCACCTTCGTCATCGTCTTCGTCGCACACCGATGAATCGGCATACACAAAAAGTAATGGAGGTCTTTCTGATTCGGCTGCAATGTGCAGAAAACCAGAGATATCCCCATTGTTGGATAACTCCACAAATGACCCATCACCATTCTTAAACACTAACTTGCAAACAATAGAAGGGTCGATTCCACATTTTTGCATGGCGTATGCAACAAACTTCTGATAAGTATAGTTTACTGACAAATTTACACCATGCTTAGATTTATAAGCAAAATTCTACTCATTGTTGTCTTGCACCCATTCACCATCGAAACAGAAAAATAGCTTAGCTTTTGCAACAGATGAACTCATTTTTTCAGTAGTATCTCAAAAACAAAATACTGAAGAAAGAAAGCAAGAAAGAAGGAAGGAATGAGTGTGAATTATGGATTGCATTTCACTGATATTTATGGATGAAATCTCATTGATGAAACCACCAACATTGATGAAACAACCAAAATTGATGAAACAACCAACATGAATTGCAACCACAAATTGGTCTTCCAAGTACAATGATTCAACATTGATGAAACAAGCCAGTGAATTTTAACCACAAATTGGTCTTCAAAGTACAATAATTGTGGAAAAAACAGTAAAAACATGCAAAGATTCGTGCAAAAAAAGACCAAAAGTGTAACTTTTTGACCCATCGCGGACAGGGACCAATCTTGTCACCGCAGGCATAGTGAGGGGGGCTCCGCGGGACATTTTGGCCAAACATGGGTGCCACGTGGGCACTGGTCTGCGATCGTGGGACTCATCGCGGAAAAAAATGTGTATTTTGGTAAAAATAGCGAGAAATCGGGTATTTTGATAAATCAAACTTTGGGTATTTTAATTAATTTCCATATATATATATATATATATAGAAAGAGAGAGCGAGAGAGAAAAAGAAAGAGAAGTGCTCTTAACCCTTCGATCAAATTTGGACGACTTTCGAAAGAACCCCAAGCAAGGACCCTTTAGACACTCAAATAAAAAGTAGTCACATAAAGCAAAATTACAAATAGGAGGTAAAGACGAAAATAAATGTGTTACGTATTCCCAATCTGATGCCACAAGTCAAATATATCTGTTCTTCTTCTTCTTCTTTCCTGTTATTATAATAATCGTTTAAATAATTGTTTTTATCAAAAAAACTTGAAGAAAATCGAAGATGATCCGGAGAGAGAGAGAGAGAGAGACTTCTAATTCTATCTTCAGCTTTCCCTCTGTGATAAGTGATATGTAAGTTGTAAATTTGTGCTTAAAATGGGATTTTGGGGGTTGTTCCAAGTGGCATCCATGCCGATTTTGCAGGTATTGATTGTAAGTGCAATCGGAGCTTTCATGGCTACTGATTACCTCAAGCTTCTACCTACCGACACCCGCAACTCCCTCAATAAGGTGATTTTTCCATCCATTTACAAATTTTCTGTTGTTTTCTGTTAATGGAAGATCCAGGATTTCGATTTCTAGGGTTTCAAATGTCAAGAAACCAGCATTTGCGAACCATAATAAAGAGAATATATATATATATATATATATATATATATAGTCCTACTAAATTGTAACCGCTAAATGTGTGTAACCCGTCGATTTCATATGTTTTTTTGATGAATTTTTTTATGGAATTGTTTATTTTGATGAAATTGTTTCCATTTATTTCTTGATGAATTTTTTTTATGAAATTTGTAGTTTTATAGGTTTTTTTCATTTTTATGAAAATTTTCATATATTTTCGTTTTCACCTATGAAACTACAAATTTCATAAAAAAATTCATCAAGAAATGAATGATATGAACTACTTTCATCAAAATAAACAATTTCATAAAAAAATTCATCAAAAAACCTATGAAATCGACGGGTTACACACATTTAGCGGTTACAATTTATTATCCCTCTATATATATATATATATATATATATTTTTAATTTGGGATATTTTTAGAAGATGGTTTGAAGAAAGATCACCATTACTGTTTCCCAATCATATCTTGTATTTATATTTATATTTACTAGAAGGGTACTCGCCCAATATAACACGATATATCTTGATTTTAATGTTTTGTTTTACTTTTTTATTATTGTCGATTTTATAAAACGGTTTTGTGTAGTTTTGAGAAAATTATAATGTGTTTTTTTTTAAATTTGTACAAAGAAAGACGTTTTTTGAGGGGTTCATGATTTGAGGATATGAAAGGGGTTAAGAGATAAGGATTAAAGAATGATGCTTTTTTTAGGGGTTTACCATTTGAGAATTTGTAGGGAGTTAGAGATAGACTAATTAAGTAATTAGCATTAAAAGTATTTTATAAAGCTTCATTAGTTGTTTTTAATAGATTTTAAGTAATCAGCATTAAATAGCAGTATATAAGGCTTTATGGATTGTTTTTAAAAGTTTTTCATAAATGTTTTATAATATAGTATAGATATTTGTAGAGTTGCCTTCAAATGCAACATTTTTACATCATGCAACTCTTCTATCCATCCCATATATTATTAAATAAATCGTCATTTTTAACAGGTTTTCATAACATAAACCACTATTGAAAATTAAATAGGAATTATTTTTTTACTATAATATTTTATTGTATATTATTATCATCTTTATGTTATCATAAAATAAAGAAGCTATTTGTTTATAAACTATTAAAGGTAATTTCTTATTTTAAAAAAAATACAATTTTTACTGTGTGTCTGTGTTATGATTAGAGTTTGCCAGCTTTCTTATTTTGAAGAAAATGAAGAATATGATGATTACCAAGTGAGAGGACCAATAAGAAACTTTGAAAATAAATATATAAAGAGAAATAATATTTTAATAGATGAATGAAATATTTTAATATTATAATCAATGTTTTCTTCTCCAAAATAGAGAATCTGTTGGAGATGAATGTAATTTTTTGGGGGGATTTTGGCTTTTGGTTCTCTATTTTAGAGAAATTTGGAGAAGCTGTTGGAAATGCTCTAAAGCCCGTTTATGCGAAATCAATTTCATACATTTTTCTTATCTTGAATTAAGATGGTACAATTTATTTTAATTTTCTAGTTGATTGTATTTATTTTATTGTTTTAGTTTTATTTTTATCTAATAAAAAACACTCTACCAAACACAAGTTTTACATAATTTATTTCGTAATCAATTACAATATTTTTCTTGAAGAAGAATTTAGTTTACACTATTTTAGTTGTAGGTTTTTTTGGAAAGGTGTCCTATGCTATACCTAGATTAATCCCTTGGCAAATTATGACTGTAAGACATCAACCCTAATTAAACCTCAGTGGCCACAATTGTTGTGTACGTCTGGATTAGAACCCTGGGCAGATGGGATATTCCACCACATCCTCCAGGACCTTAACCATTACGCCACAACCCCTACCCCTGTGGTTTAGTTGTAAGTTTTTGTTAAGAACAACAAAAGATAAAAAAAAAATTCAACTAGACTCATCTATGAAATCATATAACGAAGAGCTTTACAAAATGTTGATGTAAAAGACAATAACAGGATGAAAACTACACATGTAAGCTAGTTTTTGTCAAACGTGAATATCAGTTGAGCTTATCATTTAGGTTGCCAAACATAGCGGGTTCCATGCACCTGCTGAACTTATTTTCGTAAGTATAATTTTTTTTGGGTATATAAAAGGTGCATCCGCATGAGTGTTGCGGGATATTAAAAAAAAATAACAAAAGATCTGAGAAAATTCACTCGAAATCAACTTAAAAAACCCAAAAACGTCTCTCCAGATCAGCCAAAAACCCGGAAAAGTCCCTTGAAACCAACCAAAAAAATTAAAAAATCCCTCAAAACGGTGGAATTCTACTAAAAACACACCCGACAGGCCTTTGATCCATCTTAAAGGTGTACCTACTCCGCAAAAATCCTGGGTCTACCACTAGGAACATTGAATTTTTGAGATAACAGATTTATATTAAAAAAAACTAACAGTTGAATGCTTTTAGAATGATAGTTTAAAAATCTTTAATATTTGCAGATTGTGTTTGTGATATTTACACCTTCACTTATCTTTGCAAGCCTTGTCCAGACTGTCACTTTTGAAGACATCATCTCATGGTAAATCCATTAGTCCTTATTTCCTTCTAAAATAGAAATATGTGTTTATTTATTTCACATAAAAAACAAACATATATTTCTATTTCGAAATATAAATCGTCTATGAACACTCCCGTTCACGCTTCGTTAAACAATTACGACTTTACTTACCAACGATCATACGTATTGGAAACATGACTCGTGAGAATATTCTCGACCTCGAGTATTATCTTTTTCTTTAGGTGATGAATGGACTATAGATTTTTATCTCTAAGGGTATAATAGTCATTTCACATTCGTAACCTACGGACGTTATGCAATTTGTTTTGGCTCTTATTATGGGGAAATTGACTCAAATGGCCAAACCCAAGACCAGACTTGACAAAATAGCCAAAATCTTCCCGGGTTTACAAAAATAGACACGGGTCCACACTCTGACCCGACCCGGTCCAGTGCGGACCGCAATGAACACGTAAACGACAAAAAAATAAACTGGAAACGGGTGGTACGCACTGGACCCTACCCGACCCGGTTGCGGACCGCACTCTTGCCACGTGTCGTAAGCTGAGAAACCCTAATAAGGGAAGCACCGCAATTGCGGACCAAAACCCTAATTTTTCAAAACCCTAATTTTTTTATGCTATTTTTCGATTTTGTCTATATAACACTGATTTTTACATACGATTTTTCCAAAACCCTAGTGCACATTGTCTGAAATAAATTTTCCCATTGTGTAGATTTTTGTCTCTGTTTGCTCGTTTTTCTAAAAATGAGTTCCTTACCTGATAAAATTAAGCTACGTATTTGGCCTGGGGGTTCTTGGCAACAGATCGGGACGGAGTGGGAGTATGTTTTCGCAATCCCGATAATGCGAGCCATGGTGGCAACCAACATTACACATTCTAAGTTGGTTAGGTGTGTTCAACGCAAATGTGGAATCAACCCGTATTTTGGTACGACTAAAATAGCGTACAAATATTCTGGCCAACTTTATGAGTTACGAGACAGTAACGATGTCCAAGGTTTTATGCAATCTGCTGCGGCTGTAAGAAATCCACCAACACTTTTTGTATATGTCGATCTTGCGGGCTTCCACACAAACAATGTTGGTGATGGTTCCAACAGTGTACGGGAGCCTGATGTGTCTGTTGCTGAGGAGAGTCAATCTTCTTTTTATGTTGGCGGTGGTTCAAACACCGTACGAGAGCCAGATGTGTCTGCTGTTGAGCAGAATCAACCTTACGTGCCTCATTTTCAGTCTGAAGATGAGCATGTGTATGGGTATAATCCTGATTTTCTTACTGAAGATAATTATGGTTTTAGTGACTATAACCCCGAATTTGTTCCGGAGACCCAAGAACCGGTAGAAGAACCACATGAAGAAGAAGAAGACGACGAGTCCCATGTTTACCGTTTGGATATTCCTGGTATTGATAGTGATGAAGAAGACGATGAAGAAGACGGTGAAGAAGATGAAGAAGAAGAAACCAGTCCTATTAAATCATATGGTGGAATAAATGATTTTTTTGGCCAACCTCCTCCCCTTCCAGATCGGGATTACGATTTCATAACACCTAACCAATAGCCTGTAGCTTATAATCGTAGTAACAGAGTGAATGAAGGGGATATATTCGGCACGAAATACGACCTGACACTCGCCCTCGGAAGAAAGTTTGTTGAAGAGGGTTACGAGTATTATGTGGACAGATCTTCAAATACCCGATTCGAAGCGAAGTGTAGGGATGCTAACTGTGATTGGCGTGTGTATGCTACAAATCTAAAAGTACCACTATGTTCCAGGTACGCAGGCTGAATGACGTACACGTTTGTTCAAGGACCCAGATGCATCATAAGTTCCTAACCACCGTAACGCCAATAGAAGAGTATTGGGTAATATAATCATGCCTAAAGTACAGGATGGAAGCCGGAAACTCCGTGGATCCGACATTGTGAAGGACATCAAGGAGCAATACAACGTAGATATCTCGTATTCGCAAGCGTGGCGTGCGAAAGCTTTTGCGCTAGCCTTGGTGCGGGGCGACCCCCACGATTCTTACATGCGACTCCCTGGGGTTTTCTATAATTTGGAGCTTCAAAACCCGGGTACCTATTCCCGAATACAGAGAGATATTACAAGACGTTTTGACCTTTGTTTTTAGGCCCTTGGTTGCGCGGTATATATTATTTCCTTCTAACCTCTTATACAGTCTACACTTTCATTATACTATAGTATTCTAACGTTTTCAGCATAACTTTTCCCAGATCCGATCGTTTACGAGCTATTTGCGCCTGGTCATTATAATAGACGACGCTCATTTGAAGGGGCCTTACTTGGGCACAATGTTCTTAGCCGTTGCTATGGACGCCAATAATCAAATTTTCATGCTCGCTTTCGGAGTTGGTAGGTCTGAGAGTGGAGATGGATGAACTTATTTTTTGGCCAACCTGAAGCAATGTATCGGCGAACCAGAAGGGTTGGTGTTCGTGTCCGACAGGGCCGGTTCAATACGCCAAGCTATCAATACGGTGTACTCACGTGCCCATCATGCACTCTGTTGCCGCCATCTCATGATGAACATGAAAACCAGGGATAATAGGATCGACCATATGAGGACTATGTTTTGGAAGGTCTGTAAAGCGTACACGGTGCGTGACTTCGAACTTAGAATGGCAGCTCTACGAGCCGCTGTACCTGTGGGAGTCCAAGTTTTGGAATCCGATACTACGCCAGAAAGATGGTCTAGGGCCCATTTTCCTGGAATTCGTTACAACATAATGACTTCAAACAGTGTCGAGTCTGTCAATGCATTGTCCTGTTACGCTCGGAGGTTACCTATCGTGTCCCTCATGGATTACTTTCGATCAATGCAACAAGACTGGTATGCAAAGCGTCGGAACAAAGCAGGTTATCATCTATACGTACACCAACCTACATACAATCTACTTTTTTTACAAATAAGTGAGAATGTTTTCAGTATTTTGACTATTTGTTTTTTCTGCAGCCAAATGGGTAGATGTTCTAACCCCATATGCGATGACAAAAGTTGGTCATGGTTTATATGAAGTTTGCGATATGCGCAGGGACGCCAAGGTGGCTTACAATAATCGTACTTGCACTTGTATGAAGTGGCAGATGTTCGGTTTACCTTGCAGTCATGCAATCGCCGTTGCAAGACATCTCCGGTGTACAGATGTCACCCACCTGGCGCTTGGTTACTTCACGACGGCTAACTTCAGAGCAACATACTCAGAGGTCATACATCCGGCTGGGCCTCCTGAAACGTGGGTTGTTCCAGACATACCACTTATGACCGTTAAACCTCCGTTGTTGCAGAAACGCGTTGGTAGACCGAGCAACCAAGATCCGACACCGAGAAGATGTTCTTGGTGTAAACAAAGCGGACACAATCGGTCAAACTGTCATAATGATTTTCCAGTGAATCAAGGAACGTCTGGTAGCCGCCAACGTCGAAGAGCATCCGGTAGTCGCCAACATCAAAGAGCATCCGGTAGCCGGCAAACTCAAGCAGAGGCGACTCAGGAGACCAATTACGGAAGTTCTAGACATCATACTTTCGACCTAAACATTGATTTGAACGAGTAAACCTGTTTGAAGTCTCAATTTATGGCTGTTATGTTCAATTATCTTTCAAGCTTCTTGTCCTTATGTTTACTGTTGATTTCAATGTACTTTGTTGTGTCTGTTAAGTGTTCTTGTGTGTAAAATAAAGTAAACATGAAATTTGCATTTTATTGATACTCATAAAGCGTGGAAACTAGTACAGTGGAAGAAATCTACTACTACGGGTAGATGTCCTGCATTTTTGGTGATCCAAGCAACCTTTTCAGCAATAACCTCCTCCATTCCCGTGTAGCTTTCTGTGAGCTCTGTAATATCCTCTTCTAGTTCGCGAATCTGTTCTTGCACATCCCGAACCTCCCGCTTCCTTTGTGCCAGATCTTCTTTCTTCTCCTCCAGGCACTCCTTCTCTTGAATAATCGACCTGTTTTGGTTCCACAAATGTTTTATGTTTTCAATCTGGGCGTTCGCGTCATCAATTGACAGTTTTACAGGGGATGGCATTCTTTGAGTTCCTGTAAGATCCTCCTCCGACTGGTTAGATTGATACATTGGTGGTTCATTCAAGCGATGGTCGAGGTAGTATTGCTCCCATGCAGTGTTCCACTGATTTGTCTCCTCTTCCGTGAATGGATAATCGGCCCTAGTTCGGCCCCATTCTGCCCACTCCTCTGTTGTTACCGGTACCCACCAGGTACTCCTGTAAGCTCCATCATTTAAGGGTTGGTTGTCGTTTTCTCGTGAAGTTCCAGCCCCATTGGTGGACCTTTTCCCTTTTGAGCTTGAACCCCCAACCATAATAGTGGCACGAAATGGTAGAGAAGGTTTGCAAATGTTGTAGATGGTAGAAAGGATAGATAGCAACTTGTGAATTACTAATTCATCAGACCACCTACTTATAGTCGTGAAAAGGTAGGTTCGCACTTGCGGAGCTGAAAAGGTAGGTTCGCAATTGCGGAGCTGAAATGGTAGGTTCGCACTTGCGGGGCTGAAATGGTAGGTTCGCACTTGCGGAGCTGAAAAGGTAGGTTCGCACTTGCAGAGCTGAAAAGGTAGGTTCGCGCTTGCGATGTTGTGGCTATAAATACCGATGTGAATTCCAACTTAAGAGTCACAACACCCATACAACATAATACTCTCGTCTTTCAGATGGCTGGAAATGCATCATCTTCAAACCCACAGTCTTCACAAGTAATGCCACCGAGACTGAAAGAAGTGGTACAAAAATGTGAAGCGCAGATCGAGAAACTCACTGTAGAGTGGAAACAGTTGTTGGCTAGGAAGGAGGGACACCTGAAAAGGATGGAAGATGAAGAAAATGAGATAAAAAGGATGAAGAGGGAAATCAAAGATAAGGAGTCACGTATTCGTCAAGAAAACTTACACGTCCACAACATTGTACAAGAGTTCGCAATTCTTCAAGCGAAGATAAGCGAGAAGCAAGCCTTCATCGATCAATGTAATGCACTTTATCCTTAGGTAGTGGTAGTGTTGTCGGACTTTCTATGTTGTTGTTTCATGTTGTACTTTGCAGTTTATGTGTTGTAGGAACCCTGTCTCGCTGCACGAAAAACCTAGTCGAGCGAGGAAAAGTCTCTACAATCCATATTTGTGGAAAAAGTAATGTTACGCCTACAAACTCATTAACAATTGTAGAAATATTTAATATTGTGGTAACTAACCTTGAACGCCTGGATAAAGCCCGTCATCGTCAGCTTCGGCCTCTTTTCAACCCGACGATCCCACGTACCTTTCATCTGCTTATATGTTGCCTCCCAGATGAAAGTGCCCCAAGGATATCGGTTCCAAGCCCCAAGATTCTCTATCAACGTAAGGACGGTGGCCGAAACGGGCAAATGATGTTGTCGGCCAAGGAAGAACTCCTCCACCATCAACATCAAACATACTCGGACAACATCATCGTCCGAGTAACCGTCTCCAGCAACGTTGTGGGTGAAGGATTCAAACACATTCTTGACGCGGCCAATGGCCAATTTTCTCTCACCAAATATTCTATAAATAAATCCCCGACGCGTGGGTGCAGGAAGGGCCGACGTCGGGCCAAAAATGAGTCCCGTGATAAGACAGAACTCCTCCGGGCCATACCTAAACGTGTGCCCGTGGAAACGGTAATACAATGAATCCGTCGGCTGACCATAGGGGGGGTATCTCCTTCTTGAAAAGGGTAAGACAAAGCGCAGGGTTGTTATTGAAGTCCTCACAATCCAACCACATACCAAAACAGGTGCGCCGGAAAAGAGCAAGCCTAGCCTGGGTTAAATTCTCACGGATTTGTCTCAACCGTCCAAGCTTTGACTTAATTGTCAAAGACTCATTAATTTCCCCCAAAGGCTCATTAATTTCCTGCGTATATAAATATTCAAATTTTAGGGGCCTGAAGTGCTAATTTTCAAAGTTTAGGGACCTAAACCGTCATTTTGCAAACTATAGGGACCAAAGCTGTAAATTTCCAGAAAAACAGATTCAAATAATTGCATGGGACTACTTGCCTAGAAATTTGGGGGAAAATCCAAGTTTAGGGGCCTAAAGTGCCAATTTTAAAAGTTTAGGGACCTAACCCGTCATTTTGCAAACTATAGGGACCAAAGCTGTAAAATTACAGAAAAACAGATTCAAAGAATGCTTGGGACTACTTGCCTAGAAAGTTTGGGGAAAATCCAAGTTTAGGGGCCTAAAGTGCCAATTTTCAAAGTTTAGGGACCTAAACCGTCATTTTGCAAACTATAGGGACCAAAGCTGTAAAATTCCAGAAAAACAGATTCAAGGAATGCTTGGGACTACTTGCCTAGAAAGTTGGGGGGAAATCCAAGTTTAGGGGCCTAAAGTGCCAATTTTCAAAGTTTAGGGACCTAAACCGTCATTTTGCAAACTATAGGGACCAAAGATGTAAAATTCCAGAAAAACAGATTCAAGGAATGCTTGGGACTACTTGCCTAGAAAGTTGGGGGGAAATCCAAGTTTAGGGGCCTAAAGTGCCAATTTTCAAAGTTTAGGGACCTAAACCGTCATTTTTCAAACTATAGGGACCAAAACTGTAAACTTCTGGAAAAACAGATTCAAGGAATTGAATGGGACTACTTGCCTAGAAAGTTGGGGGAAAATTCAAGTTTAGGGGCCTAAAGTGCCAATTTTCAAAGTTTAGGGACCTAAACCGTCATTTTGCAAACTTTAGGGACCAAAGCTGTAAAATTCCAGAAAAACAGATTCAAGGAATGCTTGGGACTACTTGCCTAGAAAGTTGGGTGAAAATCCAAGTTTAGGGGCCTAAAGTGCCAATTTTCAAAGTTTAGGGACCTAAACCGTCATTTTTCAAACTATAGGGACCAAAGCTGTAAATTTCCAGAAAAACAGATTCAAGGAATGCTTGGGACTAGTTGCCTAGAAAGTTGGGTGAAAATCCAAGTTTAGGTGCCTAAAGTGTCAATTTTCAAAGTTTAGGGACCTAAACCGTCATTTTCCAAACTATAGGGACCAAAACCGTCATTCTAGGAAAGTCATTGAATCTCTCTACCGATCACGGGTTGAGTTTGAAAATAATAAATGAATCAAAACGAGTGCAAATACAATATAAATATAATCACGTATCAATCTTGAAACCCAATTTTACCACTTGGTGGATCTTCAAGAACTTAAAGTTTTAACTTCTTTTACATTTCAAGAAACACAAATCTTTTACCCATTAAGTAGTTATGTTAGTTTTTCATTTTTGATTTATAATAAGTTTTTGTATCCAATTAAACGTACATATATACATCTAGTATATTTTTTGAACGACAACAACAAACAATTTTATTCCAACAAAAATACCAGTTACAAATGTACAAAATACAACAATCACCAAAGACGGTTATTGTAAAATGCATTAAAAACGAAAGAAAAGCATACAAAAACGCAAAAAAAACTTACCTCGTCAGACATTACGTACTTGACTTCAAGTGGGCAAAAAAAACGCGGTTGCGGCGTGTGGGGCGGAGGTGGGACCGAAATTGTCGTGTAGGGTTTTAAAAAACATGAAGTGGGGCTCATGGGATTAAAAAAGGAATGCTGGTCGGCCCACCAGTGCGGATGCGGATCCGGCCCACCTGTCACAAAAGAATGCGGTCCGCAACCGGGTCGGGTAGGGTCCAGTGCGTACCACCCGTTTCCAGTTTATTTTTTTGTCGTTTACCTGTTCATTGCGGTCCGCACTGGACCGGGTCGGGTCAGAGTGCGGACCCGTGGCTATTTTGGTAAACCCGGGGAGATTTTGGCTAGTTTGTCAAGTCTGGTCTTGGGTTTGGCCATTTGAGTCAATTTCCCCTTATTATGCTGTAAAAAATACAAATATAGTTGTAAACCCAATACCACGGGTCCTATTTTGTGTCAAAATAAAAGTGAAATGACTAGTTTACCCTTGTTAAACTAATGTTATGTCCAAGCTTATTGAAGAAAAATGTGGCATATCCTGTTAATTTGGTGCATTTTATTTTTTGCAGGTGGTTTATGCCAATAAATATTGGATTAACATTTTTATGTGGAGGAATATTGGGATGGATAGCAATAAAACTAATTAAACCAAAGCCTCACATGGAAGGCCTCATCATAGCTATGTGTTCAACAGGTAAATTTCTAGAGTATTATTCGTTCCGGTTATTTAACATGAATCGGGTTCAAACGAGAACGGTAACCAAATAAAAGAACACGAAAACGGCCAAATCACATGTGATTTTACATTAAGCTCACGTGCAAAATCACATATTCACATGTGATTTTACATTAAGCTCACGTGCAAAATCACATATTCACACGTGATTTTACATTAAGCTCACGTGTAAATAAAACCACATGTGATTACGCGCGACCTTGGTTGCAACTTAGGTCTCGGGCCAAGTCGCCCGTGCACCCCTGCGTTGACAGTGTTTCGTAATCACATGTGATTTCAGTGCAAAATCACATATGATTCGGCCGTTCTCGTGTTCTCTTATTTTGACTATCTTCTCCTTTGATCCCCCCTCTATTTAACATTTTCTTTAAAACTCCCATCAGAAATAGATATGCACGGGTGGGTCTACTTACAGTAGAAATTAAATCAGATTCAAATAACGAAAATGCAAGAATGAAGGAACTTGATTTAAGAAAGAACGGGTTATTTAGCTGAATAACCTCCTGACAAGTGTTTTTTAAATCCATGACCTTCTGAAAGGTGTCTAGTCATTCTTGTGTATGGAACTGGCATTTATGTTAATTAGTGACATTCTCAAACATGTTAGAAGGTCATGGATTTAAACTATAAAAACTTTATTAATTTGTTTACTTGCATTGTTGATAAAAAAATTTAGGAAATTTTGCAAATCTTTTGTTGATTATGGTCCCTGCAATCTGCACCGATGACGGGAGCCCATTCGGAGATCATAGCGTTTGTAAGGCTAAGGGACTCTCGTATGCATCATTTTCCATGGCGGTAAGCCGCTTCTTGGTTCATTTTTCTAAAAACATTTACGATTTAAATCCTGGAATTAAGATCTTTTTTGAGAATCTTGTAGACCAATGGGCAAGTAGGTAAATGATTGAAAATTTACCAAAAGAGGAAATATGTGGTGGTCTTTGATTTTCTTACCTTTGGGATAGAGGACAGGTGTACATACATCCCACCCTTTTTAAAACCCTACTTTCGAGCGGGATATACTGAGTTTGTTTGGTTTGGTTGGTGATTTTGCACAGTTGGGTAGTTTCTACACATGGACATGTACTTACCAATTGATCCAAGGCTCGGCTTTGAGGTTCAATGCAATGAAAGAAACCGATAAATTGTTGAATTTAGAAGCAAATAAGGACTTGGATGCGAATCAAAACACCCATCTTCTAAGTAGAGAAGATCATGATCATATCGATAGAATCATGCCTTCATCAAACTTCACTAGCAGCTATACAGAAAACCAACGTGTAAGAACTTCTTCATGTATATTCTCGAGCCTAACTCATATAAATTATGCAATTAAATCCGCATAAATATGCCACATTTGCCTTTTTTTTGTCACCATGAGTGCCTGGGCCAGCTTACGCGCACCTCGACTAATCTCATGGGCCCGAAAGATAACAGCCAGGAGAATCCCAATCAGTAGTGGATCTTGGAATTTTAGGGATCAAAAGTAGATGTATAATATATATATATATATATATATATATATATATATGTATATATATATATAGAGGGAGAGAGAGAGAGAGAGGGGGGTTCAGGGGAAAACCTCAAAAAAATGGAAAATTGAGGAACATTGTTGTTGTAGTCTTTCATCTGGACGATATGCACACAAGTAAATTAGTTTTTTTGTTTTTGTTTTTATGCACGTGTGCATTATGCACATTTGCATGTTTCAAATTACTTGTATGCACAAGTGCATATCGTCCGGATGAAGGACTACCAGGGTGTTCCCCAGTTTTCCATTTTTTTGAGGTTTTTCCCTGAACCCGACCTTATATATATATATATATATATATCAAATTTTGAAAATTTATGGGGGCATAGATCTGCCCCCGATCCTAGTGGCCTTGAGAAGATTCGAATTGACAACCTATGGGGAATGGACTAAAGCTCGGGCCTTTATTTGGCGGTTGAGCTAGCAATTCCAAAGCAAAACAAAAGCAATCTTATTGTCCACATCTTTGTTTGCAGATTCTGTACCATGGATCCGTAGGGAATGAAGCGAAAAAAGATGGGTCGTTTTCGAATCGATTAGTAGAAGTAGTAAAGAAATTACTAGAGCAACTACTAGCTCCTCCGACCCTTGGCTCTGTAAGTGTAACATTCTATCACACATAGGGGTGCTAACGAGCCAAGTTGAGTAAAGGTTGTTCGAGCTCGGCTTCAGAAAGCTCGAACTCGAATAGCTTTTTTCAAAGTAGTGATCTGTATGTTCAAGCTCGAGCTCAATGCTTGTTTAACAGATTTTGAGTTATATATTATACCTAAAATTCAAACTTTATAAACTCATTTATGGGCTTGAACTCAAGATCACTTAACTCGTTTATTGGCTCGAGCTCCATAGTTTCTATATTTTTAATTGTATGGTTTATGAACATGTCTCACTCGAAAAAGTGTAAGCTCGAATGGCCCATTTTGGCTCGCCTCGACTTGAAAATTTTAATCGTATTTTTGAACAAAAGTCGAACATTGGTGTTATGAAACTCACCCGTTGTCAATCAGGTTGTAGCGCAGTGGTTGATCGCCCTGGGTGATGTGGTGGAATATCCCATCCACCCAGGGTTCGATCCCAGGCGTCCTCAACATTGATAAGACATCTTTAAGTTTCAAATTTGCCAGGGATTAGTCCGGGCTGTGCCTGGGATACCCTTCCCAAAAAAAACTCAACCCGTAAGGTTAAACGAGCTTTATTTTGTTTTTGAACAAGTTTAAAACTCTTTTCTTTCTTGTGCTTACACGAAACTACGATAACCTTTAGTTTGCAGGACTCGTGTTCGGGGCAATCCCATGGGTAAAAAGCCTTTTAATCGGTGAAAAGGCTCCTTTACGAGCGCTCCAAGACTCCATAACGTTACTCGGGTATCCATAATTCAACTTCGCATGATGTTAAACCTCTAAAATTATAAAATGTATGAGATATTTGATTTTAGTGTTGTTTTTGTTGTTGTTATAGGGATGGAACAATACCTTGTCTTACTCTTATATTAGGAGGAAACCTCACACAAGGTATAAAAATGGATTTATAACTTGGAACTATTTCGGAGGGTTGGATATTAACGGTTAAATTGTTATAGGTCTACGAAAGGCAAGTGTGGGGCCCACGATCATTATGACGGTTATCGTTGTTCGTTACTTGATTCTTCCCGTAATTGGCATCGGTGTGATCAAAATGGCGGCAACTCTTGGGTTGCTTCCGTTGGATCCCCTCTTCAGATTCGTGTTGTTGATCATGTTTGCTCTGCCTCCTGGTGTGAATATCAGTAAGTGCGTTGTTTGAGTAAAGTAAGAACGAGCGTTTGACTTTTTTTGAAAGTCAAACGGGCTACGTTTCGACTTATGGGTATCGGGTTTTATAGGATTTTATGAAAAGTGTTCTGAATGAACGGTGTGAAAAAAATGCAGGTACAATGGCACAGTTGTTTAGTGTTGGGCAAGAGGAGTGTGCAATGCTTATGATGTGGACTTACTTGGCTGCTGCTTTTGCACTTACAACTTGGTCAACTATTTATATGTGGATTTTGTCATGAAACTTATGTCATGTTATTCTATCATCAAACATGATCCATTTGTTATATGATAGTTGTCTTATTTTAATTTTGAATTTTAAATATAACTGTTTTTATTTTTCAAAATTAATAGGAATATATAGTAGTAGGGAGGTTCATATAAAATAAATTAAATATCGTGAACATGTAAGAATGGAAGGTTACGCCCTTCGTGATGCAATCCAATGGGTCGCCAGCAAGAGTGATTCCAATGTGATTTTTGAAACGGATGCGAAGGTGGTGGTTGATGCCATCTATAATCCCGCAGCCGATGCAACTGAATTTGGAGACATAATCAAAGAAATCAGATATCGTCTCAATGCCGCTACAGACTTCTCGGTCCACGCTATCAGTCGTCAAGCTAATGAGATGGCTCACTTAATGGCTAGACATTCCCGATATCTTTCAGGGCCTCTTATTTTTAGCGATATTCCGGCTTTTTTAACTAATTGTATGAACGGTTGTGACTCAAATGGGTAATAGCAATGCCGAAGCTCATTAGTTTCATCGCCCTTTTTCTTCAAAAAAAAAAGAATATTCATATGTAATGTATGCATCTTCATATACTTCTTGTTATCTTCTCATAATATTTGAACTGACTCTACATATACCGTTTTGATAAAACTCTAGGAAACACTCACTTTTTTTCTTTTCTTTTTTGTAATTCAAGGTCTTCACATGAACCATTGTTCTATTTTTTGTGTATATTTTACTCTTTCAGACCTTACTTTTAAGTGGGACATAACTATCTGTTTTATTCGGTTTGGTTTATATACCATTTTTATTGCATCTAGATGTTTGTTAATAGCAAGTCAACATTGCAGCCCCCAACTTAAGACTACTTCAAGTCAAACAATATGAGCTACTCTTTTATAATTTAAGTTTTAATCCTCAAAAAAGATTGGTCACCCAAAAATACATTGAACTTGTAGCTTTTGTCATTTGAGTTTGAAATCTACATGATCGACTTAAAATTAAGTATTTGCACCATTTTGGTCTGCATAAGTGAGCGTTCGTCTATTTAGTAATAGACTAGCAGATATGCACATTATTTAAATTCAAACCTTCGAACTTTTGGTCTTCTTGGGCTATGTGTAGTCCTTAACCGATTATGTTCAAAGCTAGAATTGTTGGGTATAACAATCTTAACCAGACATTGATTAGTCCATATCGAACCCCATCTTTTTTGTTTTTTTGGTCTACTGTTACTTCCACGAAAGCAAGCTCAAAAGTCAGAAACTTCAAACATCGGTTTCTGAGAGCTTTGAAATTGGTTCTTGCCCAAATGTTCATTAGATGATATTTTTGCGCTCCTCTTGCGTAGTTGTCGTCCCATCACTTCCATCGACTATATTTATTTCTTTCATATTGTTAGCATTAAACCACAATTGGTTTTTGATATCCACCACCAGATCATTTACCTTTAACAACCAAGTCGTTAATTGAACATTACTTGGTTATCAAACAAATATGAAAATAACTAGTCGACACACCCCTACTTGTTGGCTCGTTTGAAGGCATGACTTTGTGGTACCTATAGATACAAAAGTATTGCTACAAGCGCTATAACAAAGAAGGTCATTGCACTAGTCCATCTTTCTTAACAAAAAAATTGGTGTTCCCAGGACAACAGATGACAGATCCATTTTCAATAGTTCTATAAACGTTTAGCCCATTATTACATCTCAGACGATGTAACCGATAGGGGTGTCTTGGCAAATGGTGCTCACCTAAACACTAAGTTGATTTGGAACTCTATCTAACATTCTGACACCACATCCGACAAATAATATAGAAACAATTTTTGATATTCTCTTACTATGGGAACATCTTGTGCCTTTTCCTTTTTTTTCGGTGATTGCATTGGTTAGGTATGCAACAACCTTTCCTCAAGCACTTCTTCATCTTCAACATTGAGATGACTCATATCCATTCTTCCTTCTATTTTCGTACACATGCATAACCTCTCTGTTGGATGTAAACAGTAGGGACACTTACTGAGTGTTTTAACGAAGTTAGTGACCACATACGATTTTCAAAGCAATATGTAAACAACAGTGATGCTCACTATAGTTATTGAAGCCTAGGGACCACTTTCGGAGCTACTTGTAAACCTCATGGACCAAAATTGTAGTTTACTCTTTGGTGGTAAGAATAGAGTTTTTACATATAAAGGACTGAATCTGTACAAATCAATTATTAGGGAGTTGAAATGACATATATCTCAAATTTCCGCGGTGTCGTGGGCTGGTTTTCTGAAAAATGGTTGCTCCGGTTGACTGAAATCAACAAGACAAGAGAGAGGAACACGGCTTCGGAGATGCTTGAATTGTACAGCCAGAAACTCCTTCGAATCTTCCTCCGGTTAATTCTTCATCCTCGCCGATCTTCCATAATCCGCTTACGAAGTTTTCCTGAATCATATTTCAAGTTATCTTTCCCATAAACTATCATGATTTTGCTACCAAATTGAGTTCGATTCAACTCTGTTTGTTAGCAGATTCAATCTCAAACGATGAATCATACCTTGATTCGCGCTTTATTTGCCAATTTCTTGCTCTTTTTGTTGTTGTTTGGATCGAGTGATAGCGTTTCAGACATGGAAATCTCGAAGGTTAATCATGCACCAGCTCGGCGGTCTCTATTATCGTTTCCGGAGTAAGTTTTTCTTCTTTTGTAGTTGTTAATTTTAGGTTTTTGACTAACAGCATCGGATGCAAAATCGCCTCTTTCACACACACATCTTTTCTATAGTTTCTAATTCTTAACCTAAAAGCATAGAATAGTGTTTTCTATGGGTGTGTTTGGTACGCAGATAAGATAGAACAGGACGGAACATGACATAACATTTGTTGAGAGTTTGGTACAAAAAACTGGACATAACAGATAACATTAGATAAAATATAAAAAATAAAATTTAAATAATGAATAATGAATAAAATATAAGATAGAACTAGTATTTGATGTTTTAGAAGAGAATTATATTTTATTTTGAGATTATATTGGTTAAACATAAGCCTGTTCCACCTTGTTCCATGGGATGGGGGTGGAACAGGCTGTTCCACATAAAAGTCCTGCCAAACGTGGAATGATCCTTGTTCTGTTCTGTGTTGTCCTGTCGAATGTACCATATGAATTATTTATTTCAGGAAAACCTCATGAATTATTTATTTCACTTCCTAAGCAGAAATGTTACTTGGTGCTAGCTACTTTCATTAGTGTTAATTTGGTGGTTAACCTATTTATGGTGAACTATTTTTGTAACATCACATAACTTTTCTCGAAACAGTAATCATGACACTGCTCTTGTTGCTGCCTTGGATGGTACAATTAATTTGGTGTATCGTGAATCTGGGAGGATAATTTGGTCATTTTCATCAGGATCACCAATTTACTCTTCATACCAGGCTCCTATCAACCATGATGATGATAAGGAAAATGCATCTGCAATTGGAAGCAGTTATTTTGTAGACTGTGGAGACGATTGGAAGTTGTTTGCACACACAGATCTTGGCAATGTGGTAAATTTCTGACTTCACCACTGTAAAAATATTTTTTCTCATTTCTCCATGTTTATAGGGGTTAATGTTCAAGGCCTTGTTCATGTGCGTTTGATACACTGGACAAGACATGACAGAACAGAACAGGGATCATTGTCCCACGTTTGGCAGGACTTTTATGTGGAACAGACAGGAACAAAGTGGAACAAACTTATGTTTTACCAAGATAACCTCAAAATAAAATATAATTCTCTTCTAAAACATCAAATACGCTTTTTTTTATCTTATTCACTCTTTAAATTTTATTTATTGTATTTTATGCTCTTTAAACTTCCATTTTACTGTCCTCAAAATATTATTTTTATATAGTTTCTATGTTTTGATTAATTTATGTAAAATATTAAATATTAATAGTAAAAAAATATAGAAATTGTTAGAAAATAAATATTAGAAACTACATAAACTTTTTATTTTGGTGTCACTTTAACCGTCTTGAAGAAAACATTCTAAATAATATATTTTGTTATCAAAAGTATTTATTTCATTATAATTTAATAAATTACATAATTAATCAAAATATATAAACAACTTATTAGGGATAAATTGGTCATGTTATCTGTTCTGTCTAGTTACCAATCACTGAACAACTATTTTGTCCTGATTTCATACCAAACGCACACAGTTTCATGCCTGCATTTATTTTCTTTTCCATTTTTTATGCAACCAACTACAGAATATGGATGTGAGTATGGAGGAATTCATCCGAATCATGCCACATGTATCAGAGGACGGAGGAGTTATTCTCGGATCCAAAACAACTACTGCATTTGTGGTTGATGCTAATACCGGAAAGTTGATACGAGTTCATTACAGCTCGCCCGATACTACACACCCATCATCAACCAATGAAAGTTCGGATTCTAGCTTCAAAAAAGTCATCGTGAAACAGGAAAAGTCTGATAAACCGGATAAGCAGCTCTCCTTCACAAGGACAGATTATTTACTTGCATCATTTGCCCCAAACTCCGACAAAGTTTTGTGGAATGTAACAGTAGCGGACATTGATGTTGCTTTTCTTTGTCAAGAAAATCCAAACTCAATTACTGGTCCATCTCTGTCTCTACATAGCGATCTTCGTTCCAAATCCAGTGTCGATTTCGATATGCCCTTGTCATGCCAGTCAAAAGCGGCTGTCCATCGTTTACGTAGTCCTCATATTTTGGATTCTTTTAAAATCCATGGCAGGCAGTTGCTACTCCCCCCAAACGAGCCTTTACTACCCAATTCCGACAAGTCTCGAAAATCTTACCCCAACAATGACTTTGAGACCCAAACTCAAATCCCGGGCCCACAAGATGTAAGAAAGCCCGACTATAAAGTAAGCGTACTTGCTGAAGGGCGAATAGCGTTTTTCATAATTTCAGTTCTCATTATTGCCATTGGCTTTCTTATGTATCGCCACCATACTTTGATGGTTACGATGTTAAGAAAGCAGCCCGGTGCCTTAAATGCAAAGTCTTCTTCTAGAAGGAAAAAGCATCGGAAATCAGGGAAGAATTACGGGAACGAGGATGGAAATCCGGAGGTTGATAGTGAAAAAGGTTCACCGTTAAATTTCAATCACTTAATTGAATGTGAAATGGAAGGGCGGTCGATAGGTAAACTATTTGTGTCAAATAAAGAAATTGCAAAGGGGAGTAATGGCACAATTGTCCTTGAAGGAAAATATGAAGGTCGTAAAGTAGCTGTGAAACGGCTTGTTAGGGCCCACCATGATGTTGCCTTTAAAGAAATTCAAAATCTTATTGCTTCAGACCAACATCCGAATATTGTTCGCTGGTATGGGGTGGAATATGATCACGACTTTGTGTATCTTTCATTGGAGCGTTGTTCTTGCAGCCTCTACGATCTGATTCAGATGTATTCAGAGTCTTTCCAGAAGCTGGGATGTACAGAGACTCAAGCACTGAATGGTGTCATGCATGACATTCATTTGTGGAGGCCAAATGGGTACCCTTCCCCTATCTTGTTAAAGTTGATGAGGTGCGTTCAAACGTTTATGATAAATTATAGTTATTTGTTACTGATTTATGATGGCATTTTTGTACTGTTACTCTCAGTATTATATATGCCAAGTGGTATTACCAAAGCTTGGACTGGGCACCGGACCATGTTTGAAAGAAATATTGATGATGTTATATTGTTCTCTAAACATCCACTTTGACCTGAATCAGCTTCTGTAAAATGTATAATTTTTTTTTGGTTCATTTGTATTACAGGGATATAGTATCTGGCCTGATGCATTTGCATGATTTGGGGATTATTCATCGGGACTTAAAGCCTCACAACGTGTTAATAGCCAAAGAAAATTCCTTATGTGGAAAACTTTCTGATATGGGCATTAGCAGGCGCCTTGTTGGCGACATGTCATCATTGGGACATCATGCTACTGGTAAGTATCACTTTCTGTATTCATTTGTTTTTTGGATATTTTTGCTGGATGTTAAAACTTGTATTCTTTTTATTGCTTAAATTCACTTAGATGTTAGCCAATGACCTAAAATTTTTGCTGAATTACATGTTTTCCCATTGTCATTTTTACAATTGTATGGGTGGTATTACTATTTATAATGGTCAATTAGATCATATCTTATTTTGCATTATTGGAGTACTAATAATACATTGATAAATAGTCAAAATACTTTTGCTTTAAACAAGAAATAATCAAACACCTGCCATAAACTGTGTCATTGGCCCATCCGGGTTACTGGACAATCCTAGCCTCCCTAGAGGTTTCCGTGAGTGTTCGTCACACACACACACATACATATATATATATATATATAGAGAGAGAGAGAGGAAGGTTCAAATGAGAACGCTAACTATTTAAGAAAACACGAGAACAACAAATCATGTGCAAAATCATATGTGATTTTACATTAACGGCAAAAAGATGGACGCGGGTGACTTTGGCCGCGACTTAAGTCGCGTGGCAAAGTCGTGTGAGTCATATATGATTTTGTATATTAGCGGCCGTTATCGTGCTTTCTTAAATCGTTAGCGTTCTCATTTGAACCCACCCCTATATATATATATAGGTTCAGGGGAAAACCGCAAAAAAATGAAAAATTGAAGAACACTGGTAACCGTTCATCGGGACGATATGCACATATGCATACAAGTAATTTGTAACATACACACGTGCATAAAACCAAGAAACAACTTCAGTTACTTGTATGCACATGTGTATACCGCTATACCGTTCAGATGAACAGTTACCGGGGTGTTCCTCAGTTTTTAATTTTCGTCGGGTTTTCCCCTGAACTTCCCCCCCTTCTCTGTGTGTGTGTGTGTGTGTGTGTGTGTGTGTGTGTGTGCTATATACTAAAAAAAACTTTGAGGTGATTTTGTTATGGATTTGTTACGTCAGGTTCTGGAAGTTCAGGATGGCAAGCACCTGAACAACTTCTTCTTGGGCGGCAAACACGTGCTGTAGATTTGTTTAGCTTAGGTTGTGTCCTCTTCTTCTGCATTACATGTGGCAAACATCCATTCGGTGACCATCTTGAACGTGACTTCAACGTGGTCAAAAACCAAGTGAATCTCTTCTTGGTGGACCACATTCCGGAAGCTGTCTATCTCTTCTCTCGGTTGCTAAACCCTCTTGCTGAACTCAGGTACACTATTACTCTTGTCAAAGTTAAGATTTACCATTCTTTTCTTTACTGTCTTGTTTGTATTAATTAACACATTATATTACTATAAATTTGTTTTAATTATATTATGAAATATTATACATGATTATTTTTTCAATGTCCTTTTTGGTCATTTTACATTCTTATTAGCTAGGTTTTGCCACACGTGACTTATTCACCAGCTAGTTTATCAGTCATAAGCTAGCTTATCAGCTAGTTTGCCAAAGCATAGCCTAAATTAGGGACTTAGAGGACCAAATTTATAGTTCTGTATTATTCAAAGAAAAGGCAGAGCTGAAAATTTACAATTTAATAGAATTACAAAGTACCAAATACGGCTAAATACATATAGTAAAACTTAGTGATTATGTCTGCAAGTGTGCAAGAAGTATTTTTATTAGTATCTAACTTGTTTGCTTATTGAGTAGCTTTTTCTAATATTTTGTATCAGGCCAAAGGCATCGGAGGTGCTACGCCATCCTCTGTTTTGGAATTCCGAGATGCGAATGTCGTTTCTCCGGGACACTAGTGATAGGGTAGAATTGGAAGACAGGGAAGTTGACTCCATTATTCTTAGAGCATTAGAAAGCAAGGCTCCAGTGGCTTTGGGTGGAAAATGGGATGAAAAAATGGAGCCTGCATTTATTACTAACATTGGAAGGTACAGGCGTTACAAATACAACGGTGTTCGAGACTTGCTGCGTGTTATTCGGAACAAATTGAATCATTACAGAGAACTACCCAAAGAAATTCAGGTTTGTTTTCACAACAATGCAAGCTATATAAAACATCATCTCTTATGCTTGTTTGAATGATTGAATCTAGATCGTTGCCACCTGGTGTGAACGTGATTCATCAAATTCGAGGTTTCTCAGTGTTTTTTAAGGGTGGGTTTGGTGATTGGTACACGGGACAGGATAGAACAGAAACTTGTTGTCCCACGTCTGATGTGACATCAGACTAGGTCAAGACAAGCCCGAGTGGGACAAAAATGCACTATAAGGGTGCGTTTGGTACACTGGACAGAACAGGGATCACTGTTCCACGTTTGACAGGACTTTTATGTGGAACAAGCCTGTTCCACCCCCACCCCATGGAACAAGGTGGGTGGAACATACTTATGTTTTACCAATATAACCTTAAAATAAAATCTAATTCTCTTCTAAAACATCAAATACGCCTTCTTTTTATTATATTTTATTCATTCTTTAAATTTTATTTATTTTATTTTATGTTTTTTAAAGTTTCACTTTACTATCTTCAAAATATTATTTTTATATGGTTTCTATGTTTTGATTAATTTATGTAATTATTAATTATTAATAGTAAAAAAAATATAGAAAATGTTAGAAAATAAAAATTGGAAACTACATAAACTTTTTATTTTGGTGTAACTTTAATCGTCTTGAAGAAATAACTTTCTAATAATATATTTTGTTATAAAAATATTTATTTCGTTATAATTAAATACATTACATAATTAATCAAAATATATAAAATAAATAAACAACTTATTAGGGGTAAATTGGTCATGTTATTTGTTCTGCTCAGTTCTATCTTACCAAACGCTGAACAACTGTTATGTCTTGTTCTGTTCAGTCCTGTCCCGTCCTGTCCTCTTCTATCATGTCTGCATACCAAACACACCCTAATTGTCCCATCAAAATAGGTGGTAAAAAATCTGGAAGATAGAGACAAGATTGGTAAATTACTAAACTACCCGTGTCAAATTAAAACCCTAAAATCTTCCACATTTCTTTTACCTGCCTACCTTACTTTTCCCCGCCCAATTCTCTCCGCATACCATACGCACCCTAAAAGGCGTAACCGGAGATTTTGTATATAAAAAATTATACTCGAGTGTCCTATTCGCTATTTTTGCATCTACCTGTAGATTTGGACTGTTTTTTTTTAATACATTTTTTGCTATGTTCTCGGGAACAACCTCTGTCTCTTGAGTCAGAGGTAAGGTTTGCATATCTTATCCCTCCAGACTCTTACCTCGGATGGGGATATGCCGAGTCTATTTAGTTTGGTTTGATTTGATTTGTTTTGCAAGTATGTTGGATGTTAAGAGATGAAGTGTGAAATGCAATGGTTCAATATGTTAGTTACTCAATACGAAAGCTTTCATTCTCCTTTTTTTCTCTTTCTTTGTGGCAACCGCTTCAAACAACCCGTGTTTCTCTTGAACTCAGACATTGTTGGGATCTGTGCCGGAAGGATTTGATGACTATTTCGCCAGTCGGTTTCCCAAACTCTTGATGGAGGTATATAATGTTATGTACCATTACTGCAAAGATGAAGAATGGTTCCATAAGTACTTGCATCATTAAGGTATTGTAGCAACTCTTAAGTTAACTCGCTCCATAAGTACCTGCTATAACTTCTTCATATATATATATATATATATATATATATATATTATATTTCATAGTGTTATTATATCCATGTAAATATGATATGTAATATAGTAATGTATGAGACACATCCATATTAATGTTTTTAGATCTTTGTTTCATGAAAATGTTCCTTTTTATTTTGATTTACAGTTTTAATTCTTGAATTTCTCCATAGTGGAACGAACACCATGATGTTTATATCTGCGGTAAATGTAATCGAGTCTATTGTTTTTGACAAATTTCATGAAAATTCAAGAACCCGTTATCGAACTTTGATGTTGAAAATGGATCCATGTGACCCGAAAAGTCAAACTTAACAGATGCATCTTTCTGGGATTTTTCCTGGTTTTCTGGAAGCTGTGAGGATCAAATTTTGCTTCATGGATAGTTTTTGATAACTGAACTTTGTAGCCACCTGATGGCTTTCCAATTGATTTGATTGTTTGTTCTTTTTTACGGTATGGATTTAGAAAAATTGATACTTGTTTTTCGTGTTGATTAAACGGTATGAACGATGAAGGTCTAGTTGATTAAAAATTGATAGTGTTTATGGAGGAAAAGTTGACGAACCCGAATAAGTTTGACCAACACCAGAGTCAACAAGAAGAACCTTTAGATATTTCTTGTGCTTTAGGCTCAATTTTAGGGGGTGCCTGGGAATAAAAATGGAAATGGGAATAAGGTTCATTCCCCCACCCCGTTTGCTGAGATCCACTACTCACCTGTTCCATATAGCCAACTTTATCCATACAGGACTTAATGAAAAACCAACCAAACAGCCCTAAGATTTCCATTTTGTTCTCTACTAGAGGAACTCATATTTGGAATTACATTGATGTATTCTTAAGTCTAATTTTAAATGTATTTTTAAATTGAAATTATAATAAAATATATTTTTAAATTGTATTTGAGTGATCTAATCATATATTTTAAAGCTTATTAAAATAACAACTTTTGTATTCTTAAAAAAGATTTAATATATATATATATAGGGCTGGGTTCATGTGAGACCAACCTATTTTCGTGAGACCACAAAATTAACACGAAACCTTCATAGTAAAATAACCAGACCCTATATACAAATCACCGTGTGCATATGTGAACAATGTGCATAAATATATGCATATGTATATGTGCAAGAATATACATATAATTGACATACATTCATGTAGGAT